>OX451736.1:1228820289-1229466539 GCA_948472305.1 Vicia faba | reverse complement strand
TCATGTTGGGGATGTAATTTCTGTGACTACAAATGTTAAAAGAATTGTTAAAATGACTTGTGGATTTGAGGAGTTGAAAGTTTCTTGACAGATTATTTATTGGGAATGTAATTTCTGTGACTACAATGTTAAGAGAATCATTATAAGGCATATACTTCGCAAACTATAAGTATTAGTAAGTGGTGATGATGATATTATATTAATGTATACTGCAGTATTAGCTGTCAATGGTATGTGTAGTTACTAACATTGTGTTTTTCAACTGGATTTTGATGTCCAAGTCAGTATCTAACAAATATAAAAGTGGTGATTTTCAATATTTTGCTTACATATTGAAGTTGTGTTTCTCAACTTTATTTTAAGCTTTACAAATAACAGATATTTTTTTAAAAATAATTTGAATACAAAATGATAAAAAAAAAATTTGATGTGGCGGCTATTATGTTTAGATATTGAAGTTGTGTTTCTCAATCTGATTTTAAGCTTTACAAATAACATATATTTATAAATCAGATTTTTAATAGAAACTTATAAATTTTTCTATGAATAAAAATATATTGAATTAGAATTTATTTTAAAAGTGATTTATTAATAGAATAATACAATTAAAAAAGATTAATATGGACATTGTTAGAACTCAATTTATAGATGAAGTAAGTTTTAATTTTTATATGGATAAGCTTGTTGGAATATGTAACATGTTTTAATATGACTGGTTTTATAAGTATGGTTAGTTGAAATGAAAAACAATGTTGGGCATGTTAATATTAAAATTATTTGGTCCAGGAATAAACATGGACAGAGCGGTCCATTTGTTAATGTAAAACAAAAAGTAAGACTGAAAAATAATATAAAACAGTTAAAAATCTATAAAAGAAATTCAATTATATATAGCTTATAAGGTTATACGGAAAGGCAAGAAGCATCAGTTAGCTTTGTCCGTTCATCCAAGCCACGGAAATGGCAAGCAAGACTCTTATGACATCTGAGGAAGCAAGGTAAATCGGCACCATCATACAAAATGTGTTGCATACTTTTGTAGTTGAATCATTTATTCTAAATTGTATTAACTGATTATAAGATGTTGTTGTTGCAGATCTATGGAAGAGTTGCAATGGAGAAGAAAGAGGTTTGACATGATGTATCGTAAACACCTTAAGGAGGTTAAAAGATACATCAAGGCGAAGGAAAAAGCACAGTGGGGCAAACATTTATCAATAGTCAAAGTTATTACGCACCAAGAAGTCAAAGACGGAGGACCATTCGTTGTTGTTGATGAACTGACACCGAAAAAAGACGGTGGACAATTATTCCATTATGTTGGGTTAGGGTGTAACGCCCGTTAATTTAATTAATTATTTAATTAAATTATTTTTGGATTATTTGTTGAAAAGTTGTGAGATGTTGAGAATTATTGGTATAAGTTGTTAGATTATTAATTAATTAATGAGTTGATTAATAATAATAATAATAATGTTGGAATTAATGGAATAATTGTGTTGGGCTTATGTTTTTGGTTGGAAGTAGTAAAGTACGGGTGTGTAGGTTAGACCCAATTGAATTGATGTTATGAGGTTAAGCTGACACAAGGATTTGATTTAGTTGGAGATTAAGAGTTTTGTGCGCTGATCGTGAAAGCTGCACAGAGAGAGGAGTAAGTTGCACGATTGCCAAGTAGAGCAGAGCAAGGCTGCCGGCTGGGAGTTTGGTAGAGCGGCCTTCAATCCAGGTAAGGGTGGGGTTCTGACCTTATAATGGGATTGATGATTATTGTTATATGGGAATCGGTCATATTTATGACTATTATACGTTGATGTTCGTGATATGTGATTGAAGTTGCCTGTTTCTTTAGTTGGAGATTAAGAGTTTTGTGCGCTGATCTGTAATTGAATTTCCCTGTTTCTTTATGCTGTTATAGGAAGTTGCCTGTTTGTCATGTTGTGGGTGTTTTGAGTTGTCTGTATAATTTCTCGGTGTTGTACCCCAAAATTTTCCCTCTCTTTTCTCAAGACATATCTCACAAAGGATCCTCAATGCTCAAGGGTTCTCAAGAATTGATCAGACAAACTCATCTCCTAAAGGGCCACAAATTAGGGTTTTTGTTTTCACAAGGGAAATTGGATTTCTAATGCCTCAAAATACTTTCATGGTTAATTATGGGTCTCCAAGAATACTCATTCCAAGTTTCAAGTCTTGGATCACAATTTTGCTCAGTCAATTGATTAGATGACTGGAAATCAGCTATATTGGGAAAAAAGTCAACTGTGGTCAACCTACATTCAAACTTCAATATTTTTGGCCCATATCAATATTTTGAAGTCATATTTATCAATTGATCAAGGTTTGGTCATGATTCTTCAAGAAAATCACTCAAATCTTAATAGGGGCAAAATGGTCAAAATTAGGGTTTTAACTGAGAATGACTGATCATTGACTTTTGACCTAGTACATGACTCAATAACTTGGAGAATAATATTAAGGACTTAATTACAACATATTTACCTAACTTCATGTCTCAAATCATTTCTCAAGATCAATGAATTGATAGTTGAAATTTGATCAACTGATGAAAAGTCAATTGATACATAAAAAGTCAAACTTTGACTTTTTGATCAACATTAATTTTTAAAGATCAATATTCATAAAGATACTCAAAAATATCAAACTTGGTCAAGAAAAATCAAGAAAGTCAAAAAAGCCCACAAAAAATCAAAGTTTTCAAGACTTAGAAAATTTTCTAAGTACATTTTATACTTGATAAATTCATTACTTCATGACCTTTTTTCACCAATATACAAGATGATTCAAAGAAAACTTTTAACATGAAAGTTGTAGATATTGATGAATTCTACAACTTTGTATTATAGGGTTGATGTCCAAAAAATGCTTAGATTTGAAGATATAAGCCCATGAAGTCATGACATTTTTCATAAAACACTTAGTGAAAATTTTGACAAGTTAAGGCAGATTTTTGACCTAACTTCTTGGCCAATTTGCACCTAGATCCAAGATGATTTAGCCAAAACGGTCAACATGAAAGTTGTATACAATGTTTCAAGCTTTTTAAAATATCAAATAACTTGAAGAGATCGTTTTTGAGCTAAGAGAATCGAAGGCAAGAAGTTGGGCATCCATTCTTGAATTACAAGTCATTTTGATGATGAACCCTTAGCCAAATCTCATAGCTATGCTGCATAATCTTACTTTGCAGGCTTCTAACTTGCAATTTACTCCATAATTAATGCTTTACACACATGTTAGAGCTATGATCCAAGCATTAGAACCTTTATCCAAGCTACATTTTCATTTATGGCACAAAGGCACCATTGGCATTCTTGAAAAGTTGCTTTAATCACAAAGTCAACTTGTCTTGAGCTTTGCACTGGTTCCTTCTGCACAAACTTCATCTACAAGTTCAGAGCAAACATGTTTAAAGCTTTTAGCCACCCTACAAGCTTTGTACCTTACCTTTAAACCATATTTGTCAAGGTTGCTTCAAAAATAAGTTAAAATCCATAAACATGTGATCTTGTGATTCTGATCACCTCAAGTCCTCAAACCTTTTCCTATAAATTGAGAAATTGATTATAAGCCAAGGACACGAAATTACAAGCCTTGAAACTCCCTCAAACTCCCACAAACCCAGAATTGCATCAAAACCTCATTTTTGTGCCATTTCTGACCTCACACCTCAAACTCATATTCCGCTCGTGCGTTCTTCCTCAAAATCAATCATAAAGCATCCATATATCATTTAGAACCTATCCAAACACCTGTTACATGATTGTAACACCTCTAACACCATCCTCCATTTTAAAAAACAGTAACTTGCATCTTGACTTCTCTAGAACAATACAGCCACTCTCAATCCAAAGTAAGAATTGCAATAGTCTCCTGGAGGTTCAGTGAAGCTCACCAGATCATTATAACACCTTGAAGAGTGCTCAAACTCCAAACACGATATCCATTTGTAAGGTAAGTTTTCTGAATTTTCAACTCTTCATACAAGCATCATTTGACTTTAATTTTCAGATAAAATGTAGACACCATTGCCCTGAAGCTAACCATGCTTTTAGATTTCATTTATATTGCCTGAGCATAGAGAATTTTGAGTTCGAAATTTCTGAAAAAGTTAGGTTAAATTTGGTACCAATAGAAATTCGTGTTCATCTTTGATCTATAGTTTAACTTATTTACATATTTGAAATCGTGATGAAATTTCTAACAAGTTTGATGTTTACAATTTCTGAAATGGTTGAGAAATGAGCAAGTTACAAAATTCAAAATTGTTTTTCTAGTTACTGGCGCGAGGTTAGGGATGAAGTGCATTCAGGAAGGAGTTTGTAATATAATGCGTTGGTTGTGCATAAGTTAATGGATGTATCACCACCCCAGTTGTTAAAGCGCATGACTATGACCTTTGTGACCTGGGTTCGAGCCCTAATGTCACATTTTGTTATTTTTCACACTATTTTGCTTCTTTATTTTGTTTACTAGCGCACTGGGCCTCCCTTTGGGCCTCTATCCTTTTTATTTTTCCTTATCACCCCCTCTTTACTAAAGACAACGCAGGCCCAAACATCTTTTCTTAATTTTATTTATTTCTGATTCAAACAAAAACCTGGTTTGGGCCTGGACCTTCTTTTTGCTACTTTTTACCTCTAAACTTCTTTTAACCCCCTGACCCAATCTTTTACTTCTTTTATATTTTCTTTTTTTCTTTTTATTTATTTATTTTATTTTTTATTTTTAATCACAAATATAAAATATATATTTTTCTAAATAATTATATTAAAGCTTTTCCATTTTATTTTTATTTTTATTTTATTTATTTTATATAGATAAAACATTGAAAATACTTTCTTAACTATTTAATTTCTTTTCTTAATTAACCTAATTTAGACTTAGGTTTTTATTTTCTTTTAATTAATTTAGATTTTAGGTTTATTTAAACTTCTTGCAATTAATTAATTTAATTAGGACAATTAAACTTCTTGCAATTTATTTATGTAATTGTCAAAGCCTTGTAATAGTAATTAGGGTTTATTTTACTTGTCATCCCCATTTGTAAATTTGTATCTCCCATCCCCTAAAGTACTGTAATAGCATAGGACTTTTAATTTCCACAATTTATCGCTTTCCATATTACTGATAGCAATTATGGTTTGTATGGCAAGACTTAAAACCAAATGATAGACAACCATAATTCAAGACAAATTAAATAAAGACAATACACTTTGCAAACATGCACCTCTAGGGTTAACCCACACTTGTTGCCTCAGATATAAACAGTCATGTCCCTCAAACGTGGGATACTTTAGCAAAGACCCTCGATTACAAGATCGTAGTCCATCGATGACCCTTCGATGTTGCCTTCGATAAACGATCTTAGTCACTTATGACAAATTGCTAAGGTATCCTACAATGTTGCCTTCTATGACTGAATGATGACCCACGTTTGTCCCTTCACCTCCAATGATAAGGTTTCTTACTAACTAATGGTAAGATAACACTATCTAAAGGAGGAGGAAAAGAACAAAGACTTCCTTTTGAATAGGTAGATTGCTCGTAATTGCTTGCTCATAAACAAAACCATCTTTACACCTTACACTTTAAAAACACTTCCAAAAACATCTCTTTGAACTATTTTCAAAACCAACACTTTGTATACATTCTTATAGAGAGGAGAATCATTATAAAGTTTTCGGAAACAAAGGTGTTTTCAAAATATTTTCAAACTTACACAAAAACATTTACAAAGCATTTCAAAGTAAGCTAGCAACTAAGAGCCCGTAGATAACTACAGATGAAAAGGGTGCTAACACCTTCACTTTTCATAACCTACCCCCCGAACTCAAGAAAATTCTCAAAAGGTTTTTCCTGTTCTTTTCAACCTTTCCTTTATTGGATAAAAGAAAAGTCGGTGGAGACTCCTATTATCCACAACAATTGCGATAAAACGCAAAACACCCAAGTCATTTCTCCCACCGTATTACACCCGGTATAATCGATGAATAGGTTAGTGTAGATTATTACCTGTTGATATGGTCATTAAGTTACTATATCTTCTAAGCGGTTGACAGGAAATTAGTAAATTGTTGTTGTGATCGTTTTAGGAAGGTTTTTGCGTGATTGTCTTGTATAATTAATGAATCTGTTGATAGGAAATGTAGTTTCCCATTGTTGTGTTATTTTGAGCAGTTGGCCGGAAATTATGGGTTACATTGATGTGGTCGTTATGACGTTGTATTGTTCTATGTTGTTGGCCGAAATTAGTGGTCGAGGGGGATGCTGATGGTGTTAGGTGCCGATCGGCATTTAGGCTACGAGGTATATCGGGGACTATATATGTTGGATGTCGAGCGGCATTAGGCTGCAAGGTATGCTGAGGAGCACAATATTATTGTCGAGCTGCACGAAGTTGCAGGCTGTGTCGAGGAGTGCAAGTTATTTATTATTCTGTCTTGATTGCTATGCATGTCGAGGGGTACTTAGTCTCCCTATCCCTATTGTCGTGCATGCTGTTTTGGTCGATACCATTGTTGCGTAAGTTGTTCTGAGTTGAGAAATTGCAGGGTGATGATTTATGTTGAGATGCCTCTAATTATGGGAAGATATTGAGTTGTAGGCTTATGGCCAATGTTGAATTAAGTTGAATTATTATTGTTGTTGTTATTACGTTCATGTTGTTTATGCATACATAGCATATCATGTTGGAGCTGATGCTCGTTAAGTTGGCTTGGATTAGAAAAATATTAAGTTGAAGGCTTATGCCTTGTTGATGCCTCTATTTATTGGCATATTTCTAAGTTGGGAGTTTTGCTCCATTGGTACCACATGCATGTGCATAAAAACAAGTTGCAATTCATGTTGCATCCTGAGTTATCGTGTGGATGAATTAATTATGTTAAATGTTGTTAAATAGCTTATAAGTGGTGATTTTGTATGATTTTTTCTAATGTATTATTCATCATGCATTCTATTGTAATGTTCGATATCTCACCCCTTCTGTTTGAATGTTACCCATATGTTGGTAACGTGCAGGTAATCCAGAGTGAAGGCGGTTTACCTTTAGTAGTTCGAGTCGGTGTCATTGCTCTGATACGTAACGCTCGGGGGATGAAAGCTTGTTGCTTTATTGTTGTTATTACTTCAGTTGTTGAATTTTAAGTTTATTTTCGTTGTAATTGTTATTTGGAGATGTTTCAGTTGGATAACGATGTTATGCTCTTTTTAGTTGAATATTATGATTCCGCTGTGTAGTTGTGAAAGTTGTTGGTTTCAAATTATTAATTTATGTTGCTGTTGGTTCATCCAAGTGTAATGTGTTATATATCTATAATGGATGTCGTTGTTTTAAGTTGAGATTTTAGCATCCTGATTTATTTGTTCAAAATTTTATAACTCTGATTTTTATAACAATTGTCGGGTAGAATTGGGGTGTTACAAGTTGGTATCAGAGCAAGTCGGTTCGTTCGACCAAGTTGTCGAGTCATAGTTTTGTCTAACAATAAATTATTGTTAACTTGAGTTCTAACTGTTGTTTATGTTGTAGTGATAAGTTGAGATGGATGGAAGGAATGATGTTGCACTTGCTGCTGCTTTAGAAGCAATGACGCATGCTATGGAGAACCAGACGAATGCTGACGAGAATGTTTGATCTTGTAGCTTGGCGACTTTCCGGAGTGAGAATCCGCCTACCTTCAAGGGTAAGTATGATCCTCATGGAGCACTGGATTGGTTGAAAGAGATTGAGAGAATCTTCCGTGTGATGGACTGCACTCCAGCGCAGAAGGTTTGATGTGGTACTCACATGCTAGCAGTCGAGGTTGATGACTGGTGGCTAGAGACTTGTCAGAAATTGGAAGTTGCACGTGAAAATGTCACTTGGGCTATGTTCCGTAGGGAATTTCTGAGGAAGTATTTTCCTGAAGATGTTCATGGTAAGAAGGAAATTAAGTTTCTTGAGCTGAAGCAAGGGAGTATGTCGGTTGTTGAATATGCTGCAAAGTTTGTTGAGTTTGCTAAGTTTTATCCGCACTATAGCGAGGAGAATGTCGAGTTTTCGAAGTGCATCAAGTTTGAGAATGGGTTGCGCCGAGAGATTAAGAAGGCAGTTGGATACCAGAAGATTCATGTCTTTGCTGATTTGATTGATAGTTGCAGGATCTTTGAGGAAGATAATAATGCTCACTATAAGATTATCAATGATAAGAGGGGTAAGCACCAACAAAACCGTGGTAAGCCTTACGATGCCCCAGCTGGTAAAGGTAAATAGAAAGTTTCTCAGGGTCAGAGAACTAGTGGGGGAGATGCTCCTGCTGGTGTGGTTTGTTTTAAATATGGAAAACCTATGCATAAGAGCAATGTGTGTACTACTAAGGTGAAGAGGTGTTTCTATTGTGGTAAGACTGGACATGTTATATCTGATTACAAGCATAAAGAGATGATTTGCTTCAATTATGGTGAAGAAGATTACATTGGTAGTCAGTGTCAGAAACCAAAGAAGGCGCATACCAGTGGAAAGGTGTTCGCTTTGGCTGAGAATCAGACGACTAATAAGGACAAACTCATCAGAGGTACATGTTTCATTAATAGTACTTATTTAATTACTATTATTGATACCGATGCTACTCATTGATTTATTGTTGCTGACTATGTTGAAAGATTAGGTCTTATGTTGTCTTCTTTGAATGGAGAAATGTTCGTCGATATTCCAGCTAAGGGATCAGTAACTACTTCTCTTGTGTGTTTAAAGTGTCCTTTTTCGATCTTCGACAAAGACTTTGCTGTTGATTTAGTTTGTTTGCCTTTAAGTGGGTTAGATGTGATCTTAGGTATGAACTAGTTAGAGAATAACTATGTTCATATTAACTGTTATAATAAGTTGGTGAGGTTTTCTACTCCTGAAGAAGAGGAAGTTGGTCTGTTGTCTGCTAGACAGTTGAAGCGGTTGATGAAAGAAGAGGCTCAGATGTTCTCGTTGATGGTGTCGCTATCTGTCGAGAATCAAGCTATAATTGAGGAATTACAAGTGGTGCGTGAATTTCCCGAAGTTTTCCCTGATGAAATTCCTGATGTACCGCTAGAAAGAGAAGTCGGAATTGCTATTAATCTTGTACCTGGTACCCTGCCTATTTCTATGGCACCATACAAGATATCTGCATCTGAATTTTCAAAAGTAAAGAAGCAATTGGAAGAGTTACTTGGAGAGAAATTTGTGAGACGAAGTGTATCGCCATGGGGAGCTCCAGTGTTGCTAGTAAAGAAGAAAGATGGAGGTATGAGGCTTTATGTTGATTATAGACAATTGAATAGAGTGATGATTAAGAACAAGTATCTGCTTTCGAGAATAGATGACTTAATGGATCAATTAGTGGGTGCTCAAGTGTTTAGTAAGATTGATTTAAGATCGGGTTATCATCAGATTAAAGTGAAGGATGAAGATATCCAGAAGACGACTTTTAGAGTGCGTTATGGACACTATCAATATTCGGTGATTCCTTTCGGTGTTACTAATGCGCTGGGAGTATTCATGGAGTACATGAACCGTATCTTTCATACTTATTTGGATCGGTTCATAGTGGTTTTCATTGATGACATTTTGATTTACTCTAAATCGGAAGAAGAGCATGCATAACACTTAAGAATAGTATCGTAAGTTTTGAAATAGAAGAAGTTATATGCAAAGCCGTCTAAGTGTGAATTTTGGTTAAAGGAGATTAGTTTACTTGGTCATGTTATCTCAGGCAGTGGCATTATTGTAGATCCATCTAAAGTAGATGTTGTGTTGCAATGGGAAACGCCAAAGTCGGCTACCAAGATTAGAAGCTTTTTGGGATTAGCTGGTTATTATAGAAGGTATATCGAAGGTTTTTCTAAGTTGGAACTTTTGTTGACTAAGTTGACTTGTAAAGGTAGAAATTTTGTGTGGGATGTTCAGTGTGAAGAAAGTTTTACAGAATTGAAGAAGAGATTGACATTGGCTCCGATTTTGACATTACCTAATCCAGAAGAACCTTTTGTGGTATATTGTGATGCTTCTAAGATGGGTTTAGAAGGTGTGCTTATGCAGAATGAGAAGGTGGTTGCTTATGCGTCAAGGCAGTTGAGGACTCATGAAAAGAACTATCCTACGCATGATTTGGAACTTGTTGCAGTTGTTTTTGTGTTGAAGATTTGGAGACATTATCTTTATGGTTCTAGATTTGAAGTATTTAGCGACCATAAGAGTTTAAAGTATTTATTTGATCAGAAAGAGTTGAATATCAGACAACGAAGATGGTTGGAGTTGTTAAAGGATTACGATTTTGGTTTGAATTATCATCCATGAAAAGCGAATCTGGTGCCTGATGTGTGAAGTCGAAAGACTTTACATATGTCAGTAATGATGGTTAACAAATTGGAATTAATTGAACAGTTCATAGATATGAGCTTAGTTTGCAAGGTGACACCGCAGAGTGTTATGTTGGGAATGTTGAAAATTAATAATGGTTTTCTAGACAATATCAAAGAAGCTCAGAAGTTAGATATGAAATTGGTAGACTCGATGGTTGGGATCGATGAGTTTGAGAATAGTGATTTTAAGTTAGATGAGAAATGTGTGTTTAGATTCTGTAATCGAATTTGTATTCCTGATGATACGGATATGAAGAAAGTGATCCTTGAGGAAAGTCATAGAAGCAAGTTGAGCATTCATCCGGGAGCTACAAAAATGTATCAAGATTTGAAGAATTTGTTTTGGTGGCCTAAAATGAAGAATGATGTGGCTCGGTTTGTGTATGCATGTTTAACTTTTCAGAAGTCGAAGGTTGAACATCAGAATCCTACAGGGTTAATGCAACCGTTAGAAGTTCCAGAATGGAAATGGGATAGCATTTCAATGGACTTTTTAAAAGGACTACCTAATACTTCAAGGGGACATGATTCAATTTGGGTGATTTTTGATAGGCTTACGAAGTCGGCTTATTTTATTCCTATTAACATCAGTTTTCCAGTATCAAAGTTGGCGGAGATTTATACCGGTGTATTTGTAAAGTTGCATGGTGTTCCTTTGTGTATTGTGTCAGATAGAGATCCGAGGTTTACTTCTAATTTTTGGAAGAGTTTGCAAGAGGCGTTGGATTCTAAGATGAGGTTGAGTTTGTTGTATCATCCTCAGATGGATGGTTAGACAGAGAGGACTATTCAGTCATTAGAAGATTTGTTGAGAGCATGTGTTCTTGAGCAGGGAGGTTCGTGGGACACTTATCTTCCATTAATCAAGTTCACTTATAACAACACTTACCATTCTAGTATTGGAATGTCACCTTTTGAAGCGTTGTATGGTCGAAGATGTAGAACTCCTTTATGTTGGCATGAGTCTGGAGAAAGTGTAGTGCTTGGACCTGAAATTGTTCGAGAAACTACCGAGAAGGTGAAGTTGATTCGAGAAAAGATGAAAACTTCCCAAAGTAGACAGAAAATTTATCATGACAAGCGAAGTAAGGATTTAGAATTTCAAGTAGGTGACCATGTGATTTTGAGAGTTACACTTGTAACTGGTGTTGGGCGAGCATTGAAGTCTAAGAAGCTCACTTCTTGTTTTATTGGTCCGTATCATATTTTGGACAAAGTTGGAAATGTTGCTTATAGAGTGGATTTACCGTCTAATCTTTCGAATTTGCACGATGTGTTTCATGTGTCACAACTCCTGAAGTATATTTCAGATCCATCTCATGTGATTCATATGGATGATGTGCAAGTACATGATAATCTCACTGTGAAGACGATGCATGTACGAATCACGGATCGTGAAATGAAGACTCTAAGAGACAAGGAGATTGCTTTTGTGAAAGTAGTCTGGTTAGAAGCTGCCAGAGAAAGCATGACGTGGGAGTTGGAAAGCAAGATGCGGGACTCCTATCCAGAGTTGTTTGAACAAGGTAAATTTTCGAGGACGAAAATATTCTAAGTGGGGGAGAGTTGTAACACCCGTTAATTTAATTAATTATTTAATTAAATTATTTTTGGATTATTTGTTGAAAAGTTGTGAGATGTTGAGAATTGTTGGTATAAGTTATTAGATTATTATTAGTTAATTAATGAGTTGATTAATAATAATAATAATGTTGGAATTAATGGAATAATTATGTTAGGCTTATGATTTTGGTTGGAAGTAATAAAGTGGGTGTGTGTAGGTTAGGCCCAATAGAATTGGTGTTATGAGGTTAAGATGACACAAGGATTTGATTTAGTTGGAGATTAAGAGTTTTGTGCACTGACCGTGAAAGCTGCACGGAGAGAGGAGCAAGTTGCACGGTTGTCGAGCAGAGCAAAGCAAAGTTGTCGGTTGGAAGTTTGGTAGAGCGACCTTCAATCCAGGTAAGGATGGGGTTCTGAACTTATAATGGGATTGATGATGATTGTTATGTGGGAATCAGTCGTATTTATAACTATTATACGTTGATGTTCGTGATCTGTGATTGAAGTTGCCCGTTTATTCATGATGTAGTCGTTTAAGGAGTTACCGTGTGATTGTCTCGTATGATTAATGAACCTATTATAGGAAGTTGCCCGTTTGTCATGTTGTGGGAGTTTTGAGTTGTATATATAATTTCTTGGTATAATTGATGAATAGGTTAGTGTAGATTATTACTTGTTGATGTGGTCATTAGGTTGTTGTATTTTCCGAGCGGTTGGTAGAAAATTAGTAAATTGTTATTGTGGTCATTTTAGGAAGGTTTCTGCGTGACTGTTTTGTACAATTAATGAATCAGTTGATAGCAAATATAGTTTCTTGTTGTTGTGTTATTCCGAGTAGTTAGCCGGAAATTATGAGTTGTATTGATGTGGTCGTTATGACGTTGTATTGTTCCATGTTGTTGGCCGGAATTAGTGGTCGAGGAGGATGCTGATGGTGTTAGGTGCCGAGCGGCATTTAGGCTGTGAGGTGTGTTGGGGAATATATGTGTTGGATGTCGAGCGGCATTAGGCTGCAAGGCGTGATGAGGAGCACAGTATTGTTGTCGAGCTGCATGAAGTTGCAGGCTATGTCGAGGAGTGAAAATTAGTTGTTTTCTGTCTTGGTTGTTGTGCATGTCGAGGGGCACATAGTCTCTGATCCGTTGTCACGGACAGATAAAAAATGAGTTGTTTTAAAATATGTAGTTAGTGACATTTCCTCGAGTTGTATCGCAAGGATTCTTGTCTTTATTAACTAAGAGTAGTAATGATTTATGGGGGTTTGTCGTTTTAGGATTTTTTTTTATGAAAACAGAGAAAATAAGTGATTATAAATTAAGTAATTATAATATAAGCTAATTTGCTAATTCGGTTCCTATCTATCATTGATTATTATAACATCACTGCCCTAAGCGGGTGTTAATCCTGTTCGATCGCAATAACATTCAACAAGCGAGAATGATATTATAAGAATTATGTTTCCTGTTTACCGAATTAAGCAAACTGTTAAAAATAAGCGAATTAACGAATTAAGCAAACGATAACACGCAATGAAAATTAGGGAAAATAAATCAGTCGAACTAAACAAAACTATTCTATGAAAATTGGATTAAGCAAACGATGAACATATAACAAAGTTGAAAGGAATAGGAATTAAATTATAAAATTATATTAACCTCAAGTATCGGAACATGAATGTAGCAGATCAACTCAGAGGAAATTTAGCTCTCCATAAGATTCGTACAAAGCAAAAATTCTATCGTGGAAAAAAAAGTTTTTCTTGTAGCACGACTAAAAATCTTATAAATAAAATAGGGTTTTTCACTACTAACTCAAATTGGGCCGGAACATAAATCAGGTCCATCAAATGATCTGAAACAAATTGTTTTCTAACGTTTGAAACTTCAATAAATTACTGGGAATTATGCACTCCGAATCAGCTTCAGATTCCAAAATAAAAGTTGTAAATCTTTCTCTCATCTTTCCAATGATTATTAGAACGTGCCGATCCGATTCCCGGAGCTCTAGTTATGATTTTTTTTATTGAAAGCTGCTAATGCTGAAAATAAAATACGAAAATCAATTAAAGGTAAAAATAAACTAAATTATAAAAACATCATAAAATAGAAAAATAAACAAAACAAACCATGGAAATACCTAAGTAAAAACATAAGAGAATATGCATCAATATACACTGATCAGTCTCCCTATCCCTATTGTCGTGCATGCTGTTTTGGTCAATACCATTGCTGTGTAAGTTGTTCTGAGTTGAGAAATTGATGGGTGATGATTTATGTTGAGATGCCTCTAATTATAGGCAGATATTGAGTTGTAGGCTTATGGGCAATGTTGAATTAAGTTGAATTATTTTTGTTGTTGTTATTACGTTCATGTTGTTTATGCATACATAACATATCATGTTGGAGCTGATGCTCGTTAAGCTGACCTGGATTGACAAAATATTAAGTTGAAGGCTTATGCCTTGTTGATATCTCTATTTATTGGAAGATTTCTAAGTTGGGAGTTCTGCTCCATTGGTACCACATGCATGTGCATAAAAACAAGTCGCAGTTCATGTTTCCTCCTGAGTTGTCGTGTGGATGAATTAATTATGTTAAATGTTGTTAAATAGCTCTGAAGTGGTGATTTTGTATGAATTGTTTCTAATGTATTATTTATCATGCGTTCTACTATAATATTCGATATCTCACCCCTTGTGTTTGAATGTTACCCATATGTTGGTAATGTGCAGGTAATCCAGAGTCAATGCGGTTTACCTTCACTAGTTTGAGTCAGTGTCATTGCTCTAATACGTAACACTCAGGGGGTGAACGCTTGTTGCTTTATCGTTGTTATTACTTCAGTTGTTGAATTTTAAGTTGATTTTCGTTATGTAATTGTTATTTGGAGATGTTTTAGTTAGATAAAGATGTTATGCCCTTTTTAGTTGAATATTATGATTCCGCTGCGTAGTTATGAAAGTTGTTAGTTTCAAAGTATTAATTTATGTTGTTGTTGGTTCATCCAAGTGTAATGTGTTATGTATCTTTAATGAATGTCTTTGTTTTAAGTTGAGATTATAGCATCCTGATTTGTTTGTTTGAAATTTTATAACTATGATTTTTATAATAATTGTCGGGTAGAATTAGGGTGTTACATAGGGCATGGAGGTGTAGATCTGGTGATAAATGGAGATAATCCAATTGAGTCGTATGTTGAGTTATGTGGCGCAGGTAAAACATCCCATCATCATCTGTTTACAGCGGTGGTATTGCATATAAAGTTAAAGATCGAAAGAGGAAAATGGTTGAAATAAATGTAGATACTGTGAATGTTGTTGTTGTTATTGATGAAAGGAAACTGCATGCAACAATAATACGTAAGAAGAGGGTAGAGGAAAGAAGTCGCGTTGACATGAAGAGGTTGTTAAGAAGCGCAAGTTTAAGGCGAAAGATATATTCATAGATTCCAACAGATTAACATACACAAATATCTGCTCTGATAATGATTGGTAAGTGATGAAATACGAAAAAGTGTTATATGTTGTTGATTATGTTTTAAAAGATTACAAATATACATTTGCAATAACACTGTTATGGTTGACTTACAATGTAGTAGCAGTGAAGTCGAGGATGATGGTGACAACAATAGTGGCCCCTGGTACTATTTGTGGAAAAAGGAAATCTCTTATGGAAAGATGGCAGCGAAAAATGATTTGGTAAGTAGCAAATCATTCCATGTTATTAAACCACTCAGATTGTGTTTGAGTGATAGGGTTTATGGATACCGTATGTTTTGTATTGTATGAAGAAATTAGATATTAGAATTGATCGTTGTATCAAACCGCCCATAATATTATATAACTCATATTAAGTCATTATGATTACATATATTCAAAGTAAATGTTTTCTATGATGTATAGAAACTTACATAAAAGATTATCAAAAAATGCATACCCAATCTCCAGGGCCATATTCAGTTAGCGGACTCAGCCACATGTAATATTACCGAATGCAAACTTCATCGTGCTGAATGGGTGTATTGCACTGAAAGGTACATTGGTAAGGAGTGGTGTGAATTTGTTAAGAAGAATAATTTAAAAAGAGGAGATAAGGTTGCCTTTTGTCTCCCCCTCCATCAAGTAGGATTGTTGTCACTGTTTTCACACATCCAAAATGTTTGGAAGAAGTCGAATGTAACACAAGGAAGTTGAACAAAGGGCCGTGATGGAGAGTTGAATGGTTCTGAATTACACAGTGAAGTTTATCAGTATTATATCTGTTTAAGTCAAAATTTTGAAATATTGTGCAATGTGAACAATTACTATTGTAGGTAAGTTTGCCAATGATTTTGTCGATGTATAACCATCAACATTAAGGTTGTAAGCATACATGTCGTGGTCCAAAAAGTGTATTGCACGGTACTGTTATGTTATTTACATGTAATGGTTATTTTATATCTAAAGCTGCACATGGCTATTGTTTTTGTATGCAAGAACAATAACACCACCTTCTAACCAATAGATAGAACAACACATGTTATATACTATAATTGGAATAAAGGATAGTAATACAAACCCATACAAAAAAATTGCTGGGACAATTGTCTAATAATTATAAAAGTCGTAAGAACAAAAAAATATTGTGAGTAAACATAAATTAGGAAAATATTGTATTAGAAACAAATGAGAGTGCAAGCATAACAAAATGATAAAGATTTCCAAAATATAATATTTCCAACATTAGAATCGGCGTGGTAGATTAAATAACTTGTTATAATATTATTAATGATATATTAACATAATGAAGGGGGTATTCAAGAGTTTAAACAGTTTTAAAGGTTAATGTATGTATCCGAACAATTATTATTTGAAATTAAACATGAAGTTATAATATAATCAGAAGTTATTGTTGAATAGTGGAATGCATTGAATAAATAGTGGAATGAATTTAATAAGTAGCTTAGTAGTTACATGATAAATTGGGTTATTTCTACCTCATGCAACACCAACGCACCTGGTCTGTTTTTGAGTGTCATCACAAGAAATAGAGAAAACTAGAGTTCTTATTCACTCCAACCAGATTGACTGCTTTTTAATTGGTAAAGTATCTTCACAGATATGTGGCGCAACCTAATTTTGAAGACTTAGTTTATTGTTGTTATGCTTGTAGTTGACATCATAAGTTATTAATGAATGAATGTCTAACCTTCAAGTTTTATAGATGTATGGTGAAATAGATCCAGGATTCGTAAGGAACTACAACAAAGACTTAAACAAACTTGGATGGTGATGAACAATCAATGTGTCCACCAGGAGATGATCTTTAACAAAGTTAGAAATCATCCTATGATAATAAGTGGATGGCCCTTGTTGGAAGCATATTATGATCTACCGTGCGATGTTGTCATTGAAGTTGGTTATTATGGTGACAACAATTTTGGAATAAATTGGTTTAAAGAATTGTTAAAATGGGAAGATTTACCTCATTTTAACAGCAGATATATCTTCAATGATAATATACATACGTTTGACCTTATTCTTAGCCTTATTTCTATATCTGTTCCGAAATTAGTTGAGTACTGGTGATGAGATTTTATATATTTTTCAAATTAAATATGCAAAAGAAATAGGACAAGGTTAACAATTTAATTGTGTATTGCAGAAGTTATAGGTACATACTGTAATAATATTGAAGAACTGCGGTTATGAAGGTCTGGATATGCGGGGACAACGACATATGGAAAACAATGAAACTGTTTAACATAGATGATCCGTATAATACATAATTAGGTCCTGGCTGGGATAATTTTTGTGAATGCAATACGTTTGATGTTGGTGAACAGATTTTATTTAGAATCGATGTTAGTTTGTGCAACAAAATATGTCATGTATATAGGTTTCCATTTTAAGGTTATGTTGTAATTGTCAGAAATGACTTGAGTTTTGTTGTATGGTGAAAGTTTACTTGGCAATAAATAAAGGAAGAGTGTTAATTGTTTTTGTTATCTAAAGTTTTGTTTCCTGATATTAATTCTACACTAAAAGAAGTAAAACAGGAGAGTAGAGTTGGAGACCCTTTAAATACCGGTAACAGTATAGGCTGGTTACAGAAATAGTTTTTTTGGTTGAAAGAAATCTGCAATTCTGGGAGAAGAGGCAATCAAGTTTTTGTAATGAATTTTTATAACTAATTTTCCTATTTAAAACATTACATGATACAATATGACGTATGTGACAGTGTGGCATTTTCTATTACGTTTACTGACCACAAGTGAATAAATGCATCATTTTCCAGTTGAAGTGATACGTAAGCTACTGCGTCCCGACATTACTTCGTGTCTTATTCGGGATTTTGACACGGGTGAGTATTTTCTATGTAAGATCTTCAAATCAGACATGCCTAATGTAGAAATGTATCTTGGGAAAGGATGGTAGTCTTTTGCCAAGTCCAAAAAAACTCCAAATTGGGGATAAGCTTCATTCCACATACAAATCGGATGAGGAAATTTTATATGTCAGGCTGCAGAGGAAAAAGGAATAAAAGGACATCTGAAGCAAAAGATGTGATAAATCGATGATGTTTAGCAATAATTTGTAGCCAGCAAAAGTCAAACACTAAATCAGGAAAATCAAATATTGTTGAAAATCTCCTTGTAAACAATGTTTGTAGTTGTTTCTTTGAATTTTTCATGCTCATCGTGTATCAATATTTTGATTCCCTTTTTTATCGTGACTCTTGATAGTGTAACATAAATCTGTCATGTGTAAATACATCCCTTGGCAAATAAAGATCTACATTATCCAGAGACTGTCCCTGCGATTTGTTAAATCTTATGGCATATGAGACTATAATTGGGAATTGCCGTCTATTTATTTTGAACGGCCAAGGTGACTGCGAGGGTGATATATCCATGTGACGAATGTAAATATGATTTCCATATCACTTTTCGGCCATTATCGAAGCTTCAATAACATGTGTACCCATCTTTGTTATCATTAGTCTTGTGCCATTACACAATCCTTCAAACTGATCAATGTTTTTCATGAGCATAACAGGTGTTCCAACATTTAACTTTAAGTGATGATTAGGCAATCCTGATGTACGTAGGGAACTAAGAAATTCTGGAGTGAGGATATCAACTACATTAGCATCGTAAATTTCAGACTTGTCAACGGAATTTGAGTTGTAATAATCACGTATGTCTCCTGTATCAGTAAGGGAAATAGCTTAGTAAAAAGAGATGGTTACCGTAACCAAATCAGATCCTTCGAAGGCACTGGGTTTTACCTCTTCAACACTCTCTTTTGTCTAAAGATAATTGTGATTATTATTTACACATACGTACGTGAACAACATAACGTATACCATAACACTTAAGCACAAGCACAACAAAATATTATAGTGAGGTAAATACCTGCAACAGGTCTGATGATATAGAGCGTAGAGGAACAGGTTCCTTTACAGGTTCAATTAAAGTACGATCAAAAGAAAGGTTGTACATGAAAATAAAGAAACGACATGAAAAATAAATTGGAACGTATATGTATCATACCTCAACTATTTCCAATTGATCACTGAGATTTTTGATGAAAGGATCATTTTTCAAGAGCATAACCACTGAGCAATTCTTCCAGTATGGATGCCACTTCACCTTAAAAGCCATTTTCACATCCAAAATCTGGTCCAGTTCTAATGGGAACTCCAATGGATCATGAAGTCCAACCTGTATACGAAAGCAGCACGATAACCTTTTAGTGTTCATGAAAACTGCATAGGTTTCAGTGTTAAAAAAACAATAACCTGAATTATCGTATGAAGCGACTGAGAAGCAGATAAATCCAAGAGAAGCTCACACTCTCTGTTCCAAAACAGAAAGTTACAACTATTCCCTGCGTGACAAACTTGAATCTCAATATTATACCTACAATAGCAGGATTAATGGGCCAGATAAACAGTATTAGTTACATATTCACACAACAGCACACAAGAGCATCATTTTCAACGCGACAACAAATATCAGATGAGAAGTAGTAACACCTAAATATCTTTGCCTCAGTCAAATGGATAGCCTCACACTGAAATGGAGGTTTGTCCTCACGTGCCATGCATGAGCAAGCATGGAAGGAACGATAATACCAGCCATAAGAAGACGCAACCAACATCTTAGTTTCACCAACAGTTGCACAAAATGTGACCTACATATACGATACACGACTCTAATACAATATGCTGATAAAGCAATCACGTGAAAAAATAAGTAAACAAATTAGGAAAATGTGTAAAATAATGGGGTACATACAGATCTAAGTTTAATGATATCAGTAATTGGCATAACAACAACCTAAGAGTGTAACTTATGAATAAGAGTGACCTGATGATTCTCAGAGCTCTGTGATGAAAGTTGAGAATTAATGGCTAGCTACCCAGATACAGTAATCATTGAGTCCTTAGGCATGATGCATGAATAACAGATTAGTGAAATATTCAGATAAGAAATTGTAGGATACATCATAAGTGATATGACATAAAATCTACTTTTCCATAAACCGTTTAATTAGTGGAAAATCAGTATCGAGGCAAAGCATTGTGACATTGTAGGTGTTAGTCACCGACAACGGAAACTTTCCTACATTAGTTTAGTAACACGTGAGTCTGAATTTACATAAACTTATTCATTACCTAATAACACCACAAACCAACTAACCTTGTTCCTTGACTTTTGCATACCAAAGCATAACAAAAGTCGTCCCCCGAATCTTCCCCCGTTCCTGGTTGAACTTCAGGAATTGCTTTGCATATGACTCCCATAGGGTACAATTGATAGTGTTATTGCTACACAAACTTACATCAACAAGATTTTAATCACGAAGGAAACATACATTCAAATTAGAGGAATTCTTGGAAGTAGATATACAAACCCATTGTCCCTCAATACCATATTAAGCTACTGCTTTTTGCCATCTGATTGTGTTTGTGAATAACCAATACTCTCAACCATACCAATTACATCTTGGAAAATAAAAAATATGAAATTAACATAAGAGCAAAACAACATATATAAAATATAAAGGTTACACAACAAAACATGCAAAACAAAATTCACCTATCAGCACATCCTTGTTAAAGTTGTCAGTGATTATATCAGCAAAATTTGTAAACACCAGCGTTTTGGCTGGTATCTCATTCTTGTTATCATCACCTACAGACGTTCCTCCCAAAAATTTGTGCAAAGAAGGTATAAAATCCAACACATTAGACTGAACCTTAAAATTTGATATCGTGTAAGTATGGTTGTAATACGGTGGGAGAACTGACTTGGATGTTTTGCGTTTGATCGCAATTGTTGCGGATAGCAAGAGTCGCCACTGACTTTTCTTTTATCCAATAAGGAAAGGGTGAAAAGAACAGGAAATAACTTTGAGATATTTTCTTGAGTTCGGTGGGTAGATTATGAAAAGGGAAGGTGTTATCACCCTTTTAATCCATAGTTATCGATGGGCTCTTAGTTGCTTTCTAGATCACTTTTGAAATTGCTTTGTTTGAAATGTGTTCGTGGTGGGTTTTGAAAGTATTTGAAAAGCGCCTTCGTTTAGGAAAACTTTGTAATGATTCTCGTCTCTATAAGAATGCATACAAAGTGTTGGACTTTTGAAAATATTTCATGTTTTTGAAAGTGTTTAGTGTGTTTGAAATGATGTTTGTTTTGAAGATAGATTGTGAGCAAGCAACTAAGAACGTTCTACCTACACAAAGGTCTTTTGTTCATTTCCTTTTTCCTTTGGTACTACTATCTCATCATTGATTGGTAAGAAGCCCTATCTTTGGATGTAAAGGGACGGGCATGGGTCATCGTATAGTCATGGATAGAAATGTTATGAGATATCTTAGCATTTCTCTTAAGGGACTAAGATCATTTGTAAGGCAACATTTGTAGCGTCATCGAGGGACTATGATCTTATATTTTTGATTGTTTTTGCTAAGATGTCTCACATGCATATCATCACTATTTATTTCTTAAGGCAACAAGTGGAGTTTAACCCTAGAGGTGTAAAGTGTACAAGTGTATTGTATTTCATACTTGAGTTCATCTTGGATTAGGGTTTTCTAAGTATTGATTTTATCTTTTCATACACACCCTAATTTACTAGCATTTATATCAAAGTGATAAATTGCGGAAAGTAAATTTCTACGCTATTACATCATTTGGAGATGGGGTATACATATTTACAAATGGGGATTGCAAGAATTTAAATCCTAATTATCTATTACAACCATATTAAATTTGAATAAATGTACAATTAATGAAATAAATATAATGTACAAGTGTGAATGGATAAGGAATGGATTTGTTTGGTTTTTGTTAAGACCTTAATTAACTAAAGGAGAAATAATTAATTAAAAATGAGAAACTAAACTTAAATTAAATAAAGAAACATTTTTTAAGTTTTTTGAGAAAAGATTTTAATATTAATTAAATGGTATATAAAAAAAAGAAATTAATTAATTAAAATAGAAACCTAAAATTCTAAGTTGATTTTAATTTTAAAAAAAGAAAATAAATAAATTAATACCCTAATCTAATTATTAATTGACTAAAAAAAGAAATTAAATTAAATTGTAATAAAAATGTTTTTGGTATTTTTGTTGTCTTGAAAAATAAAATAAGTATATAGTAAATAAAATATTTTTTTGTCTTTTTTATTAATAAAATAAAAAAAATATTAATAATAATAAATGAACAGAAAAATAAATAAATAAATAAATAAAAAAGGGTCAGGGGGTGAAAAATGGATTTGAGGTGTTTTTTAGTGAAAAATAGTTTTGGTGCTAAAGCCTGGCCCATTAAGGGTTTTTGAAATCAGAAAATAAAAGAAACATTGGGCCTGCGTTGTTGTATACTGAAAGGGGGGTTAGAAAAATAAAAATAACAAAGCCCAGCACTTCAGGAGCCCAAGTGCGCTAGTTAGGAACAAAAAAAAAGTGAAATGTTAGGGAAAACATAAAAATGGCAGTGCTAGGGCTCGAACCCACGCCCTCAACAATAAACGTGCATTGCCTTACCACTGGGGTGGCTATACATTCGTTAACTTAAACAAAACCATAAATATATATTGTAAAACACTTCCATGGCCTGAACTTCATGTTCAACCTCACGCCAGCCAGATCACCTGTATCTTGCTCATTTCTCAATGAAAGTTAAAATTGCAAACATGAAAGTTGTTCTATTTTTTCTCACGATTCCAGAAATGTAAATTGCTTAAACTATAAATCAAAGATAAGCAAGAATTTTATTGGCCCTAATCTGAATCCTAAATTTTCTAGAAATTTTAATCTCAAAATTCTCCATACTCAGTCAATATAAATGAAAACCATGGACATGTACAGTTTCAGGGCAATGATATCTACATTTTGTCTTTGAAAATGGAAGTCTAACAATGCCTAAATGAAGAGATGAAAGTTCAGAAAAATACCTCAAAAAATGGAAATCGTGAGATGAGTTTGAGCTTATTTCAAGTGATGGTGATGATCAGGTTAGCTTCCTTGAACCTCTAGGAAGCTAATGCAATAGCTGGCTTGAACTGAGAGTAGCTGAAATAGTCTGGAGAAGTCAAGATGCAGACCTCTGTTTTTGTTTATGAAGAATGAGAAAGATGATGTTACAGTTTGAAAACAGAAGTTAGGACAACCTCTATATGTGTATTAGAAGCTTTGTGAATGGTTTGGCCAAGAAACGCACGAGGTAATTATGAGTTGGGTGTTCAAAATCAGAAATGACACAAAAATGGAGATTTTGTGCAATTTCTGGCTTGAGGGAGTTTTAGGGTGTTTTAGTGCTTGTAATCTCATGTGTTAGCTTGCAAATGATGTCTTAATTTATAGAGGAAATGTTTGGAATCTTGGAGAAGTCAAATGTACAAGATCACATGTTTGTGGATTTTGGCTTGTTTTTGAAGTTATCTTGACAAACACCTTTCCAAGGCATGATACAAGGCTATCTAAAGTGGTTAAAAGCTCTAGACAAGTTGCTTTTGGATTTGAGGTTGTGTATGTGCAGAAGGAACAAGTGCAAAGCTCAAGGACAGTGGACTTTGTGATTAAAGCCGCTTTTCTAAAATGGCAATGTTACCTTTGTGCCAAAAATGGACTAATCACTTGGATAATGGCTTAAATGCTTGGAAAATGGCTCTAGAAATGTGTAAAATCATTAATTATGGAGTTAAAAACAAGTTTGAGGCCTGCAAAACAAAGATTATGCAGCCTAGCATGGATTTGGTTCATGTTCATCCTAAAAATCTGCCTTGTAAAACAAGAATGAAACCATAACTTCATCTCTTCGATTCTCCTTGGTCAAACACGATCTCAAGGAGTTCTTGGACATTTCGGAAATCTTGTAACATCCTCTGTAACATTTATGTTGGACATTTTTTAAGATTCAATTTGGAACTAAGTGAAAAGTTTCCATGAAGTTAGGTCAAAAATCTGCCTAACTAGGGCAAAATTTCACTAAGTATTTTTGTTTCATGAACATGTCTTTATGAATTAATAACTTGAGATATAAGCATTTTTAGAACTTGATTCCTTCTACAAAGGTTTAGATATCATTAATATATACAACTTTCATGTTGGAAGTTTTTATTGAACCATCTTGCATCATGATGAAAAATTGGCACAAAGTTATGAAAAAGATAAGTTTTCCAACACTTAGAAAAATTTCTAAGTCTTGGAAATTTTAACTTTTCAAAGTGAATTTTGACTTTTTGATTTCTTGATGAAAAAAATTCATATTTTTACATGTATTTATGAAATATGATTTTTGAAACTTGACTTTGATCAAAAAGTCAAAGTTTGACTTTTCAATGTATCAGTTGACTTTTCATCAGTTGACTGAATTTCAACTATCAATCAATTGATCTTTGGGGAATGTTTTAAGCCATTCCATTAGGTCAAAATGATGCATTTAAATCCTTGATATCATGTCTCAAACCAAAAATTCATGTGTTAGGTCAAAAGTCAAAAATTGAACCTTCTCAGTCAAAATCCTAATTTTGACCATTTTGCCCTTTTGATGATCTGATCAAATTTCTTGAGGAATTGTGATCCAAACTTGATCAATTGACATATATGAGTTCAAAATGTTGATATGGATAAAAAAATTATGAAGTTTGACTGTAAATTGACCATAATTGACGTTTTCCCCAATACAGTTGATTTTAGGTCAACTGATCAATTGACTAAGCAAAAATGTGATCCAAAGCTTGAAAGTTGACATGAGCAATCTTGGGAGTCCAAAATGATCCATGAAATTCATCTGAAGCATTAAAAGTCCAATTGTCCTTATACAAACTCAAACCCTAATATTGAGTCATCAGTGCTTGAGGAGGTGTCTTGAGCTGATCAAAGCTTGTGCAGTCTTGAATCAATGGAGATCTTGTGAGAGAATTCTTAAGAAATTGAGAGGAAAAATTTTGGGGTACAATAATGGTCCAATGCCGATTTATCATCAAACACAGTCACATGTACTTCTGGGACAACAACATGTATGTCCCCATCCTGTGCAGCACAGATACATGAAAAAGGTTAATGTGCAACCAAAAAACAATAAACATAACATAACATATGATTCACAAATGTAGAGAAAATAAAAATTACTGCCTTGTCCACAAATATCATCTCAAAATTCTCTTTGTTGTTAGACAACACTTTCCATTTGTGATGCACTCGCGCAGATACCTTCCATAACTTTTTGCTATCATCGATGTCGCAGATATTCGTCACAGGTCTAGCCATGAACAAAGTCGCTTGCGTGAAGCAGAAATAACTTGAAAGTCAAATATTTCTGGGAGATGAAGCTTTGGAAGAAACAGTTAGTATGAAGGTTATAAATAGTGTAATCGTGGTGGAGAGTGGGGCAGTTGAAATAAAAAACGCTGTTATGTTGAAAGTAACCGTTGCAATCATGGATCAGTAGTGGAACGGTGAGAAGTGGAAAGGGAGTAAAGAGGAGAAAGTAACCGCCGCAGAAAATCATGATGGAGTGGAACAAAATTGAAATAAACCTCAATCCTGTAATTGCCGATGAACATGTAGCAACAAAATAAAATCATTTGCAATTGTTTTTGCCAAACATTTTCCGAGTTCTCAGCCTATCCACGTGTATGATGAAGAGGAAGGAAGAGAAAATTAGAGAACTTTATTATATTGTAGAATTTTATTTTAATAAATCATTGTCTTAATTTGAGAGACAAAATATTTATTTTTAAGGGTTAAATGCCTTCTACCCCCCTGCAATAGTAGCAAGATTTGATTTACCCCCCTTTTAAAAAAAAATTATTTTCGCCCCTTAACAAACATAGATTCCATAAACAAAAACCTTTTAGCCCAAGATTCCATTTGAGATGCAGACGTGGCTAGGATCTGTTTGCTGACTGGGTCATGTATGCCACTGCACTCAACCAGTGCACTATGTGTTTCAGTTTGTATATTACTCACTTTAATTGTCTATACTCATCACCGTGTCTATACTCATCACATTCTGTAAATCAAATTTTTTTTATGGAGAACTGGATGCATATTCTGTAATTTTTATGGCATCTTGTTTGGTTGTATACATTGGCATATATATATATATATATATATATATATATATATATATATATATATATATATATATATATATATATATATATATATATATATATATATATATATATATATATATATATATATATATATATATATATATATATATATATATATATATATATATATATATCACATATTTATAAATATGGAGAGTTGGTTGCACATTCTGTAATTATTATTGTGATTGTACATGGAGCAATATCTACTTCAAACAATTGTTGCAGTTAGAAAAATTAGTCCGGAAAAAGAAAAAAACATGATGCTGAAATAACCTATTGATGCAATATATTTTCATCAGATAATTTAACACATCGAATTATGCACCCAACAACACTATTTGCATGCAAAACATTTTTAAGCTTACTTATCCACATTCTCAAAATGCTTGAAACTTTCAGATAAAGTATACAAGTAAAAACTACAAGTTATTTATTCTGGGAACAAATAAAAACTACAAGATCTTGTTACATGTAAAATAGGAAAAGTCTCATTTTATGTCATTTATAGTGTATGCATTTTTTGTATCTGTTTTGTATATACTACTTGTGGGCTCTTGTATATAATTTGTATAGAGTACTTCTAGAAAAGAAAAGAAAAAGAAAAAGAAAAAATAACCAAGTTATAATTTTCATGTAAGAGGGTAGTAATAAAATGGAACTCTGGAAGCTTTTTATTGTTGCATGAATGCCAATTGTTAAGGTTTTGTTGATTACTGTTCTTGGAATATTTCTTGCACTTGATTATGTATATAATAATGTAATATATCATTAAATATTGTTAATAAAAATACTGTATAATTATTCATTTAAAATATTGTTATACAATTAAAGTAGTAATTAAAGTGAGTAATATACTAACTGAAACACATAGTGCAGTTGTTGAATGCATGGCTTGCAAGTAGAGGGTGCAGGATTTGAAACCCATCTATTGCATGTTTTTTAACAATGCAAAGATTTTATACAATTAAATAAAATATTAAAAAAAAACCACGATGGTATACATGACCCAGTCAACAAACAGATCCTGACCACGTGTCTGCATCTCAAATGGAATCTTGGGGTAAAAGATTTTTATTGATGGAATCTATGTTTGTTAAGGGGCGAAAAGTATTTTTTTAAAATGGGGTAAATCAAATCTCACTACTATTGCAGGGGGTAGAAGACATGGATTTTTAAATATTAATTTTTTTTCTTTCTCCATCTCACAATTCTTTTTTTTTTGTATAATTATTGTTCATTTTACAATTAAGTAAATCATTTTAAATTTTGCATTCGTATCTAAATACATTGTATATCACATCAAATAATTTTTTTATCTCACAGGTCATTATCAACATAATATCTATTTTATTTTAATCAACAATTATCTTTATTTGAGAGAAAATTTTATTTTTAAATGTTAAATTTTCATTTTTTTTCTCCATCTCACATGTCCTTTTTTATATGGTTATTTAATATAATTGAATTTATTTGATTAATGTTCATTTATAATTAAGGCACTCATTTTAAACTTATATGTGTCTAAATATATTTTATACGATATCAATAAATTTACCCGCCCGGGAGCACGGGTATCTTACTAGTTAGTCATCATAAAGATATACATACATTAGCATCAACAAAGACATATAGGGGATTCAGGACAAAACCTAATCACCTTTCGCATTTTGATAACCTTTAATTCACATGATTGTGCACCTTGTTAAATTGAAATCCCCGAGGAAATGATCTTTTAATCATTATTTCGACACTATCGATATATTTTCTGATTTGTCAACATAGTTTTGGCCCATTGTCATGGATTATTAATAATTTTAACAAGACAACTTTTGTGCGACGTTTTAAGTTTTAAGTTTTAGTGTTATATTAGTTTGTTAATTTTTGTTTTTAGTTTCTTGCTTAATTAGTTTTTGTTTGATATAATGCCATTGAAGGTATTTCTTATTATTTACGCAAGATTAATTCGAAGCTGAAATAATTCGATTAGAAAATCAAGAGATACAAACCATGGGAGACTACTGCAAATAAACTGATGCGGGACAAAGTTCTATGGATTTTCAACCTGCCAACCTCGTTGTTTTTGTTATTAAGAAATCTTTTCTTTTAGGTTTGAGAGAGAACTAGTTTGATGGTCAGGTAAAGAATCATCCTTGGGAACATATGTGGACTTTGAAAAGGTTGAAAACATGACGCTTCCATTACCTATACCCTAGATTTTTTATTTTTTGAAGTGAAAGCTTCGACATAAAAAGTGTTATTTGTAGTAGTGTCTGAAGACTTTGGAAATGTGAAGAATATGCATATTACATATAAGCTTCTCTTTAGAATTCTAATTATCTTTTTGATTCCCCCAGAAGGTAGTACTGATTAGATATCATGGGATAACATATAATTCAGTTGGTTTCTGGTGAATGAAGAGAAGATCAATCTGGTTTCATACATCTTCAGTCATCTTTGTGAAGCTATCAAGGAAAGCTACAATAATGACAAGAAGAATGTACCTTATACTAGGATTCTGTTTGAACTATTACATCATAGCAAATTAATTGAGACCCTGAAGAAAGTTAGAGCTACTCAGGATTTGGAAGAATCCTTTGGAAGCATGTTATTTGTTGTTGTTATGGGAAATATGAAAATCATTATAAATAAGGAAGTTGTGAATCCAGAATAAGGACTAAGAATTAGAAATGACAAGTCTGTATATATTGAGGATTTTCGTAACATCTCTAAGTTGGAAAACCTATAGGTGATTCAGGAGTATATCAAAATGGCTAGAGTATAAACTATAGTTATTTTGACAATAGATGATATTCCATATGCACCATAAGGAGTGTACATTCCTTCAAGGAAGAGAAAAGAGTCTGCATCTAAAGCTCAAAAGGAGATTCAGAAGCCATCTAAGAAGAGGGATTTATCATTTATTCAAAATGAGGTAGTCTCATCCACTGTCTTGATGCCTACTAAGACTAGGAGTGGAGCCTCTGGAAAAACTCATTTGAAGACAACTTCTTCACCTGTCATATCAGCTCATGTGAAGAAACTCAAGAAGTTGATATTACCACATGAAGAAGTTATTGAAGAGGAAGTAGAGGAGGAAGATAATCAACCTTTTTTTAGGAAGACCAACGAGATGAAGAAACAGGCTCCTGAACTGCTTAAAGAAATTGTGCAAGAAGGAGTTGTTAGACGAAGACAACGTATCTAGAGGGGGGTGAATAGATACCCCTTTAGAAAATATCCAGAACATTATGGTTTTGAAAAATTAGTTTTATCAAAGCGCAAAACAGAAGCATTTTCAAAATGTCGTCTTTTACAAACGTTATTGGAAACTCATATATGCAAATGCAAACACAGAAGTCAATATGGAATAAGAAGGATACTTGAATTAACATGCTTGAATCACTTTATAACTTATTTAACATTTAATGCAAGTTACAAGTAAGGATATTTCCAATGGCAATATTAACAGAACAAGTTAAATCAATTTATCAAACACTTGGTGTGCAAGAGATTTTTTCAGAATTTTTCCTTGAGTGTTGATACACAAAACCACTTATAATAAAAAGTGATTATAAGCTATATCAACACTTTATTTAAAATAAAAAATAGTTCGGAAAATTCTTACGATTCAATTGATAATGTAATGTTATTTAACAAATTGATCAATTAAAATAAAAGCAAGTAAAAGCAAAATAAAAGAGACACAGGGAATTTGTCTTCATAGTTCCCCACTGTCGTCCTCGTGTATGGATACGTTTGCGTCTAATTCCAATGAAATTAGGATAATTCTTACTATGTAAAATTGTTGATACAAGAGAAGTGTTCGAGAGAAACTCCACAAACCCTAATGCTTGTTGTTGATTCAACCCCTTCTCTTCTTTTGATATTAAGAAAGACCAAGACACAATAATTCCAAATTGACAACAAGATCTTGCCACTCCTTTGCATTGTTTATCTCCAAAGCTTTCGCGCACTGTCAATTTCAAACTATTGCAACACAAGACTTCAATTGTAATCCTCCGTTCCCGTGCTACTTCCTTTGTGTTCTTTATCTCCAAATGATCCCTTGCATTCTTTATCTCCAAAGGACTTCACTTGGCCGCAATTACCTCTCAAACGTCTTACATGAAAACCCCCAAATCAACCATTGATCTTGGAGGATAAACCCGATGTTTTTCCAGGATGAAAACCCCTACAAAGCTCAACCAAATAAACAATTTGACACTAACAATCTTCGTCTAGATGGTACCCCTAATGGAACATCATTACAATGTAATGTCAATATGTATGCATAGATTGGAGGTTGAAGATAAAGAGAGAAATAGGTTAATTTTATGGTTTCACCAAGTTATGAATGATGCATGAAAGAGTATTTATAGTTTTAGAATTATTATGGAAAAAAGGATATGTTTGGAAATTAGAAGAATACAAAATTTGATCAAACTATCAGTATGAGCCGACATGTGTATCGTATGTGTCGACACATACTTTATTTTTAAGTTGTATATCTCAACCTGTGTAGGACTATGTGTCGACCTAACCAAGACATAGGCTATAGGCTTTAAAATGATAGCAAGTGTGTCGACCTGAAGGAAGGATGTGTCGACACATAAAACAAGAATTTCCGTAATTTTAGAAACACTTCAGTATGTGTCGATCTATGTAATACTTGTGTCGACCTGAGACTTACACAAGCTACATGCTTTAAAAATGAGTTACATGTGTTGACACACGCAACGAGAATTTGAGGAAATGCAGATTTTTAATGACTTGACTTAATTTTAAAGTGACTTTTGATGATTTCCAAACAACCTATGACTTCTAAATGATCAGAGTGCACACTAAACTCAGAGATAATGTCCAACCAAAGAAATTACAGATTCTCATATTTTTGACATCACTCAAAACACTTAAGGGACCAAGTTTCACTCACAAGAGCCAATATTCTAGCATATGCTTTGAGGGATAAGGCTTTGGAAAAGCCATAAGTTGGGGAGATTATTGAGAAATAGGCCAAGGAAGTATAAGCTAATGCTAAAATTATTTTGAAGAATTCTAAGGGAACTTCTAAATCTCGGGTTCTACAATTCACAATGGATGTTACAGAGTCTTAAGCCCCATAAGCTAATGTGGGTACAAAGACAATTTCTGAAGCTTCAGATGTTATAGAAGTTGTAAACTCAAGTATTATTCTGGATCCTATCTATGATTCTGTTTTAGATTCTTCTTGTCCTCGATTTGTAACCAAATAACCAACCCTACATCAATCACCTACACATTCCTCTAAGCACACACCCTCACCCAAACCTGACATGTTTCTACCCTTAGAAACTGTCATGCCTTCCCCCTAAATCAATCTCAAGCTTTGATTCTGATGAATCATATTTTCAACCTATAGAAGCCACACCACTTCAAGCCATACCTTTAGAAATCACAACATCTGAAACTCACCAACCAAAAGACTAAACCAACCTTGTTCAATATGAACCTGAACTTGAACTTGAATAATCCGAGCCAGACCAAACCATTAGTCAGATTCATACCTCAAGAAATTATCCAAGGACCATTTGTCATAGATGAATTGTCTAAACATATAGTTGGTGAGTTAACTTTAGAGAATAAATCTGAACAAAACCAACTAGTGTATATTCTGGAATCTGACCAAACATTATCAGAAGCACAATATCCTGACCCATAAACCTCTCAACCTCAACATTTCAATCATCATTCTTCCCCTTCAAAAGAACCAGATGATATGTTAGAATCTAGCACAATAGTAGATCTTTCTCTTAAGAAATAGCCCCATATGTCTCTTCACCACCTCAACTAACTCACAATATGAACCCTTCACCTCATATCCAAGCCTAAATGAAAGAACTTAGAAATGTTATCTTTGATAGAATTCAGGATATGGTTGTTGAGAGACTCATAACATCTGACTCTATTGCTTATGCTGCTAAGTGGGACACTCTCATAACCTATGTGGATACAACTCTGCAAAATCAAAAGACGTTCACTCATGAGTCTGTAGCTTCTTATAGCCAGAAGCCAGAGCACTTGGAGGCTAAATTGGATAATGTATATGCTAATAAATAGGTAATGAGAGCTCGAATTTAGCCTGTGGTTGCTAATCAAGACTCTCTAGTCAACAAACAAGAAAAAATGGATGCTCAGTTGAAGTTTGTGGTTGCAAGGAAAAATTATATGAGGTCATATATTAAATCTATTTTGGAGATTTTGAATAAATCACCCTAGGCCTTAGGACTTAGCACCTTTATGTTGGTTTTGAATTTTTTTGCAATCTGGAAATTATTTTATTTGGTTTAATGATATTTTTCTTCAGTATCTTTTCTTGTTTCCTTTATTTTTTTGGTTGATGAAAAAATGGAGAGTAAGATAGTTAAAAGCTAATTCTTGCTTAAATTTTGAAGAATAATTTATTGTGCTTTAAAGATCAACTTTAATTAATATGGATAGTGTAACACTTAAAATTTAGAATTATTTATTTTATTGATTACTTGTGATTTATGATGAATATTATGTGACTTGAGAATGATATGTTGTTGGGTAATAAGTGGGAATAAATGTGATAATTAGAATTATTTATAATTAAATAGATTTAGTTATATTATTTAGAATTATGTTAATAATTAAATAGGATATTAAGGTGAAAAGGAGAATATAAGCGTAATGGTAATTGTGTATGAGTTAAGTGAGGACATAATAGGAAAATGATAGAAATAGTCTAATGTTAACAAATGAAACAAGAAACAGAGGAATCAATTGGTACGATTGTGAAAAGTTGGAGAGACCGTGAAGTGAGAGCTATGGCACAGAGAACCAAAGAGAGATTTTTGTAGAAACCGAAGGAAGAATCAAATTGATAGGAATTTGAGGTAATGGATGTGATCAGGTTTATTATGATTGCTATGAGGTTAAGGTAGATGTAGGATTTTATTTTGTATGATGATTTGATGAAAAGTGTGATAAAAAACACGATGAAATCATTGATTGATGATGTTTGTATACTATGAACTATGTCCATAATGATGTGATTATGTGTTTTGATCTTAATATGTGATTTATGAGGTTTATAATGCATTTTGGAATGAGTATGATGTCTGGAATAGAATTGGTTTGGCATGGAACAAAAGCAAATTCACAACTGAGAAGTTGTTGTATCGCACGCGTCGTCGAGCGAGTCGCCCAAGCGTCCTTGAGCGAGCCAGCAGAGAGAGTAGTATGGAAAAAATAAGGCTCATGGGAAATGTGTATGGGTGGGGATCTTCGCCAAAGCTTCGTCGGGCGAGCGAAACAGCGATGGTCCCAATCACGAATTTTGTCGAGCAAACTTCAGGAGAGAGAGAGAGAGAGGCGAGCAGAGTGCCACCAGGGCCGCAGGCGGGGCTTAGGTGAGCAGTCTGGCAGTAAAACTTCAAAGTATCGTAACTTGAGTTTTATGACTCTGTTTGATGCAGGCGTTTATAGCATTGGTAAGCTAATAGACATAACTATCTTATGGAAGAATCATGTGAAGAATTTGGTGTATTATTCCTGTGTTTATAAATTCAGGAGTTTGGATTATTATATGTTAGTATACTATGATTTCTTGTTGAAATGAAGTAACTTGATGTATTGTAATGATGTTACCATGGTGTTGGTATTTGATGATAGTGTGATGATTGAAGATTGAAGTTTAATGATGTGCATGTTTAATATGTATAGATGCTATGTGAAGATAATTATGTGAATTATGATGAAATTGACTAGAAGTGGTCTAATTTTATGTGACATTGTTTTGCATCATGCATTCATGGCATTTTTGGAGGGTGGTCCGCTTGTGACGTGCCACAATCCTATTGTGCGGATTAAGTGCATTTATGATGTGCTCCTGTTCCAAGAGAGAATCGAACCTATCATGGGGATCATGGAGGGTGATGAACCAGGCATTCATAAATTTCGGTACCACATGCATTGAGTCAGTGTTGTTGCATTAACATCCTATGTGACATTGCATGAATTTTCGCTGATGAGTTGTGATGTGATGATAATTGTGAACTATGTGATTATATGATGATTTGATGATGAAAGATGTCTAAGTTCTATTATTATGTATCACTGAGTATGAAGTGTTGATGGATGATATGTTTTGTTATATGATGATGTCGTTTATAACTACTAATCTTTTCCTTATATCTTTTATAATGAATCATGATTACAAACCCTTTCTGTTTGAATGTTGCCTCCACATGGGTAACAGGTAGTTGCTCAGGAGTAGCATGTAGGAGCGTCAGAGATAGTTTTGTAGTATTTTATTAGTTTTTTTAATTATAAGGTGTCTTGCTCTGATATGTATCATCGGGTTGGGAACGCTCCACTTTGCGAATGTTATATTCCTTTTTACAATGATATACTTCATGACTGTTTTGATTGTTAAATTGATTTTAATTCCAACTTTTGATGAGGCTAAAACATTATGAGTTTTGTTTTATAAAGAAGTTTATTCATGTCGATAAATCCATTGCGATGTTGTTGAATGAGTGGTTTAAAGTATAAAAATGTGTATTTACTATTGATGTAACCCGTGTTACAGACCAGGATTGTTATTAAGATGTTTTTATAAAGTGTGACACCCTTGAGTGGTGATTTTCCTTGATTTATTCTATAAATTATATGAGAAATAATATGGAGTTAGAAGGGTGTCGTACCCCAAATTTTCCCTACCTTTATTTTCAAGATTAAAAATAGAAGATATTTTAATTAGGGAATATTCAACAATATCTGATGGCTTATTCTTAAATCCAAGACAATCAGGGGGTGTATTTTAATTCAGGAGAGTGAGGTTTTCTAAATCAGAAAGACCCGTGAATCTATAGGTCCGTTTACGAAACATGTTGGCCATTGGCCCATGTGATTCGAATATGGGAACCATGCTTCAAAAGGGAATTAAATAGATAAGGCCCAATAAAGGTTTGCTGTAAGAGAAGGGGGTGGAAATTCAAACTGCAAGTCCATCGAGGTTTTGATAAGCCCATTTGACGTCTTAAGAAAAAAATCATTTCTTTTTACTGTTATCCTTGAAATTGTTTTGGCTATCATAATTATCTCATATTGTTAAGTGACACATTTACAATTATTTCATAGGTGTTTATTAAAATATTTTTGTGAGACGAGATTGTTGTGATTAGGGAAAATAGTAAGGAGGCCCATTAAGGGTTTTAAAATTAGTCTATTTGTGGTTGTTACTGTTTTACTTTAGGAGGAGTATTATTATTAAAACTTTTTGTTACTATTATTTTACTAAAAAATATATATATTTCTTTATTATTATTGTTGTTAAACTTTTTTTATTTATTCATCATAATAATGTTTTCATTAAAAGATATTATATTATTAAGGATTGCTGTTTTGAAAAAAATATGTGTTGGATCAAAATTCTTAGGAGGTTAAGGCCCAGTCTGTGCCAAAAATGCTATATGCAAACAAATTAGTTGCTGAGGTTGTGTTAGGCCCAAATTTACTAACATACATTGTGCAGATCAAGAGGAAACGTGCATGTTTCATGGAGCAAACATTTACTGTACAGATCTAAGACTAAATCAAATCTTTTACAAGGAAATAATGCAGAATCAGATATTACAGCAAAGATTCAAAAGCCTAGAATTTCTTATTTACAAACAAAATCCAGAATCTTCATTACAAATCAAATCTCAGCAAAAATATATTACAAAATCAAATCGAAATCAATTACAATAAAATTCTTAAATCCCTAATTTATCTAATATCCCTAATCTAAGCTAACAAATTGTAACATCAAATTCCCTAATTGAATCCTATAAATACGAAACTAAAAATACAGAAAGGGGATTCGGAGCTTGAATACAGAGAAGAAGGAGAAATTTTGAAGAACAGAAAAATAAGATTGTTGGGCGAAAAAGACAGAAGAAGACCAAATCCACTTTGTTTTGCTGTTGAAGACGAAGAAATGAGCGATTAGGGTTTCAACTTCTGAAACCCTAATCGCGTATTCACACCACCTCCGCTTCCACCATCTGTCGCAGCTCTCTTCAAGCATCTCCGAATCCTGTAAATAAAAGAAAAAAGAAAAAGGGTAAATCGACTGGAAGTCGGATCAGAATACAGAAGCACAAAGGGGGTAAATCGACTTAGCTCTATTCTTTTGTTTCTTTTTGTATTGGGTTGGTTTATGGGGGGGGATCGTACTTGAGTGCCGCCGGAGAGGAAAAGGGCATTAGGGTTTATGGGTGAGAGAAGAGGGTGGCTCGCGAAAGAGAAGGACAAAAGGGTCACTGTAAAACTAAAATGTATAAGAAAATTGATTAAAACAAATGTTAATAATCCGTAGCAATCCAATACCTGTGCGTTTACTGTAGTTAACATAGTTCCTCAATTCTATCCACCAGATCTTCATCAGACGGCCGTGAGGCCAAGTCTACCATAAGAGCCATACACCCTCACGTACCTAATTAGCCAGGCCCTTCCAAATCGTGTGGTGGGCCAAGCCCAACTACTTCGTACGCCCCCATTCCATTGTTTTTCTAAAGCATCAAACCATTTACACCCCCTTGCCAAAGATATATTTGGGCCTAACCCAGATTCCTTTTCACACCCCAATCTTTTTACTATCCAGTTTAAAACGTACCCCCCTGATTAATTTTAATAATTTCTATAATTTTATTATTTTCTATGCTTTCTTATTTATATATTATTTATTTATATATTATTTATTTATATATTATTTATTTATATATTATTTATTTATATATTATTTATTTCTCTTATTATTTCTTTTTTATAATAATAATAATTATTATTAATATTAATTTTTATTTATTATCATGTATTATTTATATTATCATTCAAATATATTATTTTATTTAAAAACTCATGTAGATATTTTTCATATATTGCATTAAAATGTTTTTTGATCTTGCATTAATTAAGAAATTTTGCCATTAATATTATAAAAAAATATCTAACAAATCCTAAACTCTTTTTCAAAATAAACTAATCTAAACAAACATTTTTTGCTAAAGGGTTCCAAATATATTTTGACTAATCGCACATTTAGTCCAAAATTCCACAATCTCTACACCCGGTCAAAATGAGAGGTAATTCAAAATACTTTTGCAACCCCTAAAAAACACCAACCCCATACGAACTATGAATTGGGACTCTGATTCCTCATAAGAGGATACGTAGGCATACGATCAAAAATCGTAGCGAGTTCTCCTATAAAAAATTAAAACTCTTTTCCTCTTAATTAAAATTTAAAATCCTGTTTACCCTAAACCTAAAACATAATATCCTTGTGAATAAGGTAGATGAAAGGTGCCTAACACCTTCCTTTCGTATAATGAAGTCCGAAACCTAGAATCTATGTCTGCGAATTAGGGTTTTCTGTTAGATTCCCTTCCCTAGGATAAAAACTAATAGTGGTGGCTCTGATTAAAAATCCAATTGCTACAGCTGGTGACTCTGTTGGGGACTTCAACTTTAGGTTTTAGGGTTTTTGCTTTGGGGTTTTATTGCTTTATTTATTTATTTATTTTATTTATTTATTGCATTTATTTATTTTCTATTTCTTCTTATCATCATATATTTACTGCGTGGCAGGGATTTTTTATTTCTCAAAATATTTTCAATAACCCTTAGAAAGAAGGTTCATCTATTAGCTTAGGTGGTACATCATCCCTGCGAGTTTATGTGACGACTTTGCCTAGAGTCAGTGGACTTCCGAAAAAGGAATACTTATCGAGAGATATCCTCTTGACGAGTAGGACTTTGGAAGGACACCCATGACTCTTTGTAACGACCTCAACCTAAAATCTCATGACAAGACCTTTCATGCCTTTGAGACGAAAGTCTCGGTCCGTAAAGAGGCTCCGCCTAAGGGAGGCCCTTGTTCCTTTTCCCTCTGGTGTTATTCATGATACCCTTAAGGAAACCACCTTCTGGGAGGGTAGATTTACCGTAGGTCAAAATTAAGGAGCCTACCTTATAGGGATACCTATCACAAAAACCTGTCACAAAAAAATCTCATTACTCAACCCAACACCTATACATTCATGCATTCATATATATCACATATTCATCATTTGTTTCTTTTATCTGTCTTATTCACAGGGTACAAAATAAAAGATAATAAAATCAAGTTTTTTGGTGACTATCTTTAAAAAAATGGATACCAGAGGGAAACAACTTGTCTGCGTCAATGCCTTCAAGCCTGACCTTTCTGAAATCAAAACTATAAAGGGGAAATTATCTGAGAGAGCTCTGAAGATGTACGCTCTCCGCTATGGGGATACCCTTGACTTGACCAGAGAGAGGTTCAAATGGATGTTGTTTCTTCCCTCATTCAGTTTTATGAACCTCCACTGAGATGTTTCACCTTCCAATACTTCCAGCTAGCACCGGCTCTGGAAGAATTTGACAGAATTTTGAATTTTTCCAAAGAGAAGGCCTATGTAGGTATTGGATAAACGGTTGAAGTCAAAGTTTTTCCAAAAGGCTTAGGGATCCCTTACCCTGAATTAGTACAGAATTACCGAAGAGAAGGTCCGATACAAGGAATCAAAAGGATATACTTGGAAGCTAAGGCACTCGAATTTGCTAATTATAAAGAATGGGAATCTTGTGTTGATTGTTTAGGGCTGCTGGTATTTGGTGTAATTTTATTTCCTCGGACTGTGGACTATATTGACCCCACGGCCATTAGCATATTTTGGGGAGCGAAAGCCTTTAATACGGATCCAACTCCCGATTTGCTTGCTAACATTTATTACACCTTGCATATGTTGTACGAAAAGAGAAAAGGCACCCTAAATTGTTGCATCTCACTTCTATATACTTGGTTTGTGACTCGTCTTTACAAAGAAGACTATATGATTCCAAACTTGACCATACGCGAGTGGCCGCAGAAATTAAGGTCTTTCACTGCAAACTCTGTATTATGGTATGTAAGGAAGCTAGATATTGGTGACATCACTATTAGCTGTGGAGACTTTCCTAATGTCCCTTTGATTGGATCGCGGGGCTATATTAATTACAACCCTACTTTGGCCCTACGACAGTTAGGGTATCCTTTGGAAGACAGACCTTCGGACGAACAACTCCGACCATTGATCATCCACGACATGGGTATAGAAGACCAAGGGCTGCTCAATAGGGTTATTCGAGCTTGGAACAAGGTTAACAAGAGGAAAGCCAAAAGAAAGAATTCCATAGCAAGAGAACCCTACACCAGATGGGTCCAAGCTAGGGTGCAAATTATCAAGATGCCATTCGAAATAGTTCCAGAGTATAAATCAGAGGCCCCAGAGGTAACACCTATATCTTTGGAAGAAGCCGACAATCTGAAAAGCACCTTAAAGCAGGCTCAAAAGGAAAAAGAAGCATTGGAACTCAAACTCCTCAATCTGACCAAAGAAAAGAAACAGATGCAGCTCATACTTGAGTCAAAGGACAAACAAATTGAGAGAGGTCAAAAGGCATTAGAGAAAGAATGTCTCAAATAGAAGCGTACAACTGAAGGGTTGTTGAGTGCAACATTCAACCTAGATTCCCACAACCAAAAGTTAGAGGAGGCCGCCACTGAAATCGAAAGGTTAACCAGATGGTATGAAAAGGCAACACATGACAAGAAGGTGCTGGAGGAAAATCTAAGAGCCCAAATCCAAAGTTTGGCACAAGCTTCCTTAGATCAAGAAGAGCAAGTAAAGTACCTCACCACTGAACTTCAAGACAACCAAGAATCAGAGGTCAAAGCACGCCTTGAAAGGATAGAGACAGAGAAACTCCTGACTCAGAGAACTCAAGAATATGAGCATGTGTGCTTAGAGCTGCAGGGTCTCCAAAAAGATTTCCTCATCCAACAAAGGCTTTATACAGAAATGAGGGGTGAAAAAACGTATTGGGAAGAGCAGTATACCAAGATCGCCCAAGCTGGGAGAGATAACCATAAGATAATCCCACATCTTTATCAGGAGTACAGGTACTACAAAGAAAAACATGAAAAGCTCGTCTTCCTAGCCAACAATCTCATCGAGGATATCCCTAGAAGTTTAAGAGACGCAGAAAGTGTAATGGTTCCTCTTCCAAATGATGTTGAAGACTTTCTCCAGCTTTTCTGAGCAATGGTTGATGGCTTCATAGCACACATCCTCAGGCGCACCTAGAAGATTTAGTTCCCTATATTTATGTTTATGCAAACAAGTTTTGATTTCAAGTTGTAATATTTTTCAATATCTGGATTATGTTACTTTCAATAAAGGCATTTTGTTTCCCTATCTCGATGGCGTGTCTATTTTAAATCTAGTCACCAAATAAAATAATAAGCAAAATACAAGCATGTACCCAAGTGAATAAGACATTTAGAACAAGAAATCGTTTCATGTTCGTACACATCTGTTCGCACGCATGCATTTATAAAACACCTGCATGTAATATCAAAACTCATCTTTTTAAAATCTCTCCAGTTAAGCCATTGGTAGAAGAAGACCTCCACCTCCTTGGCCTCCATATCAAACAAGGGACCATCAACAAAAAGCAATGGAATAAATCGAGGAGACTCAGGTTGCATTCAAAGAAGATCTTGACCAAGTAAAGGGTGATGTAAGTTCGATGAAAGGAGATTTGAGTCAAGTTCTCCTAGCTTTGAAGAACATTCTTAACAGGTGTGATACAGTGGCAGAACCAGACTGTTTAATACTGGTTTGTGTTTTGCGTTTTTTGTTCGCAAAATGTCGCGATAAGCAAGAGTCGCCATCGTCTTTTATTTTATCCAACAAGGAAAGGAAAAAAGCACAAAAAAAATCCTTTTTTAGGATATTTCTGAATACGGGGGGTAGATTATAGAAAGGGAAGGTATTAGCACCCTTTCTATCCGTAGTTATCTACGGGCTCTTAGGTACTTGCTCATCATTTTCAAAATTGCTTCTTTGTGTATTTGTGTGATTTGAAAAGTTTTTGTTTTGACTTCGATTTAACCCTTGCTTCTGTCTTCAAGAGTGTTACAAAGTGTTTTTGAAAGCTTTGTTTAAAAGAGGTGTAAGTGTGAAAAAGTTTGTTTGGATTGAGCAAGTACTTAAGAACTAATCTACCTACTCGAAAAAAAGAATTGTTCTATGTTCGTTTCCTTTAGACAGTGCTATCTCACTATTAGTGAGTCGGTAGCACCTTCGTTGGAGTTTTGAGGGTCAATTCGAAAGGGACGTATGGTCACTAAAGCAACGTCAGGATGTCTTAGTAATAACCCTAATGTCTTAGATCAATCATCCGAGGCAACAATATCCGAGGCAACCATTCCGAGGCAACTTTGATTTTTGAGACAAAAGGACGACCACTAAAGCATCCTATACCTAATGACCGTTTACCGAAGGCAACCGAAGTGGGAGTGTACCCTAGGAGTGCGCATGTGCGAATGATTCAATTTCAATTTATTTATCTTTGCACATTTTAGGGTTATCTAACTGTTTTAAAGTTAACCATACATTCTTGTCATGCAACCCTAATCATACATCTAACAGTTAATATTTTGCGGAATTTAAAGTGCGGAAATTAACTAAGCTATTACAAGGCTTCGGGTATTTACATAGCCAAAAACAAACCCTTAAAAAAATAAAGCGATAAATGAAAAATAAAAGTCCTAATTAAGCTATTACAACTTGTGAGCAATTACATTAATATGGTAAAATAAAATAATAAAGCGCGCAATGAAAGTTAGAACGAGAGCGAACTAGGGTTTTGATCCTTTCTAACCTAATTAAAAGAAAAAAATTTTTTGTTGTTTTTGATTATTTTTAAGAAAAGAATTAGGTTTTCTAAATTAAACACAAAATTAATTAGCTAATTAAATTAATTAATGAAAATAAATTACATGGTCTATTTTTTGTGTTTTTGGTTATTTTAAGAAAAAAAGAAAATATAATTAAGTTAAAATCCTAATTTTCTAATTATTTTTAATTTATTTACAAAAATAATTTAAGTTACCCTAGAAAACAAATAGCCTAATTAAATTAATTAGTTGTTTGATAAAAAATAAATATCCTAAGTTTAATTGGATGAAAATATTTTTTGTGATTTTCTGATAAAAGAAATATTATTTGTGTTAGTAAATAAAATAAATAAATTAAATAAAACAAAACAAAATGTAAAAAGAAAAGAGAAAGAGTTATTGGGCCTGAGAACAACAATTTTGGGGGGTGTGAGAAGTAATTTTCTGGCCCAAAACAAAGAGATCCATGTTGACTTCCAGAATCCCATGCCATGCGTTTGACTAGGTGTATCATGGTCCTTCGTTGATGACCTTTGGATCTGGATCTCAGGACACTTGGCTGATTGGATGGTGAGGTTATATGGTGGACCTTGGCTTTGTAAGCGCATGCAATTCCTGAAAGAAAAATAATGTGAAGAAATTGGGGGACTTGGGATTCAAACCCAGGTCCTGAAGCATTTTGCACACACTCAACTACCATCTGTGTTGGCTGTTTTATTTGTATGTAATATAAACAACAATTATTATATAATAAACAAACGAAATAATAAAATATTCGCGCGGAAATTCAAATGGACGAGTGGTTGTTTGCCACGTCTTCGTCTCCCTCCTTGCACCGTTGGTAAAAGTGCCAGACTTTTACCTACGGACGTTTGTCCGTCACTACAGGCCTGCGTATTCTCAAAATCAACTGTAAGCAAGATAAATCAAAACTAAAGCAATAGATAGCTTCGTCTGGACCTGCTAAGTTCAATGGTGGCCCTTTCATGGCCCAATTTTGCCTGCACGCAGAAATCCTAAATTGAGCCATGAAACCCTAGTAATGGTGGAATCTTATACAAGCCATGAAAATGCAATTAAGTATTATAAAAAGCTTGAAAATGTTCTAAGGATCATGAATATATGATTAATTCGTGCTATCAATGTCTAAATCATGAAATTCGAATTCAAGAAAAGCCCAAGATCGTGGCTGACTTACAGTGAGTTTCAAGGCTTGGAAATGCTTGTTCTGGATTGCTTTTGCTTTCCTATACTCCCAGAAAGCGATTGAGATGGTCCAAGGATCTTGAAATTGCTTCAAAGTATGAATTCGTGTTTGCACTTTTCTTGCTTTTTCCAAGTTTTGTTCTTTATGTTGCGCCTCCTTCTAGCCTCTCTTTGGGTCTGCAAATACTCCTTATGTATTGAGGAGTGAATTAGGGTTGAAAGAGTGTGCTCAATCTTCCTCCATCATTATTTGATTTTCATTTGATACACTTGAACAAAATTCCAAAAATAGCCTAAAACCAATCTTTTGTGCACTACAAGCCTTTACACGAATTCAATCTCATGCTAGCTGGAATTTAAGACCTGAAACATGTACAAAATCTTGAGTTTTCAATATTTTGGATTTTCTATGATTTGTTTTGATTTAAATTGATTTAATTCAAATAAAAATCAAAATAAATAATAAAAACAAGATAATGACAAATGGAAAAGGCTAGGTCTCGTGGACCATGTTGCCAACTCAAAGCAAGTGTAAAAGTTGGGCCCATTTGGCAAAATTTGCAATTTTAGGCATAGTTGACTTTTGACAATTTTGCAAAAAGGGTCAACTTCACCAATGCATAACTTCCTCAATTTTGACTCTTTGAAGGTGTTCTTGGACTTTTTAGAAAGCTTGATATGTCCTCTAAGCAACAATTTTGGTATCATCTCAATTGAGTCTTCCATGTTCATGTATGAAGCTTTGACAAAAAAAGGTGTTTTTGTTGACTTTTCAAAATGAACTATAATGTCCAAATTCATAACTTTTTGTGAGTGCATATTTTGAACTTGGGAGCTGAAGATGGATTGTATAGAATTGCATCCTATTCAAAATGAGCTTTGGATGGGTCATTTCTCATAAAGTATGAGAAAGTTATGCTTGGTCAAAGTTGAGTTGACTTTTCCTACAAAACCCTAATTTAGCAACTTTTGGTTCTTGAGGAATTATGAGCAATCCTTGATGAATCATGATCAACCCTTGATAAAATGATTAAATATACTTCAAAATAAGGATGTTGACCAAAAATATTGAAGTTTGACTGTGTGTAGGCCACAGTTGACTTTTGCCCTAGCACAATCGATTTTCAGGCCTTTGAGCAATTGACTGAGCAAACCTTCTTTGTAGGGCTTGAAACTTGACATGGATGATCTTGAGAACATATTAGGACAATGGTGAGAATTTGGGATCCCTTGGACTCAAGTATCTTAATGCAACATGAAACCCTAATTTGAGATAGACTGTCTTAGGAGGGAGCTTGTCTGGTCAACCCTTGGACTACCTTGAGCAACTTGAGTATCTTTCTTGAAATGTTTTGAGAAATATGGGAGGGAAAATTTTAGGGTACAACAGCTGCCCCTGTTCAATCTTCTTAAACCTAAAGATTTAGATTGGCTTATCGGCCTTTCGTGATTTGAAGGTGGAAGATGATTGAACACTAGAGTGCCCAGAAATTTGCACTCGCGTGCAGTGGTATTTGTCTTGTGATGTCGGGAATGGGCTTAACAGATGCCATTTGGAGATTGATGACGGGAGATGGGCTTAAATATGCCATCCGAAGGAGTGTCGATCGCATAAGAGATTCCTTAGCGAGAGCTTGTATACCTGTTGCTGAGGAAGATTCCGCTGAGGAATGCTATTCTCTGTCTTGAGAGAAATAGAATTTTAGGAGCTTCGGTCGTCCATTATTCTACTGGGGAATCATCTCTGTTTTGAGAAAGGTTGAATTTTAGGAACTTCGATCGTCCATTATTCTTGTTGAGGAATAGTCTCTTCGTCGAAGAGGTGAAAGCGAACTACTATCTGGTCGTGATCCAGGCTTCATAGTGATAAGAACGACTGCTATCTGGTCGCAATCCAGGCTTTACAATGACTTACTGGGGAGATGAGATTATACTTTCTATCTGGTCGTAATCCAGGCTTCGCAATTTCTCGATTCTTATCTGGTCGTAATCCAGGCTTCCGAAGGAATTAAGTTGTTACCCGGTCGCCTCTGGGCTTCAACTTGAATTTAGGGCACACTAATATTCGGTCGACTCCGGGCTTCTTAGTAACTGTCCATGTAAACTGTTATTTGGTCGAAATCCAAGCTTTGCAATGTCTTGTACCGCTATCTGGTCGTAATCCAGGCTTCACGATGTGTTATACCATTATCTGGTCAAATCCAGGCTTCATGGTGTTCTGTACTGCTATCTGGTCGTAATTCAGGCTTCACGACATCTCATACCACTATCTGTTCGAATCCAGGCTTCATGGTGTTCGGAGGAAATCAAGGTACTATCTGATTGTAATTCGGGCTTCATAACTTGTGTTAAAGATATACCACTATATGGTCGTAATCCAAGCTTCGTGGTGTCTTTGGCTGGTATCTGGTCGTAATGCAGGCTTCACAGAAACTTGTATTGCTATCTGGTTGTAATCCAGGCTTCACAATAACATGCTAAGCTGTTATGCGGTCGTAATCCGGGCTTCACAGCTTGTGTTTATGACATACCACTATCTGGTCATAATCCAGGCTTCATGGTACCTCGAACTGCTATCTGGTCGTAATCCAGGCTTCATAGTAACTTTGCTGAGCTGTTATCCGGTCGAATCCGGGCTTCACGGCTTGCTGGGGATTAAACTATTATCCGGTCATTCTCCGGGCTTCATAGCTTAAAGATAAACCACTATTTGGTCGAATCCAAGCTTCGCGATGTTCGATACTGCTATCCGGTCAAATCTGGGCTTCATAATATGCTGTAGAAATCAAGGTACTATCTGGTCGGATCCGGGCTTCATAGCTTGAACTTGGTGAGAATTTGATTGTATCTTTCCTGAAAGGTAAAGGTTAGATGTATGTAATGCATGATATGTACCAGGCAATGATGTTCTCAAAATAAATGAGATTGTGTTGCATGATGTGTATGCGTATGTCATGATGTATGGATATGTAATGTTTTCATGATGATCTCTAGCTGGGGAAAATAAATCTCAGATTGCTGCTGGAGAGGGCGAGACGTTGAATTCTTCGTTTCCGCTGGGGATAGTGAATGAAGATGATTGTGAGCATATTCCTGCAGGAGAGAATAACTCCGTTGGGGAATAAACTGATGAGGAAATGACTCTGTGGGAAAGAGATGCTCTGTTAGAAGCTCTGTTGATTTGGAAAAATAACCTCGGTTGGGGATGAATTACCATTTTTGGCGATAATGAACCCTGTTGGGGATTGAGTTTTTATTTGTGAAAGAAATGAACTCCACTGGGGATAATCTTTTTCAGTGGCGACTTCACTAGGGATAATCTTTTAGACTCTAACTGGGGACAATCCTCCAGACTCTACTGGGGGTAGTCCTCCAGACTCTACTGGGGATAATCTTTTAGTACGGGCAAAAGATAAAGTCTGCTTGGGGAGAATCTTGCCGACTCATTCGCGGTTGCGAGCCTCAGTTGGGGAGAGTGGTGTCTTGTTCAGGACTGCTAATGTCACTGTCTCTCTCTTTACTCTGCGGGGAGTGAATGTACCTTTAATCGTTTTCTCCAACTAGGTCTATCCCTATACCTGGTGGATAGAGAAACTGTATGGTTTGGAAATTTCTTGTTTTCCCTTGTTTCTGATATTACGAGTAATTGTCTTTTGTTTCGCATGTAAATATTTATGAGCAGCAACTATTGTCAAATGCATATATCAAAAATGAACATTGGACGTTCTTGCAAAACAAAACAGAAAAAGGAAAACAATTTGAAATTTCTTTGTGAAAATGAATTGTATTAACTTTGAAGTTGGCCTATGAATAGGCGTTTTTGTACAAGAGGCTGACGTCCTAGTAAGAGAACACCGCCGAACAATAGAATTTATACAGTTTGTGAAAAACAAAGAAAAACAGTTATGTGAATAATCCCACTGGGTTCCAACTCTGCTATCGCCTTTATGTCTTCGAGCATCTCATCATTTCTCTACTTGGTTGAAGGTAGATCAGATTGATTAGTGTCGTTCGAGCTTGATAGTCGATACTGAAGTCTGGTTGCAAGGTGATCAATTGAGACATAGTGTTACGCTTTAATCCCTAATTTTTGCCTGGACCGCCCTTTTGCGTTTTCAGTCCACCGGAATACCCTTTTTTGCCCAAGCCGCCTTTTCAGGTTTTCGACTTGCCGGGTGTACAATTTTTTCATTTTCGTCCATTAGTTTTGCCCGAACCCTTTTGGTTCACCGGGAAGCCCTTATTTTTGCCTAGGCCAATCAACCTAGCGGGTCTTTGATTATGTGTAGTATTTTTTCACTATGTCTGTATTGACGGGGTGAGGAAGGTCGTCACCATCCATGGTGAATAGAATCTTAGCTCCTCCTGAGAAAATGTTCTTAACCACAAATGGCCCTTCATACGTAGGGGCCCATTTGCCCCTGGGATCACCTTGAGGTAGTATGATGCGTTTGATCACCAGATCCCCGACTTGATACTCTTGTTGTCTGAATTTCTTATTAAATGCCTTGATCATTCTCTTTTGATACGTCTGACCATGACAAATAGCAGTAAGTCTCTTCTCGTCAATTAAGTTCAGTTGATCAAGTCGGGTCTGGATCCAATCGTCCTCGCTCAATCCTGCATCCTTCATAATCCGAAGAGAGGGTATCTGGAACTCAATGGGTAAGACTGATTCCATGCCATACACCAAAGAGTAGGGTGTTGTCCCAGTTGAAGTCCGCGCTGAGGTACGGTACCCATGAAGGGAAAACGGTAACATCTCGTGCCAATCTTTGTATGTCATCGTCATCTTCTGCACAATCTTCTTGATGTTCTTATTAGCCGCTTCAACAGCCCCATTCATCTTCGTCTGGTAAGGAGAAGAGTTGTGATGTTGTATCTTGAACTGCTTGTAGAGCTCGGTAATCATTGTATTGTTGAGATTTGTACCATTGTCCGTAATGATCCTCTCTGGTACACCGTATCGACAGATCAGATTATGCTGAATAAACCGTGCCACGGCGTTCTTGGTTATTGTAGCAAAGGAAGCTGCCTCAACCCACTTCGTAAAATAGTCGATCGCTACCAGGATGAAACGATGCTTGTTGGATGCAGTAGGTCTAATCTCGCCTATCATATCAATGCCCCACATTGCAAAAGGCTAAGGAGCCATCAAGACGTTTAGAGGAACTGGAGGTGCATGCACCTTATCAGCATAGACTTGGCACTTATGACAGGTCCAAGAATGCTGATAACAATCGGCTTCCATAGTAGACCAATAATATCCTGCCCGTAGGATTTTCTTTGCCATGGTGTGTCCACTGGAATGAGTTCCGGAAGTACCTTCACGTAGCTCTGCCATAATCCTTTCTGCCTCGTTCTTGTCCACACATCGCAATAAGGTTCAATCATGGTTACGCTTGTAAAGGATGCTGTTACTGATGAAAAACTTCGTCGTGAACCTCCTCAGAAACTTCTTATCATTAACAGATGCACCCTCGGGGTATTCCTGAGCCTCAAGATACTTCTTTACCTCGTGAAACCAGGGTTTATCTGCTACCTCTTCAGTCTCAATGTCACAGCAATGTGCAGGTTCGTCCAACCTCTCAATGGTAATCTGGGGAGCTTCATAGTCCCACCTGACCTTGAACATAGAAGACATGGTGGCTAGCGCGTCCGCTAATTGATTCTCCTCCCTGAGGAAATGTTCAAAGGTTATCTCCTCGAAGTGTGGAAGAAACGTCAACACGTACTCTTTGTAAGGAATAAGATTTGGGTGCTTCGTATCCCACTCGCCTTTGATCTGGCTGATCACGAGAGCGGAATCTCCTAATACACTTAAGAACTTAATCCTTATGTCAATAGATGCTCGAAGGCCCATGATGCACGCTTCATACTCTGCCATGTTGTTGGTGCAGTTAAAACATAATCGGGCGGTGAACGGAGTATGACAGCCTTCAGGAGATATAATCACGGTGCCAATGCCATTACCCAAAGTGTTTGAAGCTCCATCAAAGTACATAGACCATCGGGATCCCTCCTCAGGTCCTTCATCCGGTCCAGGTTTCTCACAGTCGGTCACCAACATGATGTTCTCGTCCGGAAACTCTAAATTCATAGACTGGTAATCGTCCACTGCCTGATGTGCCAAATGATCTGCCAACACACTCCCCTTGATTGCTTTTTGGGTTGTGTATTGGATGTCATACTCAGTCAAGATCATCTGCCATCTTGCTATTCTTTCGGACAAGGCAGGCTTTTTGAATATATACTTGATTGGATCCATCTTTGATATCAATATAGTAGTGTGAGTCAGCATATACTGTCTCTGCCGGCGAGCAGCCCATGCCAAAGCGTAGCAAGTTTTCTCAAGCAGTGAGTATCGGGTCTCACAGTCGGTAAACTTTTTGCTAAGGTAATAAATAGCATGCTCTTTTCAGCCAGACTCGTCATGCTTCCCTAGCACGCACCCCATCGAATTGTCGAGTACTGTCAAGTATAAGATCAAAGGTCTTCCCTCAACCGGAGGCATCAGAATATGAGGTTCTTGGATATATTCTTTGATCCTTTCGAAAGCGGCCTGACATTCATCGTTCCAACTTACCACTTGATCTTTCTTCAACAGCTTGAAGATTGGTTCACAAGTAGCAGTCAAGTGCGAAATAAATCGGGCAATATAGTTCAAATGTCCCAAAAAGCCTCTGACTTCCTTTTCTGTTCGGGGAGCCAGCATTTCCTATATAGCCTTCACCTTTGCGGGGTCCACCTGAATACCTTTATCACTAACGACGAAACCTAGCAGCTTACCAGACCTTACCCCGAAGGTGCACTTGTTCGGGTTTAACCTCAGCTTGTACAACTTCAACCTGTCAAATAGCTTCTGGAGATGGTCAAGATGTTCTTCCTCAGTCTGGGACCTTGCGATCATGTCGTCAACGTATACCTCAATCTCATGGTGAATCATGTCGTGGAACAAAGAAACCATGGCGCGCTGATACGTTGCCCCAGCATTCTTCAACCTGAACGGAGTGACTTTGTAGCAAAAAGTACCCCCATTGCGTAACGAAGGTTGTCTTTTCCATGTCTTTGGGAGCCATCTTAATCTGATTGTAACCGGAGAAACCATCCATAAAGGAGAAGACCTTATGTTGTGCGGTGTTGTCGACCAGAACATCGATGTGAGGCAGCGGGAAATCATCCTTGGGGCTTGCCCTGTTCAGATCCCTATAGTCAACACACATCTGAAATTTACCATCTTTCTTGGACACTGGCACCACGTTGGCAACCCACTGCGGGTAAGAAGTAACTGCTAGAAAACCGGCATCAAACTGTTTCATGACCTCAGCTTTGATTTTCTCAGACATCTCTGGGCGCATGCGGCGAACTTTATGCTTCACTGGAGGACAGTCTTCTTTGGTTGGCAAGCGGTGTACCACAATGTCAGTATCCCACCCAGGCATATCTTTATAAGACCAAGCAAAGATCTCAACATAGTCACGCAGCATCTGAATCAACTGTTGCTTAACACTAGACTCCAGATTTGCACCGATCTTAACCTCTTTCTTGTCTTCGTCCGTACCCAAATTTACTGATTCCACTGGCTCTTCATGGGGCTATATGACCCTCTCTTCCTGTAGTAACAATCTAGCAAGTTCACCAAGCACTTCACAATCATCCTCACCTTCGTCCTCGGCTTGGTTGATCGGACTTTAGAAGTCATAACTGGCAATAGCAGAGTCGTTATCAGTGGGATCCAGAGTGGATGTGGACCTATATTATGATATGTGAGTGTGTGTAAGACTATAGCTGTTTTAATAAAGTGCAAGATAAAAAAACAAGGAGCACAAAATTTGTAATGCAAGAGAACGTCCAATGCTTTATTGATGATATATGGAAATGACAAACATTAAGCCCTCACAAACAAAGCCATGGTGTCTCGGGTAAGGCACCGGGCTGTAAAAGTTGCAAATTGTCTGTTACAAGTCTCAAAACAAAAGTCTATTACTGTGTAATAAAAGAAACGGGCACGAAGTCCTTCGCCGTCCATTTGTTCAAGCCACCGTTGGTAGTCGGGTAACTCTAGCTGTCAATATCTGATTCTTCATCATCATCCTCAATTGCATTCACTTCCGGATTACTGATACACAGGGGAGGTCTTCCAATCCACACACGCCGAACAACCCTTTGAGCTTCTGAAGTAAAACCTAAACCAAACTTGTCAGTTTTGTGTGCAAAGTCAGGGAGTTGACCCCAATTTGCACACCCACCTTTTTCAATAACAGCCCGGGCATCCTTGAGGGAAGCCATCTTCATTGGAGGATCTTCAGCAATAGTTTTAGTTGACGCCAGAGTCTGGGGGACTTCTTCAAAGTTCTGACACGGGGTTTCAATGAACTCCCGATCCATCTCCACATACCGAAAAGAGTTAAGGTGACTCACCATGTACTCCTCTTCTCCTCCTACTGTAACAATTTTCCCCTTCACTTGATATTTTAACATCTGATGGAGCGTAGAAGTCACTGCCCCAGCTTTATGAATCCATGGGCGACCCAACAAGCAAGAATAAGATGGTCGAATGTCCATCACATAGAACATAGACGCAAAAGTACGGGAACCAACCTTAACAGGGACATCCACCTCTCCATGTACCATCCTTTTGGACCCGTCAAAGGCCCTAACCACAATATTACTTAACTTCAGAACCAACCCTTCACAGTCCAACCGATCTAACGCTTTCTTGGGTAAAACATTTAACGAGGACCCAATATCCACCAGCACGTGGGCCAAAGTAGTGCCCCTGCACTCGATCGAGACGTGCAGAGCATCATTGTGATTCATTCCCTTGGCAGTCAGATCTGCATCGGAGAAACCCAACCTGTTGTCAGCGGTCAAACTAGCCACACAGTATTTGAATTGATCAGCAGATGTTTCCTGCGGTACATGTGTAGTTTTAAGGAAAGCAATTAAAGCCTTGGCATGGGCTTCCGAGCACAACAATAAAGATAACATGGAGATCTTCGACAGGGTTTACCCCAGCTGTTCGACTACGTTGTAGTCGCTTTTCTTGATAATCTTTAGAATTTCCTCTATCTCCTGCCTAGAGGTTTCAACAATAATCTTCTTAGGTGCCTCCGTCCGGGAAGGCTCACCTATAACTTCTTTGCCCCGAGTGTCAGATGACTCGGCAACAGGAGTGATGACTGGAGTAAGAATCAGAACAGTAGCGGATACACTGGCATATGGAGTGGCAACAGGCTTTTGAACAGTCGGAGGGGAGATCTCAGGAGAGAAAAGTCTTCCGCTTCGGGTGACTTTGCTAGACCCGACAATGTTGCTGACATCAATATCAACCTCTTCAACCTTCAAGTCTTGTTTGATCCCATGATAATACACATCGGCCCCATAGTGCCACGAGACAGCCTTATCTGAAGTGTAAGGGATAGGTCCAGGAATAGTAATGATCAAAGGAGAAACTCTCGAAACAGATGTAATCCTAACAGGCTTTCTCAAGGAAGCCTTGGAAGGATTGGCGGAAATGGTTATTATGGAAACATCCTCAACAGGAATCAACGTAATCAAAGTTTTCTCGAACAAGATCTCTTTGTTATCCATCAGGCGTTGAACACCTGATTTCAAAAAATGGAAACTAGCAAGTAGGATGGAACATAGGTGGCAACCTTCGCCACAACCCGAAAATAAACCGGCCAATAATAGGTTCTTCTTAACGGTCAACAACGGAGTATAAATGTCTTCCACGGAGGTCACAAATGAATCATCATCCACAGCATTTACTCCATGCTTGGGCATAGGAGCAGTCATGACATTAGGCTTTTCCGACGCGTCAAATTCAATCTCTTTAGCTTCAATTAAATCTTGTACCTTATTCCTCAAGGCCCAGCAGTTATTTGTATCATGCCCCGGGCTATCGGAGTGATAAGCACAGCGGGCGTTCGGATTATACAGCGGAGAGGTGGTACTGGGATTCTTTGGAGCTTCCCTCAAGGTTACCAGGTTAGTCTTCAACAATTGCGGCAGAATTTGGGATAAAGTCATACTGAGCCGAGTATATTATCTTTGCGGTCTCTCTACTCTTTGCTGATTGTTGTGCTGTGGGGCAACAGTAGGTCTTGATATTACCACCGTATTAACTGCTTGGCGGCGTTCAGGTCAGTTTTGGCTCCTTGCGCTGTAAACAACACTAGCTTCTTTCCTGAAAGGCTTCTTCTCTGTACTTGACGAAGCACCTTTCTGTATCTTGCCACTTCTGATACCAGCTTCTACTCTCTCCCCAATCATAATCAATTCAGTGAACCCAGACGATGAACTACCGATCAAATGATTGAAGTATGGACCAGACAAAGTCCCAAGAAACATATCCACCAACTCCCTATCAGACAGAGGGGGTTGTACTCTTCCAGCCAGATCTCTCCACTTTTGAGCGTAGTCCTTAAAACCTTCGCTCGCACCCATAGACATGCTCTGAAGCTGGGTACGCGTGGGAGCAAGGTCGGCATTATACTGGTATTGCTTGTAAAAAGCAGCAGCAAGGTCTTCCCAGTTGCGGACATTAGCTCATTCCAATTGATAGAACCATTCAAGCTGAGTCCCTGACAGACTATCTTGAAAGAAATGAACCCAAAGGTTCCTATCAGCAGTATATGGTTGAATCTTTCTGACATACGAGCGGAGGTGTAGCTTCGGGCAGGATACCCCATCGTACTTAGCAAAGATAGTAGCTTTAAACTTGTGATGGATTACCACCTCAGATGCCAAACCTAAATCTCCGAAGTCCAATCCAGGTATCTTCTGGATCTCCATTACACTCAACCGGTCTTCAAGTTGATTATACCTATCCTCGACAGGAGGATACTGGTCTTCATCAAAATCTGTGTCATTATCAGAGACCACAGGACTAGGCCCCTTTCTTTCCTCTTAATTCTCTCCCCCTCCAGATGAATGGGACAAATCAGTTTCCTGTCGCAAATTGTTCCCGAATCTGCGACCCATATTCTGGAGGACCTCCTTCTTATTCTTCTTCTTCTTCTTGTTGTCCTTCAAGATAAGAGTCTTCAAATCTTGCTGCCCTTTGGCCAAGTTCAGGAACATCTCCTGGAATTGAGCATTATGAGCCTGAAGAGCCTTGATGGCTTGATCAGTAGGTGTTTCAGAAGACATGACTGCTGAAATAAACAACGAAGAAGATGAGAAACCTGTAATGGTACCTGTAATGAGGTGCATGGGAATGGAATGTGTATGAAATGATTTCAAAGACTTTGGGAGACTCAAATTTGTAAACCAAAATAAAACACACTTTATTAGATTAAACTGGTAACAATGTTTAACAAATGCCTTTAAGGCGTTACAAAAGAAATACTGAAAAGAAAATCTAAACTAGAAACAATAAAAGACATCAGAAATCCCATGGTCTCTTTCCCTTCGTGCTGACATAGTCGTTGATTATCCTCTCATTCTCAAGCTGCCTTGTAAGCTTCAAGATCTTCCGTTCCTGCTCATGATACTTCTCCCTGTAGGTATCCCTTTCTTCCTTTAACTGGATACAAGATCTCTTCAATGCCCCAAGATCAGTAGGCATATAGGGATGGAGGACTGTATAAGGAACACATTCTTCATTAGTATGCTCTACAATCACCGGCAAAACAGCTTCATATGGCATTCCTAGATTTTGAGCACGGGCTCGAACCCACTGGGGATAAGGATGCATCGGGAGGGAAGTCTTCAATCCTAGCTCATGTGGGTCATACCTGTTCACCATGCCCCAAGCTCGTATAAACCTGTGGCGATGTTCCTCAACATCCCCCTTGTAGTCAAAGATAATGCCTGTAAGCAGTAGCTCATGGGGACCATCTCTCCGAGCGTGTCTAAATTGTCGTAAAGCCAAACAAGGATTGTAGGTTATACCCCCTCGAATTCTAAGCAATGGAACATTAGGGTATTCCCCACATCCATCAATGACAGCTACCCTCTCCATATCCTTAGTACTCCAAAGGATGTCCATATGAGCAAGGGACATGATTTTGTAAGCCCAACCTACACCTTCCTCATTCTTCAATACAGACTTGGGGAGATGCGAAATAAACCACCTCGCCAGCAGCGGCGTACAACACATGAGTTTTCCCCTTCTTCGCACGGTACGAGTATAGAGAGCATGTAGAATATCACCTAGGAGAGTAGGCACCGGGTTACGAGACATGAAGATCTTAACTGTGTTCACATCTATGAAAGAATCTGGATTCGGGAAAAGAACCAAGCCATAGATGAGGAGGGCCAAGATGTCTTCAAATGCTTGAAAGTCCAAACTATCCCAGAACTGTTGAGCTTGATTGATCAAAAACTTAGCCAAGAAACCTTTAACCCCACTCTGAGTCTCCCAGTTTGATACTACATCAGCCTTTGTCAAATGTAAAGCTAAAGCAATGTCCTCAGGTCTAGGAACCTCCTCCAAGCCTATGAAGGGTGTCTGCTCGAGGATAGATATGCCTAGTAAATCAGAAAACTCCTCCAAAGTAGGGACTAGCTGATAATCCGGGAAGGTAAAACAATGATGCAACAGATCAAAGAACTGGAACAGCACACTCATCATTTTCTCATCCAACTTTGAAGTGGCCAGGCTAAGGAGATAACCATGTCTTTTGACAAATGAAGAAGTTTCAGGAACCTTTGAGACTAACTCTCTGAGCTGAGCAGGGATTTGCACGAAGTTGACTCGAATGGTATTTCTGTGCATAGAAGTCATGATCTGCAAAACAGAACAAAGATAAATCCCCTCGGTCTTTGAAATGGTTAGTCTAATGAAATATGCATGCGATGTCATGATGCATGATGTCATGGTAAAAACACACCACAGGTATCACAGATAGCAAACATGGTAAGGGAAAACAAGTCACACAATAACCCTTAAGTTTAGGCTTGCACGGAGTCTAGGTACTACCCTCTTACAGTTTAGTTGGTTCAACCTGTCCTAATAATAGTAACCGGGTTCTAGAGGTTCTCAATATCACTGACCATCCTCTATCAGTCATAGTTTCATCTCACGTAATCTTTTCTTGCGGCCAGAACCATTGCGAAAGTATTGTCTCAATGAGTGTAGCATCTCACTACTTCCTATGGCCAAGTTGGTCAATTATAGGTTCTAAGGTCAGTTGATGCTTAATGACCCATATAGAATCCCCATATTCTCCTTGTTACTCCACAAGGGATATCGGTACCAACTAATGTGCCACATCAATGTAGCTACTGCTTCAACCATATCGGTCTACGTTGTACAGTTCCCTTACAGTCTATTGCTACTTACCTAAAAGGTGTCCCCCAGATCCGGGTTAAGATCTATAGTAACTCCGATACAAAGCCCACAAAAATAAAGCAATCAAATCAACCAATAGAAAACAACATGGTGAACTAATCCTAAGGTACACCCCACTTATTCACTCCCCAGCAGAGTCGCCAATTCTGTGATACGGTGGCAGAACCGGACTGTTTAATACTGGTTTGCGTTTTGCGTTTTTTGTTTGAAAAATGTCGCGGTAAGCAAGAGTCGCCACTGTCTTTTATTTTATCCAACAAGGAAAGGAAAAAAGCACAGAAAAATTCCTTTTTCGAGATATTTCTGAATACAGGGGGTAGATTATAGAAAGGGAAGGTATTAGCACCTTTTCTATCCGTAGTTATCTACGGGCTCTTAGGTACTTGCTCATCATTTTCAAAATTGCTTCTTTGTGTATTTGTGTGATTTGAAAATTTTTTGTTTTGACTTCGATTTAACCCTTGCTTCTATCTTCAAGAGTGTTACGAAGTGTTTTTGAAAGCTTTGTTTAAAAGAGGTGTAAGTGTGAAAAAGTTTGTTTGGATTGAGAAAGTACTTAAGAACTAATCTACCTACTCGAAAAAAAGAATTGTTCTATGTTCGTTTCCTTTAGATAGTGCTATCCCACTATTAGTGAGTAGGTAGCACCGTCGTTGGAGTTTTGAGGGTCAATTCGAAAGGGACGTACGGTCACTAAAGCAACGTCATGATGTCTTAGTAATAACCCTAATGTCTTAGATCAATCATCTGAGGCAACAATATCCGAGGCAACCATTCCGAGGCAACTTTGATCTTTGAGACAAAAGGACGACCACTAAAGCATCCTATACCTAATGACCGTTTACCGAAGGCAACCGAAGTGGGAGTGTACCCTAGGAGTGCGCATGTGCGAATGATTCAATTTCAATTTATTTATCTTTGCACATTTTAGGGTTATCTAACTGTTTTAAAGTTAACCATACATTCTTGTCATGCAACCCTAATCATACATCTAACAGTTAATATTTTGCGGAATTTAAAGTACGGAAATTAACTAAGCTATTACAAGGCTTCGGGTATTTACATAGCCAAAAACAAATCCTTAAAAAAATAAAGCGATAAATGAAAAATAAAAGTCCTAATTAAGCTATTACAACTTGTGAGCAATTACATTAATATGGTAAAATAAAATAATAAAGCGCGCGATGAAATTTAGAACGAGAGCGAACTAGGGTTTTGACCCTTTCTAACCTAATTAAAAGAAAAATTGTTTTTGTTGTTTTTGATTATTTTTAAGAAAAGAATTAGGTTTTCTAAATTAAACACAAAATTAATTAGCTAATTAAATTAATTAATGAAAATAAATTACATGGCCTATTTTTTGTGTTTTTGGTTATTTTAAGAAAAAAAGAAAAAATAATTAAGTTAAAACCCTAATTTTATAATTATTTTTAATTTATTTACAAAAATAATTTAAGTTACCCTAGAAAACAAATAGCCTAATTAAATTAATTAGTTTTTTGATAAAAAATAAATATCCTAAGTTTAATTGGATGAAAATATTTTGTGATTTTTTGATAAAAGAAATATTATTTGTGTTAGTAAATAAAATAAATAAATTAAATAAAACAAAATGTAAAAAGAAAAGAGAAAGAGTTATTGGGCCCGAGAACAGCAATTTTGGGGGGTGTGAGAAGCAATTTTCTGGCCCAAAACAAAAAGATCCATGTTGACTTCCAGAATCCCATGCCATGCGTTTGACTAGGTGTATCATGGTCCTTCGTTGATGGCCTTTGGATCTAGATCTCAGGACACTTGGCTGATTGGATGGTGAGGTCATATGGTGGACCTTGGCTTTGTAAGCGTATTCAATTCCTGAAAGAAAAATAATGTGAAGAAATTGGGGGACCTGGGATTCGAACCCAGGTCCTGAAGCATTTTGCACACACTCCACTACCATCTGTGCTGGTTATTTTATTTGTATGTAATATAAACAACAATTATTATATAATAAACAAATGAAATAATAAAATATTCGCGCGAAAATTCAAATGGACGAGTGGTTGCTTATCACGTCTTCGTCTCCCTCCTTGCACCGTTGGTAAAAGTCCCAGGCTTTTACCTACGGACGTTTGTCCGTCACTACAGGCATGCATATTCTCAAAATCAACTTTAAGAAAGATAAATCAAAACTAAAGCCATATATAGCTTCGTCTGGACCTGCTGAGTTCAATGGTGGCCCTTTCATGGCCCAATTTTTCCTGCACGCATAAATCCTAAATCGAGCCATGAAACCCTAGTAATGGTGGAATCTTATACAAGCCATGAAAACGCAATTAAGTGTTATAAAAAGCTTGCAAATGTTCTAAGGATCATGAATATATGATTAATTTGTGCTATCAATGTCTAAATTATGAAATTCGAATTCAAGAAAAGCCCAAGATCGTGGCTGACTTACAGTGAGTTTCAAGGCTTGGAAATGCTTGTTCTGGATTGCTTTTGCTTGCCTACACTCCCAGGAAGGGATTGAGATGGTCCAAGGAACTTGAAATTGCTTCAAAGTATGAATTCTTGTTTGCACTTTTCTTGCTTTTTCCAAGTTTTATTCTTGATGTTGCGCCTCCTTCTAGCCTCTCTTTGGGTCTGCAAATACTCCTTATGTATTGAGGAGTGAATTAGGGTTGAAAGATTATGCTCAATCTTCCTCCATCATTGCATTGGATTTTGATTTGATACACTTGAATATCATTCCAAAAATAGCCTAAAACCAATCTTTTTGTGCACTCCAAGCCTTTACACGAATTCAATCTCATGCTAGCTGGAATTTAAGACCTAAAACATGTACAAAATTTTGAGTTTTGAATATTTTAGATTTTCTATGATTTGTTTTGATTTAAATTGATTTAATTAAAATAAAAATCAAAATAAATAATAAAAACAAGATAATGACAAATGGCAAAGGCTAGGGCTCGTGGACCATGTTGCCAACTCAAAACAAGTGTAAAAGTTGGGCCCATTTGGAAAATTTTGCAATTTTAGGCATAGTTGACTTTTGACAATTTTGCAAAAAGGGTCAACTTCACTAATTTATAACTTCCTCAATTTTGACTATTTGAAGGTGTTCTTGGACTTTTTAGAAAGCCTGAGATGTACTATAAGAAACCCTTTTGGTATCATCTCAATTGAGTCTTCCATGTTCATGTATGAAGCTTTGACAAAAAAGGTATTTTTGTTGACTTTTCAAAATGACCTATAATGTCCAAATTCATAACTTTTTGTGAGTGCATATTTTGAACTTCGGATCTGAAGATGGATTGTAGAGCATTGCATCCTCTTAAAAATGAGCTTTGGATGGGTCATTTATCATAAAGTATGTGAAAGTTATGCTTGGTCAAAGTTGAGTTGACTTTTCCTACAAAACCCTAATTTAGCAACTTTTGGTTCTTGCGGAATTATGGGCAATCCTTGATGAATCATGATCAACCCTTGATCAAATGATGAAATATACTTCAAAATGAGGATGTTGACCAAAAATCTTTAAGTTTGACTGTATGTAGGCCACAGTTGACTTTTGCCCTAGCACAGTCGATTTTCAGGCCTTTGAGCAATTGACTGAGCAAACCTTCTCTGTAGGGCTTGAAACTTGACATGGATGATCTTGAGAATATATTAGGACAATGGTGAGAATTTGGGATCCCTTAGACTCAAGTATCTTGATGCAACATGAAACCCTAATTTGAGGTAGACTGCCTTAGGAGGGAGCTTGTCTGGTCAACCCTTGGACTACCTTGAGCAACCTGAGTATCTTTCTTGAAATGTTTTGAGAAATATGGGAGGGCAAATTTTGGGGTACAACAACGGGCAAGACCAGATTCCCAGGGTAGCTTTCTAAGAAGTAGCCCAAACTATTGGTGCATCGAGCGGTCACCAACCAAGGAAAGAGCCAGAAGCAGGACCCCAAAAGTCCGTCATGGCCCAACAAGAGTTTGAAACGGAAGGGTTTGTCCCACCGCCATCAAAAGCAGGGGCATCACATACCCTAAAAATTCCAACCAATAATGCAGACAACTACCTGGACCTGCAATACAGAGATCACGACCTAGAGGATGCCCACCAGGCACCCTTAAAGACGACTGGTACTTATGCTATTGATAATCCGCTGGTAGTGAATCAGTACAAAGCCCTGGAGGAAAGATTGAAATATGTGGAGGGTTTTGATGCTTTCAAAGTAGACGCTCTCGAAATGGTTCTAGTTCCCGATGTGGTGATTCCGCCAAAATTCAAAGTATCTGACTTTGGAAAATACAAAGGGCTCACTTGTTCAAGGAATCATCTTCGTATGTATTGCAGGAAGATGCATGCCCATGCCCATGATCAGAAGCTAATGATTCACTGTTTTCAAGATATCCTAAGTGGGGCATCTTTAGACTGGTACATGCAATTGGAGCGAACACATATTCAAACATGGGTAGATCTTGCTAATGCTTTCTTGAAGCATTACAAATATAACAAGGACATGGCGCCTACCCGCATGCAACTCCAGAATCTTTCCCAAAAGAAGGAAGAATCCTTCAAAGAATATGCTCAGAGATGGAGAGAAATGGCATCCCGTGTGTAACCATTATTGCTAAAAAAAGAACTAGTAGACATGTTCATGGGAACTTTGCAAGGGCTTTATTATGATAAGATGGTGGGAAGTGTCTCTTTGGGATTCTCAGATCTAGTGACTATCAGAGAAAGAATCGAGACTGGATTAAAGAGTGGGAAGATATCAGGGGTACCACCAAATGCTCCCTACAATTCAAAAAGACCTGCTTCAAACTTCCCAAGGATAAAAGAGGGAGAAGTCAATGTTGTAGCCTCACAACCAAGGGCACCACAACCATTAGTAATCCCACAAGGACAGCAGCAAGATAGATTTAAAAGGCCACCAAGAAATTTTGATCCACTCCCCATGCCACCTAGCCAGTTATTACACATCTTGGTTAAGGCATCCTTGGTGGAAATCAAGCCTCTAGCTCCTCCAGTCAGGCCACTCCCGTAAAGATACAATGTCGACGCCAGGTGCGAATACCATGCTAACTCTCCGGGGCACGCCATAGAACAATGTTGGGCATTCAAGCACAAGGTTCAGGATTTGTTAGAATCTCAAGACATCACCTTTGAGAAGCCTAACATCAAATCATACCTTATGCCTCCGCATGATGGGCCAACAATAAATGCAATTGAGGTGGTAACTGAATTTGGGGCAACCATAAAGGCAAAAACCCCAATCAACTTGTTGAAGGAATGTATGTTCGAATATGGATTCTTGTTAGAGCATAATGAAGCCTTTGAAACAACTCTGCAAAAACTAGTGGATCAGGGGATAGTCCAATTCAGACTATACCCTGAAGAAAAATATGTAGCTGCGATTGGAGGAAAGAAGCCACTGGTAATCCCCTGCCAATGCCTAAATCTTACCAAGAAAACTCTAGTGATCCCATGGGAAGAATCAACAGAGACCACAAGAAGGGAACCTAAGAAGGCTCTCCTAATACCCGCCATTCCAAAGGCCACAATGGTAATTAAGGGACCGTCACCTATCCCTTATGAAAATAACAAGGCAGTGCCATGGAGTTATGACCCAGCCTTGTATACTAACAAAGTAAAGCAAGAAAGTGAGCCCTCACCAAGTCAGGGACCTGCAATTTCAAATATAGCCGGGACAGGGGGTATGACCCGAAGTGGTCGAATTTATGGAGTTTAACTATCAAAGAAGAAGGATGAGACTCCAACAAAGGACAAGGGAAAAGAAGTGGTTGATTCAAATCAAGAAACAGAACCTCCAAGCAAAAACGTTACTGATCAAGAGGCAGAAGAGTTTCTGAAAATAATCAAAAAAAGTGACTACAAAGTGGTGGATCAGCTTCACCAAACTTCGGCGAAAATCTCCATACTCTCACTACTCATCAACTCTGAAGCACATTGGGACTCTTTGATGAAGGTATTAATTCCGGCTCACGTTGCGAAGGAGATTTCTGTAAATCAATTTGACAATGTCGTAGCAAATCTAACGTCCGGATCATATCTGGGTTTTAGAAACAATGAATTTCAACCACAGGGCCGAGCTCATAACAAGGCACTCCATATTACTACGCAAATAGTCACTACCCATTTATCCAGGGTTCTTACTAATATTGGCTCTGCTCTCAATGTGTTGCCAAAGTCAAGTCTGATAAAGTTAACAATAGATGACGTGGTAATGAGACCAAGTACTATAATAGTGAAAGCGTTTGACGGTTCTCGAAGCTCGGTGTTAGGAGAGGTGGACCTTCCAATTAAGATTGGGCCGCATATATTCAATATCACTTTCTAGATCATAGATATAGAACCAGCATACACTTGTTTACTAGGGATACCTTGGATCCATGCCGCAGGGGCAGTCACCTCGACCCTGCATCAAAAATTGAAGTTCCTAGTGGAAGGGAATTTAATCATAATCGACGGCGAGGAAGACATCTTCATAAGCCACATTGAATCATACAGATATATCAGTGCTGACGAAGACTGCATAGCTACCCCGTTCCAAGCCTTGGAAATTGCTTCAATGGTGACTTTACCAGTCGAGAAGGGTAAGAAGCCTAAAGTGACATCATGGAGAGATCTGCAAGCAACTATGGGATGTGATGCCTCAAAATGTTGGGGAAAGCTCCCAGAAATTACTGAGAAGAAGAATCGCTTTGGTTTGGGCTATGAATCGTCGAAAGCTACTCTAAAAAGCAAAGCACGTTTCCCTCCGATCCAAGAGACTTTTGTCAACAAAGGAACAGGGCGTGGCGGGCATGTGGCGATGATATCAAGCAAAATCAATACCAAAAGGACAACTGACTTCATCAGAGAAGGAGCCCCAGGAGAAGAACTCCAAGGACGGACTGCCGTGGAAATTCCCGATATATTTTTTCCTAAGTAATATTTCTTGTTTTTGAAAGAACCTATGTCAAACCCGAGGCATAGGGGTTGCTTGTAAGGGTTTTCCCTGTTCTTGTTTCAGACAATATTCATAATTAATAAAAGTTATATTTTGTTTTCAATTAAGATCCTTATCTTTCTTTTTCATTTATCTCTTAAATTTAAAAATGGCAATACTTTCTCTGCATACGCATTTTCAAAATCCCAAATACTAAAATATGCACCAAAACATGATAAATGTGTAGATACATGCCCAAAATTACCGATAACGTTACCGCTAAGACCCGGTATAATTTTGATGGTCCTATCAACCAAGCCAAAGAGGAAGGTGAAGAAGATCTTGAACTCTCTGAGGAAATGGAAAGGGAAATAGAATTAAAGGCCGACAACATACAACCATATCAAGAGGCCATTGAGACCATTAATCTGGGCACAGGGGAAGATCCGAAAGAAATCAAGCTAGGGGCAATGTTGGAGTTGAGGGTTAAAGACATGCTGATCAAGTTATTACATGAGTATGTGGATATATTCGCTTGGTCCTACAGGGACATACCAGGGTTGGATACAGACATCATGGTGCACAGACTACCTCTCAAAGAAGGGTGTTCTCCAGTTAGGCAAAAACTCAAAAGAACTTGTCCAGATATGTTCTGCAAAATCAGAGAAGAGGTTCTTAAACAGTTTGACGCCGGGTTCTTAACAGTGGTAGATTATCCACCCTGGATAGCTAACATTGTGCCAGTACCCAAGAAGGATGGCAAAGTACGCATGTGTGTGGATTATCGAGATGTGAACAAAGAAATCCCCAAGGACGACTTCCCGTTACCTCACATAGATGTCCTGATGGGAAACACGGCTCAAGCCTCAGTATTCTCATTCATGGACGGTTTCTCGGGCTACAATCAAATCAAAATGGCACCCGAAGACATGGAAAAAACTACCTTCATGGCACCTTGGGGAACTTTCTGCTACAAAGTAATGCCATTCAGTCTCAAGAATGCAGGGGCAACCTATCAGAGGGCAATGGTCACATTATTCCATGATAGGATCCACAAAGAGGTTGAAGTGTACGTAGATGATATGATTGCCAAATCCCATACGGAGGAGGAACACATCATACATTTGCAAAAGTTATTCGAGTGGCTGCATAAGTTCAGACTGAGGTTAAATCCGAATAAGTGCACATTTGGCGTCAGATCAGGTAAATTGTTGGGTTTCATTGTAAGCCAGCGGGGTATCGAGGTAGACCCTGACAAAGTAAAAGCTATACAAGAGATGCCAACACCAAGGATAGAAAAATAAGTGTGTGGTTTCTTAGGGCGATTGAATTACATCTCAAGGTTTATATCGCACCTAACAGCCACGTGTGAGCCAATATTCAAGTTATTACGAAAAAATCAGACGATAGTATGGAATGATGATTGCCAAAAAGCCTTCGCAATGATAAAATAGTATCTGCAAGAGTCACCGATCTTAATGTCGCCCGTTCCCGGAAGACCACTCATCATGTATCTGACAGTACTCGAAGGATCAATGGGTTGTGTTTTGGGACAGCATGACGAAACAGGCAAAAAAGAGCATGCGATTTACTACCTCAGCAAGAAATTCACTGACTGGGAAACTAGGTACTCACTCCTTGAGAATACTTGTTGTGAACTAGCTTGGGCTACCAAAAGGTTAAGACAATATATGTTAACCCACACTACATGGTTAAGAGCAAGAATGGATCCGCTAAAATACGTGTTTGAAAAACCAGCTCTTACGGGGAGAATTGCCCGATGGCAAATGCTACTGTCAAAATATGACATCCAATATGTCACTCAAAAATCCATCAAGGGTAGTATATTAGATAACCATCTAGCTCACCAACCGCTGTCAGAATATCAACATATGAAGTTCGACTTTCCAGACAAGGATGTCATGGTTATAGCTGACTACGAAATACCAGGATCCGACGAAGGACCCGAGCCAGGGGCATGTTGGACACTCATGTTCGACGGGGCTTCAAATGTACTAGGTCACAACGTAGGGGCAGTATTGACTTCTCCGAAGAATTATCATAAACCCTATACTGCAAGGTTGTGTTTCGACTGCACCAAAAACATCGCTGAATACGAAGCCTATATACTAGGACTGGAAGCTGCCATCGATCTGAGAATAAAGCACCTTGAAGTATTTGGGGATTCTGCATTAGTCATATACCAGGTTAATGGTGAATGGGATACTAAACACCCTAAACTGATTCCATATTGGGATCATGTTTTAAAGTTGGCTGTGGAATTTACAGATATCACTTTCAGTCATATCCCACGAGAAGAAAATCAAATGGCAGACGCTCTGGAAACTCTATCAGTTATGTTCAAAGTGACATGGTCAAACCACGAACCGCACATTACAATCAGACACTTCGAAGAGCCCGCACACTGCCTTGCTATTGAAGAAGGGCCTGACATAAAGCCTTAGTTTTACGACATCAAGAAGTATCTGGAAAAGCAGGAATATCCAGAAAATACCTCTATCATTGAAAAGCGAACCCTATGAAGGTTAGCCTCAAAATTCTTTCTGAGTAATGGGGTGGTATACAAAAGAAACTACGACATGGTACTACTCAGGTGTGTAGAGAAGCAAGAAGCATATACGCTTATGAGAGAAATCCACAAAGGTACTTTTGGAACTCATACAAATGGGTATGCCATGGCTAGGAAGATCCTACGAGCAGGGTATTATTGGTTAGCAATGGAAGACGATTATTATCACTACACGAAGACGTGCCATAAATTTCAGATCTACGCCGATAAGATAAATGTGCCACCAACTCCTCTGAACGTCATGAGCTCTCCTTGGCCGCTCCCAATGTGGGGAATTTATATGATTGGCATGATCGAGCCAAAAGCATCCAACATACACCATTTTATATTGGTAGCCATCGACTACTTTACCAAATGGGTAAAAGCGGCGTCCTACGCTAACATGACAAGTCAAGTGGTTACACGCTTCATCAAGAAGAATATCATATGCAGATACGGTGTCCCAAGCTAGATAATTACAGACAATGGGTCCAATTTAAACAAAAAAATGATGAAGGAACTGTGCGACGACTTCAAAATCGAGCATCATAATTCCTCACCATACAGACCAAAGATGAACGGAGCCATCGAAGCAGCCAACAAAAATATCAAGAAAATCATCAAGAAGATGGTGAAGACATACAAAGTTTAGCACGAAATGCTTCCCTTCGCTCTACATGGCTATCGCACTTTTGTACTCACATCAACAGGCGTGACTCCTTTCTCGCTGGTATATGGCATGGAGTAAGTACTCCCAGTTGAAGTCGAGATACCATCACTTCGGGTTCTAATGGAAACAAAACTGGAAGAAGCAGAATGGGTGCAGACACGGCTTGATCAACTCAACCTTATTGAAGAAAAACGATTGACAGCTTTGTGTCATAGTCAGCTACATCAGAAGCGGATGAAGAGAGCCTTCAACAAGAAAGTCCGTCCTCGAATATTCAAATAAGGGGACCTAGTGCTCAAGAAGATTCTACTACCACGCCTCGATTCACGTGGTAAATGGACACCTAACTACGAAGGTCCATATGTAGTCAAAATAGCATTCTCCAGAGGTGGTCTTATCCTCACAACAATGGATGGGGAAGAACTACTGCATCCGGCAAATTCATACACAGTGTTGGCTCCTAAATTCGACACCCTTGTTTTTATTAATATTCAGCCATTAAAGCTGAAATATGTTTTCGATGTTTTCGACCAGCTGAATCTGTCGAAATGCCCATCAGAAGATGGCAATATACTTAGAGGATTTCTTCCAAGGGAGAATTTGGTTGCCTTCGACGTCGAAGGTGTTTCTCGTCGAAGATGCTTCTCGACGAAGGTGTTCGATTGTTCAGAGTGGAACGGTTTGAAGTTCAAACGTTTGGAGGGAAAACGGTTCCCAGTGGTTACCAAGTGCAACGTGCAAAGATCTGGAGCGTCGAACGCTGAGAACGTGCCAAGTGGAGTCATCTCGAAGCAGTGTAACTGCCCGACGGTTACTTGGGATGTTTTAGTATAAATAGTAGTAGTTCACGCAGTTTTTCGCGTGTGTTCACAATTATATACAAGTCACTCATATAGATTCGAGTACCCAGCGTGTGAGAAAGAATTGTTGAGAATGTATGTGTGAAACACCACTTTTATTAATCAAAGTCATTTATTTTCCAGAAACTTTACTTGCTTTCTCCTTTACTTTTCCTGTCGAAGCCTTTATTCCAAGCCTTCCTTTATTTTATCAAGTTCTCTTCTTCATGCAATTTACATAAAACTTCTCTATTTTCTTGTCATTTAACCATTGTCAAACTTAATCAAAACCCCAAAATCAACCATGTCTTAGGATCAATCTGATCGATCCTACGAGTAACCAAATAAATAACCATTTGGAAGATCAGCGGTTGTTTACCAATAACCACGGTAAACAAATTGGCACACCTGGTGGGACTGTGTGTTGATTTTTGAAGTTTAACCTTTCTAAACAAATTCTCATCTTTTTCGAGAAGTATTGCATGTTATTGAGAAGTGGTAGAATATACACTAACAATACCAATACTGCCAGAAGAAGAGAAGCAATGGCGAATCCGCCAAACAATAACAAAATCCCACAAACGAATGTGGGATCAACGGTTATCCCAACCGTAAGTGAAGCGATAACCGCTGGTTCAACACCAGCAGTAACGGTCACGACAACGGGGCCATTACCTCCGTTCACAAGCCCCAGAGTGCCTTTGGGAACTCCCCCACCAAGGGGAAATTTAGGCACAAGGCCTTATGTTCCCCCAGGATTTATGACAGACGGTCATAATCGAGAACCACTCTATGGCATGCCAACTTCTGACTTGGCTAGCCTGACGAATGCTGCGTCCACTTTTTCAGACCCTTTAGTGAGTGCCTCTTTGCCACTCCAAGGTTCTGGAGTAGGTATGGCGAACAGAAATAGGACCCAACTCTTAGGAGGAACGTCCCAAGTAGCACATGGCCTTACAAATGCCTCGACAGCAGTCTTGAGGCAACAAATGGACGAAAGCAACCATGATATGGTTCAAATGTTGGCACAAACTTTAAGTACAGTGCTGAACCCTCTAATACAAAACACTACCCAATCGAATCAGAAGATGACAGCGCAAATGACGCGTTTGGCTGATTTCTTTGGAGTACCCCAACCTATTCGACAGCCCCAAAGGGCGCAAATAAAGGGAAACCAAGGTATATTCTTAGAGGAAGAAACCACTATCAATCAAGTCCAACAGCCTATCGAAGAAAACCTTAGGGCACGATTGGAGCAACCTGTCGAAGAACCTAGGGTAATAACCCTAGAGGTAAGGTTAGTTAACAGAAACCAAAATGCTGACGAAGTAGTTCAGCATATCCAATACCAAAACATGGGTTTGGAAAATAATCTGGCAACCATGATCGAAAGGATCATGACTCAAAATGGGATGAACATGGGCTTTCGAAGGCCCAACTTTACATCCCCACTGTCAGAATACGTGTTACAAACAGACTTACCTCCTAGATGTAAAGTCCCTAAATTCACTAAGTTCTCCGGGGACACGACAGAATCTACTGTCGAACATGTGGCGAGATACTTGATCGAAGCAGGAGATATTTTAAACAACGAAAACCTGAGGATTAAGTACTTACCAAGTTCTTTAACAAAGAACGCTTTTACTTGGTTTACAACTCTCCCCCCCAATTCGATCCATCATTGGACCCAGTTGGAGAGGTTGTTCCATGAGCAATTCTACATGGGGCAAACCAAGATAAGCCTGAAAGAATTGGCCAGTGTAAAGAGGCGTTTCACTGAACCTATAGACGAATATCTAAATAGGTTTAGGTTGCTCAAAGCAAGATGTTTTACACAAGTGCCAGAACATGAGTTAGTCGAAATAGCCGCAGGCGGTTTAGATTATTCCATTAGGAAGAAGTTAGACACTCAATACCTGAGAGACATGGCCCAACTGGCCGATAGAGTTCGACAGGTAGAACGCCTCAAAGCTGAAAAAGCAAAGGCAACAAAAACTCATAAGAGAGAGAGAGGATAGCGTATGTTGAGATGGATGACGAAGATCTAGAAACCTTCGACGAAACTATAGCTGTCGAAGAAGGAGAAGTCGATTTAGCGGAACTAAAACAAGGGCCACCATACTCTTGCAAACTATTAGTCCCCTCAAGTGGGAAAAATCCCACTGGTCCAGAAAGGACCAACGATAGGTTCCCCAAAAAGACTTATAGTTTTGATATTACAAAATGTGATGAAATCTTTGACTTGCTTGTAAAAGATGGCCAAATGATAATACCCCCAGGGGTAAAAGTGCCTCCTCTTGATCAAAGAAAGAAGAGAGGCTTTTGTAAATATCATAATTTTCTGGGCCATAAAACGTCTCAATGTTTTCTTTTCAGGAATCTTGTGCAAGACGCTATCGAAGAAGGGAGGTTGAAGTTTGCTGACAAGACCCCCATGACTGTGGACTCTAATCCGTTACAGGCTGAAGCCCATTATGATGAACCTTCAGAGGTGAACGTGATTGAGGCATCCAGAAGCCAGTCGAAGAGGCCAGGAATCACAATGGTCGAAGTCTCAAAGGACCATGTCAACATGCCAATCTTTTGCAGTTTTTCTGGGAATCTATCCAGAAAGACAATTGAAGCGGTTCAGAAAGCGGTCGAAATCCCAAAGCTGGAGACAGTTGGAGCCCAAAAATCTGGAACAAAACCCAGTTCTCACTTGGCCGCAGTTCAAGGCCAGACAGGGGGCTTGGAGATTCAAATGAAGCAGTTGACTCTTGCCAACAAAGATACCATGAATGTCAACATGGTCGAAGTCTCTGAACCAAAAGCATCAGAGGAGGCCATGAGGCAAGAACAAGCTAACAAAACTGCTTTCCCTCGGGAAAATGAAAATCTGGCAGATTTCCTGCAAAGATGCCAGAAAAAGAAGTCAGAAGTGATGATGTGTCCCAGATGCAGTTCGATCTTCGACAAAAAAGCTGCTGAACATATTCAAGGTGTAAGAGCAGCAAATAAGAGAAGGGAAAGTGTTGATCTTCGACATGATCCCAGAAGAGCCTCCCAAAGAGGTTCAAACCAAGAAAAGAGGCCAATGACTTTCAGGCCTACAACTATTGTGCCAGTAGATACATGGTACAAAACATCTGGTCAAAAGAGGCCAAGCGAGGAAAGATGGCACTCCTTCGATGTGCCAAGAGGTTCATCTTTAACACAAAAGAAAGAGCCTCAGGTTGCTGCCCCTAAAGTTACACAGGTGTCAAGCAACTACAAAGGGAAAAATCCCATGTCTCGATCTCAATGGAGGAGATACCAGAGGCGACGAAAAGTTGAGAGGGAGGCTGCTAATGAACCAAAGGCAGAAACCAGTTCAAATGTTCCTCAAAGAAAGCAAAGGAAACCTCTGGAAAGAGAACCAGTAACCAACAGGCTAGTTTGGCCTAACCAAGGTGAAGTTGATGACGAAGATGGTTCTGAGTCTGATGACACTTTGGACATCATGGTGAATATAGTCTCAGTGCTGCCCAGAGAGTTCAACCGACAGGTGGAGGTCGAAACAAGTGATTGTGAAGTGGAGCAAGAAATGGCCAAACATAGGCCAGTGTGCTATTTCGTCATGGATAATGGAACAACTGAGGAGCAAAATGGGTTCTTCGAACCACCTACAGAGGCGATGAAAAATCACCTCAAGCCTTTATTTATAAGGGCTAAACTCGAAGAAACCACAGTGAATAAAATCTTGGTGGATTGTGGGGCAACCATCAACATCATCCCTCACTTTATGCTAAGGAAAATAGGCAAAAGTGATGAGGACATCAAGCCTCACAACATGGTCCTGTCGAACAATGAAGGCGGCATAGGGACCACTATGGGAGTGATCCAACTGGATATCAAGGTGGGATCTATCCTTCGACCAACTATGTTTATGGTCATATCGGCCAAACCTAACTATAATCTTTTGTTGGGCCGTGAATGGATTCATGGTGTTGGAGTTGTACCATCATTAATGCACCAGAGGTTGCTGCTATGGCGTCCTGATGGGATGGTCGAAAACATAGAAGCGGACCAAAGCTATTACCTGGGCAAAGTAAATCACCTAGGGCTGGCAGACTTCGACAAGAACTTGGCTCACATTGGGCCATGCCCAACACCTGACTTCGACTTGGCGCCAGCGCCAAATACTTTTTGTTCCCTATACCTGCACCCTGAGCATGGTTTTCAATGGGACAGAGAAGACTTATCCCACATAGACTTCAGTGGGTTAACTGACATCCAACCAACTGGTTGGGGAAGTGAATTCAGTGATAATGACTGAGTCACAATCATTGAAGCGAATTTCGGCTTACGTAGCCGAAACAAAGATGATAACGGCTCTCGAAGCCGAAGTAAAGTACATGGCCACACAGGCCAATGATCAACAGTTATCTTCTACAGGTCCTGGAAAGGACTTCGATCCAGAACCTCCTGATATCATGCCAGAAGGGATGCAGGAACAGAGGCTCGACGCCATCTATGGCGATGAGCCTTTGGGCTTCGAAAAGGACCCCTTGGCGAACAATATCAAAATGTTAGCGCAAGATCCTTTAGAAGAAATCAACTTGGGCGAAGGGTCAGAGAAAAAGCCAACTTACATCAGCGCAAAAATTGACCCAAAACTTAGGTTGGAAGTAATCCAATTGTTGAAAGAGTTCAAGGACTGTTTTGCATGGGATTACGACGAAATGCCTGGTCTCGACAGAGGATTGGTAGAACTTCAGTTGCCAATCAAACCTGGGAAGAAGCCAATCAAGCAAAGTCCAAGACGCTTCGCTCCAGAAATACTGTCGAAGATCAAAACGGAAGTCGAAAGACTGCTGAAGTGCAAATTCATACGCGTTACGAGGTATGTCGAATGGATTGCCAACATTGTGCCAGTAATTAAGAAAAATGGTACATTGAGGGTGTGCATAGATTTCAGAGATTTGAATGCTGCTACACCCAAAGATGAATATCCTATGCTTGTGGCAGAAATGCTAGTCGATTCTGCCGCTGGCTATGAGTACCTGAGTATGCTCGATGGTTATTCAGGATATAATCAAATATTCATTGCTGAAGAAGATGTGTCGAAAACAGCTTTTCGATGCCCTGGGGCTTTAGGCACTTACGAATGGGTAGTGATGCCTTTTGGCCTAAAGAACGCTGGGGCAACATACCAGCGAGCAATGAATTCTATCTTCCATGATTTTATTAACAATTTTATTCAAGTATATATTGATGACATTGTTATAAAATCTGTTTCCAGGAAGAATCATATTGACCACCTTCGACAATCATTCGAAAGAATGAGAGAACATGGTCTCAAGATGAACTCTTTGAAGTGTGCATTCTGTGTGAAAGCTGGAGATTTCTTGGGCTTCGTTGTCCACAAGAAAGGAATCGAAATCAACCAGAACAAGACGAAGGCAATTCTGGAAGCGAAAGCGCCATCGAATAAAAAGGAACTGCAATCTCTGCTAGGCAAGATAAATTTCTTAAGGAGATTCATATCTAACCTAAGTGGGAAAGCTCAAGCCTTTTCACCCTTACTTCGACTGAACAAAGAGGGATTCGAATGGGGGCAAGAGCAACAAGAAGCCTTCGAAAAAATCAAAGGGTACCTCACCAAGCCACCTATTTTGGTGCCTCCTTGTAGCAATAGGAGTATGAGATTGTACATAGCTGCATCCGACAAAACTTTGGGAAGCATGTTAGCCCAAGAAGATGAAAATGGAGTCGAAAGACCCATTTACTATCTTAGTAGAGTTTTGAACGATGCAGAAACTAGATATAGCGAAGTTGAAAAATTGTGTCTGTGTCTGTATTTCTCTTGTACAAAACTCAAGCAATATATAAAACCAGTTGATGTGTATGTTTCGTCTCATTTTGATGTTTTCAAGTACATGTTGTCGAAACCCATCTTGCACAGTCGAATTGGCAAGTGGGCACTAGCATTAACTGAATACTCCTTGACCTTTATGCCTCTTAAGGCAGTGAAAGGACAAGTGTTTGCAGACTTTATAGTCGACCACTCAATTCAAGTTGAGAATATTAATTATGTGGAGATAGAACCTTGGAAATTCTACTTCGATGGTTCCAGCCATAAAGATGGAACAGGAGTAGGAGTCTTGATTATTTCTCCAGAAAAAATTCCAACAACATTCAAGTACAAGATATCAGGTTCTTGTTCGAACAATGAGGCTGAGTATGAAGCTCTAATTACTGGCCTTGAGATATTGTTGGAATTGGGGGCAACTCGAGTCGAAATAATGGGAGACTCAGAGTTAGTCATTAAGCAAGTCACAAAAGAATATAAATGCATAAGAGAAAATCTCATTATGTACTTTGTGATAGCAAATCGTTTATTGAAAAAATTTGAAATGGTCAATATTCGACACATACCCAGATTGGAAAATCAAATAGCCAACGATTTGGCACAAATTGCATCTGGGTACAAAATTTCAAAAACGAGATTACAAAGAGCAATCGAAGTTCGAGAAAAGATAAAAGCAACTTGTTTGTCACCAACAGACTTGGAATCGACAAGACTAGGGTATGCTGATCAAAGTAACTTCGAAATTTCGTTCATAGACAATTTGTCAGAGGAGGATTGGAGGAAACCCATTGTGGACTATCTTCAAAATCCAGTAGCTTCGACAGAACGAAAAACAAAGTATAGGGCGTTGAGTTACGTACTCATGGGTAATGAGTTATTTAAAAAGACGCCTGAAGGGGTATTGCTAAAATGCTTAAGTGAAACGGAAGCATACATAGCCCTTTCGACTACGCACGCTGGAGCATGTGGGGCTCACCAAGTAGGCCATAAGATGAAATGGTTGTTGTTTCGACAAGGACTATACTGGCCCACCATGTTGAAAGATTGTGTCGAGTTCGCCAAGGGTTGTCAAGAATTTCAAGTCCATACAGGCATCCAGCATGTACCAGCAAGCGAACTTCACTCAATAGTGAAACCTTGGCCTTTTAGAGGATGGGCGTTGGACCTCATTGGAGAGATTCGACCAGCATCATCAAAGAGCCAGAAGTATATATTGGTAGGCATTGATTATTTTGCTAAGTGGATCGAAGCTATTCCTTTAGTCAATGTAGACCAAGAAAATGTCATTGAATTTATTCAAAAGAACATTATCTTTAGATATGGAATCCCTGAGACTATAACTACTGATCAAGGATCAGTTTTCACCGGTCGAAATATGCAGGAATTCGCTCAGGAAACAGGCTTTAAACTCCTAACATCAACGCCTTATTATGCACAGGAAAATGGTCAAGTCGAAGCAGCGAACAAAGTAGTTATTGGCTTGATAAAAAAGCATGTTGGGAAGAAGCCAAAAAATTGGCATAAGACGTTAGACCAGATCTTGTGGGTCTGTCGAACGTCCCCAAAAGAAGCCATAGGTACAACACCATATAGGCTAACTTTTGGTCATGACGCAGTGTTGCCAGCAGAAATTTGTCTTCAATCTGCAAGGGTTCAGAGACACCATGATATTCCCTCTGAAATTTATTGGGATATGATGTTAGACGAACTAGTAGATTTAGACGAAGAAAGACTGCGCGCTCTTGACCTACTAAGGCTTCAGAAGAAAAGAGTAGAAGACTCTTACAATAAAAAAGTAAAGCCTAAGGCATTCTCGCCTGGAGATTTAGTTTGGAAGGTGATTCTTCCCATGGATCGAAGGGATCGAAGCATGGGAAAATTGTCACCCAAATGGGAAGAACCATTCAGAATTATCCAAACTTTTTCTGGTGGAGCTTATGAAGTCGAAGAGTTAGGTGAAGATAAAAGGCTCTTGAGAGTAAATGGTAAATATTTGAAAAAGTATAAACCTATACTCCAAGAGATAAAAATAAATAACAAGTAACGACTAAATTAACCATAAATAAGCCAAAATGGAAAATTTTATAAATTAGCCAAAATGGCAATATTGTCGAATACATATTACAATATATGGTTAAAGGGATGAATCAATCAGAAGGGGGTGGAATCCTTGAGTCGAAGGTATTTAGCTTGCTGCAACTCCAATCTTTTGTTGCACAAGGCATTCGCCTGGGCAAGCTTGGCAATTTGATCGTCGAAGGCTTGAGCTTTCTCAGCAAATTCTAGGCCTTGTGTGATTTCAGCTTGACTTTCGGTGTCTGGAACAGTCGAGAGAAGTTCCTCTTTGCGCTTAGTATTGGCATTCATCTTGGCCTCTAGTTCTTCGATTTGCGCCTTTATGGAAGCATTCTCTCGATCTATGGCATCAACTTCTTCTTGTTTAAATGCCTTTTGCTTCGACAACTCCACAATTCGAGAAGTCGTCTCTGCTACAGCAGTCCATGCAGAAGAGCTTTTGCCATATAACACTTCAAGCTGGCTGTTGAAGCCCCTTTGTCGCCGATAATCTGCTGAGACTTGATCAATAATGGAGTGTAACTCCATGATAAAGCCTGAAACCTCCGGAGGCACAGCTAGCAAGTCTACGGCATTCAAAACAACCCCCAAATACGATGGAGCAGTAGGGTCCCCTTCCAAAGCTTTCATCAAATCCTTCTTGAAGAACTGAGCCTTAACCTTCGTCAAAGCCTCGTCGAGAGGAGAAGTTTCAGTGGACTTCCCCGACTGAGTAGAAGCCTCCTGACTAATATCAGACGAACTTCCCTTGCTCTCGATGATGGCATTCAGATAGCCAACAGGATTAGTTTGCTTCAAGAGTTCTAAATCTTCTTTCGACCTATGCTTTGTTGAGGTGACAACCTTTGCAGCAGCGTTATCTTGGGGTTGAGGCTGTTGAGTAGCATTTGCCTCGACTTGATTCTCTTCGAGTTGGACTTCAGCAGTACCAGCGTCATCATGATCCCCTTCGCCAGCGTCACCTTGATCCTCTTCGCCAGCGTCACCGTGATCCCCTTCGTAACGATGTTCCTCCGACAGATCAACCACCTGAATCTCTTTTGGTTGTTGCTCTTCTGTTTGTGGATCTTCTGTTTGTTGTTCTGCTGTCTCAGCATTGGCTTCATTTGTTTCAGCATTGACTTCATCGTTCGCCAAGTCTTTCTTTTGTGGCCTGCTGAGTTCAGCAGAGTCCAATGTTTCAAAAGTCCTTGGCGCTGAGCTTTCAGTGGTTTCCTGAAAAAAGAAGAAGAAGCATCTTCTAAGTTAGAAAGAGACATAATCGAACGTGGGTATCGACACCTGAGTTAAAAAAGGGTCAAAGAGATTACCTGCAGAGGAGCTTCAGCCCCAGGGCTGGAATTGTCGCTTTCGACAGGTTTATTGAGAAGAACATTTAGTTCCTCCTCCGTTGGCTCTTCAATAATTACTGGAGGTGGCCTGGGCTTTCTCCCAGCAACCTTTATTCTGATTGTTCGAGTCTCAGGAGGAGGAACGTCCTTCTTCAACTTTCGCCTTTTAAGAGGAGCAGGGGGAGAATCATCTTCTTCGTCACTCCCAGATTCGACCGTAAGTGCGGGTCGTTTCTTGGGTGAAGGTGCCTAAAAACCAATGGGAGTTCGATTTAGAAGCTACATCGAAAGTCAAAATGTTAAAGCCAGAAGAAAATAATAAAAGTCTGGTTACCGGTGCAGAAGGCTTTTTCGAAGGACCTTCCCCTTGGTGGCTTGTTGTAGTCTTCGCCGGCGCTATAGTTTTCGCCGGTGGTGGAGGTTTTGTCAAGGGGCCTCCTCCCTGATGGCCTTCTGCAGCTTTCTTGGCTGCAGGCTTTCGAACAACTGAAAGTAGACAAAATAATTAACAGGCTACCCGTCGAAAGGGAAAGACAAAGTAATTTGGAAGGATGAACTTACATTTCTTTATTTTGTCCAAGACAAGAACAAAAGACTTCTGAAGTTCGTCCACGAAGTCCTTCTCGTCGAAAAACTCCTCAGCGTAGTAACTTTTCCACCACTCCTCGAAGGATGGTGAGCAGAGAAAGTTAAGCTGATAGTCAAACAACGAAAGAACTGTTCGACCAGCATACCTGCCGATATGCTTAGTGGCAGCGTCTTCAGTGTAGTCGTTGCAAAAGTATAACATAGACTTCTCCCTGGGAAAAATAGGAGAAGGGAGTGTTTGAATGATACCAAACTGGCGAGACACCAAGTTTGGTTGATACGCGATCAGACTCAAGTGAGTCTTGGAGCTCTTGAATCGCAGGGGCATTATTCTTGGTGTGAGAAATGCTTCCCACACTGTTGTATGTTCTTCGACACGAGGACCACTTGACGACTTAGGATGTGGCCTCGTGAACCACTCTGGACCAACCTTTCGTCGAGCAAAGGGAGCCATGGTCGAAGCAAACTCTTTCCTTTTTGCAAACATCAAGACGAAGTTTGTAAAAGTTTGTTGAAGCTCCAGCCCATCTTCCGTTGGGGTCAGCAGAGCCAATCTGGTGCCTTCGATGCACCTATTTGCTATCTCCGGAGCCTGCTCATTTATTTGAGTCTTCTGAGGTAAGAAAGACTCGAAGGTGGAATTGAGCCACAGCTGAAGTAGCCAAAAAGGTCCAGCAAGCAGCAGACTGGCTCTGTTCTCGATGATCTTCAAAAGAGTCGCTCCGCTGCTAATCGACTCGTACAGATTCGCCAAAATCAATTCTGCCAAACAGATATTTTGGCCATGGTGGAGTTGGGTGGCGAGAGTTACCATCTTCTTGGTCACCTGTAAAGACTTGGTGCAAAACACAAAGCGTGACAGCCATAAGGCTAGAAACGCGATATGCTCTACATCCAACACAGCGTCCGTCGACTTGTCATGGTAATGATTGATGTAGGTGGTGTAGGTTGGTTTTATGGCAGAGAATCCAATCTGATCCTCCGACATTTCCTCTGGGTCGAAATAGTCCCCAGTGGGTCGAAGGCCAGTGATGGCGGCCACGTCGAACAGTGTGGGAGTCAGCATTCCACAGGGAAGGTGGAAGGTGAAATGAGTGTAATCCCAGAAGAGTAAGGAAGCTATCAACATTTCCGGGGAATAGTTAAGGCCCGTCTTCGACAACATAACCAGGTCGAATATCCCCAGGTCTTTCCAGATCGAAGCCTGGCTTTTCTCCATTTTTTCCAGCCAAGCACTGTAGTCAGGAGTGAGGCTAGGGCTAGACCTGAAAGCCCTAACACCCCTATTGAAGAAGCGAAGATCGATTTTCTCCTTGGCGGGATCTTCGTTATCCTCAGCATCTTTCTTAGAGCATCCAACCGGTTTGAGTTTTTCGAGCACTGGAAAGAAGCTTTTGATCTTCATAGCTTCAGCGATGCTTGGGTTGAGCGGGCCAGACATGGCGAAGATTTGGTTGGAGTATCCAACCAGAATCATGAGTTGGCGTGAATAAGCGTCACGTACAACAATGTCTAGGGGCTCAGGGACCCTTCGTTGGCCTGTGGGAGTAACTACGGGAGCAGTGGAGAAAATCTTGGGTTTAACATTTCCAGAGGGGATGTTAGAACTAGGAGCGGTGGAAGAACCGGACGCCATTGTTGATGTTAAGGTTGAAGATGAAGTGAAGAACAGGTGGTTTGCAAAGTTTGCAGAGAGTTTGTATGCAATAAGGAATGTCTGAAGGCAAGGTAGCATGAAAAAGTCCCACAATGGGTACTTGGCGCTATTTATAGTAGTTAGGGAAATCCCCAAATTCGAGGACATTTAATGTCATTTAATGTTGCAGAAGGTAGTGGTACACGTGGCGTCTCCCTGTTGATATAGCCGTTCTGCGGAAATGAAAGGGTGCAGCGTGCGCCCTCGTTTTTGGGAATTATCATGATGACAATTTGTGAAAAGACGTTTGGCACGCTGCACGCCGTACTGAGGTGACGTCTTAGGTACGGATGAAATGATGGTTTTTCCTTGGGATTGTCAGTGGTTGGTAGAAGACAGAAAAGTGCACAATTTAATTTGTGACTAAGAATGAAAAGACAGGTGTCGAATGGAATTTCAAAGAATGCCTTTTTCTTTTCAGAGTCGAAATAAGGCATTCTTGGGGGGCAATTTGTTGGCTCCTAAATTCGACACCCTTGTTTTTATTAATATTCAGCCATTAAAGCTGAAAGATGTTTTCGATGTTTTCGACCAGCTGAATCTGTCGAAATGCCCATTAGAAGATGGAAATATACTTAGAGGATTTCTTCCAAGGGAGAATTTGGTTGCCTTCGACGTCGAAGGTGTTTCTCGTCAAAGATGCTTCTCGACGAAGGTGTTCGATTGTTCAGAGTGGAACGGTTTGAAGTTCAAACGTTTGGAGGGAAAACGGTTCCCAGCGGTTACCAAGTGCAACGTGCAAAGATCTGGAGCGTCGAACGCTGAGAACGTGCCAAGTGGAGTCATCTCGAAGCAGTGTAACTACCCGACAGTTACTTGGGATGTTTTAGTATAAATAGTAGTAGTTCACGCAGTTTTTCGCGTGTGTTCATAATTATATACAAGTCACTCATATAGATTCGAGTACCCAGCGTGTGAGAAAGAATTGTTGAGAATGTATGTGTAAAACACCACTTTTATTAATCAAAGTCATTTATTTTCCAGAAACTTTACTTGCTTTCTCCTTTACTTTTCCTGTCGAAGCCTTTATTCCAAGCCTTCCTTTATTTTATCAAGTTCTCTTCTTCATGCAATTTACATAAAACTTCTCTATTTTCTTGTCATTTAACCATTGTCAAACTTAATCAAAACCCCAAAATCAACCATGTCTTAGGATCAATCTGATCGATCCTGCGAGTAACCAAATAAGTAACCATTTGGAAGATCAGCGGTTGTTTACCAATAACCACGGTAAACACACAGTCAAAAAATACTATGTATAAAAAGCTCGCTAAGTTGGAACCCTAAAAAGGGCGACTTAGGCAAAAAGGAGCGTCCCGGTGGATCGAAAACCCTAAAGGGAGATCCAGGCAAAAATTAGGGACATATAACAAAAAAACTATCCCGGTGGATTAACAACCCGAAAGGGCGATCCGGACAAAAGTTAGGGATTTCATACAAGGAAATAAAGAACAAAAAAACTGCAATCTAAGAACTACGACTACGAACCACGAAGGGAAAGATAAATTGGAATCATACGACTCAGACGCAAAGGAGATAAGATCACCAAAAGGATATTGGGGAACAGTAGTAGCAATTATCATTTTTCATTGCCATTTACAGTTTTAAAATTTTCTGTAATTACCTTTTTCTAGGAATTGCATCTTGTACTCTCACCTATTTAGAGGCATATCTATAAAACATTTGCTTTCTTTGCATCTTTCAAATTGCGTTTTTCTTTTCTCTGACTTGTTTACAAAATGCGACGATTATTACCTGTGAATATTGTATTGAAATCATTTCGGGGAAATTAATAAAATAAAAGCATTTGACAAAACATCGAAAAAGCATTTTGGTTAGAAAAATGTCGAAAGGAAACCCACGTCTACGTCCACATACATGTTTACTCTTGTGTCCATAATATAAATTCTATACACATGTCCACGCCTATGTCTACGCTCACAACACGGAAAGTTTGTTCCCAATACATACGTCTACGTCTACACCTGCGCTTGCAATACAGAAAATGTTCAAAATTTTACTAGCACCTTTTCACCGCATTTAAATCAAATTCAACAAAGCTATGACAACACAACATACCACACCAGGGAATTGGTAACTCAAAACCAATGGCTTAAAGGAGAGAATGCTAGAAATAGTCTTCATAGCATTTCAAGGCATACACGTATTTTACACACATTTCATACATACATTTTGCATATCCAAAGCATACCAACATTATACATTTTTGCATTTAATACACACACTCAGGGTTCCATCCCGGTATTACGCATGTATACTGTTGTACCCCAAAATTTTCCCTCCCATATTCTTCAAGGATTTGCCAAAGATCAAGGTTCAAAGGCCACTCAAGGGTTGCACAGTGCAATGGCCTCCTAACAGTCAAAAATTAGGGTTTTGGTTCTAGCAAAGAAATTGAAGTTTCCAAGGGTCCAATCAAGTCCCACATGCCTACAAACATGGTCAAGCATCCATATGCCAAGTTTCAAGACTTACAGCACAAAATTGCACAGTCAGAAACCCTAATTGCTCTACAGTCAACTGCAGGGGCAAAATGGTCATTTGACAGTCAAAAATCCAAATTTTTGGTCAACATCTTATTTTGAAGCCAAAAACATCATTTGATCAATTCTTGATCATGATTTCACAAGCATGGCTCAAAAAGTCTCAAGATGCAAAAGTTTCCATATTTGGACAGTTGAAAAAGTCAACTATAAATTGACCAAGGCATAACTTCCACATGGTTTATCAGAAAAATTCCATCCAAAGCTCATTTCTAAGAGAATGAAATTTCCTACAACTCCTCTTCACACTTCAAGTCCAAGAAATGCTCTCACAAAAAGTTATCAATCTCAACATTATAGGTCATTTTCAAAACTCAACAAAAAGGCACTTTAAGTCAAAGACCATAACTTGAGATTGGTACATCAAAATGACATGGTACTAAAGGAATTGGTTAGAGGACTTCAAGAACTTTCCAAAATGTCCAAGAACATGATCAAAGCTTAAAAATTGAGCAAGATATGCCTTGTGGAAGTTGGGAAATTTTTGGGAATTTTGAAAAGTCAACTTTGCTTCAAATGCCTCAAAATTGCTAATGGGCCACATTTTCTTCCAAGAATCATCACCCAAAAGCTATGCACGACCCATTGACCCAAAGGGGAGTTATTTTCCTATTTTTAATTAATTAATTGAATATTTAATCTATTTAATTCATTTAATTAAAATTAATTATAAGAAAAATACTAATCCATGCTTTTCAAATCTTTTTGTGCATAGAATTCACTCAAGATTTCGTGCACTATTCAATAAGGAAAGAATCAAGGTGATTGGCAATGATTGGCATGTTCTTCACATGAAAAAGATTGAAAAAGATACCATTAAAATCAAATATTGAAACATTGATTGCAAAGGTTTATGGACTTGGATTTCTACCCTAATTCACTCCACATATAAGCACAAACCTAAACCTAATGCAAAGAACTCAGAAGCTGCGCCTCAGACCTCAAACCAACTTTGCATTTTTTCAAGAAATTCTCAAAACTGAAAACACACATAGAGCGTGATTCAAAGCCTATAATCAATTCCAAAAGCTTTCTGAGGCCTTCCTGAACGTCACCCAATCCTTTTCCAGTCCCCACGCATAAAGAAGTGGTAGAACAAAGTCCAACTTTCTCAAACTTTTCTCATAATCGTGTTTTAATATACATGCATTTTCCATACATTTGAATGTTTGATTTACACTAATATGCACTCCCTGAAGCTAGTGATGTATTTTAATTAAGTTTTTATGGCCTGTATGCAAAGTTACCATGGAAGCTCTTTAGGGTTTCAGAGGTTGGAAATTAGGGCTTCTTTCATGTGTAAAAATTAAGCCATGAGACCTATGCCATTGGACTCAGAAACTCCAGACGAATCCAATCATCACATCGCGCCCAATTTATCTTTCACTATGGCCTAATTGCTATTATTCGCTATGCTGTTTAGTGGGGGTTTAAAACCCCCGCTACTTATTTGTTATTTTCAGGTGGAACGAAGAAGAAGCCTGGCGTGTCACTATGTGGTTGGACAATTTGAAATTTGGCGCGTTGGATACCACTCAGCGTTGTTTGCCTTATGTTATTTGCTTGCCAGTTTCTATGCAACACGCGCGCACAGCTCAGATGGTTGGATGTGTATTTGGTAAGCCTTGGGACATGGGTTCGATTCCCAGGTCCCCCACCCCTTCAATATTACTTTTCTTCATGTGTTTCCATGCAGCGCCTCACCTGAAGTCCACAATACACGCGCATGTGCTTGCCTGCCAAGTGGCCAGGGGCCCCAATCCAAGGGTCAGAGCTTGCAGATCATCATACACACTAGTCAACCATGCACACGTGAACGCTGGAAGTCAAGCAAGGCCTGAATTCTTGGGCCAAACTACTGCAAATCTACCTCCTCAATTTGGGTCAACACCCCTTATGTTTGTATTTCTTTCCCTTATTCTCTTTCTTTTTTTACTTGTTTTAATTATTTCTTTTTTATTCCTTAAATTAATTTTAATACTACAAAAAATACAAAAAAATCAGAAAATCATAAAATAAAAATATGCTTTTATTTAATATTGAATTCACTAACTATTTTGTAAATAAATATGCCATTTAATTAATTAGGGTTAAATTAGGTTATAACTTAAACATTTTTTAATAAATTAAAAACCATTTAGAACTAGGGTTTTAATTAACTTTTAATTCCAATTAATTTTCTCATTAAATTCCATAAATGCAAAAAACTCCAAAAAATAGGTTCTTTCTTTTATTTAATTTAATTAATTTAATAATTTCGATTTAATTTCCTCAAAGGGTCCAACGCCCTCGCACCTTCGAATTTAATTTTCTCTTCGCGCGTTTATTTTATTTTTCTTTGTGAAATTTATGTACTTGCCCCAAAGCCTTGTAATAGATTAATTATGATATTTATTTTTCCGCATTTTATTTATTTAAATCGGGTCTTGGTTTAATTTGGCGATGTAGACCCGCGCCTTTGTAATAGCGTAGGACTTTTATCTTCCCGCACCTTTTAACTGTTAATAACCACATGAAATAATGAATGCCGAAAATAAAAACAAAGCGTAGATCACCAGTGCATGACAAGATAAACATAATTGAAAATGACACACAATTCACACACCACCCCTAGGGTACGTCTCACTGTTGCCTTGCCCCCTCGAAAAGTGGTCGTCGAGTAGAGGATGTTTTAGTAAGTCCTCATGTCCATGAATATGGCATGGGGGTAGCTTCTAAGGTGTCTTCTTATTGCTCTGGTGACCACACTGTTCCTAAACCTCGAATTGACCCGAACACCTCCAATGGTGGTGCTACCTACCTCTCAATGGTGGGATGGCACTACTTTAAGGACATTTACACAGACTAATTCCTTAGGGTAGGTAGATGACTCGTAGATACTTGCTCTGAATTCAAAACAAATCAAAAATTTCTTTTCACACCGACACTTTGCAAAAAGCTTTCAAAAACAACTTTTCAAACACTCTTGAGGACTGATACAAGAGTCGAACTGAAATTTTAAACGAAACTTTCTCAAACCCACTCACCTTGAAAAGCAAACAAACATTTTGAAAACACAAATGAGCAAGTATCTAAGAGCCCATGGATAACCATGGATAGAAAGGGTGCTAACACCTCCCCTTTCTATAAATCTACCTCCCGAACCGAGAACTAATCTCATAAGGAATTTTTCTGTGCTTTTGTCCTTTCCCTTTGGAGAAAATAAAAGACGGTGGCGACTCTTGCTTCTGCGACATTTCGCGAACCAGCGTTAAACAGTCAGTTCCAGATCCACCGATCACAGAACTGGCGACTCTACTAGGGATATTCTTATAAAGTGAGGTGTACCTTAGGATAGTTCATAACTGTGTTTTCAATTGTATTGACTTGTTTGCTTTAAATTGTGGGTTGCATCGGAGTTCTATAGATCCTAAACCCGGATCTGGGGATACCTTCTTAGAAAGTAGCAACAAGGCTGTGAGGGAACTGTGCGGGGTATACCGACATGGTTGAAACAGTCTGCTACGTTGATGTGGCACTTTGGTGTGTACCGGTAACCCTTGAGTTCAGTCAAGGAGAGTACGGGGCCTCCATGTGGTGTCGTGAAGCATCAACTGGCCTTAGGAACCTTAATTGAACTATCTTGGCCTCTTTAGGGTAGTGAGATAACTGACTTTGGTGCAGTCCGAGGTTGGTTGATACTCGATACTACACTCAATTGAGGGTTGCTTTCCTGGAATATTTCGGTTGCCAGTTCAGTGGCTAAATCGAAACGATGAACAATGAAAGCAATCCAGTGATATTGGGACCCTTAGAACCCAGTTACTTCTAATAGGACAGGTTGAACCCACCAACTTCAAGAGGGTAATACCCAGACCCCATGCTGGCCTAAACTCTAAGGGCTTGTCTTGTGTTTAATCATAGCATCATGACATCATGCAGCATCATATGCATTGGCTAACCATTTCAGGGGTTCAAATCTTCATCTTTGTTTTTGTTTTGTTGGACATGGAAACTGTTCGCAGAAAGACAATTCAGATCAGCCTTGTAAGGATCCCTCCTCAGCTTAAGGAGCTTATATCCAGGATTCCCGAGAGCTCTTCATTCAGTGAGAGACATGGAAGACTCATTAGCTTGGTCAACACCAACATTGAGGAAGATGTGATAAAGGTCTTGTTCCAGTTCTTTGACCCTCTGCATCACTGTTTCACTTTCCTGGATTATCAACTGGTGCCTACATTAGAAGAGTTCTCCCGGCTTCTGAAGATCCCTATCCTTGATCAACTACCCTACAACGGTACGGAAAAGGAACTCAAGCTTGAAGAGATTGCTAAAGCCTTACACCTACAATCATCTGACCTCAAGGGACATTGGGAAGTTAGAAGTGGTATCAAAGGGTTCTTAGCCAGGTTTTTGTTTGAGAAGGCCCAAGAATGTTGGAACTCCCTTGACCTACAAGCTTTTGAAGAAGTTGTGGCCCTCCTTGTCTATGGTTTGGTGTTGTTCCCTAACCCAGATCAGCTTATAGATATCAGTGTTGTCCAGATCTTCATGTCCAGGAATCCTATACCTACGTTGCTGGGGGACATCCTTCATTCATGTTACACTCGAACCATGAGAAAAAGAGGTGTCCTTATGTGCTGTACTCCTCTCCTGGGAAGGTGGTTTATTTCGCACCTTCCGCAATTAGTTTTGAAGAATGAGCGGGGTTTGAGATGGTCACAACGGTTGATGACTCTTACACATGCAGATATACATTGGTGCCCTCGGTCCAGAGAGGATGTCACTATCATTGATCGTTGCGGGGAGTACCCTAATGTTCCTTTACTTGGAATCAGAGGAGGTATTACTTACAACCCATGCCTGGCTTGGAGACAGTTTGGTTATGCTCGGAGGGAAGGCCCTCATGACATGTTAATTCCTGAAATAGTTTTTGACTTCGACAACGATGCACAAGGACTTCGCCAGAGATTTATCAGAGCTTGGAGGATGCCAAATAGGATAGACAGCAAGACCCTGGGGCACAGGAATTCCATCCCGCTGGAACCTTATCTCAAGTGGATACGAGCCCGCTCCCAGAAGTTAGTAATGCCTTATCCTCATGTGCTCCCTGTGATCAAAGAGCCAGTCTTGGAGGGAGAGGTGTCCTACACCATTCAACATCCTGACATGCCCACGTCCTGGGAAGAGATGCAGAAGAGCTGGATCCAGCTTAAGGAAGAACGAAATTCTCTTGAGACCAGTCTACATGCTAGTGAAAAGAAGGTCTTGGAGCTCACCCGCCTATTGCACGAGGAGAGGAATCTCAACACCTACATAGCTCCAAAGAGGATGCGTAGTGTCTTTTGGGATTGATTTGCTTTGTGATATGTGCCCATGAGGCTTTGATGTACTGAACAATTATTTCCTTAATAATAATGTGTGTTCCTTTTTGTCTACAACAAATTTGAACTTTTGAACCCTTGAATGCATTGCATAAACACATATCATTCATCATGTGCATAGCAGGTACTCTTCTTTTCAGGTTGCTTACTGTTCTTCGCTGTTTATTTCAGCATCATGAACCCTGAATCATCAACCGAGATGTCTATCAAGGCCCTTCAGGCGCAGAACGCACAATTTCAAGAGCTGATCATGGGTTTGGCTCAAGGTCAAGAAGAGCTGAAGGCTTTGCTCCTGAAGAAGGAGAAGAAGAAGAAGAGAACTGTTCTTTTCAACTCGGGCCGGAGGTTTGGTAATACTCTGCAGAATGAGGAAGCTGGTTCTTCTGTAGGCAAAGACAATCCCCAGGGGGGAGGAGCTCCAAGTCCAGTGGTCTCTGACAACGAGACTGATTTTAATGAGGAACAGTATCCTCCTGCTGAAGACCGGTACAAGCAGTTGGAAGACAGATTGAACGCCATGGAGATCCAACAAGTGCCTGGGCTGGATTTCGGAGACTTGGGTTTATCTACTGGTGTGATCATTCCTCACAAGTTCAAAGCACCATCTTTCGCCAAGTATGACGGGGCGTCTTGCCCCAAGCTACACCTCAGATCTTATGTGCGGAAGATTCAACCGTACACAGTGGACAAGAACTTGTGGATCCACTTCTTCCAGGAGAGTCTTTCAGGGACTCGTCTCGAATGGTTCTATCAGCTGGATGGAACCAAGGTTCGTAACTGGGAGGAGTTGGCTACTGCTTTTTACAAGCAGTATCAATATAATGCCGACCTTGCTCCTACACGTACCCAACTCCAGGGTATGTCGCTAGGATCAAGCGAAGGTTTTAAAGAGTATGCACAGAAGTGGAGGGATCTGGCTGGCAGGGTGCAGCCTCCGTTAACTGACCGTGAGCTGGTGGATATGTTCTTGGGGACCCTCTCCGGGCCATTCTTCAATCATCTTATCAGTAACTCGTCTGCAGGATTCACTGATCTTATTCTGACTGGGGAGAGGATAGAGGCTGGAATGACGTCCGGTAAAATTCAGAAGGGTGCATCTTCAAGTGCTGAGAAGAAACCCTTTAAGAAGGAGGCCAGTGCTGTATATGGGCCTAGAAGACATGATAAACCAGAACGCCGCCAATCTGTCAATGCGGTGATGATTGCAAAGCCTGCTGCCGCTCCTCGGCAAACCAATCCACAAAGGGCTGAGAGACCCAGAAGAGAGTTTACCCGTCTAAGTATGACCCTATCGCAAATCTTGCCGCAGTTGCTATCCACCAATTTGGTGACTGTTAGAGAGGCCCCGAAGGTTGTAAATACTGCCTCTCCGAAATATAATCCAAATGCCCGTTGTGCTTATCACTCCGATAGCCCGGGGCATTCTACTGATGACTGCTGGGCCCTAAGGAATAAGGTGCAGGACCTTATTGATGCGAAGGAGATACAATTTGAGGCGCCTGAGAGGCCAAATGTGGTGACTGCTCCTATGCCCCAGCATGGAGTAAATGCTATTGATGAAGATGTGTATGCCGTTTCTGTGAATGATGTAGCTACTCCTCTGATGACTGTTAAAAGGAACTTACTGTTGGCCGGTTTATTTCCGGGTTGTAGCGAAGGTTTCCTTTTGTGTGCTGTTTCCCTTTATGGTTGTCCTTTGTTGAAATTAGGCATCCAAAGCCTGATGGACAGCAAAGAGATTCTCTTCAAGAAGACCGCTGTTACGTTTGTTCCTGTGGAAGAAGTATCTGTTGTTACAATTTTCAGTAATCCAATCAAGGCTCCCCCGAGGAAGCCATTTAAAATCATGACTGTCGCACCCATTGTTATTACTGTTCCGGGGCCTCTCCCCTATGAATCTGATAAGGCTGTCCCATGGCATTACGGGGCAGATGTATATGTACATGGTATAAAGCAAGAGTTCAACACTGGCACCAGCATCAGCAATATCACTGGTCCAGCCAAAGTGACCCGCAGTGGCAGGCTCTTCTCGCCTTACATTGCACCACCAGTTATTCGAAGACCTATCATTATAACACCTGCAAGTGCACCTGTTCCCATTTCTGATCAAGTTGTTTCCCCTGCTGTTGAGTCATCTAATGCTCGGGGCAAAGGGATTGAAGATGAGCTTTCCCGGATGGAGGCGCCAAAGTCTGTGAATGCTGAAGCCTCCCAACAAGAGATGGAGGAAATTCTTAAAATAATCAAGAAGAGTGACTTTAATGTCGTTGAACAGCTGGGGCATACCCCCTTCAAGATCTCTATGCTCTCCTTGCTGCTATGCTCAGAGGCCCATGCTAAGGCCCTGATTTCATTTCTCAAGACGGCCCATGTGCCACAAGAGACCTCTGCATTCCAGTTTACTGATTTCGTAGCCAATTTGACAGCCGACAATGGTTTGGGTTTCTCGGATGCTGACCTTACTGCTAAGGGAAAGAACCACAATGATGCCCTGCATGTCTCTATAGAATGCAGGGGCACTACTCTTGCGCACGTGTTGGTGGACACGGGTTCTTCCCTGAATGTGCTACCCAAAAAGGCCTTAGACCGGTTGGATTGTGAGGGCCTGGAGCTGAAACCTAGCAACATCATTGTCAGAGCCTTTGACGGTTCTAAGAGGATGGTTCATGGAGAGGTAGACGTTCCTATTCGTGTGGGTTCTCAAGTATTCGACTCAACTTTCTATGTGATGGATATCCGTCCATCTTATTCCTGTTTACTGGGTCGACCTTGGATTCACAAAGCTGGGCCAGTGACCTCTACCCTACACCAGAAGCTCAAGTACCCCGTCAGAGGGAAGATTGTCACTGTGCAGGGAGAGGAAGAGTATATGGTTAGTCACTTGAATTCCTTCCGATATATTGAGATGGACGGGGAGTTTATTGAAACCCCCTTTCAGCATTTTGAAGAGGTACCTCCAACATTGGCAGCGGCAGAAACAGTGGTTGAAGAGGATGTTCCTTTGAAGATGGCTTCCCTGAAGGATGCCCGGGCCGTAATCGAGAAAGGTGAATGTGCTAACTGGGGCAGGCTCCCTGATTTCACTCTTAAAACTGACAAGTTTGGACTGGGTATTACTGCAGAGGCTCAGAGGGCTGTGCGCAAGGCAAGGACCAGAAGACCTCCTGTGCTCATTACCAATCCTGGAGTGAATGCTGTTGGGGATGAAGACGAAGTGGAAAAGTCAGAGTTTGATAGCTGGATTTACCCGACGACTGATGGTGGATTGACCAATTGGACTGCTAAAGATCATACTCCTGTTACTTTTAATACGCAGTAATAAACTCCTTTGTTTTTGTTTTTGTTATTTGTAATAAACAATGAATTAAAACTCTACGGCCCGGTGTCTTACCCGGGGCACCGTGGCTTCATTTGTGAGGGCCTATTAATTGTCATTTCATATATCATGAATAAAGACCTTGGGCGTTTTCTCGCACTTCAAATCTTATGATCTTTTTCTTTCTTTCCTTTCTTTATATATTGCAAAACAGCTGTATTTACACACACTCACTCATACAGGTTTCAATCCACTCTGGATCTCACTGGTAACGACTCTGCTACTGCTAGTTATGACTTCGAAAATCTGATCAACTTAGCCGAAGACGAAGGTGAAGATGATTGTGAAGTGCCTGGCGAGCTTGCAAGACTGTTACTCCAGGAAGAGAGGGCAATTCAACCACATGAAGAGCCAGTGGAAACAATAAATCTGGGTACTGAGGCAGACAGAAAGGAGGTTAAGATTGGTGCCAACCTAGAGCTCAGCGTGAAGCAACGGTTGACTCAGATGTTACATGATTATGTGGAGATCTTTTCCTGGTCCTACGAAGATATGCCCGGGTTGGATACCAACATTGTGGTCCATCATTTGCCTACCAAGGAAGACTGCCCTCCGGTTAAGCAGAAGGTCTGCCGTATGCGTCTAGAGATGTCTGAGAAGATCAAAGCCGAGGTTATGAAACAGTTTGATGCCGGGTTTCTTGCAGTGACTTCTTACCCTCAGTGGGTTGCTAATGTGGTTCCAGTACCAAAGAAAGATGGAAAGGTCAGAATGTGTGTTGACTACAGGGATCTGAACAGGGCCAGCCCCAAGGATGACTTCCCTCTACCTCATATTGATGTCCTTGTTGATAATACTGCTCAGCACAAGGTGTTCTCCTTCATGGACGGTTTTTTAGGTTATAATAAGATCAAGATGGCTCCTGAGGACATGGAGAAGACTACCTTTGTCACTCAGTGGGGCACCTTCTGCTACAAGGTCATGCCATTCGGGTTGAAGAATGCTGAGGCAACCTACCAACGTGTCATGGTTGCTTTATTTCATGACATGATCCATCATGAGATAGAAGTGTATGTTGACGACATGATTGCAAGGTCCCAAACTGAGGAGGAACACCTTGACCATCTGCAGAAATTGTTTGACCGCCTGAAGTTATACAAGCTGAGGTTGAACCCGAACAAGTGCACCTTCGGGGTTAGATTTGGAAAATTGCTAGGCTTCGTTGTAAGTGATAAGGGTATTCAAGTGGACCCTGGCAAGGTTAAAGCTATTCAAGAGATGCTAATTCCTAAGACAGAGAAAGAGGTCAGAGGCTTTTTAGGACGCCTAAACTACATTGCCCGATTCATCTCACACCTAACTGCTACCTGTGAGCCAATCTTCAAGCTGCTGAAGAAAGATCAGGTAGTACGTTGGAACGATGAATGTCAGGCCGCTTTTGACAGAATCAAAGAGTATCTCCAAGAACCACCCATCCTTATGCCACCGGTTGAAGGGAGACCTCTGATACTATACCTGACAGTACTTGACAACTCAATGGGGTGTGTGCTGGGACAGCATGACGAGCCCGGCCGAAAAGAGCATGCCATTTATTACCTTAGCAAAAAGTTTACCGACTGTGAGACCCGATACTCACTGCTCGAGAAAACTTGCTGCGCTTTGGTATGGGCTGCTCGCCGGCTGAGACAGTATATGCTGACTCACACTACCTTGTTGATCTCAAAGATGGATCCTATAAAGTACATATTCGAAAAGCCTGCTCTGTCTGGGAGAATAGCAAGATGGCAAATGATCTTGACAGAATACGACATCCAGTACACAACTCAGAAAGCCATCAAAGGAAGTGTATTGGCAGACCACTTGGCACATCAGGCAGTGGACGACTATCAGTCGATGAACTTTGAATTTCCTGACGAGAGCATTATGATTGTGACTGATTATGAAGTACCTGGACCGGATGAAGGACCTGAGGAAGGATCCCGATGGTCTATGCACTTTGACGGAGCCTCCAATGCTTTGGGTAATGGTATTGGCGCTGTAATCATATCCCCTCAAGGCACTCATACTCCACTTACTGCCCGGTTATGTTTCAACTGCACCAACAACATGGCGGAGTATGAGGCATGCATAATGGGTCTTCAAGCTGAGATCGACCTAAGGATCAAGTTTCTGAGTGTCTTCGGAGATTCCGATCTCGTGATCAATCAGATCAAAGGCGAGTGGGATACGAAACATCCGAATCTTATTCCTTACAGAGAATGTGTGTTGACAATGATCCCCCACTTCACAGAGATAACCTTTGAACATTTCCCAAGAGAGGAGAATCAGCTGGCGGACCCATTAGCTATGATGTCTTCCATGTTCAAAGTCAAATGGGACAATGAGGCTCCCTGGATCATCATCTGGAAACTGGACGAACCGGCATACTGTTGTGATCTTGAGACTGAATTGGTGACTGAGAAGCCTTGGTACCATGAGGTGAAGAGATACTTGGAAGCTCAGGAATACCCTGAAGGTGCATCAGTCAATGATAAAAAGTTTCTGAGAAGGTTCGCAGCAAAGTTCTTCCTCAGCAACGGCATCCTGTACAAGCGAAACCATGATTCGACCTTACTGCGTTGTGTGGATAAGACTGAAGCAGAAAGGATCATGGCAGAACTGCATGAGGGTACCTTCGGAACACATTCCAGTGGACACACTATGGCAAAGAAAATCCTTCGGGCAGGGTATTTCTGGTCCACAATGGAAGCTGACTGTTACCAACATTCTCGGACGTGTCATAAATGCCAGATTTATGCAGATAAGGTGCACGTTCCTCCAGTTCCTCTGAATGTCCTGACTGCACCTTGGCCGTTTGCAATGTGGGGCATAGATATGATCGGTGAGATTAAACCCACAACATCCAATGGGCATCGCTTCATCCTGGTGGCGATTGATTACTTCACGAAGTGGGTTGAAGCAGCTTCCTACGCCACGGTAACTAAGAATGTTGTGGCACGGTTCATTCGACATAACCTAATCTGTCGATACGGCGTCCCAGAAAGGATCATTACAGACAACGGTACCAATCTCAATAACAAGATGATCACTGAGCTCTGCGAGCAATTTAAGATACAACACCACAACTCTTCTCCTTACCGGCCGAAGATGAATGGGGCTGTAGAAGCAGCGAATAAAAATATCAAGAAAATTGTGCAGAAGATGACAGTGACCTATAAAGATTGGCACGAGATGTTACCGTTCGCTCTTCATGGGTACCGTACCTCAGCAAGGACGTCAACCGGGGAAACTCCTTTCTCCTTGGTCTATGGTATGGAAGCAGTCTTACCGATCGAAGTGCAGATACCCTCTCTCCGGATAATGAAGGATGCAGATCTGAGCGAAGACGATTGGATCCAGACACGACTTGATCAGCTAAACTTAATTGACGAAAAGAGACTTGCTGCTATTTGTCATGGTCAGACGTACCAAAAACGGATGATCAGGGCATTTAACAAAAAGGTCAGACCACAAGAGTATCAAGTTGGGGATCTGGTAATCAAGCGTATCATCCTTCCTCAGAGTGATCCAAGGGGCAAATGGACCCCTACGTACGAAGGGCCATTTGTGGTTAAACATGTGTTCTCATGAGGAGCCATGATCCTAACCACCATGGATGGTGACGAACTTCCTCACCCCGCCAATGCAGACATAGTTAAAAGATACTACGCGTGAAAAAAAGACCCGCTAGGTTGACATACCTAGGCAAAAGTTAGGGCTTCCCGGCGAACCAAAAGGGTTTGGGCAAAATGAAGGGATGAAATGAAAAAACTCTGTACCCCCGACAAGTCAAAAACCTGAAAAGGCGGCTTGGGCAAAAATGGGTATCCCGGTGGACTGAAATCCCGAAAAGGCGGTCCAGGCAAAAGTTAGGGATAAAGCGTAATACTATGTCTCATTGGATCACTTCACATCCAGAATCCGGTATCGACATCAAGTTCAAACGGCATCAATCAATCAGCTTCATCGTCAACTAGGTCATCAAGTGATGAGACGCTCGAAGATATAAAGGCGATAGCAGAGTTGGAACCCAGTGGGATTATTCTTTTCACACAGCTGTTTTATTTTACTTTGTACAAATTGTATAAACTCTTTTATTCGGCGGTGTTCTCTTACTAGGACGTCAGCCTCTTGTACATAAACGCCTATTTACAGGCAAATTTAAAAATCAATACAAAAATCACTTTTCAGTTAAAATTTCCAATTGTTTTCCTTTTCTGTTTTGTTTTGCGAAGAACGTCCAAGGTTCAATTTGTGATATATGCATTTGACACTAATTTCTAATTCATAAATATTTGCATACGAAACAAAGGATTAATTACAAGTAACATTAGAAATGGGGGCAATAATGAGTGGTCTAAACGATCTAATTGTTCTATCCACCAAGGTACCAAGGTAAGTTCAGCTGAAGAACATAACCAGCATGTCTTAAACCCCCAAAGAGTGAGCCAGCAAGTCAGTGCACTCTCCACAAGCAAAGCTATTATCAGTCTTAAGGAAGTTGGGTACCCCCGCAGATCTCAACATTCCCCAGCACAATATACGGACATTCTTAACAAGCATCCCCGGTAGTCTTGATCTAAGAATGTTCCCCGGCGGTATATCAGACATTCAGTGGAATCTCTTCCCCAATACATCTCAAAAATTTCCCCAGGAGAGTCCAATCAAGATTTCCCAAGGAAAATTTGAATCCATCTCCTCCAACAGGAAGCTTATCCCCAGTAGATTCTGGAAGCTCCTCCCCTCCAGAGCACGAACGCGTCCCCCGGCTTTATTCAAAGGTTATTTCCCTACCAGGATATAACTGGGTTATCCTCAGCCAAAAACCACGGAAAGACCGTCCTCGGCAAAATCTTCTTATCCCCAGCAGAGTCTATTAACACTTCCAACATTACCGGTATCCCCAGCGAAGTTACCATCAACATCTCAGCAAAGTACCTCTCTCCCCACAGAGTATTGTTCCCCAGCAAGGTCGCTAGAGTAGTTATTCCCCGCAGAGTAATCGCTTCATCAAGTTTATTCCCCAACGGAGTTATCTTCTCCTACCGGTATTCTTGCAACTATCATCCCCAGCGGAAACAACAAAGCATTGTTCTCCAACATCAGCCCAGGATGTGACTTCCCGGCACCCGTCAAGGATTTATTTTCCTAAGACGAAAACATACATTCATAAATATCACATACATCATGATACATGCATAAACGCATCATACCTTACTATCTCATTTATGCTGAGAACATCATTGCTTGATCCATATCATGCATTGCATATGACTGACCTTTACCTTTCAGGAAAGATCCAGTTAAGTTCTCAGCTATGTCCAAGACTTTAGCCTGGTTCAGTTAAATTGACCCTAAGATTTTCCTGATTCTTATCCAGTCAAAGGCCTTCTCTGGTTCAGTCAAATCGACCCTAAGATCTCCCTGATTCTTATCCAGTTGAAGATATTCCAAGACCTAGCCTGGTTCAGTTAAATCGCCCCTAAGATTTTCCTGATTCTTATCCAGTCAAAGGCCTTCTCTGGTTCAGTCAGATCGACCCTAAGATCTCCCTGATTCTTATCCAGTTGAAGATATTCCAAGACTTAGCCTGGTTCAGTTAAATCGACCCTAAGATTTTCCTGATTCTTATCCAGTCAAAGGCCTTCTCTGGTTCAGTCAGATCGACCCTAAGATCTCCCTGATTCTTATCCAGTTGAAGATATTCCAAGACCTTGCCCGGTTCAGTTAAATCGACCCTAAGATTTTCCTGATTCTTATCCAGTCAAAGGCCTTCTCTGGTTCAGTCAGATCGACCCTAAGATCTCCCTGATTCTTATCCAGTTGAAGATATTCCAAGACCTTGCCCGGTTCAGTTAAATCGACCCTAAGATTTTCCTGATTCTTATCCAGTCAAAGGCCTTCTCTGGTTCAGTCAGATCGACCCTAAGATCTCCATGATTCTTATCCAGTTGAAGATTTCAAGACCTTGCCCGGTTCAGTTAAATCGACCCTAAGATTTTCCTGATTCTTATCCAGTCAAAGGCCTTCTCTGGTTCAGTCAGATCGATCCTAATATCTCCCTGATTCTTATCCCAGTAGAAGACATCCAAGATTCTCTCATCGTTACTGTTGAGGTTGAAGTCGCCCAAGATTCTCTCATCGTTACTGTTGAGGTTGAAGTCGCCTATGATTCTCTCATCGTTACTGTTGAGGTTGAAGTCACCTATGATTCTCTCATCGTTACTGTTGAGGTTGAAGTCGCCCAAGATTCTCTCATCGTTACTGTTGAGGTTGAAGTCGCCCAAGATTCTCTCATCGTTACTGTTGAGGTTGAAGTCGCCCAAGATTCTCTCATCGTTACTATTGAGGTTGAAGTCGCCTATGATTCTCTCATCCTTATTGTAGAGGTAGTAATCGCCCCAGATTCTCTCATCGTTACTGTTGAGGTAGTAATCGCCCAAGGTTCTCTCACCGTCCCGTTGAGGTAGTAACCATCCCTGATTCATTCATCACCGTTTGAAACTCCAGACTCGACTCCGGTATCTCGCCAGGGCACGTCAGAAGAGGTTGAAGATTCGATTCCTGTAACCAACCAGGGAGCGTCTATATAAAGATTTTGAAGACCAGCTCCTGTAACAGGCCAGGTAATCATTTTCTTTTTCAGGTACGCAAGTTCTCGCTAAGGAATCTCTTACGCGATCGACACCCAGATGGCATCTATAAGCCCATCCACCTATCCATCACCTCTCAGCATGGCATCTATAAGCCCATCATCCTATCCATCAATCTCCAAATGGCATCTATAAGCCCATTCCCACCATCACACTACTATGTGAGCGCAAATTTCTGGGCACTCTAGTGTTCAATCATCTTCTACCTTCGGACTACGAAAGGCACGACAACCAATCTACATCCTAAGGTCTAAGAGGATTGAACAGGGGCAACTGTTGTACCCCAAAATTTTCCCTCCCATATTCTTCAAGGATTTGCCAAAGATCAAGGTTCAAAGGCCACTCAAGGGTTGCACAGTGCAATGGCCTCCTAACAGTCAAAAATTAGGGTTTTGGTTCTAGCAAAGAAATTGAAGTTTCCAAGGGTCCAATCAACTCCCACATGCCTACAAACATGGTCAAGCATCCATATGCCAAGTTTCAATACTTACAGCACAAAATTGCACAGTCAGAAACCCTAATTGCCCTACAGTCAACTGCAGGGGCAAAATGGTCATTTGACAGTCAAAAATCCAAATTTTTGGTAAACATCTTATTTTGAAGCCACAAACATCATTTGATCAATTCTTGATCATGATTTCACAAGCATGGCTCAAAAAGTCTCAAGATGCAAAAGTTTCCATATTTGGACAGTTGAAAAAGTCAACTGTAAATTGACCAAGGCATAACTTCCACATGGTTTATCAGAAAAATTCCATCCAAAGCTCATTTTGAAGAGAATGACATTTCCTACAACTCCTCTTCACACTTCAAGTACAAGAAATGCTCTCACAAAAAGTTATCAATCTCAACATTATAGGTCATTTTCAAAAGTCAACAAAAAGGCACTTTAAGTCAAAGAGCATAACTTGATATTGGTAAATCAAAATGACATGGGACCAAAGGCATTGGTTAGAGGACTTCAAGGCCTGTCCAAAATGTCCAAGAACATGATCAAAGCTTAAAAATTGAGCAAGATATGCCTTGTCGAAGTTGGGAAATTTTTGGGAATTTTGAAAAGTCAACTTTGCTTCAAATGCCTCAAAATTGCTAATGGGCCACATTTTCTTCCAAGAATCATCACCCAAAAGCTATGCACGACCCATTGACCCAAAGGGGAGTTATTTTCCTATTTTTAATTAATTAATTGAATATTTAATCTATTTAATTCATTTAATTAAAATTAATTATAAGAAAAATACTAATCCATGCTTTTCAAATCTTTTTGTGCATAGAATTCACTCAAGATTTCGTGCACTATTCAATAAGGAAAGAATCAAGGTGATTGGCAATGATTGGCATGTTCTTCACATGAAAAAGATTGAAAAAGATACCATTAAAATCAAATATTGAAACATTGATTGCAAAGGTTTATGGACTTGGATTTCTACCCTAATTCACTCCACATATAAGCACAAACCTAAACCTAATGCAAAGAACTCAAAAGCTGCGCCTCAGACCTCAAACCAACTTTGCATTTTTTCAAGAAATTCTCAAAACTGAAAACACACATAGAGCATGATTCAAAGCCTATAATCAATTCCAAAAGCTTTCTGAGGCATTCCTGAATGTCACCCAATCCTTTTCCAGTCCCCACGCATAAAGAAGTGGTAGAACAAAGTTCAACTTTCTCAAACTTTTCTCATAATCGTGTTTTAATATACATGCATTTTCCATACATTTGAATGTTTGATTTACACTAATATGCACTCCCTGAAGCTAGTGATGTATTTTAATTAATTTTTTATGGCTTGTATGCAAAGTTACCATGGAAGCTCTTTAGGGTTTCAGAGGTTGGAAATTAGGGCTTCTTTCATGTGGAAAAATTAAGCCACGAGACCTATGCCATTGGACTCAGAAACTCCAGACGAATCCAATCATCACATCGCGCCCAATTTATCTTTCACTATGGCCTAATCGCTATTATTCTCTATGCTATTTAGTGGGGGTTTAAAACCCCTGCTACTTATTTGTTATTTTCAGGTGGAACAAAGAAGAAGCCTGGCGTGTCACTATGTGGTTGGACAATTTGAAATTTGGCGCGTTGGATACCACTCAGCGTTGTTTGCCTTATGTTATTTGCTTGCTAGTTTCTATGCAACACGCGCGCACAGCTCAGATGGTTGGATGTGTATTTGGTAAGCCTTGGGACCTGAGTTCGATTCCCAAGTCCCCCACCCCTTCAATATTATTTTTCTTCATGTGTTTCCATGCAGCGCCTCACCTGAAGTCCACAATACACGCGCATGTGCTTGCCTGCCAAGTGGCCAGGGGCCCCAATCCAAGGGTCAGAGCTTGCAGATCATCATACACACTAGTCAACCATGCACACGTGAACGCTGGAAGTCAAGCAAGGCCTGAATTCTTGGGCCAAACTACTGCAAATCTACCTCCTCAATTTGGGTCAACACCCCTTATGTTTGTATTTCTTTCCCTTATTCTCTTTCTTTTTTTACTTGTTTTAATTATTTCTTTTTTATTCCTTAAATTAATTTTAATACTACAAAAAATACAAAAAAAATCAGAAAATCATAAAATAAAAATATGCTTTTATTTAATATTTAATTCACTAACTATTTTGTAAATAAATATGCCATTTAATTAATTAGGGTTAAATTAGGTTATAACTTAAACATTTTTTAATAAATTAAAAACCATTTAGAACTAGGGTTTTAATTAACTTTTAATTCCAATTAATTTTCTCATTAAATTCCATAAATGCAAAAAACTCCAAAAAATAGGTTCTTTCTTTTATTTAATTTAATTAATTTAATAATTTCGATTTAATTTCCTCAAAGGGTCCAACGCCCTCGCACCTTCGAATTTAATTTTCTCTTCGCGCGTTTATTTTATTTTTCTTTGTGAAATTTATGTACTTTCCCCAAAGCCTTGTAATAGATTAATTAGGATATTTATTTTTCCGCATTTTATTTATTTAAATCGGGTCTTGGTTTAATTTGGCGATGTAGACCCGCGCCTTTGTAATAGCGTAGGACTTTTATCTTCCCGCACCTTTTAACTGTTAATAACCACATGAAAGAATGAATGCCGAAAATAAAAACAAAGCGTAGATCACCAGTGCATGACAAGATAAACATAATTGAAAATGACACACAATTCACACACCACCCCTAGGGTACGTCTCACTGTTGCCTTGCCCCCTCGAAAAGTGGTCGTCGAGTAGAGGATGTTTTAGTAAGTCCTCATGTCCATGAATATGGCATGGGGGTAGCTTCTAAGGTGTCTTCCTATTGCTCTGGTGACCACATTGTCCCTAAACCTCGAATTGACCCGAACACCTCCAACGGTGGTGCTACCTACCTCTCAATGGTGGGATGGCACTACTTTAAGGACATTTACACAGACTAATTCCTTAGGGTAGGTAGATGACTCGTAGATACTTGCTCTGAATTCAAAACAAATCAAAAATTTCTTTTCACACCGACACTTTGCAAAAAGCTTTCAAAAACAACTTTTCAAACACTCTTGAGGACTGATACAAGAGTCGAACTGAAATTTTAAACGAAACTTTCTCAAACCCACTCACCTTGAAAAGCAAACAAACATTTTGAAAACACAAATGAGCAAGTATCTAAGAGCCCATGGATAACCATGGATAGAAAGGGTGCTAACACCTTCCCTTTCTATAAATCTACCTCCCGAACCGAGAACTAATCTCATAAGGAATTTTTCTGTGCTTTTGTCCTTTCCCTTTGGAGAAAATAAAAGACGGTGGCGACTCTTGCTTCCGCGACATTTTGCGAACCAGCGTTAAACAGTCAGTTCCAGATCCACCGATCACACATACGTCTATATCACATAGCAAACAAACAACCTAACCCTTGATTCAATCATCTAAGGTTCCATCAACCAAACACTTCTCCTGCGATCCAACCCGTCATTTAAGTCTCCATGCCATGACGTGTTCATCCCATTACCTAAGTCTCCATGCAGTAATGAACAAAACTTGGTACATTGCCTCTAAGCCGCAATATATTCTCAAAACTCAGTACATTGCCTCTAAGCCGCAATGTATTCATAAAACTAAGTACATTGCCTCTAAGCCGCAATGTATTCTTAAAACTCAGTACATTGCCTCTAAGCCACAATGTATTCTCAAAACTCAGTACATTGCCTCTAAGTCGCAATGTATTCTAAGAACTCAGTAAATTTCCTCTAAGCTGCAATGTATTCGCAAAACTCAGTACATTGCCTCTAAGCCGCAATGTATTCGTAAAACTCAGTACATTACCTCTAAGCCTCAACGTACTCTTAAAACTCGATACATTGCCTCTAAGCCTCAATGTACTCTCCTCATTTAACCCATTGCCTCAGTCTCCAAGCAGCCATGCATCATCAAGTATTGACTTAGTCATTCCCCCAAAAGGATGAATAAGCAAAAGCAAACTAAGATGTACAAGATTTCTCTCAAGCTCAAGATTGTTTGCCGCGTCATCAAACCCTGGTAAGCGATATATCATCAGCTTTACCTGCTTCCTCAAGACTCGTAAAGGTATGCTATATCAGTGTAATCTCATGTTCGTCGGACAAATTTTGGGGGTATTCCAAGTATTCAATAAACTCCCAATCAGAATGCACAAGACTCGTGTATTCTCAGGCTATTCGATTGGGAGATAATTGAATAGGGGCAGTTGTCGTACCCCAAATTTGCCCTACCTTTATTTTCAAGATTAAAAATAGAAGACATTTTAATTAGGGATGATTCAGCAATATCTGATGACTCATTCTTAAATCCAAGACAATCAGGGGGTGTATTTTAATTCCGGAGTGGGGTTTTCTAAATCAGAAAGACCCGTGAATCCGTAGGCCCGTTTACAAAACATGTTGGCCATTGGCCCATGGGATTCGAATATGGGAACCATGCTTCAAAAGGGAATTAAATAGATAAGGCCCAATAAAGGTTTATTGTAAGAGAAGGGGGTGGAAATTCAAACTGCAAGCTCGTCGAGTTTTTGATAAGCCCATTTGACGTCTTAAGAAAAAAATCATTTCTTTTTACTGTTATCCTTGAAATTGTTTTGGCTATCATAATTATATCATATTGTTAAGTGACGCATTTACAATTATTTCATAGGTGTTTATTAAAATATTTTTGTGAGACGAGATTGTTGTGATTAGGAAAAAATAGTAAGGAGGACCATTAAGGGTTTTAAAATTAGTCTATTTGTGGTTGTTACTGTTTTACTTTAGGAGCAGTATTATTATTAAAAAAATTTGTTACTATTATTTTACTATATATATATATATATATATATATATATATATATATATATATATATATATATATATATATATATATATATATATATATATATATATATATATATATATTTCTTTATTATTATTGCTGTTAAAATTTTTTATTTATTCATCATAATAATGTTTTCATTAAAAGATATTATATTATTAAGGATTGCTATTTTGAAAAAAAGATGTGCTGGATCAAAATACTTAGGAGGTTAAGGCCCAGACCGTCCCAAAAATGTTGTATGCAACCAAATTAGTTGTTGAGGTTGTGTTAGGCCCAAATTTACTAACATACACTGTGCAGATCAAGAGGAAACGTGCGTGTTTCATGGAGCAAACATTTACTGTACAGATCTAAGACTAAATCAAATCTTTTACAAGGAAATAATGTAGAATCAGATATTACAGCAAAGATTCAAAAGCCTAGAATTTCTTATTTACAAAAAAAATCCATAATCTTCATTATTGTGATACGGTGGGAGAACTAACTTGGGATTTTGCGTTTATGTTTGCAAATGTTTCGGTTTAGCAAGAGTCGCCACCGACTTTTTATTTTATCCAAAGGAAAGATCAAAAAGCACAGGAAAGACCTTTGAAATGTTTTCTTGGGTTCGGGGAGTATATTATGAAAAGGGAATGTGCAAGCACCCTTTTCATCCATGGTTATCCATGGGATCTTAGTTACTTGTTTAGATTACTTGTTTTTTCTTTTCAATTGTTTGAAATGGTGCTTTGTGTGGGTGGTTTTGAAAGATATTTTGAAAAGAGGTCATCGTTGTGGCAACCTTTGTAATGATTCTTGTTTGAATGTATACAAAGGTGTATTGTCTTTTGAAAAGATGTTTCAATGTTTGAAAGTGTGTTTTTTTGGGAAGTGTTTTGAAATTGTGTTGTGAAGTGTGTTTGAAAAATAGCAAGGATGTTTTTGCAAGTTTTTGATCAAGTAACTAAGAGTTGTCTACCCTATTTTACTCAAAGATATTTCCTATATTTTTAACCCTTTTGACAGTGTTATTTTACCATAGTATTTGGTAAACAACCTTGTATTAGGATGTTAAACGGGATGGGCGCGAGTCATCGTATAGACCATGATAGCAATATTGCCAAGTATCTTTAGCAATTTTTCGAGGGACTAGATAATTTTGTATAGGAAACCAAGATAGCGTCATCGAGGGACTATGATCTTTTGTTTTGTTTTGCCAATAGATACTCAACATGCATACCATGGCCATTTGTTTAGGCAACCAAGTGGAGATACCTTAAGGGGTGTTTGTGTGCAAGTGTGTTTTATTGCATGCAAGATTTTATCTTGAATTAGGATTTTCTATTTCATTGATTTTATCTTGCCATACACATCCTAATTACTAGCATTTACATTTGAAAGCAATAAAATGAGGAAATATAAAATCCTACGCTATTACAATATTTAGGGGATGGGGGATACACATTTGTACATGGGGTGGTTCAACGAGAAAAATAGATAAGAAAAGAAAATAAAAAGGGGAAGAAAAAGAGAAAGAGAGAGAGGGCTAGCGCGCTGCTGAGAGGAAGTCAGAAGTTCTGACCCAGGTCTGCTGCAGGATTATCAACCTGTTAGTGAAACTGTATGAGTCAGAACTTCTGACTCTGGCACCTACAAAACAGAAACCTGTTAGTGGGAAGGTCAGAAGTTCTGACCCCCATGCGCTGCAAGACAAAAGTTTGTTAGTGGGGAAGTCAGAAGTTCTGGCCCTGCTGGAAATACAATAATTTTCAGAAGTTCTGATATTATTGATAGCAAAACAGGCTTCAGATGTGCTAACGTCAAAGTCAGAACTTGGCTTCTCCCTGTGCTAGCCAGAACATCTGCAGTTTTATTATTTTTCCACAAAACAGAAGGCATGCCTAGGACAGTCTCAGTAGGTGTCAAAGTGTTATCAGACGACAGAACCAACAAGGCCACAGGAAGGTTCTATACTGATTCACTTCCTACTTAAGTATTTAGAGGTATGAAAATCCTCAGAACACATACAGCAGCAACATGATATTTACATTGTGTTTATTGAGCATGCAAAGCTGATGATGCTTAGCAGCGTGATGAAAGTCAGCAGGTGCTTACCTTGCTGTTGGAAGAAAATTTGTGAGTTGGAGCTAACTTTAGCTCTGATGGTGTTCTGGACAGGTTCTTTTTAGAATGGGTGGATGGAAAAAGTATGTGTGTGTATGGTCAGAAACTGTATGGGTGTTCTTTGGTCACAAAGCAAATTGGGTATTAATGAAGTCTGGAGGCAGGAAGCTCAAAGTTTGTGAAAATACCAGGGATTTTTGGACAGAGATTCACAAGGTTTTTTCTCTTACTAGAGTTTTCTGTTTCTCCTCTAGCAATTTTTTCTGGATGTTTCCTCACGTCCTCTTTGTGATGGACAATGGTGTCCTATTTATAGGCAAGGCTTTATGGATTTTTGAACGTTAAATGGCGCCAGTATTATGTAGTAGAGGTTAACTTGTTTTTGAAGGAAGTTCATGAAAAGTTGTGATGATGGACAGCTTTTCAGCCTAGGCTAGAACAATAAGCAAGGATTGAGGAGAAGTGACACCTATAGGCGAAAAGTGGCGCATAGACCCATGCCTAAACCTGCACAAAGGTGTTTAACGAGCCACACGTGGAGAGACCCCTTGGATGAATGTTCAGGAGTGGTTGTGAGCATTAATAAGCATTAAATGGTGATGAGATTTATCAACATCAAAAATCTTGTAATAGGAGATTTTGCATCATTACCTAAAACCTGAGCCAGCAGTTCTGCTTCACCAAAAACAACGTAAACCAAGCTTTGACCTTGGCCTCTTGCTGCCTCAGCATGCTCTGATAGTTTTCCAGTATGCTCCTTTGATCTGTCTTTAAAGACTCTGGACTTAGTGATCCTGCTTCAGTATTTTACCCAATCTGCTGATCCCATTACCTTCTGATCCCAGTACGTTCTGAAGGAGTTTCAGGCTTTGTTGCCTTCTTTACACTTCTCTAACAAACTCTGGTTGAACTTTGCGTAACTGCTGAAAGAGCCATGTTCTGTTTAAAGATCACGTGTTGAACCATGTTCACAATCTCTGATTGAGTTGGTGTAGCTGCTGAAGGAGCCACCCTCTGACTAAATGTTATGTGTTGAACCAAATTTGCAACTTCTGACCGTTTCTTCCTGGTTGTTGGTTCAGAAGCTCTGAGGTGCCATTTTCTTCTTAAACCCCCCCTTTTTTAGAGAAAATTCTAAGTATTTAGAATTTAACTTTTTTGAGGCAAAAGTTTTGACTTTTGAGCCTGCTAATGACCATTTTGTTCTTGTAAATTGTTTACTTGGAAAGGAATGATAATAAAGGGCTTGGCTTTGTTTAAGAGAAAATCGGATAGTTCAGGATGAATTCCTGAAGGATGGGAGCGCAAATTTTGGGGTACAACAGTTGCCCCTGTTCAATCTTCTTGGACCTGAAGAGTTAGATTGGCGAATCTGCCTTTCGTGACTCAAAGGTAAAAGAGGATTGGATACTAGAGTGCCCGTAAATTTTCACTCGTCGAAATGTAGCTGAGGGAATGGGCTTAAAGATTCCATTTGGAGATGGTAGAACCTTTATGGAGATGGGCTTAGAGATGCCATCCAAAATGTCTGTTGAACATCAGTAGAATGAACATCAAAATGGTATCCGTGGCTGGAACGTATCTGTATTGTATCCGAAATCTGAAATCTGAATAAGTGACAGGAATACATCCGTGTCTGGAGTATCTCTGGGCTGGGGAATAGGTTTGAATGAGTGACAGAATGGCAACCGTGTCTGGAGCGTATTTGGGTTGTATCTGAAGTTGATAGTCTGAAAGAGTAATAGAATGATCAGCGTGTCTGGGGTGTATCCATAATGTACCTGAAATTGATAATTGAACCTGAATGAGAAATAGAATGGCTTCCGTGTCTGGAGCGTATCTAGTCTGTATCTGATTGCTGAAGTCTGAATGAGTAATAGAATGACCGCCATGTCTGGGGTGTATCCATACTGTATCTTGACTTTGAAATTCTGAATGAGTAATAGAATGACTGCCGTGTCTGGGGTGTATCCATACTTTATCTGAAATATGAATAGTTGAACCTGAATGAGAAATAGAATGGCTTCCATGTCCGGGGCGTATCTAGTTTGTATCTGGTTTCTGAAGCCTAAATGAGTAGCAGAATGACTGTCGTGTCTGGGGTGTATCCATACTGTATCTTGACTTTGAAATTCTGAATGAGTAATAGAATGACCGTCGTGTCTGGGGTGTATCCATACTGTATCTGAATAAGATCTGAATGAGTAGCAGAATGACTTCCATGTCTTGGAGTGTATCCGTACTGTATCTGAAATCTTTGAACATTTGTTAAAGGTAGCTGTTAATCTTATCCTGAAAGGGTAGGATGTTAGCTAAAACACAAAGTTATGTTGCATGCCATGTATGGTGCAATAAAATGTGTTCTATAAATGTTCATGATATATGAATGTAATGTATGCGCATGTAAGCTGATTAGCTGTCTTGCTGAGGAAAATAAATCCTTGATAGCTAAAGATAATGAAATCTTTGACTGCTGCCAGGGAAAGTAAATCCTTGACCGATGCTGGGGGTTCCAAAAACCTTTGATTGTTGAGACTGAGAATGTCCTTCGGACTACTGCTGAGGATTGAAGATCCTTGGTGACTTGCGGGGAATTGAGAATCCTTCATGACTTTCCTGAGGAAATAAGGAAAAATATGACGACCTCTACTGGGGAATTAGAACCTGGCGACTTCAACGGGGAAATGGGAACAAGAATCTTCGTTCTGTCGGGAAATAACTCTGTGGGGAGAATATTTATCTTGCTGGGGAAATCAGGAGTTTGGGTTGTATGCCAATCTACTGGGGAATCGGAGGAAGCTGGATAGTATTCCACCGAGGTTTAAGATTTGAAGTTTTGGACTCCGTTGGGGAAGGAAGTTTAAAGTATTCTGGCTCCGCTGGGGATTGGGAGTTTCAGAACCTTAGTCCGGAGGACGATATGTCTTTAACTCCGCTAGGGATGTTGGACTTTAACTCCGCTGGGGATGTGTACTTCAAGGTTTTAGCCCTGTTGAGGATCTGAATGACATACTGTAGGGGATTTCTTCCGGAATAGCCTAAAGACGTTTTCATATACTTTTGACCTATCAGTAATTATCCTTTCTTATTTCGTTCTATTTGTAAGCAGCGATTATATCCAAATGCATATGCTCATTTAACAAATTATTGGACGTTTTCAAATAAAACATAAGTGTAAAAATAAAGAAAAGGCAAGCAAATTTCTGCTCTTTGAAGTATCTTTGTATTAACTTTGTAAGTTTTTTGTGTACAAAGGAGACAGTCATCCTAGTGAGAGAATGTTGTCGTAAAAATGAGAAAAATTTATACAAAGAAGGATGGCTATGTGTAACAATTCCATGGGGTTCCCATTCTGCTATAGCCTTCGTGACTCTGAGTATTTTGTCCATTCATTGCTTCGTTCGCATATGATTGGGTTGATCAGAGGCCTGGAGCTTGTCCGTGAAGAGGTTGTTTTTAAAGTGATCCGAGGAGACATAGTCATACGCTTTAATTCCCTAACTTTTTCCAGGACCGCCCTTTCGGGTTTTCGATCCACCAGGAAGCCCTTTTTTGCCCAAGTCGCCTTTTCGGGTTTTCAACTTTCCGGGTGTACAAATTTTTTATTTATCCCTAATTTTTGCCTGAACCGCCCTTTCGGGTTTTTGATTCACCGGGATGCCCATTTTTGCCCAAGTCGCCCTTTCGGGTTTTCAACTTGTCGGGTCGTTTATGCATAGTATCTTTTGACTATGTCTGCATTCGCAGGGTGCGGCAGGTCGTCGCCGTCCATGGTGGTCAGAAACATTTCCCCACCAGAAAAGATGTTCTTGATCACAAATGGTCCTTCGTAAGTAGGAGTCCACTTGCCCCTGGGATCACTTTGCGGCAAGATGATCCGCTTGATTACAAGATCTCCGACTTGATATACCTGACGCCTGACTTTCTTGTTGAAAGCCTTGATCATCCGTTTTTGATACGTCTGACCGTGACAAACAGCAGTAAGTCGCTTCTCGTCGATCAAATTAAGTTGATCAAGCCGGGTCTGAATCCAATCATCTTCACTCAAACCAGCATCCTTCATGATCCTTAAGGAATGGATCTGAACTTCCATAGGTAAAACAGCTTCCATGCCGTATACCAAAGAAAAGAGGGTTTCCCCAATTGAAGTACACACCGTGGTACGATATCCATGCAGAGCAAACGGTAACATCTCATGCCAGTCCTTGTAGGTGACTGTCATCTTTTGAATGATCTTCTTGATATTTTTGTTCGCGGCTTCAACAACAATGTTCATCTTTGGCCGATATGGCGATTGTGATCGGTGGATTTAGAACTGACTATTTAACGCTGGTTCGCGAAATGTCGCGGAAGCAAGAGTCGCCACCGTCTTTTATTTTCTCCAACATGGACAGGACAAAAGCACAGCAAAATTCCTTATGAGATTGTTTCTCGGTTCGGGAGGTAGATTATAGAAAGGGAAGGTATTAGCACCCTTTCTATCCATGGTTATCTATGGGCTCTTAGATACTTGCTCTTTATGTTTTCAAAGTGTTTGCTTTTCAAATTGTGCGTGGGTTTGAAAAAGTTTCATTGAAAGATTTCTGAATGACTCTTGTATCAGTCCTCAAGAGTGTTTGAAAAATTGTTTTGAAAGCTTTTTGAAAGTGTCGGTGTGAAAAGGTTTTAGATTTGTTTTTGAAAAGAGCAAGTATCCATGAGTCATCTACCTACCCTAAGGAATTAGGCTGTGTAAATGTCCTTAAGGTAGTGCCATCCCACCATTGAGAGGTAGGTAGCACCACCGTTGGAGGTGTTCGGGTCAATTCGAGTGTAGGGACAGTGTGGTCACCGAAGCAACAGTTAGGACACCTTAGAAGCTACCCTTATGTCATTGATCCTTTTTTAATCCGAGGCAACCGTTTCGAGGCAACTGTTTTGAGGCAACTATTTCGAGGCAACTGGATCATGGACATAAGGACTCACTAAAACGTCCTATACTTGACGACCACGTTTCGAAGGCAACAAGTGAGGCGTACCCTAGAAGTGGTGTGTGTATTTGTGTGTTGTTTTCAGTTTAACATTTATCTTTGATCATGGAATTGTGAGCTACGCTTGTTTTTAGTTAACATACATTCTTTCATGCAATTTAGATTTTAAGAGTGCGGAAAGTTAAAAAGACGGAAAGATAAAAGCTACGCTATTACAAGGCGCGGGTCTATACATCGCCAAAATACAAAGACCCGTTTTTGATAAAAGATGCGGAAAGTAAATAAAATACCTAATTACTATTACATCCTTGAGCAGTTACATAATATTCAATAAGAAAATAATGCGCGAAAAGAATTAAAATTGAACGTCCGAGGGTTTTGACCCTTTGTTTAAAATTAAATGAAATTAAAGTCTATTTAACTATTTAATTAAAGAAAAGTGTTTTTTATGTTTTTGAAATAAAGAAAAGAATTTACAAGGAAACCCTAATTCTAGATTATTTTTAGTTATTAAAGAAATATTAAAGTTAACCTAATTTATACTAATTAATTAATTTACATGTTTATTTACAAGAATAATAATTAATAATAATAATAATAAATAATGAGGAAAAATTAATTATGAAAAAGATAAAAAATGTCAAAACCTAATTCTATGCATTTTTATTTATTAAGAAAAAGTCAAAATTAAAACCTAATTTAACTAAGTTAGTTATTGAAATTTATTTACAAAAATATTTTAATGATGAAATTAATAATAATTAAATATAAAACATTTTTTTGGTTTCTGATTTTTTTATTATGAAAAATTATTAATGGTGAAAAAAAAATTAAAACAATTAAAAAAAATTAGAAAAGAAAATAAAACAAAATAAAGAAAAGATGCAAACCAAGGGGGGTTTCAGGCCCAAATGGAGGTGTTATTGGAAGAATCTTGGCCCATTAGACAAAGCCTTGTTTGACTTTCCACGCTTGTGTGCACGTTGGTTGACTGCAGTGTACCATGAAATTTACCTTCTGACCATTGGATGGGATCTCCTGGCCACTTGGCAAGCACAGGCGTGAGACTCATGATAAGCCATTGAATGAGGCGCTGCACTAGAAGACATTAAAACAAAAGTCATGAATTATGTGGGGGGACTTGGGAATCGAACCCAGGTCCCAATGCTTGCAATACACCTCATCAGCCAACTGAGCCAGGCAACGCGTTTGTTCATATAATGGAGAGTAATTATTATATAAAAAAACAAATGTTAGTGGTATAAACAAAAAATTACGCGCCAGATTTTAAATGCTCCAGTCACAATATGCCACGCGTGCTTCGTCTTCGTTTGCCTGCAATTATATGAAACAAGTAGCGGGGGTTTTAAACCCCCACAAACTGAAACTTATGAAAATAGCGATTAGAAGAGGAGGAAATATAAAAAGGGCGCGAGGTTTCCATTTGCTTCGTCTTGAGCTTCTGAATTCAGCTGTATAGGTCTAAAGGTCTAATTTTTCCTCTACAAGAAAGCCCTATTTTGAAGCTTCTGAAACCCTAGGTTTCATCCATGGTGAATTTCGTTTCAAGCAGTTTTATCACAATTAAACATTACCAAAAGCTTCAGGGAGATGTTAGTAGCATAAATCAATAATCAAAACACATGAATGATGCGTGGAAATTAAAATTCGATTATGAAATATTTGTGAAGAAACGTGACTCTGTTCTACCGTTTCTTGGAGTATGAGGATCTGTTCTTGATGCCAATAGCTTCCTAGCAATGTCAGTAATGCAATGGAAAAGATTTTAAGCCTTGAATCGTACTGCAAGGGTGATTTCAGTTTTCAAGTTTTTGTTGAAAAGTTGCAAAGTGGTTATGGAGCATGAGCAGCTGTTTCGTGTATGTATGAGTAGGGTTTCACTCAGCCTTTGTATGTGAAGAAAATTAGGTCAAGAAAGAGCCCAAAAGTCCATGAATTTATGATTTGAATATTGGATTTTCAATCATGAAATTTCAATCTTTTTTTTCAATGAAACTTTGCCAATTATGGAAGATCTTGTCTTGTTGATTGATGCACGAAATCTTTAGCATATTTGGAGTATATTTGCTGCATAAAAAGATTTGAAAACCATTATTTGATATTTTTCTACAATTAAAACTAATTAAATGAATTAATAAGAATAAAAATTCAATTAATTAATTAAAAATAAGAAAATAAATCCTTTTGAGCTCAATGGGTCGTGCATAGGCTTTGGGTAATGATTCAAGGAAGAATTTGAGGCCCATTAGCAATTTTGAAGTGTTTTAGGAAAAGTTGACTTTTGAAAGTTCCCAAAAATTTCCCAACTTCTCCAATGCATATCTTGCTCAATTTTGAAGCTATGATCATGTTCTTGGACATTTTGGAAAGGTCTTGAAGTCCTCTAACCAATTCCTTTGGTCCCATGTCATTTTGATTTACCAATCTCAAGTTATGGTCTTTGACTTAAAGTGCCTTTTTGTTGACTTTTGAAAATGACCTATAATGTTGAAATTGATAACTTTTTTTAGGGCATTTCTTGGACTTGGAGTGTGAAGATGAGTTGTAGGAAATGTCATCCTCTTCAAAATGAGCTTTGGATGGGATTTTTCTGATGAACCATGAAGAAGTTATGCCTTGGTCAATTTGCAGTTGACTTTTTCAGCTGTCCAAAAATAGAAACTTTTGCATCTTGAGACTTTTTGAGCCATGCTTTGAGAATCATGATCAAGAATTGATCAAATGATGATTGTGGCTTCCAAATAAGATGTTGACCAAAAAATTTGACTTTTGACTGTCAAATGACCATTTTGCCCCTGCAGTTGACTGTGAAGCAATTAGGGTTTTTGACTGTGCAACTTGATGCTGTGAGTCTTGAAACTTGACATATGGAAGCTTGACAATGTATATAGGCATGTGGGACTTGATTGGACCCTTGGAAACCTCAATTTCTTTGCAAGAACCAAAACCCTAATTTTGACTGTGTTAGGAGGCAATTGGACTGTGCAACCCTTGAGAGATTTTGAAGCTTGATCTTTGAAGAATATGGGAGGGCAAATTTTGGGGTACAACAGTTGCCCCTGTTCAATCTTCTTAGACCTGAGGATGTAGATTGGCTGGCGTGCCTTTCGTAATCCAAAGGTGGAAGATGATTGAACACTAGAGTGCCCAGAAATTTGCACTCGCATAGTAGAGTATCAGCAGTGTGATGGCGGGAATGGGCTTACAGATGCCATTTGGAGACTGATGGATAAGAGGATGGGATTATAGATGCCATCTGGAAGTGTGACAGAACCTTGTCGGGAATGGGCTTATGGATGCCATTTGGAGACTGTTGGTATATGGATGGGCTTATAGATGCCATCTAGGTGTCGACCGCGTAAGAGATTCCTTAGCGAGAACTTGCGTACCTGAGAAAGAAAAATAATTACCCGGCCTGTTACAGGGGTTGATCTTCAAGCTCTTCATGTGGACGTGCCCTGGCAGGATACAAGAATCGAGTCCGGAACATAGTCGTCAACAGATACACCCTGGCAGGATACAGGAATCGAGTCTGGAAATAGTCGTCAACAGATACACCCTGGCAAGATACAGGAATCGGATCTTCAAACTCTTCGGACGTGCCCTGGCAGGATACAGGAATCGAGTCTGGAATTAGTCGTCAACAAATACACCCTGGCAAGATACAGGAATCAGATCTTCAAATTCTTCAGACGTGCCCTGGCAAGATATAGGAATCGAGTCTGGAATATAGTCGTCAATAGATACACCCTGGCAAGATACAGGAATTGGATCCTCAAACTCTTCAGACATTCCCTGGCAAGATACAGGAATCGAGTCCGGAAAATAGTCGTCAACAGATACACCCTGGCAAGATACAGGAATCGGATCTTCAAACTCTTCAGACGTGCCCTGGCAGGATACAAGAATCGAGTCTGGAATTATTCGTCAACAGATACACCCTGGCAAGATACAGGAATCGGATCTTCAAACTCTTCAGACGTGCCCTGGCAGGATACAGGAATCGAGTCTAGAAAATAGTCGTCAACAGATACACCCTGGCAAGATACAGGAATCGGATCTTCAAACTCTTCAGACGTGCCCTGGCAGGATATAGGAATCGAGTCTGGAAAATAGTCGTCAACAGATACACCCCGGCAAGATACAGGAATCAGATCTTCAAACTCTTCATACGTGCCCTGGCAGGATACAGGAATCGAGTCTGGAAAATAGTCGTCAACAGATACACCCTGGCAAGATACAGGAATCGGATCTTCAAACTCTTCAGACGTGCCCTAGCAAGAAATAGGAATCGAGTCTGGAATATAGTCGTCAACAGATACACCCTGGCAAGATACAAGAATCGGATCTGGAATTGCGACAGTTGATAGTAATCATCTTTGTACTGATCTTGGTCCTGAAAAGACAAAACATCAGTTGTATGCAATGTCATGATGTATGACATGTGTGGTGTTCTCAGAATTAAATGAGATTGTATGTTCATGATGCGTATGTGCATGCTATAATGTATGAAGATGTGATGTTTGTGAATGTATTTTCGTCTAGGAAAATAAATCCTTGACGAATGCCGGGAGTTCGAATCCTGGGTTGATGTTAAAGAGTAGAAATTTTTTTTGTTTCCGCTGGGGATGATGGTTGCAAGAATACCGGTAGGAGAAGATGACTCCGTTGGGGAATAAACTTGGTGAATAGATTACTCTGCGGGGAGTTACTCTGTGGGGGAAGAAGAGGTATTTTGCTGAAATGTTGATGATAACTCCGCTGGGGATACCATTGATAAGCTTTTGTTGGAAGATTTGATGATCTCCGCTGAGGATAGGAAGACTTCGCCGAGGACGATCTTTCCGTGGTGTTTTGGCTGAGGATAACCCAGTTATATCCTGGTGGGGAAATAACCTTTGAATAAAGCCGGGGGAGCGTTCGTACACTGCAGGTGATAAGCTTCCAGAATCTACTGGGGATAATCTTCCTACTAGGGAGATGGTTCAACTCTCCTGGGGAGACTTTTCAGATTGGACTGGGGGATGGCTCCACTGGATGTCCGGTATACCGCCGGGGAACAATCTTAGATCAAGACTGTCAGGGATGCTCGTTAGGAATGTTTGTATACTCTGCTGGGGAATATTGAGATTTTCTAGGGATACCCAACTTCCTTAAGGCTGACCGTAGACTAACTCTGCTCGGGGAGAGTGTTGCGGACTTGCTGGAGATATTGTGCCTTTTCGAGGCTGATCGGAGACCAACTCTGCTTGGGGAGAGTATGGTTGATTCTTGTCTTACTCTCTGGGGAATTAAGGCATCCTGGTTACATTCTTCAGCCGAACTTACCTTGGTACCTTGGTGGACAGAGCAATTAGATCGCTTTAGACAACTCATTATTGCCCCTGTTTCTGATATTACCTGTAATTAATCCTTTGTTTCGTATGCAAATATTTATGAGTTAGCAATTAGTGTCAAATGCATATATCACAATTGAACATTGGACGTTCTTCGCAAAACAAAACAAAAAAAGGAAAAAACAATTGGCAATTTGTATGGAAAAGTGAATTTGTATTGATTTTTGAATTTGCCTGTAAATAGGCGTTTATGTACACGAGGCTGACGTCCTAGTAAGAGAACGCCGCCGAACAACAGAGTTTATACAATTTGTACAAGGAAAACAAAACAACTATGTGAAAGGAATAATCCCACTGGGTTCCAACTCTACTATCGCCTTTATATCTTCGACCGTCTCATCACTTGGCTGCTCAGTTGAAGATGAAGCTGATTGATCGATGCCGTCTGAACCTGATGTTGATACCGGATTCTGGATGCAAGGTGATCCAATGAGACATAGTATTACGCTTTAATCCCTAACTTTTTCCTGGACCGCCCTTTCAGGTTTTCAGTCCACCGGGATACCCATTTTTGCCCAAGCCGCCTTTTCAGGTTTTCGACTTGTCGGGTGTACAGATTTTTTCATTTCATCCCTTATTTTTGCCCGAACCCTTTTGGTTCGTCGGGAAGCCCTAATTTTTGCCTAGGTATGTCAACCTAGCGGGTCTTTTATCATGCGTAGTATCTTTTTACTATGTCTGCATTGGCGGGGTGAGGAAGGTCATCGCCATCCATGGTAGTTAGGATCATGGCTCCTCCTGAGAACACATGCTTAACCACAAATGGCCCTTCGTATGTAGGGGTCCATTTGCCCCTGGGATCACTTTGAGGAAGAATGATGCGTTTGATTACCAGGTCCCCAACTTGATACTCTTGTGGTCTGACTTTCTTGTTAAATGCCCTGATCATCCGTTTTTGATATGTTTGACCATGACATATAGTAGTAAGTCTCTTTTTGTCAATTAGGTTTAATTGATCAAGTCGAGTCTGGATCCAGTCATCTTCGCTCAGATCTGCATCCTTCATTATTCGGAGAGAGGGTATCTGGACTTCAATCGGCAAGACTTCCTCCATGCCATAGACCAAGGAAAAAGGAGTTGCCCTGGTTGACGTTCTTGCTGAGGTACGGTGCCCATGAAGAGCAAACGGTAACATCTCGTGCCAATCTTTATAGGTCACTGTCATCTTCTGCACAATCTTTTTGATATTTTTATTTGCTGCTTCTACAGCCCCATTCATCTTTGGCCGGTAAGGAGAAGAGTTGTGGTGCTGTATCTTGAATTGCTCGCAGAGCTCAGTGATCATCTTGTTATTAAGATTGGTACCGTTGTTCGTAATGATCCTTTCCGGGATGCTGTACCGACAGATCAGGTTATGCCGAATGAACCGCGCCACGACATTCTTGGTTACAGTGGCGTAGGAAGCTGCTTCAACCCACTTCGTAAAGTAATCAATCGCTACCAGGATGAAGCGATGCCCGTTAGATGCCGTAGGTTTAATTTCACTGATCATATCAATGCCCCACATTGCAAAAGGCCAAGGTGCTGTCAAGACGTTCAGGGGAACTGGAGGAACGTGCACCTTGTCCGCATAAATTTGGCACTTATGACATGTCCGAGAATGTTGGTAACAGTCGGCTTCCATTGTGGACCAGAAATATCTTGCCCGAAGGATTTTCTTTGCCATGGTGTGTCCACTGGAATGCGTTCCGAAGGTACCTTCATGCAGCTCTACCATGATCCTTTCTGCTTCAGCCTTATCCACACAACGCAGTAAGGTTGAATCATGGTTTCGCTTGTAGAGAATGCCGTTGCTGAGGAAGAACTTCGCTGCGAACCTTCTCAGAAACTTTTTGTCATTGATGGATGCACCTTCAGGGTATTCTTGAGCTTCCAAGTACCTCTTCACTTCATGGTACCAAGGTTTTTCACTTACTATCTCAGCCTCAAGATCACAACAATATGCAGGTTCGTCCAGTTTCCAGATAATGATCCGGGGAGCCTCGTTATCCCATTTGACTTTGAACATAGAAGACATCGTAGCCAGCGCGTCCGCCAGCTGATTCACCTCTCTTGGGAAGTGTTCAAAAGTTATCTCTGTGAAGTGGGGGATCAATGTCAACACACAGTCTTTGTAAGGAATAAGGTTTGGGTGTTTCGTATCCCACTCGCCTTTGATCTGATTGATCACGAGAGCGGAATCTCCGAAGACACTCATAAACTTAATCCTTAAGTCAATCGCAGCTTGAAGACCCATGATGCATGCCTCATACTCCGCCATGTTGTTGGTGCAGTTGAAACATAGCCGGGCAATAAGTGGAGTATGAGTGCCTTGAGGGGATATGATCACGGCGCCGATGCCGTTACCCAAAGCGTTGGAGGCTCCGTCAAAATGCATGGACCATCGGGATCCTTCCTCAGGTCCTTCATCCGGTCCAGGGACTTCACAATCAGTCACTACCATGATGTTCTCGTCAGGAAATTCAAAGTTCATTGACTGGTAGTCGTCCACTGCTTGGTGTGCCAAATGGTCTGCCAATACACTTCCTTTGATGGCTTTCTGAGTCGTATACTGGATGTCGTATTCTGTCAAGATCATTTGCCATCTTGTTATTCTTCCAGACAGAGCAGGCTTTTCGAATATGTACTTTATCGGATCCATCTTTGAATTTAACAGAGTAGTGTGAGTCAACATATACTGTCTCAGCCGGCGAGCAGCCCATACCAAAGCGCAGCAAGTTTTCTCGAGCAGTGAGTATTGGGTCTCACAGTTGGTAAACTTTTTTCTAAGGTAATAAATGGCGTGCTCTTTTCGACCAGACTCGTCATGCTGCCCCAGCACACACCCCATTGAGCTGTCAAGTACTGTCAGGTATAATATTAGAGGTCTCCATTCAATCGGTGGCATAAGAATGGGTGGTTCTTGGAGATACTCTTTGATTCTGTCGAAAGCGGCCTGACATTCATCATTCCAACGTACTACCTGATCTTTCTTCAGCAGTTTGAAGATTGGTTCACAGGTAGCAGTTAGGTGCGAGATGAATCGGGCAATGTAATTCAGACGTCCTAGAAAGCCTCTGACTTCTTTCTCTGTCTTGGGAACTGGCATCTCTTGTATGGCTTTAACTTTGGCAGGGTCCACTTGAATACCTTTGTCGCTCACGACGAAGCCTAGCAACTTTCCAGATCTTACCCCAAAGGTGCACTTGTTTGGGTTCAACCTCAGCTTGTACAACTTCAGACGGTCAAATAGCTTCTGTAGATGGTCAAGGTGTTCCTCCTCAGTTTGGGACCTTGCAATCATGTCATTGACATACACTTCAATCTCATGATGGATCATGTCATGAAATAAAGCAACCATGGTACGTTGGTAGGTTGCCCCAGCATTTTTCAACCCGAAGGGCATGACCTTGTAGCAGAAGGTGCCCCACTGAGTAACAAAGGTAGTCTTTTCCATATCTTTAGGAGCCATCTTGATCTGATTATAACCTGAAAAGCCATCCATGAAGGAGAACACCTTGTGTTGAGCAGTATTGTCAACCAGAACGTCGATATGTGGTAGGGGAAATCATCCTTGGGGCTCGCCCTGTTCAAATCCCTGTAGTCAACACACATTCGGACCTTACCATCTTTCTTTGGCACCGGAACCACATTGGCAACCCACTGAGGGTAAGAAGTCACTGCAAGAAAACCGGCGTCAAATTGTTTCATAACCTCAGCCTTGATTTTCTCGGACATCTTTGGACGCATACGGCGGACCTTTTGTTTAACCAGAGGGCAGTCTTCCTTGGTAGGCAAGTGATGGACCACAATGTCGGTATCCAACCCAGGCATGTCTTCGTAAGACCAGGCGAAGATCTCCACATAATCATGCAACATTTGAATCAACCGTTGTTTCATGCTGAGCTCTAGATTGGCACCAACTTTAACTTCCTTACTATCTGTCTCAGTACCCAGGTTTACCGTTTCCACTGGCTCTTCATGTGGCTGAATGGCCCTCTCTTCCTGGAGTAACAGTCTTGCAAGCTCACCAGGCACTTCACAATCATCTTCACCTTCGTCTTAGGCTAAGTTGATCGGATTTTTGAAGTCATAACTGGCAGTAGCAGAGTCGTTACCAGTGAGATCCAGAGTGGATTGAAACCTGTATGAGTGAGTGTGTGTAAATACAGCTGTTTTGCAATATAAAGAAAGAAAGAAAGGGAGCCCGAGATTTGAAATGCGAAAAACGTCCAATGTCTTTATTCATGATATATGGAAATGACAAGTAATAAGCCCTCACAAATGAAGCCACGGTGCCCCGGGTAAGACACTGGGCCATAAAGTCTCAATTTATTGTTTATTACAAATAAAAATAAAGGAATTCATTACTGCGTAACAAAAGTAACAGGTATGTGGTCTTTTGCAGTCCAATTGTTCAGTCCACCGTCGGTCGTCGGGTAGATCCAGCTGTCAAACTCAGATTCCTCCGCATTGCCTTCAATAGCATTCACTCTCGGGTTGGTGATGAACACGGGAGGTCTTCCGATCCTTGCTTTGCGTACAGCCCTCTGAGCCTCTGCAGTAAAACCCAGCCCAAACTTGTCAGTCTTAGGAGTAAAATCGGGGAGCCTGCCCCAGTTAGCACATTCACCTTTCTCAATTACAGCCCGGGCGTCCTTCAAGGAAGCCATCTTCAAAGGGAAGTCTTCTTCAATCACTGTCTCTACTGATGCCAATGTTGGAGGTACCTCTTCAAAATGTTGAAAGGGGGTTTCAATGAACTCCCCGTCCATCTCTATATACCGGAACGAGTTCAGATGACTAACCATGTATTCTTCCTCCCCCTGCACGGTAACAATCTTCCCTCTGACAGGGTATTTGAGCTTCTGGTGTAGAGTGGAGGTCACAGCCCCAGCCTTGTGAATCCAAGGTCGACCCAGTAAACAGGAATAAGATGGACGAATGTCCATCACAAAGAACGTTGAATCAAAGACTTGAGAACCAACACGAATCGGAATATCCACCTCCCCATGTACCATCCTTTTCGATCCGTCAAAGGCTCGGACAACGATGTTACTAGGCTTCAACTCCAGACCCTCACAATCCAGCCTGTCCAAGGCCTTCTTGGGCAATACATTCAGCGAAGAACCGGTGTCCACCAACACGTGTGCGAGAGTAGTGCCCCTGCATTCTATGGAGACATGCAGGGCATCATTGTGGTTCTTTCCCTTAGCAGTAAGATCAGCATCCGAGAAACCTAACCCATTGTCAGCGGTCAAATTGGCCACACAGTCAGTAAATTGGTTCGCAGACGTCTCTTGTGGCACATGGGCCGTCTTCAGAAATGAAATCAGGGCCTTGGCATGGGCCTCTGAGCACAGCAGCAATGATAGCATAGAGATCTTGGAGGGGGTATGCCCCAGCTGTTCAACGACGTTGAAATCGCTCTTCTTGATGATCTTAAGGATTTCCTCCATCTCTTGCTGGGAGGCTTCAACATTAACAGTCTTAGGTGCCTCCATCTGGGCAGGCACATCAGCAATCCCTTTGCCCCGAGTATCAGATGACTCGGCAGTAGGGGTAGAAACTTGATCAGGAGGGGAAACAGGCGCACTTGTAGGCGTGATGATAAGAGCTCTTCGGATGACTGGTGGCGCAATGTCAGGCGAGAAGAGCCTGCCACTGCGAGTAACTTTAGCGGGACCGATGATGTTACTGATACCGGTACTGGTGTTGAACTCCTGCTTCACTCCAAGCACATACACATCTGCCCCGTAATGCCATGGGACAGCCTTGTCAGATTTATAAGGGAGGGGCCCCGGAACAGTAATAATGATGGGTGCAACAGACATGATTTTGACTGGCTTCCTAGGGGGAGCCTTGGTAGGATTGTTGAAGATGGTGACAACAGATACTTCTTCAACAGGAACAATAGGAACATCGGTCTTCTTGAACAAGATTTCTTTGCTATCCATCAGGTTCTGGACGCCTGACTTCAGCAACGGACAACCAGCAGGAGAAACGGCACACAGAAGGCAACCCTTGCTACAACCCAGAAATAAACCGGCCAGCAACAGGTTCCTCTTAACAGTCAATAGAGGGGTAGCAACATCATCCACAGAAACTACATACAAGTCTTCCTCAATAGCATTTACTCCATGCTGGGGCATAGGAGAAGTCACAACGTTGGGCCTCTCGGGCGCCTCAAACTGTATTTCCTTGGCATCGATAAGGTCCTGGACCTTATTTATTAGGGCCCAGCAATCATCAGTAGAATGCCCCGGGCTATCAGAGTGATAAGCACAGCGGGCGTTGGGATTATACTTCGGAGATGTTGTGTTTACCACCTTCGGAGCTTCTCTGACGGTTACCAAGTTGGTTGATAACAGCTGTGGCAAGATCTGCGACAAGGTCATACTAAGCCGAGTATATTCTCTTCTGGGTCTCTCACCCCTTGGTTGGTTAGGTTGCCGAGGAGCGGCAGCAGGCTTTGCAATTACCACCGCATTGACAGTTTGGCGGCGTTCTGGTTTGTTTTGCCTCCTAGGGCCATACACAGCACTGGCTTCCTTTTTGAAAGGCTTCTTCTCAGAACTTGAGGACGCACCTTTCTGTATCTTCCCTGATTTCATACCAGCCTATATCCTTTCCCTAGTCAGAATTAGGTCTGTAAACCCTGCAGATGAATTGCCAATGAGATGATTGAAGAACGGCCTGGATAGGGTCCCTAAGAACATGTCCACTAGTTCACGGTCGGTTAATGGTGGATGCACCCTGCCAGCCAGGTCCCTCCACTTTTGCGCATACTCTTTAAAACCTTCTCTCGATCCTAGCGACATACCCTGGAGTTGGGTACGTGTAGGAGCGAGGTCGGCATTATACTGATACTGCTTATAAAAAGCAGTAGCCAATTCCTCCCAGTTACGAACCTTGGTTCCATCCAGCTGATAGAACCATTCGAGATGAGTCCCTGAAAGACTCTCCTGCAAGAAATGGATCCATAAGTTCTTGTCCACAGTATACGGCTGGATTTTCCGCACATAAGATCTGAGATGTAGCTTAGGGCAGGTCGCCCCGTCATACTTTGCGAAAGATGGTGCTTTGAACTTGTGTGGGATCACCACACCAGAAGATAAACCCAAGTCTCCGAAATCCAAACCAGGCACTTGTTGAATTTCCATGGCATTCAGGCGATCCTCTAACTGCTTGTACTTGTCTTCAGCCGGAGGATACTGCTCCTCATTGAAATCAGTCTCGTTGTCAGAGACCACCGGACTAGGAACCCTTCCCCCTTGGGGACTGCCTTTCCCTACAGAAGAACCAGCTTGATCAACCTCATTCTGCAGTGTGTTACCAAACCTCCGGCCAGTGTTGAATAGTACAGTTCTCTTCTTCTTCTTCTTGACCAGCAGAGCCTTCAATTCCTCCTGACCTTGGGCTAGACTCATGATCAACTCTTGGAACTGGGCGTTCTGAGCCTGGAGGGCCTTGATGGATTGCTCAGTAGATGATTCAGGATTCATGATGGCGAGCTGAAATAAACAGCGAAGAAGATTAAACCACCTATAAAAAAGAGTACATGCTATGCACATGATGCATGATATATGTTTATGCAATGCATTCAAGGGTTCAAAAGTTCAAATTTGTTGTAGACAAAAAAGAACACACGTTATCATTAAGAAATAATTGTTCAATACATCAAGGCCTCGTGGGCAAAACTTTACAAAGTAAATTAATCTCAAAAGACACTACGCATCCTCTTTGGAGCTATGTAAGTGTTGAGAGTCTTTTCCTCGTGCAGTAGGCGGGTGAGCTCCAAGACCTTCTTCTCACTGGCATGCAGACTGGCTTCAAGAGAATTCCGTTCTTCCTTAAGCTGGATCCAGCTCTTCTGCATTTCTTCCCAGGATGTAGGCATGTCAGGATGTTGAATGGTGTATGAGACCTCTCCTTCCAAAACTGGCTCTTTGGTCACAGGGAGAACGTGAGGATATGGCATCACTAACCTCTGGGAGCGGGCTCGTACCCACTGGAGATAAGGCTCCAACGGGATGGAGTTCCGGTGCCCCAGTGTCTTGCCGTCTACCTTGTTGGGCATCCTCCAAGCTCTGATAAATCTCTGGCGAAGTCCTTGTGCATCGTTGTCGAAGTCAAAAACTATGTCAGGAATTACCATGTCATGAGGGCCATCCCTCCGAGCATCACCAAACTGTCTCAAAGCCAGGCATGGGTTGTAAGTAATACCTCCTCTGATTCCAAGTAAAGGAACATTAGGAAACTCCCCACAACGATCAATGATAGTGACATCTTCTCTGGACCGAGAACACCAGTGTATATCAGCATGTGTAAGAGTCATCAATCGTTGTGACCATCTCAAACCCCGATCGTTCTTCAAAACTGATTGTGGAAGGTGCGAAATAAACCACCTTCCCAGGAGAGGAGTGCAGCACATAAGAACACCTCTTTTTCTCATGGTTCGAGTGTAACATGAGTGAAGGATGTCCCCAAGCAACGTAGGTATAGGATTCCTGGACATGAAGATCTTGACAGCATTGATATCTATAAGCTGGTCTGGATTAGGGAACAACACCAACCCATAGACAAGGAGGGCCACAACTTCTTCAAAGGCTTGTAGGTCAAGGGAATTCCAACATTCTTGGGCCTTCTCAAACAGGAATCTGGCCAAGAACCCTTTGATACCACTTCTAACTTTCCAATGTCCCTTGATGTCAGATGGTTGTAGGCGTAATGCTTTAGCAATCTCTTCAAGTTTGGGTTCCTTTTCCATACCGTTGTAGGGTAGTTGATTAAGAATAGGGATCTTCAGAAGCCGGGAGAACTCTTCCAATGTAGGCACCAGTTGATAATCCAGGAAAGTAAAGCAGTGGTGCAGAGGGTCAAAGAACTGGAAGAGGACCTTTATCATATCTTCCTCAATGTTGGTGTTGACCAAGATGGTGAGTCTTCCATGCCTCTCACTGAAAGAAGAGCTCTCGGGAATCCTGGATATAAGTTCCTTAAGCTGAGGAGGGATCCTTACAAGGCTGATCTGAATTGTCTTTCTGCGGATAGTTTCCATGTCCTACAAAACAAGAACAAAGATGAAGATTCGAACCCCTGAAATGGTTAGTGGATGCATATGATGCTGTATGATGTCATGATGCTATGATAAAACACACCACAAGTATTCACAAAAGCAAACATGGTAAGGCACACAAGTCACACAAGACAACCCTTAGAGTTTAGGCCAGCATGGGGTCTAGATATTACCCTCTTGAAGTTGGTGGGCTCAAAACCTGTCCTATCAAAAAAGTAACCGGGTTCTAAGGATATCAATATCATTGGATTGCTTTCTGTGTTCATCGTTTCGATTTAGCCACTGAACTGGCGATCGAAATATTCCAAGAAAACAATCCTCAATTGAGTGTAGTATCGAGTATCAACCAACCTCAGACTGCACCAAAGTCAGTTATCTCACTACCCTAAAGAGGCCAAGATGGTTCAATTAAGGTTCCTAAGGTCAGTTGATGCTTCACGACACCACGCGGCGGCCCCGTACTCTCCTTGACTTGACTCAAGGGTTACCGGTACTCACCAAAGTGCCATATCAACGTAGCAGACGGCTTCAACCGTGTCGGTATACCTCGCATAGTTCCCTCACAGTCTTGTTGCTACTTTCTAAGAAGGTATCCCCCAGATCCGGGTTAGGATCTATAGAACTCCCAAGACAGTACCCACAATAATAAAGCAAACAATTCAGACAATTGAAAACACAAGTGATATTAGTCCTAAGGTACACCTCACTTTTATAATGTCCCCAGCAGAGTCGCCAGTTCTGTGATCGGTGGATTTAGAACTGACTATTTAACGCTGGTTCGTGAAATGTCTCGGAAGCAAGAGTCGCCACCGTCTTTTATTTTCTCCAACATGGACAGGACAAAAGCACAGCAAAATTCCTTATGAGATTGTTTCTCGGTTCGGGAGGTAGATAATAGAAAGGGAAGGTATTAGCACCCTTTCTATCCATGGTTATCCATGGGCTCTTAGATACTTGCTCTTTATGTTTTCAAAGTGTTTGCTTTTCAAATTGTGCGTGGGTTTGAAAAAGTTTCATTGAAAGATTTCTGAATGACTCTTGTATCAGTCCTCAAGAGTGTTTGAAAAATTGTTTTGAAAGCTTTTTGAAAGTGTCGGTGTGAAAAGGTTTTAGATTTTTTTTTTAAAAGAGCAAGTATCCATGAGTCATCTACCTACCCTAAGGAATTAGGCTGTGTAAATATCCTTAAGGTAGTGCCATCCCACCATTGAGAGGTAGGTAGCACCACCGTTGGAGGTGTTCGGGTCAATTCGAGTGTAGGGACAGTGTGGTCACCGAAGCAACAGTTAGGACACCTTAGAAGCTACCCTTATGTCCTTGATCCTTTTTTAATCCGAGGCAACCGTTTCGAGGAAACTGTTTTGAGGCAACTATTTCGAGGCAACTGGATCATGGACATAAGGACTCACTAAAACGTCCTATACTTGACGACCACATTTCGAAGGCAACAAGTGAGACGTACCCTAGAAGTGGTGTGTGTATTTGTGTGTTGTTTTCAGTTTAACATTTATCTTTGATCATGGCATTGTGAGCTACGCTTGTTTTTAGTTAACATACATTCTTTCATGCAATTTAGAGTTTAAGAGTGCGGAAAGTTAAAAAGACGGAAAGATAAAAGCTACGCTATTACAAGGCGCGGGTCTATACATCGCCAAAATACAAAGACCCGTTTTTGATAAAAGATGCGGAAAGTAAATAAAATACCTAATTACTATTACATCCTTGAGCAGTTACATAATATTCAATAAGAAAATAATGCGCGAAAAGAATTAAAATTGAACGTCCGAGGGTTTTGACCCTTTGTTTAAAATTAAATGAAATTAAAGTCTATTTAACTATTTAATTAAAGAAAAGTGTTTTTTATGTTTTTGAAATAAAGAAAAGAATTTACAAGGAAACCCTAACTCTAGATTATTTTTAGTTATTAAAGAAATATTAAAGTTAACCTAATTTATACTAATTAATTAATTTACATGTTTATTTACAAGAATAATAATTAATAATAATAATAATAAATAATGAGGAAAAATTAATTATGAAAAAGATAAAAAATGTCAAAACCTAATTCTATGCATTTTTATTTATTAAGAAAAAGTCAAAATTAAAACCTAATTTAACTAAGTTAGTTATTGAAATTTATTTACAAAAATATTTTAATGATGAAATTAATAATAATTAAATATAAAACATTTTTTTGGTTTCTGATTTTTTTATTATGAAAAATTATTAATGGTGAAAAAAACAATTAAAACAATTAAAAAAAATTAGAAAAGAAAATAAAACAAAATAAAGAAAAGATGCAAACCAAGGGGGGTTTCAGGCCCAAATGGAGGTGTTATTGGAAGAATCTTGGCCCATTAGACCAAGCCTTGTTTGACTTTCCACGCTTGTGTGCACGTTGGTTGACTGCAGTGTACCATGGAATTCACCTTCTGACCATTGGATGGGATCTCCTGGCCACTTGGCAAGCACAGGCGTGAGACTCATGATAAGCCATTGAATGAGGCGCTGCACTAGAAGACATTAAAACAAAAGTCATGAATTATGTGGGGGGACCTGGGAATCGAACCCAGGTCCCAATGCTTGCAATACACCTCATCAGCCAACTGAGCCAGGCAACGCGTTTGTTCATATAATGGAGAGTAATTATTATATAAAAAAAAACAAATGTTAGTGGTATAAACAAAAAATTACGCGCCAGATTTTAAATGCTCCAGTCACAATATGCCACGCGTGCTTCGTCTTCGTTTGCCTGCAATTATATGAAACAAGTAGCGGGGGTTTTAAACCCCCACAAACTGAAACTTGTGAAAATAGCGATTAGAAGAGGAGGAAATATAAAAAGGGCGCGAGGTTTCCATTTGCTTCGTCTTGAGCTTCTAAATTCAGCTGTATAGGTCTAAAGGTCTAATTTTTCCTCTACAAGAAAGCCCTATTTTGAAGCTTCTGAAACCCTAGGTTTCATCCATGGTGAATTTCGTTTCAAGCAGTTTTATCACAATTAAACATTACCAAAAGCTTCAGGGAGATGTTAGTAGCATAAATCAATAATCAAAACACATGAATGATGCGTGGAAATTAAAATTCGATTATGAAATATTTGTGAAGAAACGTGACTCTGTTCTACCGTTTCTTGGAGTATGAGGATCTGTTCTTGATGCCAATAGCTTCCTAGCAATGTCAGTAATGCAATGGAAAAGATTTTAAGCCTTGAATCGTACTGCAAGGGTGATTTTAGTTTTCAAGTTTTTGTTGAAAAGTTGCAAAGTGGTTATGGAGCATGAGCAGCTGTTTCGTGTATGTATGAGTAGGGTTTCACTCAGCCTTTGTATGTGAAGCAAATTAGGTCAAGAAAGAGCCCAAAAGTCCATGAATTTATGATTTGAATATTTGATTTTCAATCATGAAATTTCAATCTTTTTTTTCAATGAAACTTTTCCAATTATGGAAGATCTTGTCTTGTTGATTGATGCACGAAATCTTTAGCATATTTGGAGTATATTTGCTGCATAAAAAGATTTGAAAACCATTATTTGATATTTTTCTACAATTAAAACTAATTAAATGAATTAATAAGAATAAAAATTCAATTAATTAATTAAAAATAAGAAAATAAATCCTTTTGAGCTCAATGGGTCGTGCATAGGCTTTGGGTAATGATTCAAGGAAGAATTTGAGGCCCATTAGCAATTTTGAAGTGTTTTAGGCAAAGTTGACTTTTGAAAGTTCCCAAAAATTTCCCAACTTCTCCAATGCATATCTTGCTCAATTTTGAAGATATGATCATGTTCTTGGACATTTTGGAAAGGTCTTGAAGTCCTCCAACCAATGCCTTTGGTCCCATGTCATTTTGATTTACCAATCTCAAGTTATGGTCTTTGACTTAAAGTGCCTTTTTGTTGACTTTTGAAAATGACCTATAATGTTGAAATTGATAACTTTTTGTGAGGGAATTTCTTGGACTTGGAGTGTGAAGATGAGTTGTATTAAATGTCATCCTCTTCAAAATGAGCTTTGGATGGGATTTTTCTGATGAACCATGAAGAAGTTATGCCTTGGTCAATTTGCAGTTGACTTTTTCAACTGTCCAAAAATAGAAACTTTTGCATCTTGAGACTTTTTGAGCTATGCTTTGAGAATCATGATCAAGAATTGATAAAATGATGATTGTGGCTTCAAAATAAGATGTTGACCAAAAAATTTTACTTTTGACTGTCAAATGACCATTTTGCCCCTGCAGTTGACTGTGAAGCAATTAGGGTTTTTGACTGTGCAACTTGATGCTGTGAGTCTTGAAACTTGACATATGGATGCTTGACAATGTATATAGGCATGTGGGACTTGATTGGACCCTTGGAAACCTCAATTTCTTTGCAAGAACCAAAACCCTAATTTTGACTGTGTTAGGAGGCAATTGGACTTTGCAACCCTTGAGAGATTTTGAAGCTTGATCTTTGAAGAATATGGGAGGGAAAATTTTGGGGTACAACAGAGATGAATTGTGATGTTGAATCTTGAACTGCTCGCACAGAGCGGTGATCACAGTGTTGTTCAAATTTGTACCGTTGTTCGTGATAATCCTGTCGGGGATACCATACCGGCATATGAGGTTCTGCTTAATGAAGCGGGCAACCACATTCTTTGTAACAGAGGCGAAGGAAGCTGCTTCGACCCACTTGGTAAAATAATCAATAGCGACCAAGATGAAGCGATGTCCATTGGATGTTGTAGGCTTGATCTCTCCAATCATGTCGATTCCCCACATCGCGAATGGCCAAGGAGCTGTTAGAACGTTGAGAGGAACTGGAAGAATATGTACCTTGTCAGCATAGACTTGGCATTTGTGACAAGTACGGGAATGCTGATAGCAGTCATCTTCCATGGTAGACCAGTAGTAGCCTGCCCTTAGAATCTTCTTAGCCATCGTATGTCCGCTTAAATGGGTGCCAAATGTGCCGCTATGTATTTCAGTCATGATCAACTCAGCTTCAACCTTGTCCACACAACAAAGTAGAACATAATCATGGCTGAGCTTATATAAGATTCCATTTCTCAGGAAGAACTTGGCAGCAAATTTCCTTAAGAATTTTTTATCGTTGACTGAAGCTCCTTCAGGGTACTCTCGAGTCTCGAGATACCTTTTGATTTCATGAAACCAGGGGTGTTCCACTACTTCTTCAGTATTAATCTCATGACAGTGCACAGGTTCGTCCATTCGCTCGATGGTGATTTAGGGAGCCTCATTATCCCAGTTGAGTTTAAACACGGAAGACATTGTGGCCAGAGCATCTGCTAGCTGATTTTCTTCTCGCGGAAATTGATCAAAGGTAATCTGCTCGAAATGTGGTAACAATGTTAGGACATGTTCTTTGTATGGGATAATATTAGGATGTTTAGTGTCCCATTCTCCTTTGATTTGACTGATAACCAAAGCTGAGTCCCCAAACACAATCAGAGATTTGATTCCCAAGTCAATTGCATCCTTGAGACCAAAGATACAAGCTTCATACTCGGCCATGTTGTTGGTGCAGTTGAAGTAGAGTCTAGCAATGAAAGGTGTATGGCAACCTTCTGGAGAAATAAGTATCGCGCCAATACCGTTGCCAAGTGCATTTGAAGCACCATCAAAGTATAGGGTCCATCGGGATCCTTGTTCAGGTCCGTCATACGGTTTGTTACCTTCGATGTTGTATAATGTCATAATGTCCTCATCAGGGAAATCGAACCTCATAGATTGGTAATCTTCGACGGCTTGATGAGTTAGATGGTCAGCTAGTACACTCCCCTTTATAGCTTTTTGGGTTGTATACTGGATATCATACTCTGTCAAGATCATTTTCCATCTAGCGATTCTTCCGGATAAAGCAGGCTTCTCGAAGATATACTTAATCGGATCCATTTTAGAAATCAGCAAAGTGGTATGTGTCAACATATACTGCCTTAACCGGCGAGCAGCCCATACCAAAGCGCAGCAAGTTTTCTCGAGCAGTGAGTAGCGAGTCTCACAGTCGGTAAACTTTTTGCTAAGGTAATAATTGACATGCTCTTTTCGGCCAAACTTGTCATGTTGGCCCAGTATGCACCCCATTGAATTATCCAAAACAGTCAGATACATGATTAAAAGTCTTCCTTCGACGGGTGGCATCAAGATAGGAGGTTCCAGCAGATACTCCTTGATCTTATCAAAAGCAACTTGACAATCATTATTCCATTTAACCACCTGGTCTTTCTTCAACAGCTTGAAGATTGGCTCACAGGTAGATGTTAGGTGAGAGATGAACCTTGCAATATAGTTTAAGTGTCCCAAGAAACCTCTAACCTCCTTTTCAGTGCGGGGGGCAGGCATTTCTTGTATAGCTTTGACTTTAGCAGGATCAACCTCAATGCCTTTGTTACTGACGATGAATCCCAAAATTTTACCGGACCTGACTCCGAAAGTGCACTTGCTAGGGTTCAGTCTGAGCTTATATTCCTTCAGTCTAACAAACAGCTTTTGCAGATGGTCGAGGTGTTCTTCTTCTGTCTGTGAACGGGCTATCATGTCGTCTACATAGACTTCGATCTCATGATGTATCATGTCATGAAATAAAGCTACCATGGCTCGCTGATAGGTTACCCCGGCATTCTTCAGTCCGAATGGCGTCACTTTATAGCAGAAGGTACCCCACTGCATAACAAAAATAGTCTTCTCCATGTCCTCGGGGGCCATTTTGATCTGGTTGTATCCCGAGAATCCATCCATGAAGGAAAATACCTTGTGTTGAGCTGTGTTGTCAACCAAGATGTCAATGTGTGGCAGTGGAAAATCATCTTTAGGGCTAGCCCTGTTTAGGGCTCTTTAGTCCACACACATCCTGACTTTGCCGTCCTTCTTATGCACGGGCACAATGTTAGCAACCCATTATGGATAGGAGGTAACAGCCAAAAAGCCAACATTGAACTATTTCATCACTTCAGCTTTGATCTTCTCAGACATATCAGGCCTCATCCGGCGGACTTTCTGTTTGATTGGTGGACAGTCTTCTCTTGTAGGGAGACGGTGAACCACAATGTCTGTATCCAGTCCTGGCATGTCTTCATAGGACCAGGCGAAGATTTCAACAAACTCATTCAACAACTGAACTAAGCGCTCTTTGACATTTGGTTCCAGGTTGGCACCCACTTTAACCTCTTTCTTGTCTTCCTCTGTTCCCAAATTGACAGTCTCTAGCAATTCTTCATGGGGAAGAATAACCCTTTCCTCTTGTTGCAAAAGTCTAGCTAACTCTCCAGGCACTTCATAGTCTTCATCACCTTCGTACTCGGCATGATTGACCAAATCTTCAGAGTCACCGAAGGCCAAAGCAGAATAGTCACCCATGGAATCCGGAGTGGATGGGTACCTGCATTTTGTGAGTGTTGGTGTGTGTAAGGGATAGCCATCCTTAAACAAAATAAAATGTAAAAGGAAAGAAAATGAGCACAACAGTTTATAGATGAAAACGTCCATGATTCATTAAAAATGGCATATGAAAATGAAGAATCAAAACCCTTACAAATGGACATATATGCCCCGGGTAAGGCATAAGGCGAAAAGAGTGTACGAATTGTTTAATCATTACAGACCAAATAGGAATTTGTTCAAAGATAAATTACTAATTGATGAAAGTGATGGGAACGAAGTCTTTCGCCTCCCAGTTGCTTAATCCTTCTTCAATGGTTGGAAAGATCCAATCTTCAAAGTTGCCTTCTTCATCATCATCTTCTAAGGCATGAATTCCATGGTGAGTGATTTTTAAGGGTGGTCCTCCAGCCCGGGAGCAACGCACAGCTTTCTGGCCAGCGGCACTGAAACCCAATCCGAACTTGTCCGTCTTGTGAGGAAAATATGGCAGTTGCCCCCACACTGTACTCCTTCCTTCTTTAATTACAGCCTCCGCATCTTTGAGGGATGCCATCCGAGATACAGGCTTGGAAATGATAGGCACATCAATCATTGTCTTTGCTACTGCGACTTCAAGAGAAACCTCTTCGAAGTGTTGGAAAGGTGTTTCTATGAATTCACCATCTAACTCCATATAACGGAAAGAGTTAAGGTGACTTATCATATACTCCTCCTCACCGTGAACCGTTATGATCTTATCCTGGACCGGATACTTTAGCATTTAGTGTAGAGAAGAAGTGACTGCCCCAGCGTTGTGGATCAATGGCCTTCCCAACAAGCATGAATATGAAGGACGGATGTCCATCACATAAAAATTAGAGTTGAAAATCTCTGTACCCACTTTGATTGGAATGTCCACTTCTCCATGAACCATCCTCTTAGAACCGTCGAAGGCTCTAACAATGATGTTACTGGGCTTTAGGGTCAAACCTTCACAGTCCAATCTGTCTAACGCCTTCTTTGGTAGAACATTTAAAGATGAACCGGTGTCAACCAGAACATGAGCAAGTGTGGTCCCTCTGCACTCTACCGAGACATGCAGCGCATCATTATGCTTTCTTCCCTTAGGGGTCAAATCAGCATCAGAAAAACCAAGACCATTATCGGCTGTAAGGCTAGCCACGCACTCTTGAAATTGGTCCGCAGAAGTTTCTTGAGGCACGTGTTCCGTCTTTAAAAATTTGATCAAGGCTTTGGCATGAGCCTCGGAGCAGAGTAAGAGAGCCAGCATGGAGATTTTTGAAGGGGTTTGCCACAGCTGCTCTACGACATCGTAGTCGCTCTTCTTGATTATTTTTAAAATTTATTCCATCTCTTTTTGGGTGGTCTCGGGGATAACCATAGTCTGAGCCTTCATCCTGACAGGCGCTTCTTGGATCCCCATACCTTTATCGATAGTAACAACAGAGGGTCTAGCTTCGGGAGCATCAAATTCTTCAATTACCGGACTTTGCACAGATGGCTTGACAGGCACAGAAACTCTTGAGGGTCCGAAGACTGCTCGTGGAGGAGCAATCTCCAAAGAGAAGATCCTTCCGCTACGAGTTATCTTGCTCGTTCCCACAATATTCCCTATATTAGGGGTTTCTTCATCTGAATTCTCTTTGGCTGATTCGATCTGTTTGACACCATGGTAGAAGATCTCTCCTCTGTAATTCCATGGTATCGTCTTGTTAGATTTATACGGGATAGGCCCCGGCATGGTAATTTTCAGCGATACAAACTTAGGATCAGGCGTAATCTTAATAGGCCTTTTGCAGGTCTTGGAAAGATCGTCGGAGATGGTTATTATAGCAATTTCATTGATTGAAGTAACAAGGGTAACAAGAGTAACATGGGTGATAGTAGCAATAGGAGTCTTTTGAAAGAGGATCTCTTGGGTATCCATCAGGCGTTGGATGCCTGATTTCAACAGTGGGCAGTCAGTTTGCAAGTTTGAACAAAAGTAACAGTCTTTTCCACAGCCTGGGAATATCCCGGCTTTCATCAAATTCACTTTAATCTTTGGCAACAGAGTCAATAGGTCATCAACAGCGGTAACATTAAGATTTTCCACAACGGCATGGACATTATGACCATGTTTTGGCATATGAGCGGATATCACGTTGGGTTTTTCGGGAGCATCAAAATCTACCTCCTTGGCATCTATCAAATCTTGGATCTTGTTTTTAAGGGCCCAACAGTTGTTGGTATCATGCCCTACACTGTCCGAGTGGTATGCATATTTTGCATTGGAATGATAATAAGGAGAAGAGGTATTTGGGTTTTTCGGCGCTTCTTTCAAGTTGGTAAGGTTCAGCTTTAACAAATGAGGGAGAACCTGAGCTAGTGTCATATTGATCCGGGTGAATTGTCGTCATGGCCTTTCTACCCTTTGCTGATTAGCTCTTGGTTGATTGCTGCGAGTTTGATCGGCTGAGGAGTTTTGGATCATCGCAGCCCCCACCGTTGGCCGGCGCTCTGTTCTCCTTTGGTTTCTCTGGGTGTGAACAGAAAAAACTTCCTTCTTGGCTGGGAAGGTCTTCTTAATAGCAGTGGAAGCAGAGGCGTCCTTCTGAATTTTACCACTCTTAATGCCAGCTTCGACCCTTTCACCGGTCAGAATTAATTCGGTGAACCCTGCAGATGAACTCCCGATTAAATGATTGAAGAATGGACCTGATAGAGTCCCTAAAAACATGTCAACCAGCTCTCTATCCGACAATGGTGGCTGCACCCTTCCATCCAAATCCCGCCACTTCTGGGCATACTCCTTAAATCCCTCATTAGAGGACATACCCATACTCTGTAGCTGAGTACGAGTAGGTGCCAAATCTGCATTGTATTGGTATTGTCGGTAGAAAGCAGCAGCTAAGTCCTCCCAGTTATGAACATCAGATCTCTCAAGTTGATAGAACCAGTCCAATTGCGTACCCGACAAACTATCTTGAAAAAAGTGGATCCACAGATCCTTATCAGAAGAGTGAGGTTGGATCTTTCTGACGTAGGACCTCAGATGCATCTTCGGACAGGACAAACTGTCGTATTTAGAAAATGTTGGTACTTTGAACTTGGGAGGAATGACGATCCTAGCAACTAACCCTAGTTCTTCGAAATCTAGCCCAGGTACCCTTTGTACTTCCATGGCAGCCAGTCGTTCCTCTAGATTCTTATACTTATCATTCGCAGGAGGATATTTCTGCTCAGAGTAATCCTCCTCATCTTCTTCCTCTCCCTCTTCAGCTTTAGACTCGGAGGGCATTGCAACTCCTTTACCTTTACCAACCCCTTCATCAGACGTCGAGGGGAACTCGAGGACCTTTCTAGCCTGGCTCTCAAACCTTCTTCCCATAGTGGTCATACCAGTCCTTTTCTTCTTTTTCTCTTTGTCTTTCTCTTTCTCCAACAGTGCTTTAAGGTCCTCTTGACCCTTTTCCAAGGTCACGAGGATTTGTTGGAATTGCGAATTCTGTGCCTGCAGATCTTTAACCGTCTTCTCTATATCCATCTTGCTGAAATAAACAGCAAGAAGATAAGGAAACCTAGTGTGAAGACCTGTTTATGCATATGATGAATGATATGTTATTCATGTAATGCATTCAAGGATTCAGAAATTCAAATTTGTTGCAAACAAAACGAACATACGTCATATTAAATAAGAAGAAATTTGTTAGTGCATAAATGCCCCATGGGCAAGATATTACAAAATTCTTAATGTAAAAAGACGTTGCGCATCCTCTTTGGCGCGATGTAAGTGTTGAGAGTTTCCTCTTCGTGAAGTCGGCGGGTAAGTTCTGAAACCTTCTTCTCAATGGCATAGAAGCTGGCTTCAAAAGCGTTCCGCTCTTCCTTGAGTTGTACCCAACTCTTTTGCAATTCTTCCAATGATGTTGGCATGTCTGGATGTAGGAGGGGGTATGGAACCTCTCCTTCCATATCAGGCTCTTTGATCACGGGGAGAATGTGAGGGTAAGGCATCATAAGATTTTGGGCGCGGGTTCGTACCCACTTGAGATAAGGCTCAAGGGGGATGGAATTCTTGTGCCCCAGTGTCTTACTATCCAATTTGTTGGGCATCCTCCAAGCTCGGATAAACCTTTGTCGAAGTCCTTGCGCATCGTTGTCGAAGTCAAAAACTAGGTCAGGAATCAGCATATCATGAGGGCCATCCCTTCGGGCATACCCAAATTGTCTTAGATCTAAACAGGGGTTGTAGGTAATGCCTCCCCTAATGCCAAGTAGTGGGACATTAGGGAACTCTCCACAACGATCAATGATGATGACATTTTCTCTGGACCGAGAACACCAATGAACATCAGAATGTGTAAGAGTCATCAACCGTTGTGACCACCTTAAACCCTGCTCATTCTTTAAGACTGACTGGGGAAGGTGATAAATAAACCACCTTGCTAGAAGAGGAGTGCAGCACATGAGAACACCTCTTTTCCTCATTGTTCGTGTGTAAAATGAGTGTAGGATGTCCCCGAGCAATGTAGGCACATGATTCTGCGATACGAAAATCTTGACAGCATTCACATCTATAAGCTGATCAGGGTTAGGGAACAAGACCAACCCATAGATGATAAGTGCTAAAATCTCTTCAAAAGTTTGTAGATCTAGAGAATTCCAGCAGTCTTGTGCTTTCTCAAACAGAAACTTTTCCAAGAAACCCTTGACACCACTTCTGGTTTTCCAATGACCCTTGATATTAGATGGTTGCAAGTGTAAGGCTTGAGCAACATCTTCAGGATTTGGCTCTCTTTTTGTACCATTGTAGGGTAGTTGATGAAGAATAGGAATCCTCAGGAGTTGAGAAAATTCCTCCAAAGTAGGTACTAGTTGGTAATCAGGGAATGTGAAACAGTGGTGTAGGGGGTCAAATAACTGGAAAAGAACTTTCACCATGTCTTCTTCAATGTTGGAGTTGACCAAGTTGAGAAGTCTACCATGTCTTTCACTGAAAGGATAATCCTCTGGAATCTTGGAAATGAGCTCCTTGAGTTGAGGAGGGATTCTCACAAGGTTGACTTGAACTGTTTCCTGCAAAGAGATTCCATGACCTACAAAACAGGAATAAAGATGAAGATCCAAACCCTTGAAATGGTTAGTGGATGCATATGATGTTTTATGATGTTGATGATGTATGCTCAAGTATATGTACAAGCAAGTCACACAAGACCTTAGTTTCAGGCTTGTATGAGGTTTCATAGGTAAGTACCCTCTTGAAGTTAGTTGGCTCAACCTGTCCTATAAATAGTAACCGAGTTCTAAGGAGCTCAATATCACTGGATTATTTTCTGTGTTCATCGTTTCAGTTTAGCCACTTAACTGGCGACCAAAATATTCCAAGAAAACAACCCTCAATGAGTGTAGTATCTAGTATCTACCAACTTCGGACTGTACCAAAGCCGGTCATCTCACTACCCCTAATAAGGCCAAGATGGTCAAGAAAGGTTCTAAGAGTTCATTAGTGCTTCATGACATCACTCAGTGGCCCCGTATTCTCTTTGATTGACTCAAAGGCTACCGGTACCCACAAATATGTCGCACTAATATAGCTATTACTTCAACCATGTCGGTATACCCGGCACAGTTTCCACAATGTATTGCTATTTACCTATGAATGTTTCCCAAAAATCCGGGTGGAGGATTCATACCCAAACAAGAGAACCAAATGTAAAGCAATCAAAGCAATCAAGATAAGCATGTAAAGGTGATCTAAACCCTAAGGTTACTCCACTTCAAAATTCCCCAGCAGAGTCGCCAGTTCTGTGATACGGTGGGAGAACTCACTTGGGATTTTGCATTTGTGTTCGCAAATGTTTCGGTTTAGCAAGAGTCACCACCGACTTTTTATTTTATCCAAAGAAAGGTCAAAAAGCACAGGAAAGACCTTTGAGATGTTTTCTTGGGTTCAGGGAGTAGATTATGAAAAGGGAAGGTGCAAGCACCCTTTTCATCCATGGTTATCCATGGGCTCTTAGTTACTTGTTTAGATCACTTGCTTTTGCTTTTCAATTGTTTGAAATGGTGCTTTGTGTGGGTGGTTTTGAAAGATGTTTTGAAAAGAGGCCACCGTTGTGGCAACCTTTGTAATGATTCTTGTTTGAATGTATACAAAGGTGTATTGTCTTTTGAAAAGATGTTTCAATGTTTGAAAGTGTGTTTTTTTTGGAAGTGTTTTGAAATTGTGTTGTGAAGTGTGTTTGAAAAATAGCAAGGATGTTTTTGCAAGTTTTTGATCAAGTAACTAAGAGTTGTCTACCCTATTTTACTCAAAGATCTTTCCTATATTTTTAACACTTTTGACAGTGTTATTTTACCATTGTATTTGGTAAACAAACTTGTATTAGGATGTTAAACAGGACGGGCGCGGGTCATCGTATAGACCATGATAGCAATATTGCCAAGTATCTTTAGCAATTTTTCGAGGGACTAGATCATTTTGTATAGGAAACCAAGATAGCGTCATCGAGGGACTATGATCTTTTGTTTTATTTTGCCAATAGATACTCAACATGCATACCATGGCCATTTGTTTAGGCAACCAAGTGGAGATACCTTAAGGGGTGTTTGTGTGCAAGTGTGTTTTATTGCATGCAAGATTTTATCTTGAATTAGGATTTTCTATTTCATTGATTTTATCTTGCCATACACATCCTAATTACTAGCATTTACATTTGAAAGCAATAAAATGCGGAAATGTAAAATCCTACGTTATTACAATATTTAGGGGATGGGGAATACAAATTTGTACATGGGGTGGTTCAACAAGAAAAATAGATAAGAAAAGAAAATAAAAAGGGGAAGAAAAAGAGAAAGAGAGAGAGAGGGCTAGCGCGCTGCTGAGAGGAAGTCAGAAGTTCTGACCCATGCCTGCTGCAGGATTATCAACCTGTTAGTGAAACTGTATGAGTCAGAACTTCTGACTCTGGCACCTGCAAAACAGAAACCTGTTAGTGGGAAGGTCAGAAGTTCTGACCCCCATGCGCTGCAAGACAAAAGTTTGTTAGTGGGGAAGTCAGAAGTTCTGTCCCTGTTGGAAATACAATAATTTTCAGAAGTTCTGACATTATTGACAGCAAAACAGGCTTCAGATGTGCTAACGTCAAAGTCAGAACTTGGCTTCTCCCTGTGCTAGCCAGAACATCTGCAGTTTTATTATTTTTCCACAAAACAGAAGGCATTCCTAGGACAGTCTCAGCAGGTGTCAAAGTGTTATTAGACGACAGAACCAACAAGGCCACATGAAGGTTCTATACTGATTCACTTCCTACTTAAGCATTCAGAGGTATGAAAATCCTCATAACACATACAGCATCAACATGATATTTACATTGTGTTTATTGAGCATGCAAAGATGATGATGCTTAGCAGCATGATGAAAGTCAGCAAGTGCTTACCTTGCTGTTGGAAGAAAATTTGTGAGTTGGAGCTAACTTTAGCTCTGATGGTGTTCTGGACAGGTTCTTTTTAGAATGGGTGGATGGAAAAAGTATGTGTATGTATGGTCAGAAACTGTATGGGTGTTCTTTGGTCACAAAGCAAACTGGGTATTAATGAAGTTTGGAGGCAGGAAGCTCAAAGTTTGTGAAAATACCAGGGATTTTTGGACAGAGATTCACAAGGTTTTTTCTCTTACTAGAGTTTTCTGTTTCTCCTCTAGCAATTTTTTCTGGATGTTTCCTCACGTCCTCTTTGTGTTGGACAATGGTGTCCTATTTATAGGCAAGGCTTTATGGATTTTTCAACGTTAAATGGCGCCAGTATTATGAAGTAGAGGTTAACTTGTTTTTGAAGGAAGTTCATGAAAAGTTGTGATGATGGACAGCTTTTCAGCCTAGGCTGGAACAGTAAGCAAGGATTAAGGAGAAGTGACACCTATAGGCGAAAAGTGGCGCATAGACCCATGCCTAAACCTGCACAAATGTGTTTAACGAGCCACACATGGAAAGACCCCTTGGATGAATGTTCAGGAGTGGTTGTGAGCATTAATGAGCATTAAATGGTGATAAGATTTATCAACATCAAAAATCTTGTAATAGGAGATTTTGCATCATTACCTAAAACCTGAGCCAGTAGTTCTGCTTCACCAAAAACAAGGTAAACCAAGCTCTGACCTTGGCCTCTTGCTGCCTCAGCAAGCTCTGAGAGTTTTCCAGTGTTCTCCTTTGATATGTCTTTAAAGACTCTAGACTTAGTGATCCTGCTTCAGAATTTTACCCAATCTGCTGATCCCATTACCTTTTGATCCCAGTACGTTCTGAAGGAGTTTCAGGCTTTGTTGCCTTCTTTACACTTCTCTAACAAACTCTGGCTGAACTTTGCGTAACTGCTAAAAGAGCCATGTTCTGTTCAAAGATCACATCCTGAACCATTCACAATCTCTGACTGAGTTGGTGTAGCTGCTGAAGGAGCCACCCTCTGACTAAATGTTATGTGCTGAACCAAATTTGCAACTTCTGACCGTTTCTGCCTGGAGGTTGGTTCAGAAGCTCTGAGGTGCCATTTTCTTCTTAAACCCCCCTTTTTTAGAGAAAAATCTAAGTATTTAGAATTTAACTTTTCCGAGGCAAAAGTTTTGACTTTTGAGCCTGCTAATGACCATTTTATTCTTGTAAATTGTTTACTTGGAAAGGAATGATAATAAAGGGCTTGGCTTTGTTTAAGAGAAAATCTGATAGTTCAGGATGAATTCCTGAAGGATGGGAGGGAAAATTTTGGGGTACAACAATTACAAATCAAATCTCAGCAAAAATATATTACAAAAGCAAATCGGAATTAATTACAATAAAATTCTTAAATCCCTAATTGATCTAATATCCCTAATCTTAGCTAACAAATTGTAACAGCAAATTCCCTAATTGAATCCTATAAATACGAAACTAAAAATACAAAAAGGGGATTCCGAGCATGAATACAGAGAAAAAGGAGAAATTTCGAAGAATAGAAAAAGAAGATTGTTGGGCGAAAAAGACAGAAGAAGACCAAACCCACTTTGTTTTGTTGTTGAAGACGAAGAAATGAGAGATTAGGGTTTCAACATCTGAAACCCTAATCGCGTATTCACACCACTGCCGCTTCCACCATCCGTCGCATCTCTCTTCAAGTATCTCTGAGTCTTGTAAATAAAAAAAAAAGGGTAAATCGACTGGAAGCCGGATCGGAATACAGAAGCACGAAGGGAGTAAATCGACTTAGCTCTATTATTTTGTTGCTTTTTGTATTGTGTTGGTTTATGGGGGGGATCGGACATGAGTGCCTCCATAGTGGAAAAGGACATTAGGGTTTGTGGGTGAGAGAAGAGGTCGGCTCGTGAAAGAGAAGGACGAAAGGGTCACTATAGAACTAAAATGTATAAGAAAAATGATTAAAGAAAATGTTAATAATTCGTAGCAATCCAATGCTTACACGTTTACTGTAGTTAACATAGTCCCTCAATTATATCCACCAGATCTTTATCAGATGGCCGTGAGGCCAAGTCTACCATAAGAGCCATACACCCTCACGTACCTAATTAGCTAGGCCCTTCTAAATCGTGTGGTGGGCCAAGCCCAACTACTTCGTACACCCCTATTCCATTGTTTTTCTAAAGCATCAAACCATTTACACCCCCTACCAAATATATATTTGGGCCTAACCCAGATTCCTTTTCACACCCCAATCTTTTTACTATTCAGTTTAAAACGTACCCCCCCTGATTAATTTTAATAATTTCTATAATTTTATTATTTTCTATGCTTTCTTATTTATATATTATTTATTTATATATTATTTATTTCTCTTATTATTTCTTTTTTATAATAACAATTATTAGTATTATTAATATTAATTTTCATTTATTATCATGTATTATTTATATTATCATTCAAATATATTATTTTATTTAAAAACTCATGTAGATATTTTTCATATATTGCATTAAAATATTTTTTGATCATGCATTAATTATGAAATTTTGCCATTAATATTATAAAAAATATCTAACAAATTCTAAATTCTTTTTCATAATAAAATAATCTAAACAAACATTTTTTGCTAAAGGGTTCCAAATATATTTTGACTAATCGCACATTTAGTCCAAAATTCCACAATCTCTACACCCGGTCAAAATGCGAGGCAATTCAAAATACTTTTGCAACCCCTAAAAAACACCAACCCCATACGAACTACGAATTAGGACTCTAATTCCTCATAAGAAGATACGTAGGCATATGATCAAAAATCGTAGCGAGCTCTCCTATAAAAAATTAAAACTCTTTTCCTCCTAATTAAAATTTAAAATTCTATTTATCCTAAACCTAAAACCTAATATTCTTGTGAATAAGGTATATGAAAGGTGCCTAACACCTTCCTTTCGTCTAATGAAGTCCAAAACTTAGAATATCTGTCTGCGAATTAGGGTTTTCTGTTAGATTCTCTTCCCTAGGATAAAACTAATAGTGGCGGCTCAGATTAAAAATCCAGTTGCTACAAAGGGTATTACAGATAAAACTTAGAGGAGACTTACAAACCTCACCTTTTGGACTATTAGAATCAAGGGGGGCTTACAAACCTCAGACCCTGAAGTTAACTTATTAATAAAATTAAGAACCATTATTCTTAAATACACATATTTGTCATCATCAAAAATTGGGAAATTGTTGTAGCAATATTGGTTTGTACCATATCTCTAAAGTTTTGATGATAATACAATATTTAAAGAACAATTGGGTATACTAATATATGTTCAAGTGTGCAGGATCATAGACTAAAATTTCTGATATAAGCTTAGTATTGGTACTGGAAATGAACATTTAAATAGAAGCTAAAAGATCTAGAATCTGAAGGATCAGAATATGAGAACTATACTCTGAAGACTCAGATTCTGAAGGAGGTCAACTTCCGAAGACCAGACTCTAGAAAAAATCAACCTTTGAAGGATAGTCATAGTTTTTGAAATTTTTTGCAATCTGACAATTATTTTATTTGGTTTAATGATATTTTTCTTCAATATCTTTTTATGTTTCCTTTATTTTTTTTGTTTATGACAAAATGCAGAGTAATATAAATAAGTATATAAGCGCCTGAATATGATATTTAAAAGCTAATTCTTGCTTAAATTTTAAATAGTAATTTATTGTGCTTTAAATATCAACTTTAATTGATATGGATAGAACTTAGGGAGAACTTACAAACCTCACCTTTTAGACTATTAGACTCAGGGGGGCTTACAAACCTCCGACCCTGAAGTTAACTTGTTAATTAAATTACCAACCATTATTCTTAAATACATGTGTTTGTCATCATAAAAAATTGGGAAATTGTTGGAACAATATTGGTTTGTAGCATATCTATAAAGTTTTGATGATAACAAAGTATTTAAAGAATAATTAGCTATACTAATATATGTTCAAGAATGCAGGACCATAGACTAAAGTTTTTGATATAAGCTTAGTACTGGTACTGGAAATGAACATTTAAAAAGAAGCTAAAAGATCCAGAATCTGAAGGATCAGAACATGAGAACCATACTCTAAAAACTCAGACTCTAAAGGAGGTAAACTTCTGAACACCAGACTCTGAAGAAAGTAAACCTCTGAAGACTAAGACTATGAAGTTCTCAGACTCTAAATAAGGCCAACGTAAGGATCAATAAGACTCTGATAGGTCTCTATCAGACTCAGAAATTTGTCTTCTTTTGATCACGACAAAAATCTGCACAAAAAGTTGGGATGTAACAGATAATTCCTCATGAAGCAAAGAAAATTAAAATGTATTTTCAACGATATTAACCATATCAAGTAACATTCCAACATCTATGATCAAGCTTATCTAAGAATCACATGTGCTAGCTCTTCTCTTCAACGTTTCTTTTCTGTCTCTCTATATAAGGAGTTGAAGACTTGAAGAAAGATAATGAATCCTTAATAATAAAAAGAGTTATTACTTTGTCAAACCAAAAACAAAAGTTTAACTTAGAATTTTCTTATAACTTGTATAGCTTAGAAACTCATAAGTCTTAAGATTCTTTTTTAGTTGTATTCTGTTTACTTCTATGATTGTAAATCAAGTGTAATATTCAAACAATTTTTTCTTTATAAGTTAGATTGTTAGAAGTATCTTGCTTGTGCGCTTGAGCATATGAAGTCTATTTGTTGTACCCAAAAAATTTCCCTCTCTTTTCTCAAGGCATTTCTAACAAAAGATCTCAAATGCTCAAGGCTTCTCCAAGATTTGATCAGACAAACTCATCTCCTAACACTGAGGCCACAAATTAGGGTTTTGGATTTCTCAAGGACAATTGGACTTTTAATGCCTCAAGTGACTTCCATGGTTCATTATGGGTCTCAAGGATGCTCATGCCAAGTTTTAAGTCTTGCATCTCAAAATTGCTCAATCAATTGCTCAGATGACTGAAAATCAGCTGTATTGGGTAAAAAGTCAATTGTGGTCAACCTACAGTCAAAATTCATGATTTTTGTCCAACATCAACATTTTAAAGTCCTATTCATCATTTGATCAAGTATTAATCACAATCTCTCAAGAAAAGCACTCAATTTACCAAAAGGGCAAAATGGTCAAAATTAGGGTTTTGACTGTAATTGACTGATCAGTGACTTTTGACCTAATGTATGATCTAATGGATTGAAGCATAATCTCAAGGATTCAGATACAATATGTTGACCTAATTTCATGATTCAAAACATTCCTCAAGATCAATAGATTGATAGTTGAAATTTGATCAACTGATGAGAAGTCAACTAATACACAAAAAGTCAAACTTTGACTTTTTGGTCAAAATTCAATTTCAAAGATCACAATTCATCAAGATGTTCAAAAATATCAAACTTTATCATCAAGAAATCAATAAAGTCAAAAGTTAATTTGAAAAGTCAAACTTTTCAATACTTAGAATTTTTCTAAGTGTTTTAAACCTTGATAATTTCATAACTTCATGACATTTTTTCACCAAGATGCAATATGATTCAAAGAAAACTTTCAACATAAAAGTTAAATATCTTGATGAGATCTACAACTTTGCTTTACTGATCAAGTCCTAGAAGTGCTTGGATTTTGAGTTATAAATTCATGAAGTCATGCACTTTTTCTTAAACACTTGGTGAAATTTTGACCTAGTTTGGTCAGGATTTTGACCTAACTTCTTGGCCAATTTTCACATAGTTCCAATTTGATTTAGCAAAAGTGATTAAAATAGGGGTTGTAGAAAATGTTACAAGCTTTCCAACATGTCCAAGAACTTGAAGAGATCATGTTTGAGCTAAGAGAATCGAAGACAAGAAGTTGGACATTCATTCTTGAATTATAGGTCATTTCCATGATGAACAAGAATTCAAATCTCTTATACATGCCTTGTAATAATGCTTTACAGGCCTCTAAACCTCTAAATCTATCCATAATCAGTTGATTGCACAAGCTCTTGAGCTATTCCCCACTTGATCCAAGCATTACCCAATACATTTTGTTATTTTGAGAAGAAAGGCAAGACTTCCATTTTGGAAAAGCATACTTTTGTAAAATGTCAACCCTTCTTGAGACTCCAACTTGTTTCCTCTGCACACACTTTACCTAAAAGATCAGAAGAAACATGTTTAAAGTGTTCAACCATTCTACATTGCTTGTACAACACATTGAAACTTGGTTTCCCACTTTTCTTCAAAATCAAGTAACATAGCCATAACTCTATATCTCACAGATCTGTCAACTTCAAGCCCTAAGACCTTTTTCTTATAACTATACAAGTTATTTACAACCTAAAAAATGAGCTCAAGCCCTCTCAAGCACCCCTAAACATTCCGCTGCACATAACTGGCCATAACTTGACAATTTTGAGTTTCAAACATCCATCTCTATTTTCACTCGTGTGTTTTCATCTTTAAACATCAAAACACTTTACATACCTCATATACAAGTGATCCAAGTCCCTGTTTCTTGACTTTAATCCCTCCATCATCATCACCATTTTCAAAACTCAAGCTTGTAACTTGACTTGAGTAAGGAGTTTTAGCCATCCTCAAAGAAAACTAGAAGTTGGAATACACTCAAGGAGGTCCAGACAAGCTAAACAAATCATTAAGACACCTCAAAGGTTGCTCAAACTCCATACACAAATCTCATCTGCAAGGTAAGTTTTCAAACTTCAATATCTTGATACAAGCATTCTTTGTGCATACATTCTGAAGCAAAAATGTAGATATCATTGCTCTAAAGATGACCATGTCCATAGTTATCATTTTGATTGATTGAGCATTGAGAACTTTGAGTTTGAACTTTCTGAAAAAATTAGGGTTCAATTTAGGGCCAACAAAATCAATCTTCATCTTTGATTTTTAGCTTACATAATTTATATGGTTGGATTTATGGTGAAAAACCAAGCATGTTTCATGTTTACACTTTTGCATTTGGTTAAGAAATGAGTGAGATACGAATTTCAAAAATCCATGTTCCAGCCACTGGCGCGAGGAAGAAGATGAAGCAGGCCTCGGGACTTGTTTTATTTTATATATTTATGGTTTTGTTTTAATAAACGGATATATAGCCACCCCAGTGGTAAAGCGCATGCCTGTTAACCTTTGGGACCTGGGTTTGAGCCCCAGTGATACCCTTTTTCCTTTTCTTGTTTTATTTTTATAGATTTTGTGCAAGCAAAGTTCCAGCGCGCATGGTACACCTCATCCCTCAACCATCTGATCACAAAGCAGCCAAATCCAATGTTCCAAAGTGTGTGACCATGATACACTCTCAAAGACTGACCATACTGGATGAGCAAACAGGCGCATGGGCCTCCTTAGTTTGGGCCTTCCATTTTTTTGTTTTTGCTATGTTTCACCCCCCCTGATTACTTATTCATACGCAAGCCCATTCATTTTTTTTTATATTTTATTTCTGATTCACACAAAAATCTGACTTGGGCCTGGACTCCCTTTTTCTAACTTTTAACCCCCTTTCTACTTTTTAACACCTATCCCAATTATGGCACGGTGGGAGAACTGACTTGTGTGTTTTGCATTTGATCGTAAATGTTGCGGTTTAGCAAGAGTCGCCACCGACTTTTCTTTTATCCAAAAGGAAAGGTGAAAAAGCACAGGAAAGACCTTTGAGATTATTTCTTGAGTTCGGGGGGTAGATTATGAAAAGGGATGGTATTAGCACCCTCTTCATCCATGGTTTTCTATGGGCTCTTAGTTACTTGCTAGATCACTTGCTTTTGTTTGAAATTGTGCTTTGTGTGGTTTTTGAAAGTATTTTGTAAAAATAAAGGCCATTATTTTGGCAATCTTTGTAATGATTCTTATTTGTAATAATGTATATAAAGATGTTGATCTTTTGAAAATGTTTTCAAGTTTGTAAGATGTTTGAAAGTGTAGGTGATTATTTTTGAAAATAGCAAGGATGTTTGTTTTGAAATGGAGCAAGTAATTAGGAGCAATCTACCTACTCAAATGTCTTTCTTGTTCATTTTCTTTTCCTTTGACATTGTTGTCTTACCATTTGATTTGGTAAGCAACCCTATCTTTGGATATAAACGGGACGGGCGCGGATCATCGTATAACCATGATTAGCAATGTTGCAAGGTATCTTAGCATTATTTTTGAGGGACTAAGATCATTTGTAAGGCAACTTTAGAGAGCGTCATCGAGGGACTATGATCTTGTATTTGCTTGTTTTTTACTAAGATACCTCGCATGCGTAATATGGCCATTTTGTATAAGGCAACCAAGTGGAATAACCCTAGGGGTGCTTGTGTGCAAATGTGTTATTTTCATGCTTTGTTTTTGTCTTGAATATGGGTTGTCTATTTGTTTTTTTTATCTCATCATGCACACCCTAATTACTAACAATACATGATAGCAATAAAAATGCGAAAAAGTAAAGTCCTACGCTATTACAAACATTAGGGGGATGGGGTGTACAAATTAACAATTGGGGATTGCAAATTAAATCCTAAGTTACTATTACAACCACATTGAATGGATAAGAATGTACAAGAAATGTAAAATGGACTTGTTTTGTTTTTTTTTTAAAAGAAATAAGTTTGGTTTAAGAAAATATTTTGATCTTTTATGTTAAAAGAAATAAAATAAGATATGTGAATATGAAATATTTTTTTATGTGTTTTTTGATTAATAAAAAAGGCAAAAATAATAAGGAGAAAGGAAAACAGAATCAGCGCTTTGCTGAAATAAAAGAGGTCAGAAGTTCTGACTCTGGCGTGCTGCACAAATTCAAATAAACGCTAGTAGAAATAGGTAAGGTCAGAAGTTCTAGGTCCCCTGAGAACAAAGAAGATTTCAGAAGTTTTGATGCCACTGGCAGAACTTCGTCTCCCTCTCCATGATAGTCAGAGCATCTGCAACTTGGTCATTTCTCAACAAAACAGAAGATGTGCATATAACAGTTATGGCAGGTTTCATAATGTTTCAGAAATAAGAGATATCAGAACTATTAATCAGAAGCAAGCATGAATTTGCTAATCCTAATTCTGAGTTCTAATTTCTTCAAGAAGTTCTGAACTGAAATTCTCTCTACTTAGGCAGGCAAATATATGAAACCTCAGAATGTGTACAACATCATAATCAGAATGTCTACATTGTATTTTTGAACAAAGTTTCCTGCCAATTCCTAAGTAATATGATGAGAGTCAGCAGAAGCTTACCTTGCAGCTGGAAAATGTTCTGTGAGCTAGAGTCTGGCTCTGACCACTTGTGATGTTCTGAACAGCTTCCTCTCGTGTTCAGCAGGCTGGAAACTTTCAACTTGGGTTGTGAGTGATTAGAAAACTCTGGAATAGCCAAGGAGCAAAGTTATGACTTCTTTGAGGTGGATATTGATGGTTAGTGTGTTACAGTTTGACTACAGAAGTTAGGATGGCTTTTGAATGTATATCCAAAACTGTATGGGTGGTTTTGGTCGAGAAATACTTCAGGAAAAATGGAATTTGAATGCAAGAATAAAAAGCTAACAAGTTTTGTATTTTGTGTTTGCAGTTTTTAGACTCTTGGAATTTTAGCAGGGGTTCAGGGCTTTTCTTTCTCAACTTTCCGACCCTTTTACAGTTGCCAATGGCTTTCAATTTATAGACAAAGATCTTGTAGCTTGGAGAGTACAACCATCACTTGCTAGGGTGTTGCCTTGCTGTTGAAGCAAGTATGGTGGTTAGTAGCCTTAGCAGCGCCTAAGCTGGAATTAAGGAAAGGTAACTTCAAAAGCAAAAGCAACGCATGGGCCCAACACACTTTTGTACAAGAGTTTGCTTTTCCAAGACAGTAAAGGTACTTATATGCCACACGTGGAGAAATCCTTTGAACAAAGACCCATAAGTGGTTGTGAGCATTAAATGATGATGAGATTTATCAAACCAGAAATCTTGCAACGTGATATTCTACATCATTGCTTAGTTCTGGATTAGAAGTTCAGCTTCAGCGTGACTTAGAATAGACATCCAACTTCTGATCTTTGTATCTCCTTGCTCCAGTATATTCTGAAGGAGCTCTCAGACTTTCCAGGAAGCTTGCAGCATGCTTTGTAACCTTCTTTGAATTACCCTTGCAAAATATGACCGAACCTTTGTGAAAACTGGCCCAGAAGTTCTGACCAAACTTTGTCTTGAAAGTGTCCAGAATTTGTTGAGTGCTTTAGTTTCATGGACGTGTCTTTGAACATTTATAACTTGAAATTCCAGCATTTCCAGGAGAAGTTATGTTTTGTAATGTTTTAGATCTTATTGAAATCTAAAACTCTTGAGTTAGAAATTATTCCAGAATCAACTTGCATCATGGTGATAATCTGATCAGAAATTCTGAGCTTGTCATATTTCTTAAACACTTAGAAAAATTCTAAGTATTTAGAAATTTGACTTTTCCAAAGTAACTTTTGACTTTTGAATTTCTAGTTGAAACAAACTTCATATCTCAACATGTCTTGATGAAATATGACTCTTGAAACTTGATTTTGATCAAAAGTCAAAGTTTGACTTTTCAATACGCAAATTACCATTTTACCCTCGTGAATGACTTTCTTGGAAAATTTGTAAATCAAGGCTTGAAATTGGATGGGAGAAAACCTGAGAATCCCGGGTGATCCTTTGAGAAATGAGAGGGCAAATTTTGGGGTACAACAGCTGCCCCTGTTCAATCTTCTTAAACCTGAAGAGTTAGATTGGCGGATTTGCCATTCGTAATTTGAAGGTGGAAGATGATTGAACACTAGAGTGCCCAAAAATTTGCACTCGAAGATGTGTTAGTTGATTATCTAGGGAATGGGATTAAATATGCCATTTGGAGAGATGGTGGATAGTTACTGGAAGAAGTATCGGCACAAATTTCTTGTTGATTTATACTAAACTTGATGTTTTACCTGTGAGAAAAGGAATTAGTAAAATGAAGATGCTTGCATGATGTTCACCAGATATGGTATTATGTTAAACGTATATGGTATGTACATGCTATGATGTATGAATGTGAGATGTATGTTTTTGTCCAAGAAAATAAATCCCTGACTACTGTTGAGGAAATTCTGGGAGATTGAATCCCTGATTGCCATTAGAGATGAAAAATATGCATATCTTCAATTTTGTTGAAAGGATGCTTTCGCTGGGGAATATCGCTCGAATGTCAATTGTTATCTGGTCGGATCCAGGCTTCACAGTTGTTGAGGATGAAGTAGTCGACTATTATCTGGTCGGATCTAGGCTTCACGGAAACTTATTGAAGGAAGAGACGAAATAACCGTTATCTGGTCGAATTCCAGGCTTTGTAGAAAATTTCTTGAAATTGAATAGTCATCTGGTCGGATCCATGCTTCACCATAATTTACTGAGGATACAGAAGTTAACTGTTATCTGGTCGGATCCAGGCTTCGCAGTAAACCTGAAGTGATAACTATTATCTGGTCGGGTCCAGGTTTCATGGTTTTTGGAAAGTTGTGTTATTATCTGGTCGGGTCCAGGCTTCATAGTGTCTCTCTGGGGATCATATTTAATTGTTATCTGGTCGGGCTCTAGGTTTCACAATAAACTGTCTAAAAAAAACGGTTATCTGGTCGGGTCCAGGCTTTGCAGATTTCTGAGGTTGATGAAGTCAATTGTTGTCTGGTCGGGTCCAGGTTTCACAATAAACTAATTGGGGATATAGTTGTTATCTGGTCGATTTCCAGGTTTCACAACGAATCTCTGAGGGTGATTGATATCTGGTCGAATCCAGGCTTCACAATAACTTGCTTGAAAATATGGAATTGAAAACTGATATCTGGTCGGGTCCAGGTTTCTCAGCAATTTGTTGGGGATACAGAGGCAACTCTACTGGGGAAAAGAAGCTAAACCTTGGTCAGGTTGAGTATGGGTTCTTCTATATCTTCGAGGAGTTAGACTACTATCTGGTCGGGTCCAGGTTTCATAGCATCTTTGTGATACGGTGGCAGAACCGACTGTTTTGAAATGCTGGTTTGTGTTTTGCGTTTTTGTTTGCAAAATGTTGCAGTAAGCAAGAGTCACCACCGGCTTTTATTTCATCCAACCGGAAAGGAAAAAAGTACAGAAAAAATCCTTTTTCGAGATATTCTGAGTACGGGGGGTAGATTATAGAAAGGGAAGGTGTTAGCACCCTTTCTATCCATGGTTTTCCATGGGCTCTTAGGTACTTGCTCATCTTTTGAAAATTGCTTGTGTATGTGCTTTGTTTTTGAAAAGTTTAACTTCGTGATAACCCTTGTATCAGTCCTCAAAGGTGTGACGGAGTTATTTTGAAAATTTGTTTGAAAAGTGTAAGTGTGAAAAGTTCGATTTGAGCAAGTACTACTAGCATCTACCTACTCGAAAAAAGATCGTTTCTATTCTCGTTTCCTTTAGACAGCGCTATCCTACCATTGAGAAATAGGTAGCACCGTCGTTGGAGTTGTAAGGGTCAATTCGTAAGGGACGTATGATCATTAAAGCAAGGTTAGGACACCTTAGTAATTACCCTAAAGTATTAAGATCATATTCGAGGCAACATTTCCGAGGCAACATTTCCGAGGCGACATTTCCGAGGCAACATTTCTGAACGGGACATTTGATCTTTGTCAGACAGGAGGGCAATCACTAAGACACCCTATACTTAATGATCGTTTACCGAAGGAAACCGAAGTGAGAGTATACCCTAAGAGTGATATGTGCGAGTGATTTATTTCAGTTATTTATCTTTGCACATTAGGGTTTTCTAACCGTATTAATTTTTCATGCATTCTTGCCATACAATCCTATCAGCATACATCTAGACAGTTAATATTTGCGAGAATTAAAATGCGAGAAAGTAAACCTACGCTATTACAAGGATTCGGGGAGGGGATTAATTACATAGCCAAAAACCCGCAAAAGACGATAAATAAAAGAAAATCCTAGATTAAACTATTACATACCATGGACAGTTACATCAATATTGCAAAAAATAATAAACACGCACGATGAATCGAATACAAGATAATTAGGGTTTCGACCCTAACTTAAACCTAATTGCGATTAGTTCAAAAAGGTTTTCGTTTTGTTTTGTTTATTTTAAGAAAATAAAGAAATTGTTAAATTAAAAGAAATAAAAGCCTACTTCTAATTAATTTTAATTTTAAGAAAAATTGAATTAATTTATTCTGAAACCTATTTTTTTGTATTTTTATTTATTTGAGAAAGAAAGAACAATTAAATCAAGAGTTTAAACCTAATTTTCTAATTAATTTTAATTAAAAACAAGTTAAAATTTCCCAAAATTAAATTAAACTAAATTAAATTAGATTTGATAAAAAAAAACTAATTCTAATTTTCATGATTTCTTGACTTTATGATTTTATGAAAAAAGTGATTAATTTTGTGAAAAATAATTAAGCAAATTAATTTAAATAAAAGAAATAAATAGAGAAAAGGAAAAAGAATGGGCCTGATTGTTTATCAAAAGGGGGGGTGTTGTTTGAAATTCTGAGCCCAACAAATCCAGGCCCCTTTTGACTTTGCCCAATCCCATGTACACGCTTGATTGGGGCGCATGGTGGTCCTTCAGGGGGAAGGCGTTAGATCTGAAGCATTGGTGGATTGGGTGGTCAGATCCTGATAGTACATGGTGGACCCCTTGACATGTAATACGCTGGATTGCCTGTTAAAGAAAAACATGAATAAAGGTTGAGACCTGGGGATCGAACCCAGGTCCTTATGCATTCTTCCCTTGCACGCTTGCCAACTGAGCTGGCTGATTTAGTTGTATATATAATCAAAACCAATTATAATATAATAAAACAAAACATTGAAACTAAAAACGCGCGAATATTCAAATCACCCAACCAGGGGGAGCCATGCATCCGTCTCCTTCCTCCCAACCGTCGTGTTAGCCCTAGAGGTTTTCACCTACGGGCATGGTGTTGTTGCTATAACCATGTGCATTTCAAAAATCTTGTACGTGCATGATAAATGAAACCTAATGGTACCAATCAACTCGTTTCAACCTTACGAGCATCATGGTACCATTATCAATGCCCATTTTTTCCTGTATAAAAAACCCTAAAAACAAAGAACAAACCCTAGCCATGGCATCTGCACATACAGGCGTTAAAAATGCAATTGAATCATGGTGTCACGTTGCAAACATCTCAAAGGTTATAAATATGCCAATCAAATATGCTAAATATGCAAGAATTAGTGTATTCAATTTCAAGAAATTAAGCAAACCGTATGAATGTTGTAGGGTGATTATGGGGGTCTCAGGCCTTGCAAACGATCTTGTTGGCTTCACGGATGATCCAAGAATATGAATTGCTCTTTTAAAGCGCTTGAAACGGCCTACGGAGCAAGATTTGATCAACACTTTTCTTTGAAAAATTTGCACTTTTCCTCTGCCGTTTCACGCTTCCAACCCTCTTCTTGTTGGTCTGCCTTTGTTCACTATCTACAATAGAGTGCATTAGGGTAAAAGTTTGCATCAAATCTTTGCCATTTATGAAGATTGATCAATGATTTATTCCTTGCACCAAATCTTTCCAAAACAAGCATTTTCAATCTTTTTTTGCCCATATGAAGCCTTGCACGATTTGATCTTGTCACTAGCTGTATAATGACCCTAATCATGCACAAAATCTCAAGGTTTAATTGATTTTTGATATTTTCATTATTTTATATTGATTTTATTTGATTTAAATGAAATAAAATAAAAATAAAAAAAATAAAAAAAAGAATGAAAAGTGGAAGGGCTAATGGGTCGTGGATCACATTACAAACTCATTCCAAGCATAAAAAGTTAGACCTATTTAGCAAAAAAATGCAATTTTGGACACATTTGACTTTTGGCAATTTTGCAAAAAATGTCAACTTGGCCAATGCATAACTCTCTCAATTTTGACCCTAGAGAGTTGTTCTTGGACTTTTTAGAAAGCTTAGGATGTCCTCTAATCAACCCTTTTAGTCTCATATCAATTTAGTCTTCCATGTTCATGTATGAAGCTTTGATCCAAAATGTGTTTTTGTTAACTTTTCAAAATGACCTATAATGTCAAAATTCATATCTTCTTGTGAGTGCATATTTTAAACTTGGGAGCTGAAGATGAATTATAGGGAATTACATCCTCTTAAAAATGAGATTTGTATGGGTCATTTGTGATAAAGTATGAGAAAGTTATGCTTGGTCAAAGTTGAGTTGACTTTTCCTACAAAACCCTAATTTAGCAACTTTTGGGTTTTGATGAATTGTGAGCAATCCTTGAGGAATCATGATCAACCCTTTATAAAATGATGAATGATACTTAAAAATGAGAATGTTGACCAAAAATCTTGAAGTTTAACTGTATGTGGACCACATTTGACTTATGCCCTAGCATAGTCGATTTTTAGGCATTTGAGCAGTTGACTGAGCAAACTTCCTCTGCAAGGCTTGAAACTTGACATGGATGATCTTGAGAACATATTAGGACAATGGTGAGAATTTGGTATCCTTTGGACTCAAGCATATTGATGCAAAATGAAACCCTAATTTGAGATAGACTGCCTTAGGAGAGAGTTTGTCTGGTCAACTCTTGGACTTTCTTGAGCAATTTGAGGACCTCACTTGACATGTATTTGAGAAATATGGGAGGGAAAATTTTGGGGTACAAAAATATTGAAATTGAGATTAACTGTTATCTGGTCGAGTGCAGGTTTCAGATACTCAAATTGTCATCTGGTCGAATCCAGGTTTCAGTGATTGAAGAAGTCCAACTATTATCTGGTTGGGTCCAGGTTTTATTAATAACTTGAAAATTGTACTAATATCTGGTCGGATCCAGGCTTCATAGTATCTTTTTTTGGAAATAGTAAAGGCTTTGCTGACGACTTTACTGGGGATCAGGGGTTGTGACTCTATGATTCTGCAATAATTCGAAAGAGAATTCAAAATGGAGAGTGTAGACTCAATCGGGTAGGACAGACTCAGCTTGGGGAGGATACGCTCAATTGAGGATGATAGACTCTGTTTTGGGATGATAGCCTTGGTTGGGGAAGATATACTCAATTGGGAAAATACACTCAGCTGGGGAAGATAGGCTCAGCTAGGAAATTCGTGGTGTCTTGATTGTTGTATGTTGAGGAAATTTGAACTCGGGTGGGGAAATAACCCTGTTGGGGAAATAAACCTTGTTGAGGAGGTGTCTTTACTTTAGGAAGAGACCCACAAGGCTTCAACTTGTAAAAATTGACTTAGCTGGAGAGAAACGGCCAAGAGATTGAGACTCTGGTCGGGGATTATCCTATGCAAAGATACTTTGTGGGAAACTCCGTTGGGGAAAGGTTTATCGTAGCCGTCCTTGTGGGGATAATGATAATGATAATTCTGTGGGGATATTTCATATTTATTAAAGAGATGCTTGTTGCTGCTTAGTAGGACACATGTGCCAAACAGTTTTAATTATATTAATATGCATATGTTCATTCAATTTCAGTCATTGGACAAATTTGCATTCAAAACAAAGACATAAATTTTGCACTTCAAAGTATTTTTGTATTGATATTTTGCCCATAAATAGGCGTTTTTGTACAGAGAGACGGAGATCCTAGTAAGAGGAAATCATCGAAAGGAAAACAAAATTAATAATGAAAACAAATAGCCATGTGAAACGATCTTATCGCCTTCCAATTCTACTATTGCTCCAATGTCTTCGAATGTCCCTTGCCGTTAATAGAAGTTGATTTGATTGATCTTGGACTGTTTGAGCTTGGACCTTGGTGATAGAATTGATTGTGTTGATTCCACGGGACATAGTCACACGCTTTTAATCCTTAACTTTTGCCTGGACCGCCCTTTCGGGTTTTCAGCCCACCAGGATACCCTTTTTTTCCCAGGTCTCCCTTTCGGGTTTTCAACTTGCCGGGTGTATAATATTTTGCATATATCCCTAATTTTTGCCTAAACCTTTTGGTTTGCCGGGATACCCTTATTTTTCCTAGGTGTGTCAACCTAGCGGGTCTCTTATGCGTAGTATTTTTTAACTATGATCGCGTTTATAGGATGTGGGAAATCTTCACCATCCATGGTAGTCAGCATCATAGCACCTCCAGAGAAAACTCTTTTGACAACAAATGGCCCTTCATAGGTGGGAGTCCATTTGCCTCTGGGGTCGCCTTGTGGTAAAATGATGTGTTTTATCACCAAGTCGCCAACTTGATATACTCGAGGCTTGACCTTTTTGTTGAAAGTCTTGATCATCCGTTTTTGATACGTCTGACCATCGCAAATAGCAGCTAATCGTTTTTCGTCGATCAAGTTCAGCTGATCCAATCTCGTTTGAATCCACTCGTCTTCGCCTAAGCCTGCCTCAATCATAATCCTCAGTGAGAGAATCTGAACTTCCACTGGCAGAACAGCTTCCATGCCATAGATTAAGGAAAAGAGAGTTTCCCCCGTTGATATTCTAGCTGAAGTGCGGTAGCCATGTAGAGAAAACGGCAACATCTCATGTCAATCCTTATAGGTTACTACCATTTTCTGCATAATTTTCTTGATATTTTTTTAGCCGCTTCGACTGCGCCATTCATTTTCGGTCTATATGGAGAAGAATTGTGATGCTTGATCTTAAAGTGAGTGCAAATATCAGTGATCATAGCACTGTTGAGGTTTGTCTCATTATCGGTGATAATCCTTTCGGGGATACCATAATGACATATGAGATTATGTCTGATGAATCTGGCTACCACATTCTTGGTGACTGAGGCAAACGAGGAGGCTTCAACCCATTTGGTAAAATAGTCGATAACAACAAGAATGAAGCGATGTCCGTTAGAATTTGTAGGCTTGATCTCTCCGATCATGCCAATGCCCCATATTGCAAATGGCCACGGAGAAGTCATGAAATTCAGAGGGATAGGAGGCACATGGACCTTGTCAGCATAGATTTGGAAATTGTGATAAGTCCTTGAATGTTGATGGTAATCGGTCTCCATCGTTGACCAATAGTAATTGGCTCTTAAGATTTTCTTAGGCATCATATATCCGCTTGGGTGAGTAACAAAGAGACCATCGTGCATGTCTTCCATAATTTCCTCTTCCTCCTCCTTGTCCACACATTGGATTAGAGTTGAATCATGGTTGCGCTTATACAATATCCCATTACTTAGGAAGAATTTGGCTGCAAATCTTTGTAAGAACTTTCTGTCATTGATAGATGCACCCTCTGTATATTCTTGTGCTTCAAGGTATCTCATCACCTCATGGTACCATGGCTTTTCCGCATTGGTGTCAAGCTCATAGCAATGTGCAGGTTCATTGAATCTTTCAATTGTTATCATAGGGGTTTCGTTGTCCCATCTGACCTTGAACATCAAAGACATTGTTGCCAAAGCGTCAACCAACTGGTTTTCTTCCCTAAGGAAGTTCTCAAAAACGATCTCTTCGAAGTGAGGAATTAGGGAAAACACAAGTTCCTTGTAAGGGGTGAGATTAGGGTGTTTAGTGTCCCAATCTCCTTTTACTTGGCTGATCACTAGGGTGGAATATCTGAACATATTCAAATGCTTGATCCTTAAATCAATAGCAGCTTTCATACCTAAGATGCATGCTTCATACTCGGCCATATTGTTTGTGCAATCCAAACATAGTCTGGCAGTGAAAGGAGTGTGGAAACCTTCAAGAGAGATGATCACAGCACCAATTCTGTTACCTAAGGCGTTAGAAGCCCCATCGAATACCATAGTCCATCAGGATCCTGGTTCAGGTCCGTCATATGGTCCAGATTTCGCACAGTCGGTTACCAGCATGATGTTCTCATTAAGGAAATCGAAGTTCATTGATTGATAATCATCCACGGCTTGATGGGCCAAATGATCTGCTAGTACACTTCCTTTGATGGATTTTTGAGTCGTTTATTAAATGTCGTACTCAGTCAAGATCATTTTCCATCTGGCTATCCGTCCGAAAAGGGCAGGTTTCTCGAAGATGTACTTGATTTACTCCATCTTAGAAATCAACAGAGTGGTATGCGTCAACATATATTGTCTTAGCCAGAGAGCATCCCATGCCACAGCGCAGCAAGTTTTCTCAAGCAGTGAATATCTGGTTTCACAGTCGGTAAAATTTTTGCTCAGGTAATAAATAGCATGCTCTTTTCGGCCAGACTCATCATGTTGGTCCAGAACACACCCCATAGAATTCTCTAATACCGTCAAGTACATGATCAAGGGTCTTCCTTCAACTGGAGGCATGAGAATAGGAGGTTCTTGTAGGTATTATTTGATTTTGTCAAAGGCAATCTGGCAATCATTGTTCCATCTGACCACCTGATCTTTCTTCAAGAGTTTGAAGAGTGGCTCACAAGTAGCAGTCAAGTGAGATATGAAACGGGCAATGTAATTGAGACGACCCAGGAATCCTCTGACTTCTTTTTCAGAATGAGGGACTAGCATTTCTTGGATGACCTTTATCTTGGAAGGATCAACTTCAATGCCTTTATTACTGACGGCAAAACCTAGAAGCTTTCCAGATCATACTCCAAATGTGCACTTATTAGGGTTTAACCTTAACTTGTACTTTTTCAGCCTCTCGAATAACTTGTGCAGGTGATCGAGATATTCTTCTTCGGTTTGTGATCTGGAAATCATATCATCTACATATACCTCTATCTCATGATGAATCATGTCATGAAATAAAGCTACCATAGCCCTTTGATATGTTGCCCCTGCATTCTTTAATCCGAACGACATGACCTTGTAGCAGAAGGTGCCCCATTGCGTAACGAAAGTAGTATTTTCCATATCTTCGGAAGCCATTATTTGATTATAGACTGAGAAGCCATCCATGAATGAGAAGACTTTATGTTGAGCGGTATTATCAACTAAGACGTTAATGTGTGGTAGAGGGAAATCATCCTTGGGGCTTGCCCTATTCAGATCCCTATAGTCTACGCACATGCGAACTTTCCCATCTTTCTTTGGCATTGCACCACATTGGCAACCCATTGAGGATAGGATGTCACAGCTAGGAACCCCGCATTAAATTGTTTCATCACCTCGGCTTTGATCTTTTCAGACATATCAGGCCTCATGCGATGAACCTTTTGTTTAACAGGAGGGCAGTCTTCTTTAGTTGGCAGACGATGAACTACGATGTCGGTATCCAACCCAGGCATATCTTCATAAGACCAAGAAAATACTTCCACATAAACATGCAACACCTGAACCAACCTGCTCTTGACACTGCTTTCCAGGTTAGCGTCGATCTTGATTTCCTTCTTATCTGCCTCAGTACCCAAGTTGACAACTTCAACTGACTCCTCGTGCGGTTGAATACCTTTTTCCTCTTATAATAGAAGTCTGGCTAGTTCTCCCGATATGTCACAATCTTTCTCGCCTTCGTCTTCGGCTTGGTTGATAGGACATTCAAAGTCATAGTCGACAATAGTAGAGTCATTGGCAATAGGATCCAGAGTGGATGTGGTCCTGCAAGAGTGTGTGTGTGTGTGTGTGTGTGTGTGCATGTAAGATACATGGCTATATTTTTTTTGAAAAATGCATTTGAAAGAAAGGAAAGATATGAACACAAATATTTGAATGCAAAAGAGTCCAATATACTAAATGATCATATGATTCGATGAACATAAATAAAACCCTTGAAAAATGGACCAAAATTCCCCAGGCCAGGCACATGGCTTAAAAGTCATTGTTTGAATATTACATACAACAAGTTCTTGAATTGAAAGAAAAGCAGAAACAAGTAGATTACTCCTCAACGAAGGAGACTGGTATAAAATCCTTTGTATGCCAACTCTTCAGCTCCGTAGTAGTTGGATACACCCACTCCTCAAATGCAGTCTCTTCTTCAGAATCACCCATGGCGTTGACTCCATGGCTTCCAATGCGGAGAGGTGGCTTTCCAGTACGAGCACGCCTCATTTCCTTCTGAGCTTTAACGGTGAATCCCAAACCAAACTTGTCTGCTTAAAATGGGATATCGAGGAGTTTCCCCCAAGTATCAAAGTTTTCTTCTTCTATTTCTGCACGGGCATCCTTGACTGAAACCATATTTGGCGTGGCCTTAATAGCTTTAAACTCATCAGAAAAACATTTAGTAGCAGCAATCATCGGTGGTACAACCTCAAAGGCTTGACACGGGGTTTCAATGAATTCTCCGTCCATCTCTACGTACTTGAAACAATTAAGTTGGCTTACCATAAACTCTTCTTCTCCACAGACGGTGACTATTCTTCCCTTGACTGGATATTTGAGTTTCTGGTGGAGGGTTGAGGTTACTGCCCCAGCTTTGTGGATCCACGGGCGACCTAACAGACAAGAATAGGCAGGACGAATATCCATAATATAGAAGGTGGAGTTGAAGATTTGGGAACCCACTTTGATTGGAAGATCTACCTCCCCATGAACAGTCCTCTTTGATCCGTCAAACGCCCTTACGATGATATCACTTGGCTTCAATATTAAATCTTCGTCAAGATGGTCTAACGCCCCCTTGGGTAATACATTCAGAGAAGAACCAGTGTCGACTAGCACATGTGCTAAGGTAGTCCCTTTGCACTCGATAGAAACATGTAAAGCTTTATTGTGATTCTTCCCGAGAGGTGTTAAGTCAACATCTGAAAACCCCAAGCCATTATCAGTTGTCAGGCTAGCCACGCAATTCTCAAATTGGTTTGTTGTTGTCTAATGGGGGACATGAGCCCTTTTCAGGAACTTGATTAATGTCCGAGCATGGGCATCAGAGCAAAGCAGCAATGACAACATTGAAATCTTAGAGGGGGTTTGCCCCAATTGTTCTACAATTTTGAAGTCGCTTATCTTGATTATCTTCAAATTTTCATCCATTTCACGGGCGGAGGGTTCTTCATCAACTACATCTTTGGAAGGTACCTCAATCATAACAGGCTCAACAACCTTCTCTTTTCCTCTTGCATCGGTACCTAGCTTGGCAGCAGTAATGCGGATGGGCGTCTTTGTAACTACTGGAGGTGAGATATTGGGTGAAAATATTCTCCCAGTTCTATTTACTTTGCTTGAGCCAGCTATGTTACCAACATTTTCATCTTTTTCTTCTTTGATCCAGCCATCTTGTTTAATCCCATGATAGAATACTTCTGCTCCGTAATTCCATGGTACCGCTTTATTTGAAGAGTAAGGAATCGGTTCGGGATTGGTAATGATTAAGGGAGAAACAGTGGGTTCATTTGAAATCCTAATATGGCCTTTGGAGGTGATGCTAATAGGTTTGTTTGAGATAGTAATGTTGGAGAGGTCTTCACATTTTTTAATCAATCTTTTGGTAAGTGGAGTCTTTTCAAACAGAATTTTGTGGCTATCCATCAGGCGTTGTATGCCTTTCTTCAGCCTTTCATAACCATTGTATTGTCTCGTACAACACACACAGTCTTTTTCACAGCCAGGGAAAATCCCAGTTTTTAATAGATTATTCTTGATTATATTCAGCGAGGTAGTCAATTCTTTAACAGAGGCAATAAAAATTGTATCTTCTACAACATTAACACCTTTGTCATGCTTTGGCATTGGAGCGGTAATTACATTCGGCGTTGGAGGAGGATCAAATTCAATAGTTTTGTTGTCAATCAAATCCTGGATTTTGTTCTTCAAGGCCTAGCACTGGCCAGTCTCGTGCCCGGGGCTGTTTGAATGGTAAGCACACTTGGCGTTCAGATTATATTTTGGTGACGAGGTGTCAGGGTTGGCGGGAGGATCGCGTAATGTCACTAAATTAGCCTTGAGCAAATGATGAAGGGCTTGAGATAGTGACATGCCTAACCTTGTAAACTGTCTTCTTGGAGTTTCAAAACATTGCTGATTTGCAGATGGTCTTGGAGTAGGAGTTGGATTGGAGATTCGGACAGCATTGACAGACGGACGATCATTCTTCTTGATATGGGCCCTTGCCCCATACACAACATTAATTTCTTTCTTCGTAGCAAAAGGTTTTTTGATAGGATTGGGGGTGGAGGTAGATGCCACAGAGATCTTCCCACTTTTGATGTCACTCTCAATTATTTCACCGGTTAAGATTAATTCGGTGAAACCAGAAGAAGAGAAACCTACCAACATATTGAAGAAAGGACCTGATAAGGTGCCCATGAATATGTCGATGTGTTCCCTATCAATCAAGGGAGGTTGGACCCTACTAGCAAGGTCTCTCCACCTTTGCGCATATTCCTTAAATCCTTCACTCTTTCCCATAGTCATATCTTGCAATTAAACCCTCGTTGGCGCCAAGTCGGCGTTGTATTGATACTGGTGATAAAATGCAGTAGCTAGATCCTCCCAAGTATTGATACGAGAACCATCTAACTGGTAAAACCATTCACGTTGTGTTCCAGCCAGACTCTCTTGGAAAAAGTGAACCCATAGCTTTTTATCGGCAGTGTGCGGTTGCATCTTGTGCACATAAGACTTCAAATGGAGTTTTGGACAAGAAACCCCATCGTACTTGGCAAAGATTGGTACTTTGAATTTGTGGGGGATGATTACCCCAGAGATTAAACCCAAATCGTCAAAATCTAAACCGGGGACGGCTTGGATTTCAACCTCTTTCAACCTGTCTTCCAACTGCTTGTATTTGACATCACCAGGTGGATACTGCTCGTTAAAATAATCATCATCATACTCTTGATTATTATCACACTCGGCCTGAGTACTCTTGACCTCGCCAACCTGGTTCTCGTCCTCTTCAGATGAGTCTCCTCCTACTGGGATTTGTCGAATTGTCTCCTTGAACCTTCTACCCATGTTGAGTAGAGCTTTCTTCTTTGGCTTCTTCTTAACGGTCAGCAAAGCCATCATATCTTGTTGCCCCTTGGCTAGGGCAAGTAGAGCTTCCTGAAACTGAGAATTCTGGGCTTGGAGTTTCGTCACAGTTTTCTCTAGATCCATCTTGCTGAAATAAACAGCAGAAAGATAAGGAAACCTGTTATGTGAAAACCTGTCATGTTATGATGCATGGAGTATGTACATGCAAATGATTTCAAGGATTAATGAAATTTAAATTTGTATAGACAAAAGAATGAACAAACATTAATTTTCATTAGTCAAAATAAGGAAGATTACATCATGCCTCTTGGGTTTACAAAGTAGCTTTCTAAGATAGAAAGACTGAACGCATCCTCTTTGGTGCGAGATAGGCATTCACACTTTGCTCTTCTTGTAGCTTCTTTGTAAGCTCCAAGACCCTCGTTTCACTAGCATAGAACTGAGCCTCGAAAGTATCTCGTTCTTCCTTCAGCTGGATCCAACCCTTTTGTAAGTCTTCGAGAGAGGTGGGCATGTTGGGATGGAGGATAAGGAACATCTCCTTCGACCACAGGCTCCATGATGACTGGTAAGATCGAAGGATAAGGCATCACAAGTTTCTGAGCACGAGTTCGCACCCATTTAAGGTAAGGCTCGAGGGGAATGGAGTTCTTGTGTCCTAACGTCTTGCTTTCCACCTTGTTCAACATCCTCCAAGCTTGGATAAATCTCTAACAGTAACCTTAATCGTCAATCTCGTAGTCAAATACCACTCCTTGAATAAACATCTCATGGGGACCATCTCTCCGGGCGTAACCAAACTGTCTTAAGAATAAGCAAGGGTTTTAAGTGATACCCCTTCTAATGCCAAGTAAAGGGACATTAGGGAATTCTCCACAACGGTCGACGATGGTAACATTCTCCAAAGAGCGGGAACACCAATGAATATCTGAATGTCAGAGTGCCATCAATCTCTGTGACCACCTTGAACCTTGCTCATTCTTCAACACAGATTGGAGAATATTCGAAACAAACCATCTTGCCAAAAGAGGAGTACAACACATAAGGATACCCCTTTTTCTCGTAGTGCGAGTGTGAAAGGAATGTAAAATATCCCCTAGCAAAGTCGGCACCGGGTTACGAGACATGAAGATTTTGACAGCGTTCACATCTATGAGTTGGTCAGGATTTGGAAGCAAAACCATCCCATAGATGAGGAGAGCCACAATTTCCTCAAAGGCTTGCAAGTGTAGAGCTTGAGAAATCTCTTCTGGCTTTGGGTCTCTTTCTGTATCGTTGAAAGGTAGTTGATTGAGAATAGGAATCCTCAAGAGTTGGGAGAATTCTTCCAAAGTTGGCACAAGTTGGTAATCAGGAAATGTGAAGCAATGGTGTAAAGGATCAAAGATTTGAAAGAGCACCTTCATCATGTCTTCATCAGTGTTAGAGGTAACCAAGTTTAGTAGGCGACCATGTCTCTCGGTGAATGGAGAAATTTCAGGAATCCTTTAAGCTAGCTCCTTAAGTTGAGGAGGGATCCTTATAAGGTTAACTTGAATAGTTTTCCTGCGAAGATAATTCATGTCCTACAAAACAGAACAAAGATAAATCCCAAGATCCTTGAAATGGTTAGTGTATGATGTTATGATGCTCATGATGTTATGTACAAACAAAACAAGCAAGTCCTTAGGTTTAGGCTTGCTGGGAGTTTTATAGGTAAGTACCCTCTTGAAGTTTAGTTGGCCTAAACCTGTCCTAGAAATAGTAACCGGGTTCTAAGGAGCTCAATATCACTGGTTTTTTTCTTTGATCATTGTTTCAGCACAAGCCTCTTTAATGGCGACCGAAATATCCCAAAAAACCAAACCTCAATGAGTGTAGTATCGAGTATCTACCAACTTCGGACTGCACCAAAGTTGGTCATCTCACTACGTCCTAAAGGCCAATTTGGTCAAGTAAAGGTTCTAAAAGTTCATTAGTGCTTTATGACATCACTCAGCGGCCCCTTATTCTCCTTGACTACTCAAGGTCTACCGGTATCCACAAATATGTCGCACTAATGTAGCTATTGCTTAGACCATGTCGGTATACCCCGCACAGTTTCCACAACGTATTGCTACTTACCTATAAGGTATCCCAAATCCGGGTAGAGGATTCAAACCCAAACAAAAAACCAAAAATGTAAAGCAAACAAATCAAACAATGAAAGTAAGTAAATGTGATCTAGCCCTAAGTTAACCCCGCTTATTAAATACAATCCCCAACAGAGTCTCCAGTTCTGTGGCACGGTGGGAGAACTGACTTGGGTGTTTTGCGTTTGATTGCAAATGTTGCGGTTTAGCAAGAGTCGCCACCGACTTTTCTTTTATCCAAAAGGAAAGGTGAAAAAGCACAGGAAAGACCTTTGATATTATTTCTTGAGTTTGGTGGGTAGATTATGAAAAAGGGAAGGTATTAGCACCCTCTTCATCCATGGTTTTCCATGGGATCTTAGTTACTTGCTAGATCACTTGCTTTTGTTTGAAATTGTGCTTTGTGTGGTTTTTGAAAGTATTTTGTAAAGAGGCCATTTTTTAGGCAATCTTTGTAATGATTCTTGTTTGTAAGAATGTATACAAAGATGTTCATCTTTTGAAAATGTTTTCAAGTTTGTAAGATGTTTAAAGTATAGGTGATTATTTTTGAAAATAGTAAGGATGTTTGTTTTGAAATGGAGCAAGTAATTAGGAGCAATCTACCTACTCAAATGTCTTTCTTGTTCATTTTCTTTTCCTTTGACATTGTTGTCTTACCATTTGATTTGGTAAGCAACCCTATCTTTGTATATAAACGGGACGGGCGCGGGTCATCGTATAACCATGATTAGCAATGTTGCAAGGTATCTTAGCATTCTTTTTGAGGGACTAAGATCATTTAAGGCAACTTTAGAGAGCGTCATCGAGGGACTATGATCTTGTATTTGCTTGTTTTTTTACTAAGATACCTCTCATGCGTAATATGGCCATTTTGTATAAGGTAACCAAGTGGAATAACCCTAGGGGTGCTTGTGTGCAAATGGGTTGTTTTCATGCTTTGTTTTTGTCTTGAACATGGGTTGTCTATTTGTTGTTTTTATCTCATCATGCACACCCTAATTACTAATAATACATGAAAGCAATAAAAATGTGGAAAAGTAAAGTCCTACGCTATTACAAACATTAGGGGGGTGGGGTGTACAAATTCAAAAATGGGGATTGCAAATTAAATCCTAAGTTACTATTACAACCACATTGAATGGATAAGAATGTACAAGAAATGTAAAATGAACTTGTTTTGTTTTTTTTTAAAAGAAATAAGTTTGGTTTAAGAAAATATTTTGATCTTTTATGTTAAAAGAAACAAAATAAGATATGTGAATATGAAATATATTTTTTTATGTGTTTTTTGATTAATAAAAAAAATGGCAGAAATAATAAGGAGAAAGGAAAATAGAATTAGCGCTTTGCTGAAATAAAAAAGGTCAGAAGTTCTGACTCTGGCGTGCTGCACAAATTCAAATAAACGTTAGTAGAAACAGGGGAGGTCAGAAGTTCTGGGTCCGCTGAGAACAAAGAAGATTTCAGAAGTTCTGATGCCACTGGTGGAACTTCGTCTCCCTCTCCATGCTAGTCGGAGCATCTGCAACTTGGTCATTTCTCAACAAAATAGAAGATGTGCGTATAACAGTTATGGCAGGTTTCATAATGTTTCAGAAACAAGAGATATCAGAACTATAAATCAGAAGCAAGCATAAATTTTCTAATCCTAATTCTGAGTTCTAATTTCTTCAAGAAGTTCTGAACTGAAATTCTCTTTACTTAGGCAGGCAAATATATGAAACCTCAGAATGTGTACAACATCAGAATCAGGATGTCTACATTGTATTTTTGAACAAAGTTTCCTGACAATGCCTAAGTAATATAATGAGAGTTAACAGAATCTTACCTTGCAGCTGGAAAATGTTCTGTGAGCTAGAGTCTGGCTCTGACCGCTTGTGATGTTCTGAACAGCTTCCTCTCGTGTTCAGCAGGCTAGAAACTTTCAACTTGGGTTGTGAGTGATTAGAAAATTCTGGAACAGCCAAGAAGCAAAGTGTTGACTTCTTTGAGGTGGATATTGATGGTTAGTATGTTACAGTTTGACTACAGAAGTTATGATGGCTTTTGAATGTATATAAAAAATTATATGGATGGTTTTGGTCAAGAAACACTTGAGGAAAAATGGTATTTGAATGCAAGTATCAAAAGCTAACATGTTTTGTATTTTGTGTTTGCAGTTTTTAGACTCTTGGAATTTTAGCAGGGGTTCAGGGCTTTTCTTTCTCAACTTTCCGACCCTTTTACAGTTGCCAATAGCTTTCAATTTATAGGCAAAGATTTTGTAGCTTGGAGAGTACAACCAACACATGCTAGGGTGTTGCCTTGATGTTGAAGCAAGTATGGTGGTTAGTAGCCTTAGCAGTGCCTAAGCTGGAATTATAAGCAGGAATTAAGGAAATGTAACTTCAAAAGCAAAAGCAACGCATGGGCCTAGCACACTTTTGTACAAGAGTTTGCTTTTCCAAGACAGTAAAGGTACTTCTATGCCACCCGTGGAGAAATCCTTTGAACAAAGACCCAGAAGTGGTTGTGAGAATTAAATGATGATGAGGTTGATCAAACCAGAAATCCTGAAACGTGATCTTTTGTATCATTGCTTAGTTCAGGATCAGAAGTTCAGGTTCAACGTGACTTAGAATATACATCCAACTTCTGATCTTTGTATCTCCTTGCTCCAGTATGTTCTGAAGGAGATCTCAGACTTTCCAGGAAGCTTGCAGCATGCTTTGTAACCTTCTTTGAATTACCCTTGCAAACTCTGACCGAACCTTTGTGAAAACTGGCCCAGAAGTTCTGACCAAACTCTGTCTTGAAAGTGTCCAGAATTTGCTGAGTGCTTTAGTTTCATGGACGTGTCTTTGAACATTTATAACTTAAAATTCCAGCATTTCCAAGAGAAGTTCTGTTTTGTAATGTTTTAGATCTTATTGAAATCTAAAACTCTTGAGTTAGAAATTATTCCAGTATTAGCTTGTCTCATGGTGATAATCTGATCAGAAATTATGAACTTGTCATATTTCTTAAACACTTAGAAACATTCTAAGTATTTAGAAATTTGACTTTTCCAAAGTAACTTTTGACTTTTGAATTTCTAGATGAAACAAACTTCATATCTTAACATGTCTTGATGAAATATGACTCTTGAAACTTGATTTTAATCAAAAGTCAAATTTTGACTTTTCAATGCACAAATGACCATTTTACCCTCGTGAATGACTTTCTTGGAAAATTTGTAAATCAAGGCTTGATATTGGATGGGAGCAAACCTGAGGATCCAGGGTGATCCTTTGAGAAATGAGAGGAAAAATTTTGGGGTACAACACCAATATTTTTATTTTCTTTATATGTTCTCTTTACTTTTATTTATTTATTTATTTTACTATTTTTATTTTAACCTAAAAATATAAAAAGTGCATTTTCTTAAATAATTTTCTAATTTTTATTTTTATTTTCACCTTATTTATTTTATAAACAAAACACTAAAAATGTTTTTCTTAACAAATATAATTCCTCTTATTAATTAATTTAATTTCTTTTCTTTAATTAATTTAGGTTTAGTCTTATTAAATCAACTTAGACTAATTACTTATTCTCTTTCTTTTTATTAGTTTAGTTAAATTAAGACCTTTCATAAAAAACCAAAACAATTCTCTCTTCTTGCACATTACCTTTATATTCTTGTACATTTTATTTGGCATTATTCAATATGTTTGTAATATTAATTAGGTTTTAATTGCTTTCATCCCCATTTTTAATTTGTATCCCCCTCCCCTAAAGTATTGTAATACCGTAGAACTTTTAATTTCCCCAATTTATCGTTTTCTATATTATTGCTAGTAATTAGGGTTTGTATGGCAAGATTTAAAATCAACAAGTAGAAAATCCTAATTCAAAGACAAAAATGCATGAAAAAGCAAACACTTTGCACACTTACACCTCTAGGGTTAATCCACGCTTGTTTCCTTGGAATAAACAGTCATGTCCCTCGAACGTAGGATACTTTAACAATGACCCTCGAATACAAGATCGTAGTCCCTCGGTGACCCTTCAATGTTGCCTTCGGTAAACGATCTTAGACCCTTAAGAAAAATTGTTAAGGTATCCTACAATGTTGTCTTCTATGGCTGTACACTGACCCACGCCCGTCCCTTCACATCCAATGATAAGGCTTTCTACTAACTAATGGTAGAATAGCACTATCTAGAGGAGGAGGAAAAGAACAAAGACTTTCTTTTGAGTAGGTAGAATGCTCGTAGTTGTTTTCTCATAAACATTTCAAAACAAAACATCTTTCAAACACACCAACACTTTCATGAAACACTTTGTATACATTCTTATAGAGACGAGAATAATTATAAAGTTCGCCTAAACAAAGGCACTTTCAAAAATACTTTCAAAACTATCACAAACGCATTTCAAACAAAGCATTTCAAAGTGAGCTAGAAACTAAGATCCCATAGATAACTGCGGATGAAAAGGGTGCTAGCACCTTCCCTTTTCATAACCTACTCCCCGAACTCAAGAAAAATCTCAAAAGGTCTTTCCTGTTCTTTTCACCCTTTCCTTTATTGGATAAAAGAAAAGCCGGTGGCGACTCTTGCTATCCGCAACAATTTCGATCAAACGTAAAACACCCAAGTCAGTTCTCCCACTGTATCACATTATTTCTTGTGTTCTTGAGCATTAGAAGTCTCTTACTTGTGTGTTTGAGCATTGGAAGTCTCTTGCTTATGTGCTTGAGCAATTGTAATTGATGGTGATTATAGTAAAATCCATTGGAAGTGAAATTGTTGTACCCTAAAATTTTTCCTCTCTTTTCTCAAGATATTTATCACCAAAAACTCTTCAATGACTCCAGCTTGCACAAGTATTGACTAGGTCAGATCATCTCCTAAGCATTGGGACTGCAAATTAGGGTTTTTACTGAGAATGACTGATCACTGACTTTTGACCTAATACATGACCTAATGACTTGAAGCATAATCTCAAGGACTCTAACATAACATGTTGACCTAATTTCATGGCTCGAATCAGTTCTCAGGATCAAAGGTTTGATAGTTGAAATTTGGATCAACTGACGAAAAGTCAACCGATACATAAAAAGTCAAACTTTGACTTTTTGGTCAACATTGAATTTCAAAGATCAAAGTTCATCAAGACATTCAAGAATATTAAAATTGGTAAACAAGAATCAAGAAAGTCAAGAAAGTCAACAAAAAGTCAAGATTTCCAAGACTTAGGAAAATTCTAAGTGTTTTTAACCTTGATAATTTCATTACTTCATGACAATTTTTCACCAAGATACAAGATGATTCAAAGAAAACTTTCAACATGAAAGTTGTAGATATTTATGAACTCTACAACTTTGTATTAGAGGGTTGATGTCTAAAAAATGCTTAGATTTGAAAATACAGGCCCATGAAGTCATGACATTTTCATCTAACACTTAGAGAAATTTTTAATAGGTTTTGGTCAGTTTTTATCTCAACTTCTTGGCCAATTTTCATCAAGTTCCAGTTTGATTTAGCCAAATTGGTCAACATGAAAGTTGTAGACAACGTTTCAAGCTTTCCAAAACATCCAAGAGCATGAATTTATCATACTTGAGCTAGGAGATTCAAAGGCATGAAGTTGGACATCTATTCTTGAATTACAAGCCATTTTGGTGAAGAACACATAATCCAATCTACATGCTATGCTGCATAATCTTGTGTTGCATGCCTTCTAACTTTCAAATATCACCATAATTTAATGCTTACACAAACCTTTGAGCTATGGTCCATTTGGTTTAAGCATTGTCCAAGTGATCTTTCCATTTTTGGCACAAAGACACCATTGCCATTCTTGAAAAGCATGCTTTAATCACAATGTCAACTCCTTGAGCCTCTCAATGGTTCCTTCTACACATACACAGTGTCAAAAGCAATAAGCAACCATCTACGACCTGTAAAGTACTCCTAAAAAATAGGCCATGCCCACATTGGAACTATGAAAAGTCATGAACTCTCACTTAAAATCCAACCTAGCCACAACATGTTATCTTGAAAATCTGATTAACCCTTGTCTTAAAACATCTTGCCTATAAATAGAGAGACCATTTGCAAGATAAAGAGAGATGAACAAGCCCTCAAAACTCCTATACTCTCAAAAAACCAGAATTGTCCATAAAACCTCCACTTTTGAGCTTTGAAGTCCAAATATTTAAACCTTTCACACCTTGCAAGTTTTTCCCAAACAAATCATCCAAATACTTCACATACATCATATAGAAGTTGTTCAAACACAAGAACAACTCCTGTAACATCACTATCACCATCTTCCAACCCCAAAAAACAGTACTTTGCAACTTCATTTAGTTGGAGTGATTCAGCAACTTTCAGCATAAAGTGAGGATCAGAGCAACTTCGAGAAGGTCCAAAGAAGCTCGATCAATCACCGCTTCATGCCCGAAAACGTTTGTAAATGTTCTAAAGTTTTCACTTCAATAGGTAAACTTTCTCAAACTGTAATATCTTTATCCATACATCATTTGCTTTTGCTTTCAAAAGGATACAACAGGATAGATCAAAGAAATAACTTAGCAAAAAAGGCATGCCAGGGGCTGACACGAGTGCCCGTGTCACCTCAGCTGGGTTGAAAACTTAACAAAAATGCAGAGCAGGTCTTAACACGGGTGCCCGTGTCACACGACACGGCCCGTGTCAACTCAACTGGTTCAGACACGTGCAAAAAATAGGCAGGCATGGGCTGACACGGGCGCTTGTGTCACACGACACGGCCCATGTCATTTTGGGTGGAACAAAAGTGTGCAGAGAAGCTTGAACAGGTCCTGACACGGGTGCCCGGTGTCCACTGACACGACCCTTGTCAGCTCAGGCACCAAATTTCCTAATTTTGAGTTATTTTGTTTATCTTTGGACATATTGCCTTGCTTGGAGTTGACTTAACACCATAAAACCGTTTTTTATAAAGGAAACATCAAAAACATTTTTCTGAACAATTAGTGTTCTTTTAAGTTAACTTAGACCTAGGTTTTTCTTCAATTAAATGAACTACAAAACCTTTTATATTAACAAAAAACCTAAAAAACAATTTATTTTCACTTCACATTTTCTTGTGCATTTTTACATTATGAATTATGTAATTGTCAAAGCCTTGTAATAGTAACTAGGGTTTATTTTACTTGTCATCCCCATTTGTAAATTTTTATCCCCCATCCCCTCAAGTATTGTAATAGTGTAGGACATTTAATTTCCATAATTTATCACTTTCCATATTATTGCTAGTAATTAGGGTTTGTATGGAAAGACTTAAAATCAATACTAGATAACCCTAATTCAAGACAAAATTAAATGAACACAATACACTTTGCACACATGCACCTCTAGGGTAACCCACACTTGTTGCCTCGGATATAAGCAGTCATGTCCCTCGAACGTGGGGTACTTTAGCAAAAAAAACTCGATTATAAGATCGTAGTCCCTCGATGACCCTTTGATGACGCCTTCGATAAACGATCTTATAACCTTATGACAAATTACTAAGGTATCCTACAACGTTTCCTTCTATGACTGTACGACGACCCACGCATGTCCCCTCACATCCAATGATATAGTTTCTTACTAACTAATGATAAGATAACAATATCTAAAGGAGGAGGAAGAGAACAAAGACTTTCTTTTGAGTAGGTAGAACGATCATAGTTGCTTGCTCACAAACATTTCAAAATAAAACATCTTTCAAAACATACCAAACACCTTCATGAAATATTTTCAAAAGTCAACGCTTTATATACATTTTCTCCGAAACGAAAAACATTACAAAGTTTGCCTAAACGAGGGCACTTTTCAAAATATTTTCAAACTTACACAAAACACAAAAACATTTACAAAGTATTTCAAAGTGAGGTAGCAACTAAGATCCAATAGATAACTATGGATGAAAATGATGCTAACACCTTCCCTTTTCATAACCTACCCCCTGAACTCAAGTAAAATTCTCAAAAGGTCTTTCCTGTTCTTTTCACCCTTTTCTTTATTGGATAAAAGAAAAGTCGATGGCGACTCTTGCTATCTGTAACAATTGCGATCAAACGCAAAACACCCAAGTCAGTTCTTCCACCGTATTACAGCAATGATACTGGAATACTCTCGTTTTATGGTAAGAACCCATATAAAATTATTGTGTGTCTTTCTTTCTTTAGCTCTACCTCTAAACTAATTTTTATCCACTGCAAACACTTGACTCTGTATCAAATTCTAGACTTTAAGTATAGAATATGATAAGAGAATTTTTAAAAGAAAGAAAAAGCTAACACAATTCAATCCGCCTTCTTGTCTTTTTCTCACTTTCAATTGGTATCAAAGCAAGGTCTATGCTCTAAACACTTAACAATGGTACATAAAAGATCCTGAGAGAAAAACATGTTTGTTGTGTTTAATAACTCTGGTGGTCCTAGTGTTAACAATGATGTGAACTATGATTTATTAATTAATATTAATCATGAACAACACATCAAGATTAATCAACTCCCCATCTCTAATTCACCCAACATAACAACAAATTGCACAAGAAGAAGATGTAACAAAAAGGATAATGAATCTGAGATGAATACATAATCAATAAGTTGTTCATGAAAAGAAGAGAAAGAATTATGGTGATGGGTATATACATGTTGCACCCCAAAATTTACCCTCTTGATTTTGGCTTATGTTTCATCATGAATATCATATTGCATTACATTCATACATTATGATGGGATCAAAGTACTTGGGTTATCAAGTCTTCCTCAAGCTTTGAAGGTTGATTGCATTGACAAGTTGCTCAGTCAAATTAGGATTTTGTTTGATCAAGGCTATTAATCAATGTACAAGTCTTAATTTGGAAGCTACAACATCTCATTGGTATTTGAAAGGTCTTTGTACATAAAACTGGTCAAGATATCGAGAGGATTTGAAGTTTTGAAGATGGTTCATCAGTCTCCTAAAATGTTGACCAAAATTAGGGTTTGGGATTTCATCAAGTTTTCTTGAGAATCTTGAAGTGAAACTTTGTACATGGCCTCTATATATTTTAAAGATCATATGTTTGGAGTTTTGATCATCAATTTTGAAGGGAAGTGGATCAATTGATTCAAAGGGGCAAAATGGTCATTTTGGTCAAAATCAGTCAAAGTCAAGGTTGACTAAGTGAACTTTTGGCCAACCGTCAATTTAAGGATGTAATTTTCATATTTCAAGTCCATTTTGATCATTGGATCAAAGAGATTGAGGTTTGGGTGGAAACTTGTTCATGAAGAAACCCTAAAAGTTTCTAATTTTGGAAAATAAGGACTTAATTTCAAAAATTCACATTTTATTCACCTTTGATCAAAAAAATGAAAATGAAACATGCTTGGAAAGGTAAGAGGATTATATTTAACCTCCTTTTGGTCTCATGTCCAAATTGGCAAGGAATCAAGAATTATGGTCTTTGGAAATCACAAAAGTATAGGTCATTTTCCAAACTTAGTGAATTTCAAGCTCAATTTTGAGAAACTTAATGGATTCAATTGCAAAAGATCAAAACTAAGGGATTGTATATCTTTTCAATACCTTTCCAAATTATACTCATTTGTGTCCAAATTCAAAAATATGAGCAAGTTATGGACTTTGGAATTTTGAGGCATTTTATTGAATTTTGACAAATATGCAAAATGTCCATTTCTTGAGAACTTCATTTTCAGCTATTCTCTTCACTTCTAATCAAGCCCATGAACAATTTGTGACATGTTGAGGCCCATCACACTCATCATTTCATGCCCATATTGCTTCATAAACTTGCTTGGATGAAAAAAAATACAAAACATGCTCAATGTTTTAAAATCACCAACACCTCTTCATTTCAAACAATCATGAGCTGGCACTTTGGGCATGTAATTCTGACTTCATTTGGCTCACAAAACGCATAAAAGGAAAGCAAATGCATGAGTGAAACGCAGATTCCGTGTACATCTTCATTTTTGGCCAAAACTTCCAAACTTACCCTCCATCAGTTTTGAGTGCCAAATACCACTTCTATCCTCTTACCCTCGTGCTATATAACAAGAATCAAGGCTCATTTGTGAAGGAAGAGGCTCATAACCACTACATTGAAAATCTGAACATCTTGGAAGCAGCTCTGCAAATTGCTTCGAATCTCTCTTTTCCTTGGGTCATTCTTCAAAATTCTTGGTGATCCAGCTTCAGTGAAGTAAGGAAATCAAGCCTACACCATTGGATTGCTTCTGGAGTGAAGGAATCGTGTTTCCAGATTTCACATCCATGTGAGTTTCTTGAACTTTGATTTATGTGTTTCATCTTGAATTAAGGATGCAAATCATGTTCATTGAGTTGCTAGCTGGCCAATCATTAGGATTGATGTATATTTGAGCTTTGATTCAAGCAGAATTATTGAAATTGTGTTCATGACTTTGATATTTACAGTGAGTTTTTCCAGTTTTTGAGACCTTATTTCTTGATCTACGCTTGATCTTTGAGTTTGATTCAAATTGCATCATGTAGTATGATATCCTAGCTTTAATTTGCACTTGATTTCATGGATTTTGGTTAAGAAACGAGCATGATTGATGGATTTGAACATAGGCTTATGAACTGTGGTATTGCACGCGTTTTTCCCTATGCTGGAGGTTGAAGATGAAGTGAGGTGGCACGCTGTGATTGGTCTGTTTCAAATTATCATGCATTTTTCATATTTTTGTTTTAATTGATTTTCTGATTTTTGTTTCTTGATTAAAACAATTTAAAAAATTCTGAAAAAATCCTCACAAGTTCAAAATAATTTCTACTATCTTGTGTAATTTTATTGGAATTTTTAAAAAATATTTTGATTGGTTTAAAAATTAATGAATTTAATAATTGTTTGTTTAGGGATTATTTTTGTTTTAATATTTCTTTGACCTAAAAAATTCCACAAAAAATATTTTGAGCTCACAAAATAATATAGAATTTGATTCTGACTTTGGTTTGATTTTTTTTCCTATTTTTAATTAGAAATTTAATTTGAGAAGTTTATTTTGATTTTTTTGCTTCATAATTTTTATTTTAATACCTCCCTTAATACAAAAATTCTCAAAAAAATCATGCAAGCTTGTTTTTAATCATAGAATCTGAATACATTTTTATTTTGACCTTTTTGTGATTATTGGCTAGGGTTTTCATTTTTTCCTTTAAATAATAGTTTAATTGTTAATTGTTTGTATAATTTTTATTTTAATATTTCATTTAATTCAAAAATTCCAAAAAAAATCAGAGATGTGTGTTTTTGGTTCTAACATTTGAATATAATTTTGGTTGCAATTTTTTCTGACTTTTGTTTAGAATTTCATTTTGGGATGAGATTATTGGATTAATTGATTAATTGTTTGGATTTAATTTTATTTTTGACTTTCCTTTAATTCAAAAAATGTGAAAAATATGTATTCTGAAATTTAGGGTTTCCTTGTAATTTGCATGATCTTGGTTTGAATTGTTTGAATTTTGATCTTATCTAATCAATATTTAAGATTAAAAGTCAAAAATTAGGATTTTGTTGCTTATTGTGCAAGTTTCTTTTTCAAAACCATTATGCCCTAGATTTTAAATAGAATTCAAGTCTTGATTAGGGTTCATGAATGTATTGAGGATCTGAAAACCATTTTTCTTGAATTATTTGACTTGGTATGATATTTTTCCATGAATTATTTTGAAAACTTGTCTAGTTTTGGTAGTTTTGCCAACTAGTCTTGAACTTTGGGCCTCATTTGAATTCTTCCTCAATCATTCATGAACTTAGGACTTGCTTTCTTACTTCTACACACTTCAAATATGCTAAGATATTTTTGGTTTGAATTATGGATCCTTGTTTCTATTTTGGATGTATTTTTGAAGTGAAGGTACCTAATTAATGTTGCATATCTTGTTGCAATTTGATTGATGGCCAATGAACTTGAGTGAGGCTTATAATTGGGCACTTAATGATCATGTTGGATGTGTTTATTCAAATAAACTCAAGCCATTTCACTTAAAGCCCCATGTTTGAATGTTTGAACCCTTTTTTTATGTATTATGTGGGCTTCATCTTCTATTGTGCTTGTGAGCTGTGGTTGATTTAATTGAGTATGATTGAAATGTGGTTACTACTGACCTTCATGGTCCTTGATTATATTCTTCTCAAGCTCCCATGATCCTTGATTGATATTCAATTTTCAATTCAATATGGTGATGGAAAGGAGCAACATTCCTCTGATTCTTTTGACCAATTTGTGCACATGCTTGTTTCATTCTGTCTATCATGAATAATGTTTGTTAGTTGTTATCATGTTTTCTCATTTCATTTTGGTGACATCATCCATCCCTTATGTGAATCATCATCCTATTCATGGGAATACTAACTTGGTTGTTGAATGTGCGAAGTACTCTGAGAAAAGTTTTCCATTTTTTGAGGCTATTGTGTTTCACTTTATTTGTGGAACACAGTTTGTTATGTTTGCACTACTCTTTTGCTTGGCATATTTGATAGTCTATGCAAGATATACACATGTGATTATGAATGCTATACATTGCCCATGGGATCTGTTCATATCTGAAAATCTCAATACTTATATCTTGATGGCGTAATTCCTGACTTGATTTGTCTACTGATGCCAGCTTGCTTGAAGTTCTCTGGGTTTCTTTTATTTTTGCTCAGTTGCTACGGATAATTATCTGTTTGGTATTGCACTATTTTCTTTCTTCCATTTTCATTTTTCATAGTTCTATAATTGCATGATGGGACCTTTGTTGCTGATATATGTCAGGAGGCCCTCTAGTTTTTGTCTGATACATGTGTTGTGTTTGCTTTTGATCGATGAGTCACTCAATTTAGAAATTGAGATCACGACTTTGCTCTCAGTGCAAGTTCCCTATAGGATGATTATTATTTTCTTTTTTAATTGTTGATCGATGAGTCACTCAATTTAAAAATTGAGATCACGACTTTGCTCTCAGTGCATGTTCCCTATAAGAGATTTATTGCTTTTCTTATTTAATTGTTGATCGATGAGTCACTCAATTTAGAAATTGAGATCACGACTTTGCTCTCATTGCATGTTCCCTATAAGATAGTTTTGTTAAGCTTCCTTTGACATGAGAATTAAGGTAGGATTTTCCTTTATCCTCAACCTTAGGGTCAACCATTGTATGATAACATTAGGGATGGTGCTAGGCTAGTTTCCCTTAGTCGTTTTCCCTTCCTTTGCATTTTGCATCTTAAAATAAAAATAAGTTTTCTTGGCAAATCATAAAATACCTCTAATAAACTCAAACCCTTCTTTAAGGTAAAAGATACAAATCAATCTCACTTGTTTGTGCGCCTCTTGATTTTGTTTTTAAACCTTTTTAGTCGATGTTTCGCCATTGCACATTTGTTTGAAGCCGATGTTTCGCCATCGCACATGTTTGTTATCCTACTTTGATTCCCAATATCATTGTTAGGTGTGATGTTTCACCATCCGATTTATTGATGCTTTGCCATTTCTGCCATGATACTGTGCTATCTTTTAGCCGATGTTTCGCCATCTCACATTCGTTTGAAGCCGATGTTTCGCCATCACACATGTTTGTTATACTACTTTGATTCTCAATATCATTGTTAGGTGTGATGTTTCGTCATCCGATTTATTGATGTTTTGCCATCTCTGCCATGATATTATGCTATCTTTTAGCCGATGTTTCGCCATCGCACATTCGTTTGAAGCCGATATTTCGCCATCGCACATGTTTGTTATCCTACTTTGATTCTCAATATCATTGTTAGGTGTGATTTTTTGTCATTTGTTTTATCGATGTTTCGCTATCGCACATGTTTGTTATCCTACTTTGATTCTCAATATCATTGTTAGGAGTGATGTTTTGTCATCCGTTTTATCATTTGATGTTTTGCCATTGTGACATGTTTCTATGTTATTATTTATTCGATGTTTGACCATCTCATTTGTTTGTTGTTTCATTTGATGTTTTGCCATCTTGATTGTTTTTGTTTGCCTTAACTAAAAAACACAAACCAACCAATATATAAGCCGAACTACGGCTGCTCTGATTACGTAAAAGGGATACGTAGGTGTTGTACCCCAAAATTTTCCCTCTCATATTTCCCAAGACATAGCAAGAAAAATCTCCAAGTGGTTCAAGATTGCTCAAGAGTTGGACAGTCAAGCTATCTCCTAAGGCAGTCAACCTCAAATTAGGGTTTTGTGTTGCATCAAGGTCCTTGAATCCAAATGACCTCAAGTTCTCCCAAATGTCCTAATATGTTCTCAAGTTCATCCATGTTAAATTTCAAGCCTTGCAGAGGAAGTTTGGTCAGTCAATTCCTCAAGAGGTCCAAAAATCGACTATGTTAGAGCAAAAGTCAACTGTGACCCAAATACAGTCAAACCTCAAGATTTTTTGTCAACATTCTCATTTTGAAGGATATTTCATCATTTGATCAAGGGTTGATCATGATTCATCAAGGATTGCTCAAAATTCATCAAGACTCAAAAGTTGTTAAATTAGGGTTTTGTAGGAAAAGTCAACTCAACTTTGACCAAGCATAACTTTCTCATACTTTATGAGAAATTACCCATCCAAATCTCATTTTGAAGAGGATGAAATTTAATACAATCCATCTTCACACCCCAAGATCAAGAAAGGCACTCACAAAAAGTTACAAATTTGGACACTATAGGTCATTTTTGAAAGTCAACAAAAACACCTTTTTTGCCAAAGCTTATAACTTTAGCATTTAATATCAAAATGTGATGAGACAAAAAGGTTTGGTTAGAGGACATATCAAGCTTCCTAAAAAGTCCAAGAACACTTCCAAAAGTTCAAAATTGAAGAAGTTATGCATTGTTAAAGTTGGGCATTTTTGCAAAATTGCCAAAAGTCAACTATCCCCAAAACTTCAAATTTTGTCAAATGGGCCCATTCTTTTCCACTTGATTTGATCTTGTCACACTACACACGTGTCCTAGCTTCAGCCTTGTGTCCATTTATTAATTTTTCTATTTTATTTGATTTTGTATTGAATTAATTCATTTTAAATCAATTTAAATCAAATAAAATCCAAATATTGATTACTTAGGATCTTTTTGGTTGTTATAGGTCTTAATTAACATCATGATCAGAATCAAATTCGTATCTCACCATATCATGAACAAAAAGATGGATTTTTGGCAAAATTGGAAGGTTTTCAATGGAGGATCAAATCAAATCTCCAAGCCATAATGCACAAGGATTTAGTCCAAAATTGTTGACCAAATGCACTCCTTATTACATATACAATTCAAAGGCACGAGTTTGAGAGGTTAGAAGCTGCAGAATCACAAAAATCAAACTTGAAAAATTGTCAAAAAAGCTTGAAACTGAAATCAGGCTTAGAGGCAGTTTCAACACCAAATCTCAACGCTAATCCATTGCTGGACCATCCTTGAAGCAAAACCAATCCCCAACAAGCTCTCACACCCTCACAATCGCACTGTAAGTCTCTCAAAACACCGCCTTGTATTTGAAATCGCAACTCCATGTTCTTGCATTTTTTGACAAAATCTTTGCATATTCATGATCCTTGTTCAATTTGCAAGCTTTCTGCATTAGCCAATTGTATTTATATGGTCTATAACCCCCTAGCCGAATCTAGGGTTCTTGGTTTGTATTTTTGGGCATTTCTTGTACAGGTGAAATCAAGGTCCAAGAATGGTGTAGATTTGTTCAGGAAGCCTAGACGAGCATGCCCATGGTCCTGGATTTGATTTTTATGGCCTAGAATAGGATTTAGAACGCACGTGCGAATTTAGCTGCGGATGTAAATCCGCAGGTAAATATCCAGGTTTCAACGAGGAAGATGAAGACATGCCCCCCTCTTATTGGATAGTTCAAACATTCACGCATTTTTGTTTTTAATTCTGGCATATTAATTGTTTTTTCCTTATATTAATTATTGTCCATTATAATAACAAATGAAGCGTGTTGGTGCAGTGGTAGTGACGTGTGTTTAGTGACTAACAGAACCTGGGTTCGAATCCCAGGTCCCCCCATGCATTTGTGTTATTTTTATTCAGGTGATTCAATACAATCCCAGGCGTGCAGCATATCATACTCCCTCACTCAGATGCTTGTCAGATGGCCCCAGGCCAGATCTGGTGGTCCAGAGGGGATGCCCACCATACTCCCAACTCAACGTGCACACGTGGAATCAGGAAAAGTCAGCCACGCCAAGGGATTGTTGGGCCACAAAGTTGCTATCAAGACCCCCTTTCAGGCCCATAACCTCCTAACCCTAATTCTTTCTATTTTATTTTTATTATTTCTTTTATTTATTTATTTGTTGTTATTATTTTTAATTAACCAATTAAATTTTTTCCTCATAAAATTAAAAAACCAAAAAAACATTTTCTTAATTAAATTAATTTCCAGCATTTTTATTTTTGTTAATAAATGTTAATTGAATTAATTTAGTTTAATTAGGAAATAACTTTAATATCTTTTGCAATAATTAAAACTAATTTAGATAATTAGGTTTTTACTAACTTTGATCAAATTTATTTTATTTCTTTAAATATCAAAAATCCAAAAATATTATTTTTCATTGATTAATTAATTTAATGCTTAACCTAATTTAATTTCTTTTTAATTTAAAATAACCAAAAATCTTTTCTTTAATAAAAAAAGGGTCAAAACCCTAGAACTCGCCCGATTTAATTTCTCGCACACGATCCATATTTATTTCAATATTGTATCTGCTTCCCAGAATGTAATAGTTTAATAGGACTTTAAGTTATTTTATCGCTTTACTTATTTTCCGCATTTTAAATTCAAGGGTTGCTTTTGGCGATGTAAATACCCGACGCCTTGTAATAGTTAGCTTTAATTTCCGCAATTTAATTTTCGTAACTTATAAATTGTTAGATGTTCGATAATAGGGAATGCATGACAAGATCAAATGTTAAACCTAAAATCAACATAGATAACCATTGACATGTACAAAGACAAAATTAACTGAAAATAACACATTCGCACATGCGCACTCTTAGGGTACACCTCACTTGGTTGCCTTCAACCGTGGTCATTGAGTATAGGAAGTTTTAGAGGTCGCCCTCTTGTCCAAAGATCATAGTTGCCTCGAAACGGTTGCCTCAGAAAAATGATCTAAGACATTAGGGTTACCGCTAAGGCGTTCTAACATTGCTTTAGTGACCACACGTCCCTTAATCGAATTGACCCTCAAAACTCCAACGACGATGCTACCTACTCATCAATAGTGGGATAGCATTGTCTAAAGGACATTAGTACAGATTGATTCCTTTTTCGAGTAGGTAGATGGTTCTTAAGTACTTGCTCCTTCCAAAATAAAATAACACTTTTCACACTTGCACTTTTCAAACAAAAACTTATTTCAAACCCACAATCACAAAGAAAAGCAATTTTTGAAAACACTTTGAGCAAGTACCTAAGAGCCCGTGGATAACCACGGATAAAAAGGGTGCTAACACCTTCCCTTTCTATAATCTACCCCCCGGACCCGAGAAATATCTCAAAAAAAGGAATTTTTTTTTGCTTTTTTTCTTTCCTTGTTGGATAAAATAAAAGATGGTGGCGACTCTTGCTTACCGCGACATTTTGCGAAAACAAACGCAAAACACAAACCAGCATTCCAAAAAACAGTCAGTTCTTTCCCACCGTATCACAGAACTGGCGACTCTGCTGGGGAGCATATAAGTGGGGTGTACCTTAGGAATAGTTCATAATGTTTTCAATTGTTTGACTTGTATGCTTTATCTTTGTGGGTTGAATCGGAGTTACTATAGATCATTACCCGGATCTAGGGGATACCCTTTAGGTAAGTAGCAATAAACTGTGAGGGAACTGTACGGCGTAGACCGATACGGTTGAAGTAGTATCTACGTTGGTGTGGCACTTTAGATTGTACCGATATCCCTTGTATTAGAACGAGGAGAATATGGGTCATCTAAGGGGTCATTAAGCACTAACTGACCTTAGAACCTTTAAATTGACCAACTTGGCCATAGAACAGTAGCAGTATGCTACACTCATTGAGACTAAACTCTCGCGACGATTCCGGCCGCAAGAAAAGGTTGCTAAACTGGAATTATGACCGATTGAGGGTAGTCAGTGATATTGAGATCCTCTAGAACCCGGTTACTATTTTTAGGACAGGTTTAAACCAACTAAACTGAAAGAGGGTAGTACCTAAGCTCCTTGCCAGCCTGAAATCTAAGGGCTCTCTGTGTGACTTGTGTGCCTTTACCATGTTTGCTATTTGTGGATACTTGTGGTGTGCTTTCTATCATGACATCATGACATAATAACATTGCATACATCTTGCATTGGACTTACCTATTTCAAAGACAGGAGGGATTCATCTTTGTTCTGTTTTATAGGACATGATGCCCATGCGTAGGAATACCATCCGGATCATCTTTGTCCAGGTTCCCACTGTGCTTAAGGATTTGGTTGCAAAGATGCCTGATACTACCGCCTTCCTCAGAAGACATGGGTATCTTCTCAGTTTGGTTACCTCCAAATTGGACGAGCAGATGATGAGTGTTTTGGTCCAGTTCTATTATCCGTTGTACCATTGCTTTACTTTTCAAGACTACCAGTTGGTCCCCACCTTAGAAGAGTTCCCTGATCTGCTCGGTATCTCTATTTTGGAGCAGACCCCGTTTACTGGTTGGGAGAAGATCCTTAGGCCCGAAGAGATTGCTTCAGCCCTTCATTTGACAAAGGATGAGGTAATGACTAATTGGGAGACTAGAAGTGAAGCATAGGGCTTTCTGACTAAGTTCTTGGTTGGTAAGGCTAATTATTTCCGGGATAGTCTAGACTTCAAGGCATTCGAAGATATTCTGGCTCTTCTGATATATGGCTTGGTATTGTTTTTGAATCCTGACTCCTTTGTTGATATGAATGCGGTGAAAATCTTCATCTCTTGTAATCCTGTACCCACTCTCTTGGGTGACATTTTTCATCAGCTTTATGCTCGTACTTCCCGAAAGCGGAGAACCTTGATGTGCTGTGCTCCGTTATTGGCGAGGTGGTTTATGTTGCACTTCCCCAAATCAGTGCTGAAGAACAAAGAAGGCATGGGCTGGGCCTATAGGGTTATATCTCTCTCTCATAATGACATCATCTGGACTATCAAAGGTATGGATGAGGTGGCTATTATTGATCGATGTGGGGAATACCCCAATGTTCCACTGATAGGAACCCATGGAGGAATTTCTTATAATCCATGCTTAGCCTTACGTCAGTTTGGGCGAGCTAGAAGAGAAGGACCTCATGAGCTTCTAATGCCTAGTATCATCTTTGATTTTCAAGGGGATAGCGACGAGCAACGCCGCAGATTCATAAGGGCTTGGGATAGAGTTCACAGATCTGATCCACACGAGTTGGGCCCAAAGACTTCTCTTCCAATGGAGCCATATCTCAGATGGGTTCGTATCCGTGCCCAAAAGCTGGGTATTCCATATGAAGCCGTCCGGCCTATCATTGTTGAAGTTGCTAATAAAGAGGGGGTTCTTCCTACCATTCTCCATCCTTACATGCCCACTGACATTGAGGCACTTAAAAGGTCTTGGATGCAACTGAGAGAAGAACGAGATGCTTACCAAGAAATGTTTAACGAGCAAGAGCAGAAGATCCAGAAGTTGACTAGGCAGCTGGAGAACGAGCGGATTCTAAATGACTATGTCTCCACCGACAAGAAGAGACCATGGGAGCACTGATCGTCCTTTGTTTATTTTCTTTCCAGTTCTTATTTACTTTTCAGTATTTCCTTTCTTGTAACGCCTTAAGGGCAATTTGTTGAACAATTTGAATTTCAAAGTTTATCTAATAAAAGTGTGTTTCATTTCTTGTTTACAAATTTGAATCTCTCAATTGTCTTTGAAATCATGTCATACGCATTTCATCCCATGCACTTCATAACAGGTACTCATTACAGGTCTCTTATCTTCTTCGCTGTTTATTTCAGCACTCATCATGTCTGCTGAACCTTCAACTGAGCAAGCCATCAAGGCCCTCCAGGCCCAGAATGCCCTATTCCAAGAGTTGTTCATGAATCTAGCTAAGGGTCAGCAAGATCTGAAGACCCTGATTCTGAAAGAGAAGAAGAAGAAGAAGAAGAAGAGGACAATCCTGTTTAACATAGGTCACAGGTTTGGAAACAGGCTACAGAATGAAGTTGATTTGACCACCTCATCTGGAGGGAAAGATAGTCAGGAAGAAAGGAGGGCTCCTAGCCCTGTGGTCTCCGACAACGAGACGGACTTCGGCGAAGACCAGTATCCTCCGGCTGAGGATAGATACAAACAACTAGAAGACCGGTTGAGTGCGATGGAAGTTCAGAAAGTGCCTGGTCTGGACTTTGATGATCTAGGTCTATCATCTGGGGTGGTAATTCCCCACAAGTTCAAGGCACCAGCCTTTTCTAAGTATGACGGTGTTTCTTGTCCGAAGCTGCACCTCCGGTCATACGTAAGGAAGATTCAGCCGTACACTGCTGATAAGAACCTATGGATTCATTTCTTTCAAGACAGTCTCTCAGGGACTCAGCTTGAGTGGTTTTACCAGTTGGACGGAGCCAGTATACACAGTTGGGAAGATTTGGCTACTGCTTTCTACTGGCAGTACCAGTACAACTCTGACCTCGCTCCCACGCGTACCAACTCCAGGGTATGTCAATGGGAACGGGTGAAGGATTCAAAGATTATGCTCAGAAATGGAGGGACCTCGTCGGAAGAGTGCAACCACCCTTGGCTGATCGGGAGCTTGTGGATATGTTTCTGGGGACCTTGTCTGGTCCATTTTTCAACCACCTGATTGGAAGCTCTTCGTCTGGGTTTACAGAGCTAATTATGACCGGTGAGAGGATTGAAGCTAGTATTAAGGCTGGTAAGATACAAAAGGGTGCCTCATCAAGCACCGAGAATAAGCCTTTTAAGAAAGAGTCCAGTGCTGTTTACAGTTTGAAAAGCCAGAATAGACCTGAACGCCGCCAAGCTGTTAATATGGTTGTTATTTCAAGACCTGCTGGTGCTCTTCAGCACAACAATCAACAAAAGGACGAGAGACCTCGAAGGCAATTCACCCGTCTCAGCATGACTTTGTCTCAGATTCTACCACAGTTACTGAAGACCAATCTAGTGATTCCAAGGGAAGCCCCGAAGAATCCCAACACTACATCACCAAAGTATAACCCTAATGCCCATTGTGCTTATCACTCTAATAGCCCGGGGCATAATACAGATGATTGTTGTTCTTTGAAGAATAAGATACAGGACTTAATTGATTCTAAGGAGATTGAGTTCGAGGCATCCGAAAGACCTAATGTTGTGACTGCTCCTATGCCCAAGCATGGAGTAAATGCTATAGATGAAGACTCGTTTGTGGTTTCTGTGAATGATATTGTTACCCCTTTGATGACTGTGAAGAAGAACCACTTGTTAGCCGGTTTATTTCCGGGTTGTGACGAAGGTTGCCGTATGTGTTCTGCCCTACCAACCGGTTGCCCACTTTTGAAGTCAGGTGTCCAAATCCTGATGGATAGTAAAGAAATTTTGTTTGAGAAGACTGTTGTTCCTGTAATCCATACTGAAGAAGTTGCCATTATCACCATTTTCGACAATTCTTCCAAGGCTTCCTCGAGAAAGCCTGTTAGAATTACATATGTTCCAAGAACCGCACCATTGATCATCACTGTTCCTGGGCCTATCCCCTGCACCTATGGTAAAGCTGTCCCTTGGCATTACGGGGCCGATGTTTATTTTCATGGAGTTAAGTAAGAGTTAAATGCTGATAATGACGTCAGCAATATTGTTGGACCTGCTAAAGTCACCCGCAGCGGAAGACTTTTCTTACGTGATATTTCTCCACCAGCTGCCCGGAAACCTGTTGTTATTACACATGCCAGTGTACCTGCTGCTATCCCTGTACAAGTTCCTATTCTTACCCCTGTCGCCGAGTCATCTGACACTCGGGGCAAAGGGATCACCAGTGAGCCTGCCCAGACGGAGGCACCAAAGATAATTATTGTTGAAGCTTCTAAACAAGAGATGGAAGAGATTCTGAAGATCATCAAAAAGAGTGACTACAATGCAGTTGAACAGCTGGGGCAAACCCCGTCCAAGATTTCTATGTTATCACTGTTGCTATGCTCAGAGGCCCATGCCAAGGCTCTGATTACATTTCTGAAGACTGCACACGTACCACAAGAGACATCAATTGATCAGTTTAAAGATTGCATGTCCAATCTAACTGCTGATAATGGGTTGGGTTTTTCTGATGCCGACTTGACTGCTAAGGGGAAGAATCACAATGATGCCCTGCATGTCTCCATTGAATGCAGGGGCACTACTCTTACTCATGTACTAGTGGATACTGGTTCTTCATTGAACGTCTTACCTAAGAAAGCTCTAGACCGACTGGATTATGAAGGGTTGGAGTTGAAACCAAGCAACATCGTCGTCAGGGCCTTTGATGGGTCTAAGAGAATGGTGCATGGAGAAGTGGATATTCCGATTAAGGTTGGTTCTCAGGTTTTCAACTCTATGTTCTATGTGATGGACATTCGGCCATCTTATTCTTGTTTGTTGGGTCGTCCATGGATCCATAAAGCTGGGGCCGTAACCTCAACACTCCACCAGAAGCTAAAGTACCCGGTCAAAGGGAAGATTGTGACAGTGCAAGGAGAGGAAGAGTACATGGTTAGCCACCTCAACTCTTTCCGATACGTAGAGATGGATGGGTAGTTCATTGAGACCCCATTCCAGCATTTTGAAGAGGTTCCCCAGACACTGGCGTCAGCTGAGACTGTTGTTGAAGATTCTCCTATGAAGATGGCTTCCTTTAAGGATGCTCGGGCTGTTGTCGAGAAAGGTGGGTGTGTAAATTGGGGTCGACTCCCTGATTTTACACAGAAGACTAACAAGTTTGGTTTGGGTTTCACTGCAGAAGCTCAAAGGGTTGTTCGGAATGCACGAATCGGAAGACCTCCCATGTTCATCAGCAACTCGGGAGTGAATGCCATTGAAGACGATATGGAAGAGTCTAAGTTCAACAGCTGGATCTATCCTACGACCGACGGTGGACCAAGAAACTGGATAGCAAAAGACTTCATCCCTATTTCTTTTGTTACCCAGTAATGAAACTTTTTGTTTTGGATTTGTAACAGACAATGTTTTAAACTTTATGGCCCGGTGTCTTACCCGAGGCACTGTGGCTTCATTTGTGAGGACTTTATGTGTGTCATTTTCATATATCATTAATAAAAGCATTGGACGTTTCTTGCATTTCAAATCTTGCGCTCCTTGTTTTTCTTTATTATATATAGCAAAACAGCTATTTTACACACACTCACAGATACAGGTCTACATCCACTCTGGATCCTACTGGTAATGACTCTGCTACTGCCAGTTATGACTTTGAAAATGTGATCAACTTAGCCGAAGACGAAGGTGAAGATGATTGCAAAGTGCCTGGTGAGCTTGCAAGACTGCTACTCCAAGAAGAGAGGGCTATACAGCCACATGAAGAGCCGGTGGAATCAGTGAATCTTGGTACAGAGACAGACAAAAAAGAGGTTAAGATCGGTGCAAATCTGGAGTCTAGTGTTAAGCAACGGTTGATTCAGATGCTGCGTGACTATGTTGAGATCTTTGCCTGGTCTTATGAAGATATGCCTGGGTTGGATACCGATATTGTGGTTCATCGCCTGCCTACCAAGGAAGATTGCCCTCCAGTGAAACAGAAGGTCCGCCGAATGCGCCCAGAGATGTCTGAGAAGATCAAGGCTAAAGTTATGAAACAGTTTGACGCCGGTTTTCTAGCAGTTACTTCTTACCCTCAGTGGGTGGCCAACGTGGTTCCTGTGCCGAAGAAAGATGGTAAGGTCCGGATGTGTGTCGACTACAGGGATCTGACCATGGCAAGCCCCAAGGATGATTTCCCTCTACCTCATATTGACGTCCTGGTTGACAACACTGCTCAGCACAAGGTATTCTCCTTTATGGATGGTTTCTCCAGTTACAATTAGATTAAGATGGCTCCCGAAGACATGGAGAAGACAACATTTGTTACTCAGTGGGGGTACCTTTTGCTACAAGGTCATGCCTTTTGGGTTAAAGAATATGAGGGCAACGTATCAGCGTGCCATGGTTGCTTTGTTTCATGACATGATCCATCATGAGATTGAAGTATACGTCGACGATATGATTGCAAGGTCCCAAACTGAGGAGGAACACCTCGACCACCTTCAGAAGTTATTTGACAGGTTGAAGTTGTACAAGCTGAGGTTAAACCCGAACAAGTGCACCTTCGGGGTGAGATCTGGTAAGCTACTAGGTTTCATCGTAAGCGACAAAGGTATTCAAGTAGATCCTGCAAAAGTAAAAGCTATACAAGAGATGCCGGCTCCCATAACAGAGAAAGAAGTCAGAGGCTTTCTGGGACGTCTGAACTACATTGCTCGATTCATCTCACACCTGACTGCTACTTGTGAGCCAATCTTCAAGCTACTGAAGAAAGATCAAGTAGTATGTTGGAACGATGAATGCCAGGCCGCTTTCGAAAGGATTAAAGAGTATCTCCAAGAGCCACCCATTCTGATGCCTCCAGTTGAAGGGAGACCTCTGATCTTATACTTGACAGTACTCGACAACTCAATGGGGTGTGTGTTGGGTCAACATGACGAGTCTGGCCGAAAGAGCATGCTATTTATTACCTTAGCAAAAAGTTTACCGACTGTGAGACCTGATACTCACTGCTTGAGAAAACTTGCTGCACTTTGGCATGGGTTGCTCGCCGACTGAGACAGTATATGTTGACTCACACTACTCTGTTGATATCAAAGATGGATCCAATCAAGTATATCTTCGAAAAGCCTGCCTTGTCCGGAAGAATAGCAAGATGGAAGATGATCTTGACTGAGTATGACACCCAGTTAACGACCCAAAAGGCAATCAAGGGAAGTGTGTTGGCAGACCATTTGGCACATCAGCCAGTGGATGATTACCAGTCTATGAACTTTGAATTTACGGACGAGAATATCATGTTGGTAACTGATTGTGAGACACCTGGACCGGATGAAGGACCTGAAGAAGGATCCCGATGGTCTATGTACTTTGATGGAGCTTCGAACGCTTTGGGTAATGGCATTGGCGATGTGATCATATCTCCTAAAGGCTCTCATACTCCATTTACCGCCCGACTATGTTTCAATTGCACCAACAATATGGCGGAGTATGAGGCGTAAATTATGGGTCTTCGAGCAGCAATTGACCTAAGGATTAAGTTTCTGAGTGTCTTCGGAGATTCCGCTCTCGTGATCAATCAGATCAAAGGCGAGTGGGATACGAAACACCCAAATCTTATTCCTTACAAGGAGTATGTGTTGACGTTGCTTCCCCACTTCGAAGAAATAACCTTTGAACACTTCCCTAGAGAGGAGGATCAGTTGGCGGACGCGCTAGCTACGATGTCTTCTATGTTCAAAGTCAATTGGGACAACGAAGCTCCCCGGATCATCATTGAAAGATTGGACGAACCTGCGCATTGATGTGACATTGAGACTAAAGAGGTAGCAGATAAACCCTGGTTTCATGAGGTGAAGAGGTACCTTGAAGCTCAGGAGTACCCCGAGGGTGCATCTGTTAATGACAAGAAGTTTCTGAGAAGGTTCACGGCAAAGTTCTTCATCAGCAATGGCATTCTTTACAAGCGTAACCATGATTCGACCTTACTGCGTTGTGTAGATAAGAATGAAGCAGAAAGGATCGTGGTGGAGTTACATGAAGGTACTTTTGAAACTCATTCCAGTGGGCATACCATGGCAAAGAAAATCCTACGGGCAGGATATTACTGGTCCACAATGGAAGCGGATTGCTATCAGCATTCTCGGACGTGTCACAAGTGCCAAGTCTATGCTGATAAGGTGCACATACCTCCAGTTCCTCTGAACGTCTTGACGGCACCTTGGCCTTTTGCAATGTGGGGCATTGATATGATCGGCGAGATCAGACCTACAGCATCCAACGGGCATCGTTTCATCCTGATAGCTATTGATTACTTTACGAAGTGGGTTGAAGCAGCTTCCTTTGCTACCGTAACCAAGAACGTTGTGGCACGGTTCATTCGACACAATCTGATATGTCGATATGGTGTACCAGAGAGGATCATTACGGATAATGGTACCAATCTCAACAACAAGATGATCACTGAGCTCTGCAAGCAGTTCAAGATACAACATCACAACTCTTCTCCCTACCGGCCGAAGATGAATGGGGTTGTTGAAGCGACTAATAAGAACATTAAGAAGATTGTGCAGAAGATGACAGTGACATACAAAGATTGGCATGAGATGTTACCATTTGCTCTTCATGGGTACCGTACCTCAGCACGGACGTCAACAGGGGAAACACACTATTCCTTGGTATATGGTATGGAGGCAGTCTTGCCCATTGAAGTTCAGATACCCTCTCTTCGGATCATGAAGGATGCAGGTTTGAGTGAAGATGACTGGATTCAGACCTGGCTTGATCAGCTGAACCTAATTGACGAAAAGAGACTTACTACTATTTGTCATGGTCAAACGTATCAAAAATGGATGATCAAGGCATTTAACAAGAAAGTTAGACGACAAGAGTATCAAGTTGGGGATCTGGTAATCAAGCGCATTATTCTACCTCAAGGTGATCCCAGGGGCAAATGGACCCCTACTTACGAAGGGCCATTTGTGGTTAAGAACATTTTCTCAGGAGGAGCTATGATTCTAACCAATATGGATGGTGACGACCTTCCTCACCCTGTCAATGCAGACATAGTGAAAACATACTACGCATAATCAAAGACCCGCTAGGTTGACTGGCCTAGGAAAAAATAAGGGCTTCCCGGCGAACCAAGAGTCGAACTGGAATTTTCAAAGAAACTTTTTAAAGAAGTAGGACAGATACAAGAGTCGAACTGGAATTTTCAAAGAAACTTTTTAAAACCCACAGTTGAAAAGCAAACAAACCATTTTTGAAAACACAATGAGCAAGTACCTAAGAGCCCATGGATAACCATGGATAGAAAGGGTGCTAACACCTTCCCTTTCTATAAATCTACCTCCCGAACCGAGAGAAATCTCTATAAGGAATTTTTCTATGCTTTTGTCCTTTTGTTGCACCCCAAAATTTGCCCTCCCATATTCTCCAAGATTTGTCAAAGTCAAGGTCACAAAATTCCCCAAGGGCTATGCAGTTCAACTGTCTCCTATACAGTCAAAACTAGGGTTTGGGTTCTGATCAAGAAAAGGAAGATTTCAATGGCCCAATCAAGTCTCATATGCCTACAAAGATGGTCAAGTACCCTCATGTCAAGTTTCAAGGCATTCAGCTCAAAATTGCACAGTCAAAACCCTAAATTGCACTACAGTCAACTGTAGGGGCAAAATGGTCATTTGACAGTCAAAAGTTCAAATTTTTGGTCAACATATCATTTTGAGGCCACAAACATCATTTGATCAATGCTTGATCATGATTCTCAAAATTTGGCTCAGAAATCATCAAAGATGCAAAAGTTGCTATATTTGGACAGCTGAAAAAGTCAACTGAAATTGACCAGGGCATAACTTTCACATGTATTATCAGAAAAATTCCATCCAAAGCTAATTTTGAAGAGAAGGACATTTCCTACAACTCATCTTCATATTCCAAGTCCAAGAAATGCTCTCACAAAAAGTTATAAATTTCAACATTATAGGTCATTTTCAAAAGTCAACAAAAAGGGACTTTAAGTCAAAGGCCATAACTTGAGATTGATAAATCAAAATGACATGGGACCAAAGGCATTGGTTAAAGGACTCAAAGACCTTTCCAAACTGTCCAAGAACATGTGAAAAGCTTAAAAATTGAGCAAGTTATGCCTTGTGGAAGTTGGGAAATTTTTGGAAATTTTTGAAAGTCAACATTGATGCAAAAGGCCTAAAAATGCAAATGGGCCCATTTTTCTTCCAAGTTTCTTCATGCCAAGCCTATGCACGACCACTAGGCCCAAAGGGAAGTATTTTCATATTTTTTAATTATTTATTTGAATTTATATTAATTTATATTCATTTAAATCATTTTAATACATGAAAAATATCAACCTAACCTAAAAAAATCTTTTTATGCACATTATAGGCTCAATATCTCGTGCTTAGTCAATTATGGAAGGTTTTGGGTTGATTGGAACTAATTGACACCAAATTGCATATGGAAAAGATATGGAAAAGATCATTGAAATCAAATCTTCAAAAACCATTATGGCCATGGATTTTGTTCAATTTTTTTGACCTAAATCGTTCCATACAAGTACTAGAACAGAAACCTAATGCAAGGAGACTGCAAGCTGCGCCCCAAGAACCTTTGGCATATTGAAAATTTCTCTTAAAAACTCAAATCTGAAAAGTGCCTTAGAGGTCGATTCAAGCTTCAATTTTCCTTCCATCATCATCCTGAGACATCCTTGAACGTTTCTCAATCATTAACAACAACCAAAACGCCTTGAATTGGTACCCCTAAGTCAAACTGTACATCAAAATTTCTGAATTCGCATAGCATGATTCAAGCATATTTGTGCATTTTTATTTATGTATTCATGATCACAATGATGTTTCTAAGCTAACTGACATGTTTGATTGCATTTTCATTAGCCATACGTGAATCCACCATGCGCGTTTTTTAGGGTTACAGGTTTCTTGAAATAGGGCTTTTGCGTAGAGGAAAAATCAGGGTTCATGGATACCATGGTTGAACTCAGCGCTTAGAGACGAAGAAGGAAGTATACTCGCGAACAATTTATGAAGCCCATGGTTCTAATCGCTATTTTCTTATAGGCCCCCTAATGCAACGCTATAAAAACCGTGGCCATACGTTTATGTTTCAGAAAAAACGAAGAAGACAACCTCGTTGTCACCACGTGATAGGCTGGTTTGAAAATTCGCGCCAGATCGTCCACTAACACCATGTTTTACTTATTATATTTATTTGATATTATATGTTAAGTGACAAGCGCTTGGTCCAGTGGTGCACGTGATGGTTTGTAACATGAATGACCTGGGTTCGATCCCAGGTCTTCTTCCTTTCCAATATTATTTTTCCTTTATTAATCATATGCAGGCACACCTTCGTGGATCACCATATGTCCCCTCCTCCAAGTGTACACATGTCTAATGGTCCCAGATCAAGGGCTGATATTGAAGGTCCACTATAAGGCAAGTCAATACGCTGGCACCCAAGCTGGAAAAGTCAACAAATCTCTGGCTTAATGGGCCAAAATTCCAGGCCTATACCTTCTGAATTGGGGCAACACCCCACTCTGGTTTGACAATTTAATTTCTTTTTCTTATATCTTTTAATTATTATTTTAATTGTTGTGTTTATTTTAATTATTGTTTATTTAATTTTTTACAAAATATAAAAACATCACAAAAATCAGAAAATATAAAAAATATAATATTTATTTTATTATGATTATTTTCAAATAAACATGTAAATAATTTAGTAAATTAGGTTATAAGTTTAATTCTTTTTTAACAAAAATGCAAAAAATAGAATTAGGTTAATAAACACTTTTTCTTCCTTTTTAATTTTTTCCCTTTTTTTTTCCACAGTAATAATTATTTATTTATTTATTTTTTATAATTAAATTGTACATAAATAAATTAGGGTTTAATGTAGATTATATTTTAATTCTTTCATAACAAATAAAAACACTAGAACTAGGGTTTAGCATTTTAATTTTAATTAATTTTTCTTTTTTCTTTTAAATCTAAAAAAAACACAAAATACCCGAAAAACATCCAATCATTTAATTTTTAATTCTCATTAACTTTTAATATTTTGCAAAAGGGTCCAACGTCCGTCGCTTTTAATTATTAATTTCGCGTATTTATTTTATAATCATTTAAATAGTTATGTAAATCTCCCAAAGCCATGTAACTTTACTTCTCGCACCTTTATTTATCGCATTATTTACTTTCTGCTAAATCGGGTCCGGTTTAATTTTGGCGATGTGGACCCGCGCCTTTGTAATAGCGGTAGATTTATTTTTTCGCAAACTTTATAACTGTTAAATATGCATGCAAGAATGAATGGCCCTAAATAAAATCGAGCGTAGATCACGACAAACATGACAAGACAAATAACTGAAACATGACACACAATTCGCACACACCACCCCTAGGGTACGCCTCACTGTTGCCTTTCGAAAGGTGGTCGTCGAGTAGAGGACGTCTTAGTAAGTCCTCATGATCCGGGAACCTGGCATGAGGGTAGCTTCTAAGGTGTCTTCCCATTGCTCTGGTGATCACCATGTCCCTAAACTCGAATTGACCCGAACACCTCCAACGGTGGTGCTACCTACCTCTCAATGGTGGGATGGCACTACTTTAAAGGACTCTTACACAGACGAATTCCTTAGGGTAGGTAGGTTCTCAAGGGTACTTGCTCTAATTTCAAACAAATCAAAATCTTTTCACCAACACATTTTCAAAAGCTTTCAAGCAATCTTTTCAAACACTCTGACGTACGAGTCGATCTGAAATTTTTCAAAGAAACTTTTTTAAAACCCACAGTTGAAAAGCAAACAAACCATTTTTGAAAACACAAATGAGCGAGTATCTAAGAGCCCATGGATAACCATGGATAGAAAGGGTGCTAACACCTTCCCTTTCTATAATCTACCTCCCGAACCGAGAGCAATCTCTTTAAGGAATTTTTCTGTGCTTTTGTCCTTTCCATTTGGAGAAAATAAAAGACGGTGGCGACTCTTGCTTCCGCGACATTTCGCGAACCAGCGTTAAACAGTCAGTTCCAGATCCACCGATCACAGAACTGGCGACTCTGCTGGGGAACCTTTATAAAGTGAGGTTTACCTTAGGGCTAGCTTATAACTATGTTTTCAATTGTTTTCCTTGTGTGCTTTATTATTGTGGGTTGCTTGGGAGTTCTATAGATCCTAAACCCGGATCTGGGGATACCTTTCTTAGAAAGTAGCAACAAGGCTGTGAGGGAACTGTGCGGGGTATACCGACATGGTTGAAACAGTCTGCTACGTTGATGTGGCACTTTGGTGTGTACCGGTAACCCTTGAGTTCAGTCAAGGAGAGTACGGGGCCTCCACGTGGTGTCGTGAAGCATCAACAGACCTTAGGAACCTTAATTGAACTATCTTGGCCTCTTTAGGGTAGTGAGATAACTGACTTTGGTGCAGTCCGAGGTTGGTTGATACTCGATACTACACTCAATTGAGGGTTGCTTTCCTGGAATATTTCGGTCGCCAGTTCAGTGGCTAAATCGAAACGATGAACAATGAAAGCAATCCCGTGATATTGGGAACCTTAGAACCCGGTTACTTTGATTAGGACAGGTTGAACCCACTAACTTCAAGAGGGTAATACCCAGACCCCATGCTGGCCTAAACCCTAAGGGCTCTTTTGTGTGACTTGCGTGCCTTCGTACTTGCCTACTTGCATGTTTGTTATCTGACCCCTGATATCTTGCAGGTTTTGTTCATAGTCCTTAATTGGGACTTATAACAGGGTATACTAACCACTTGCAGGTTCTGTTTATAGTCCTTAACTGGGACTCATGACAGGTTTTACTTAAGGGTCCTGCAGGTTTTGTTCATAGTCCTTAATTGGGACTTATAACAGGGTGTACTAACCACTTGCAGGTTCTGTTTATAGTCCTTGATTGGGACTCATGACAGGTTTTACTTAGGTTTCTTGCAGGTTTTGTTCATAGTCCTTAATTGGGACTTATAACAGGGTGTCTTAACTACTTGCAGGTCCTGTTTATAGTCCTTACCTAGGACTCATGACAAGGTTTACCAAATTGCTTGCAGGTGTTGTTTATAGTCCTTAACAGGGACTCATAACAGGGTATACTAGATCTCTTGCAGGTTTTGTTTATAGTCCTTAATTGGGACTCATAACAAAGTATACTGAATTTCTTGCAGGGTCTGTTTATAGTCCTTAATTGGGACTCATAGCAGGGATTACCTACATCACCCCATGCATAGCATGACATCATACCATTGCATACCATTGCATACATACTAACCCATTTCAAGGACCTCAAGGGCTCGTGATGCAGGTCATGGTGAAGCAATTATCCCAGCAAGGGGCAAAGAGGATTTATTTTCCTCTAGCCAAGGTTGTCAGGGGCTATGACCCACTGGATATGGTGAGCCTCTGACCCTTGAAGAAGGACTCTCAACAATATGCAGTGCTTTCAGTCAAGCTACCGGTTCCAAATGCTAACAAAGTTTCTCTGTTTACCCCGCGAGGTCCTTGAAAACATTGCATGCATATCATACATCTCATTGCATTGCAGGTATCCCTTTGACAGGTTGCTTACCCTTCGTCGCTGTTTATTTCAGCCGATCGTCATGAATCCTGAATCATCAGCCGAGCAGACTATCAAGGACCTCCAGGCTCAAAACGCCCAGTTCCAAGAGCTAATCATGAATTTGACTCAGGGGCAACAAGACCTGAAGGCTCTGCTTTTGAAGAAGGACAAGAAAAAGAAGAGGACTGTTCTGTTCAGCCCTAGACGCAGATCTGGGAATACACCGCAAGTTGAAACTGAGAGGACAACCCCATCTGTGGAAAAAAGCAGTCATCATGAGAGAGAGGTTCCCAGTCCAGTGGTCTCCGACAACGAGACAGATTTTGATGAAGAGCAGTACCCTCCTGCTGATGACAGATATAAGCAACTGGAGGACAGAATGAAAGCTATGGAGGTTCAACAGGTACCTGGGCTGGATTTCGGAGATCTGGGTTTGTCAACTAGTGTGGTTATCCCTCGCAAGTTCAAAGTACCACCCTTCTCTAAGTACGACGGGGCATCTTGTCCCAAGCTGCACTTAAGGTCCTATGTTCGGAAGATTCAACCCTATACGGTGGACAAGAATTTATGGATCCACTTCTTCCAGGAGAGTCTTTCAGGGACTCATCTCGAATGGTTCTATCAGCTGGATGGGACCAAGGTTCGTAACTGGGAGGAGTTGGCTACTGCTTTCTACAAGCAGTATCAATATAATGCCGACCTTGCCCCTACGCGTACCCAACTCCAGGGTATGTCGTTAGGATCAAGTGAAGGTTTTAAAGAATATGCGCAGAAATGGAGGGATCTTGCTGGAAGGGTACAACCACCTCTGACTGACCGGGAACTTGTGGATATGTTCTTGGGGACCTTGTCTGGTCCATTTTATAACCACCTGATTGGGAATTCATCTGCTGGATTCACAGATCTTATCTTGACTGGAGAGCGAATTGAAGCTGGCATCCGGTCTGGGAAAATTCAAGAGGTTGCACCTTCGGACAAAAAGCCTCATCATGGAAAGAAAGAATCCAATGCCGTGCACGGTAAAAAGAGCCATCATGAGGCAGGGGCAATCCAAATCTCCAATCCTGGACCTGCTCAACAAGGACAGGGGCAGCAGCGAAAAGAGAAACGACAGTATACCAAACTCAACATGTCGCTGGATCAAGCACTGCAACAACTGTTGAAGACAGGGCTGATCACCTTAAGGGCTCCTCTTCGGAATCCGAACACTTCTGCTCCCAACTATCATCCCAACGATAGGTGCGCATATCATTCAGATAGCCCGGGGCATACTACAGACAATTGCTGGCCTCTCAAGAATAAGATTCAAGATATGATCGACGCTGGGGAGATTCAGTTTGAAGTGCCAGAGACTCCGAACATAATCACTGCTCCATTGCCCAATCATTGAAGCCTTTTGTTTATTTGAATTTTTGAGCTGTACTTTTCTTTGCTTATACAAACAATTAATGTCATAGCAAACTCTTTTATTCTATTAATGCATCGCATATGTCTGTTTTGGAAATTAATACAATTATTTTCATTATGTTCAAATATCTTTTCATATTTTTTCTGATGTCAACTCTTGATCTAAAATTCTAAGCCTCTTGAGGGAGGATGACGAAAACGATACCGCGATCATTACAGTATGCTTTTGAACAGACCCCGCTGATGAGGTACAGGCATTGTTTCAAATCCCCAAACACTGGAGTTATAAGGATGATAATCCCTCGTCAACCCATCAGAGCCAAAGAAGTAGGAGTTTTTATTTTCGAAAATCAAAACCCTTAATCATAACCTGGGGCAGGGTAGTTCTCTCAGTTGATCCAAGTGCATCTTTACAAAACGAAGAAAGACAATAATGGTTCCGAACAATCGTAAAGACAGGCAGTCATTACCAAAAAATTCATAAATGAAAAGCCCAAAAAGTCAAAACCTAAAAGGAGACTTACAAAACTGGGGGATCCCGCTAACTGTAATTCCAAAAAAGGAAACAGTTCAGGCAAAAAAGAAAGGGATAACAAAAATCAAGAAAGAGGTCTCACAAACCCTCAACCAAAGCAAAAATGACTGCCTATTCAAAGGAAATCATCAACATCTGAACCATTATTGGAACATCAAAACAAAGACTCAAACAAGGTCTAACGTATGATCGACTGAGTTTAGGTTTGGAGAACATCACGAAGAGCGGGTGGGTACAAATAAAATTTGAGCCTTTATCCTTTGTTTCTTAAACCGTGAACCAAGCCACGTTATAACCCTTAAAAGTCCTAGCTGAAGCACGGGTTAGTTCGAAAACATACTGTACGAAAGGTATCCTGACTCCTGAAGGCCTACGGTAAATACGGAGTTGACATCATGTTTTTACAAACATTCACTTGTTTTATGAAAAAGAATGCATCTTCAAAACCTTCAAGACAGATATAGGCGTTGCGTTTTTAACATAACTTTGTTTGCATATGACTTTTTGTTTGAACAGCAGGGAAATTCGCACGAGAAATACCTAGTGAACAAAAGCACTTCCAATCAAGGGGCACGGCATGACTATTGTCTACTACCTGGGGCAATCCAGTCAAGATTCAGAGAATCTCTCAAAAAGCCAACCAGCCTGGGGCAAATCTCTGCCTGAATCACTTGGGGCATTTCAACAACGAATCTGGCCCGATCAGACACCTTCTGGTATTATGGCAACACAAACAGCCAGGGGCACCTCCCTGCATTCTAAGAGCATGGACATAGTCGAAAGATACTACGCAAAATCAAAGACCCGCTAGGCTGACATGCCTAGGCAAAAATAAGGGCTTCCCGGCGAACCAAAAGGGTTCGGGCAAAATGAAGGGATGAAATGAAAAAATATGTACACCCGGCAAGTCGAAAACCTGAAAAGGCGGCTTGGGCAAAAATGGGTATCCCGGTGGACTGAAAACCCGAAAGGGCGGTCCAGGCAAAAGTTAGGGATTAAAGCGTACGACTATGTCCTGCCATCTGCCTACCAGAAGAAGGTTTGTCCATCAACGACTATCAGCACCCCACAAGTGCCTCCCCCATAGAAACAGGGGCAATAAAGAATGGTCTAAGCAATCTGATTGTTCTGTCCTCCAGGGTATCAGGGTAAGCTCCGTTGAAGAATATAGCCAACGCAGTTCCAAACTTCCCCAGGAGAGTCCAATCCAATTCCCCAGGAAAGTTGGAATACATACCCCCAAGCAATAAGCGTACCCCCAGTAGATTCTGGAAGCTTATCCCCTAGCAGGACACGAACGCGTCGTCCGGCTTGATTCAAAGAGTTATTTCCTTAACAGGATATAACTGGGTTATCCTCAGCCAAAAGCCACGGAAAGATCGTCGTTGACACAGTCTTCCTATCCCCAGCGAAGTCCATCAATACTTCCAATACAGCAAGGTATCCTCAGCGAGTCATCCTCAACAATACAGCAAAAGTATCTCCCCACAGAGTATTTCTTCCCAGCATGGTCGCTAGAATATCTTTTTCTCCCCGCAGAATCCTCCATTCGCCAAGTTCATTCCCCAACGGAGTTATCTTCGTCTATTGGAATTCTTGCAACTATTCTTCAACATCAGCCCAGGATGCGACTTCCCGGCACCCGTCAAGGATTTATTTTCCTACGACGAAAACATACATTCATAAAACGTCACATACATCATTATAGCATGCATATGCATCATATTACACGAATCTCATTGATCTTGAAAACATACAGTTCATGCATCATGATTTTTGCATACAATAATGTTTTGCCTTTTCAGGAAAAAGATCAATACAAAAATGACTACTATCAACTAATCGCAATTCATTCTAGATATAGTTTCAGATATGACCCAGCGATGGTGACGTTCTGATACTGCTTCCAGAATTCCCTTCTAGATATAGTTTCAGATATGACCCAGCGATGGTGACGTTCTGATACTGCTTCCAGAATTCCCTTCTAGATATAGTTTCAGATGTAAACCCAGCGATGGTGACGTTCTGATACTGCTTCCAGAATTCCTTCTAGATATAGTTTCAGATGTAAACCCAGCGATGGTGACGTTCTGATGCTGCTTCCAGAATTCCTTCTAGATATAGTTTCAGATGTAAACCCAGCGATGGTGACGTTCTGATACTGCTCCCAGAATTCCTTCTAGATATAGTTTCAGATGTAAACCCAGCGATGGTGACGTTCTGATGCTGCTTCCAGAATTCCTTCTAGATATAGTTTCAGATGTAAACCCAGCGATGGTGACGTTCTGATGCTGCTTCCAGATTCCTTCTAGATATAGTTTCAGATGTAAACCCAGCGATGGTGACGTTCTGATGCTGCTTCCAGGTATCCTTCAGATATAGTTTCGGATATGATCCAGAGATGGTGACGTTCTGATACTGCTTCCAGGTATCCTTCAGATATAGTTTCAGATATGATCCAGATATGGCGACGTTCTGATGCTGCTTCCAGGTATCCTTCAGATATAGTTTCGGATATGATCCAGAGATGGTGACGTTCTGATACTGCTTCCAGGTATCCTTCAGATATAGTTTCAGATATGATCCAGATATGGCGACGTTCTGATGCTGCTTCCAGATCTCCTTCCAGATATAGTCCAGATGTAAACCAGATATGGCAACGTTCTGTCACTTATTCCAGTTGAAGATATTTCAAGACCTCCTCTAGTCCAGCTAAATCGATGCCCAACAGATTTTTCTGATAAAGACTCAGCAGTCCCCTATGGTTCCCTCTCCAGCGGTGTATGAGGTAGTAATCCCTTTTTTGGTCCCCTCTCCGACGGTGTGTGAGGTGGTAAGTCCTTTTCAAATGTTTCCCTCTCCGACGTTGAGTGAGGTGATCATTCCTTTCAGATTATAATTGCCTATGGTTCTCTTCCCGATGTTGCAAAGATGGTAATTCCCGCCAAGATTTTTCTCAACGAGCGTTGTTGAAGTTAAAATCATCCAAGGTTCTCTTACCATTCATGCTAAGGTAGTAACCATCCCTGGTTCATTCATCAGCGTTTGAAGCTCCAGATTCAGCTCCTGTAACCAGTCAGGATACATCTATACCAAGCATCTAAAATCAACTCCTGCAACGTGTCAGGTACTCATTTTCTGTTTTGCAGGTATGCAGGTTTTCGCGAAGGAATCTCTGACGCGATCAACATCCAGATGGCATCTATAAGCCCATCATCCTATCCAGCAATCTCCAAATGGCATCTATAAGCCCATTCCCCCATCACTGACACTATGTGAGCGCAAATTTCTGGGCACTCTAGTGTCCAATCATCTTCTACCCTCGGATTACGAAAGGCACGTCAGCCAATCTGCATCCTCAGGTCTAAGAAGATTGAACAGGGGCAACTGTTGCACCCCAAAATTTGCCCTCCCATATTCTCCAAGATTTGTCAAAGTCAAGGTCACAAAATTCCCCAAGGGCTATGCAGTTCAACTGTCTCCTATACAGTCAAAACTAGGGTTTGGGTTCTGATCAAGAAAAGGAAGATTTCAATGGCCCAATCAAGTCTCATATGCCTACAAAGATGGTCAAGTACCCTCATGTCAAGTTTCAAGGCATTCAGCTCAAAATTGCACAGTCAAAACCCTAAATTGCACTACAGTCAACTGTAGGGGCAAAATGGTCATTTGACAGTCAAAAGTTCAAATTTTTGGTCAACATATCATTTTGAGGCCACAAACATCATTTGATCAATGCTTGATCATGATTCTCAAAATTTGGCTCAGAAATCATCAAAGATGCAAAAGTTGCTATATTTGGACAGCTGAAAAAGTCAACTGAAATTGACCAGGGCATAACTTTCACATGGATTATCAGAAAAATTCCATCCAAAGCTAATTTTGAAGAGAAGGACATTTCCTACAACTCATCTTCATATTCCAAGTCCAAGAAATGCTCTCACAAAAAGTTATAAATTTCAACATTATAGGTCATTTTCAAAAGTCAACAAAAAGGGACTTTAAGTCAAAGGCCATAACTTGAGATTGATAAATCAAAATGACATGGGACCAAAGGCATTGGTTAAAGGACTCAAAGACCTTTCCAAAATGTCCAAGAACATGTGAAAAGCTTAAAAATTGAGCAAGTTATGCCTTGTGGAAGTTGGGAAATTTTTGGAAATTTTTGAAAGTCAACATTGATGCAAAAGGCCTAAAAATGCAAATGGGCCCATTTTTCTTCCAAGTTTCTTCATGCCAAGCCTATGCACGACCACTAGGCCCAAAGGGAAGTATTTTCATATTTTTTAATTATTTATTTGAATTTATATTAATTTATATTCATTTAAATCATTTTAATACATGAAAAATATCAACCTAACCTAAAAAAATCTTTTTATGCACATTATAGGCTCAATATCTCGTGCTTAGTCAATTATGGAAGGTTTTGGGTTGATTGGAACTAATTGACACCAAATTGCATATGGAAAAGATATGGAAAAGATCATTGAAATCAAATCTTCAAAAACCATTATGGCCATGGATTTTGTTCAATTTTTTTGACCTAAATCGTTCCATACAAGTACTAGAACAGAAACCTAATGCAAGGAGACTGCAAGCTGCGCCCCAAGAACCTTTGGCATATTGAAAATTTCTCTTAAAAACTCAAATCTGAAAAGTGCCTTAGAGGTCGATTCAAGCTTCAATTTTCCTTCCATCATCATCCTGAGACATCCTTGAACGTTTCTCAATCATTAACAACAACCAAAACGCCTTGAATTGGTACCCCTAAGTCAAACTGTACATCAAAATTTCTGAATTCGCATAGCATGATTCAAGCATATTTGTGCATTTTTATTTATGTATTCATGATCACAATGATGTTTCTAAGCTAACTGACATGTTTGATTGCATTTTCATTAGCCATACGTGAATCCACCATGCGCGTTTTTTAGGGTTACAGGTTTCTTGAAATAGGGCTTTTGCGTAGAGGAAAAATCAGGGTTCATGGATACCATGGTTGAACTCAGCGCTTAGAGACGAAGAAGGAAGTATACTCGCGAACAATTTATGAAGCCCATGGTTCTAATCGCTATTTTCTTATAGGCCCCCTAATGCAACGCTATAAAAACCGTGGCCATACGTTTATGTTTCAGAAAAAACGAAGAAGACAACCTCGTTGTCACCACGTGATAGGCTGGTTTGAAAATTCGCGCCAGATCGTCTACTAACACCATGTTTTACTTATTATATTTATTTGATATTATATGTTAAGTGACAAGCGCTTGGTCCAGTGGTGCACGTGATGGTTTGTAACATGAATGACCTGGGTTCGATCCCAGGTCTTCTTCCTTTCCAATATTATTTTTCCTTTATTAATCATATGCAGGCACACCTTCGTGGATCACCATATGTCCCCTCCTCCAAGTGTACACATGTCTAATGGTCCCAGATCAAGGGCTGATATTGAAGGTCCACTATAAGGCAAGTCAATACGCTGGCACCCAAGCTGGAAAAGTCAACAAATCTCTGGCTTAATGGGCCAAAATTCCAGGCCTATACCTCCTGAATTGGGGCAACACCCCACTCTGGTTTGACAATTTAATTTCTTTTTCTTATATCTTTTAATTATTATTTTAATTGTTGTGTTTATTTTAATTATTGTTTATTTAATTTTTTACAAAATATAAAAACATCACAAAAATCAGAAAATATAAAAAAATATAATATTTATTTTATTATGATTATTTTCAAATAAACATGTAAATAATTTAGTAAATTAGGTTATAAGTTTAATTCTTTTTTAACAAAAATGCAAAAAATAGAATTAGGTTAATAAACACTTTTTCTTCCTTTTTAATTTTTTCCCTTTTTTTTTCCACAGTAATAATTATTTATTTATTTATTTTTTATAATTAAATTGTACATAAATAAATTAGGGTTTAATGTAGATTATATTTTAATTCTTTCATAACAAATAAAAACACTAGAACTAGGGTTTAGCATTTTAATTTTAATTAATTTTTCTTTTTTCTTTTAAATCTAAAAAAAACACAAAATACCCGAAAAACATCCAATCATTTAATTTTTAATTCTCATTAACTTTTAATATTTTGCAAAAGGGTCCAACGCCCGTCGCTTTTAATTATTAATTTCGCGTATTTATTTTATAATCATTTAAATAGTTATGTAAATCTCCCAAAGCCATGTAACTTTACTTCTCGCACCTTTATTTATCGCATTATTTACTTTCTGCTAAATCGGGTCCGGTTTAATTTTGGCGATGTGGACCCGCGCCTTTGTAATAGCGGTAGATTTATTTTTTCGCAAACTTTATAACTGTTAAATATGCATGCAAGAATGAATGGCCCTAAATAAAATCGAGCGTAGATCACGACAAACATGACAAGACAAATAACTGAAACATGACACACAATTCGCACACACCACCCCTAGGGTACGCCTCACTGTTGCCTTTCGAAAGGTGGTCGTCGAGTAGAGGACGTCTTAGTAAGTCCTCATGATCCGGGAACCTGGCATGAGGGTAGCTTCTAAGGTGTCTTCCCATTGCTCTGGTGATCACCATGTCCCTAAACTCGAATTGACCCGAACACCTCCAACGGTGGTGCTACCTACCTCTCAATGGTGGGATGGCACTACTTTAAAGGACTCTTACACAGACGAATTCCTTAGGGTAGGTAGGTTCTCAAGGGTACTTGCTCTAATTTCAAACAAATCAAAATCTTTTCACCAACACATTTTCAAAAGCTTTCAAGCAATCTTTTCAAACACTCTGACGTACGAGTCGATCTGAAATTTTTCAAAGAAACTTTTTTAAAACCCACAGTTGAAAAGCAAACAAACCATTTTTGAAAACACAAATGAGCGAGTATCTAAGAGCCCATGGATAACCATGGATAGAAAGGGTGCTAACACCTTCCCTTTCTATAATCTACCTCCCGAACCGAGAGCAATCTCTTTAAGGAATTTTTCTGTGCTTTTGTCCTTTCCATTTGGAGAAAATAAAAGACGGTGGCGACTCTTGCTTCCGCGACATTTCGCGAACCAGCGTTAAACAGTCAGTTCCAGATCCACCGATCACACCTTTCCATTTGGAGAAAATAAAAGACGGTGGCGACTCTTGCTTCCGCGACATTTCACGAACCAGCGTTAAACAGTCAGTTCCAGATCCACCGATCACAGAACTGGCGACTCTGCTGGGGATTTAACTTAAAGTGAGGTGTACCTTAGGGCTTAGTTCATAACTGTGTTTTCAATTGTATTGACTTGCTTGCTTTAAATTGTGGGACTGTCTCGGGAGTTCTATAGATCCTAACCCGGATCTGGGGATACCTTCTTAGAAAGTAGCAACAAGGTTGTGAGGGAACTGTGTGGGGTATACCGACATGGTTGAAACAGTCTGCTACGTTGATGTGGCACTTTGGTGTGTACTGGTAACCCTTGAGTTCAGTCAAGGAGAGTACGGGGCCTCCGCGTGGTGTCGTGAAGCATCAAGAGACCTTAGGAACCTTAATTGAACTATCTTGGCCTCTTTAGGGTAGTGAGATAACTGACTTTGGTGCAGTCCGAGGTTGGTTGATACTCGATACTACACTCAATTGAGGGTTGCTTTCCTGGAATATTTCGGTCGCCAGTTCAGTGGCTAAATCGAAACGATGAACAATGAAAGCAATCCAGTGATATTGGGACCCTTAGAACCCGGTTACTTCTAATAGGACAGGTTGAACCCACCAACTTCAAGAGGGTAATACCCAGCCCCCATGCTGGCCTAAACCCTAAGGGCTTCTCTTGTGTGACTTGTGTGCCTTTGTACTTGACTACTTGCATGCTTGTCATCTAACACATGAACTATTTGCAGGTTTTGTTTATAGTCCTTAATGGGGACCCATAACAGGGTTTACTAAGTTTCTTGCAGGTTTTATTTAGTCCTTAATTAGGACTCATAACAGGGTTTACTGAGTTTGCTTGCAGGTTTTGTTTATAGTCCTTAATAAGGGCTCATAACAGGGTTCATCCATATTACCCCATGCATCATGACATCATACCATTGCATACATCCTAACCCGTTTCAAGGATCTCAAAGGCTTGTGATACAGGTCATGATAAATCAAACATCTAGCAAGGGGAAAAGAGGATTTATTTTCCTCTAGCCAAAGTTGTCAGGGGCTATGACCCACTGGATATGGTGAGCCTTTGACACTTGAAGAAGGACTCTCAGCAACATGAAGTTCCTTCAATCAAGCTACCAGTTTCAAATTTTAACAATTTCTTGTTTACCCTGCGGGATCCATGAAAACATTGCATATATGTCATACACATCATTGCATAACAGGTACCCTTGTTGCAGGTATCTTACCTTCTTCGCTGTTTATTTCAGCCAATCGTCATGAATCCTGAATCATCAACTGAGCAGTCCATCAAGGCCCTCCAGGCTCAGAATGCCCAGTTCCAAGAGCTGATCATGAATTTGGCCCAGGGGCAACAAGATCTGAAGACCCTACTCTTGAAAAAGAAGAAGAAGAGGACTGTGCTGTTCAACCCTAGGCGCAGATCTGGGAATACACTGCAAATTGAAACTGAGAGGACTACTCCATCTGTTGGGGAAGGCAGTCATCAGGAGGAAAGGGTTCCCAGTCCAGTGGTCTCCGACAACGAGACAGATTTCAACGACGAACAATACCCTCCTGCTGAAGACAAGTACAAGCAGTTGGAAGACCGTCTGAATGCAATGGAAATTCAACAAGTACCTGGTTTGGATTTCGGAGATTTGGGTCTAACTTCTGGTGTGGTGATCCCACACAAATTCAAAGCACCCTCTTTTGCTAAGTACGATGGGGCATCCTGTCCCAGGCTGCATCTCAGGTCTTATGTGCGGAAGATTCAACCGTATACTATGGACAAGAACTTGTGGATCCACTTCTTCCAGGAAAGTCTTTCAGGGACTCATCTCGAATGGTTCTATCAGCTGGATGGAACCAAGGTTCGTAACTGGGAGGAGTTGGCTACTGCTTTTTACAAGCAGTATCAGTATAATGCCGACCTCGCTCCTACGCGTACCCAACTCCAGGGTATGTCGCTAGGATCGGGAGAAGGTTTTAAAGAGTATGCGCAGAAATGGAGAGACCTGGCCGGTAGGGTACAACCACCGCTGATTGACCGTGAACTTGTGGACATGTTCTTGGGGACCCTGTCTGGTCCATTCTACAACCACCTGATTGGGAATTCGTCTGCTGGATTCACAGATCTTATCTTGACTGGAGAGCGAATAGAAGCTGGCATCAGGTCTGGGAAGATTCAAAAGGCTGCACCTTCTGATAAAAAGCCTCATCATGGAAAGAAAGAGTCCAATGCTGTGCACGGTAAAAAGAGTCGTCATGAGGTAGGGGCAACCCAAATCTCCAATCCTAGACCTGCTCAACAAGGACAGGGGCAGCAGCGCAAGGAGAGCGCACCCAAACGACAGTTCACCAAGATCAACATGTCGCTGGATCAAGCACTACAACAAATGTTGAAGGCAGGGCTGATCACCTTAAGGGCTCCCCTTCGGAATCCGAACACTTCTGCTCCGAACTACCATCCTAATGAGAGGTGTGCCTACCACTCTGATAGCCCGGGGCATACTACGGATAACTGCTGGCCTCTCAAGAACAAGATTCAAGACATGATCGACGCCGGAGAGATTCAATTTGAAGTACCTGAGACTCCGAACATAATCACTGCTCTGTTGCCCAATCATTGAAGACCTTTTGTTTATTTGAATTTCCGAGTTGTATTTTTCTTTGCTCATACAAACAATTAATGTCATAGCAAACTCTTTTATTCTATTAAAGCATCGCATATGTCTGTTTTGGGAATTAATACAATTGTTTTCATTATATTCAAAATTGTTTTCATTTTTTCTGTGATGATCAACTCTCGATTAATAATTCTAAGCCTCTTGAGGGAGGATGACGAAAACGATACCGCTATCTTTGCAGTATGCTTTGAACAGACCCCGCTGATGAAGTACAGGAATTGTTTCAATTCCTAAACACTGGAGTAATAAGGAAGATAATCCCTCGTCAACCCCTCTGAGCCAAAGAAGTAGGAGTTTTTTTCTTTTCGAAAATTAAAACCCTTTATCATAACCTGGGGCAGGGTAGTTCTCTCAGTTGATCCAAGTGCGCAACAAATGGCACCAAAGAGATCCTTACGAAAAAAAGAAAGACAGTGATGGTTCCGAACAATCGTAAAGACAGGCAGTCATTATCAAAAAATTCATAAATGAAAAGCCCAAAAAGTCAAAACCTATAAAGGGGACTTACGAAACTGGGGCATCCCGCTGACTGTAATTCCAAAAAAGGAAACAGCTCAGGCAAAAAACAGGGATAACAAAATCAAAAAGAAAGAGGTCTTATAAACCCTCAACAAAATGACTGCCTATTCCAAATAAATCATCAATATCTGAACCATCACCGGAAAATCAGAGCAAAGACTCAAACAAGGTCTAATGCACGATCAACTGAGTTTAGGTTTGAAGAACATCACGAAGAGCGGGTGGGTACAAATAATTTGAGCCTTTATCCTTTGTTTCTTAAACCGTGAACCAGGCCACATTATAACCCTTAAAAGACCTAGCTGAAGCATGGGTTAGTTCGAAAGCATACTGTTACGAAAGGTATCCTGACTCCTTAAGGCCTACGGTAAATACGGAGTTGACATCACGTTTTACAAACATTCACTTGTTTTATGAAAAAGAATGCATTTTCAAAATCTCCAAGACAGACATAAGCTTTGCATTTTTGATATAACATTGTTTGCATATGACTTTTTGTTTGAACAGCAGGGAAATTCGCACGATGGATACCTAGCGAACAAAAGCACTTCCAATCAAGGGGCAGACATGACCATGATCTATTATCTGGGGCAGTTCAATCAAGATTCGGAGAATCTCTCAAAGGCCAAGTAGCCTGGGGCAAATCTCCGCCTAAGTCACTTGGGGCATTCCAACAACGAATCTTGCCTGATCAAACACCTTCTGGTGGCAGGACAAAACACTTCTAACAGGGGCAACTCCCTACATTCTGAAAGCACGGACATAGTCGAAAAAATACTACGCAAAATCAAAGACCCGCTAGGTTGACGTACCTAGGCAAAAATAAGGGCTTCCCGACGAACCAAAAGGGTTCGGGCAAAAGGAAGGGATGAAATTGAAAAAATCTGTACACCCGGCAAGTCGAAAACCTGAAAAGGCAGCTTGAGCAAAAATGGGTATCTCGTTGGACTGAAAACCCGAAAGGGCGGTCCAGGCAAAAGTTAGGGATTAAAGCATACGACTATGCCCTGTCATCTCATCACTTGCCTACCAGAAGAAGGTTTGTCCATCAACAACTACCAAGCACCTCCACAGGTATCTTCCTCTCCCACATCAGAAACAGGGGCGATAAAGAGTTGTCTAAGCAATCTGATTGTTCTGTCCTCCAAGGTATCAAGGTAGGTTCCGTTGAAGAACATAACCAATACAGTTCAATACTTCCCCAGGAGAGTCCAATCCAGTTTCCCCAAGAAAGTTGGAATCCATCTCCCCAAGCAGTAAGCTTATCCCTAGTAGATTCTGGAAGCTTATCCCCGCGGAGCACGAACGCGTCCCCCGGCCTTTATTCAAAGAGTTATTTCCCTACCAAGATATAACTGGGTTATCCTCAGCCAATAGCCATGAGAAGATTGTCCTCGGCAAAGTCTTCTTACCCCCAGCGGAGTCTATTAGCACTTCCAACATAACAATGGTATCCCCAGCGGAGTTATCATCAACCTCAGCAAAGTATTCCTCTCCCCACAGAGTATTCCCCGCAGAGTAATCTATTCGCCAAGTTTGTTCCCCAATGGAGTCATCTTCTCCTGCCGGTATTCTTGCAACTATCATCCCCAGCGGAAACAACAAAGCATTGTTCTCCAACATCATCCCAGGATAAGCTCCTGGCATTCGTCAAGGATTTATTTTCCCAAAACGGAAATGCATTCATAAACATCACATCTTCATTCATTATAGCATGCATATGCATCATACTACACGAATCTCATCAATTTTGAGGACATCCTGAACTCATGCAGTTCATGCATCATGATCTTGCATACAACTGATGCTTTACCTTTTCAGGAAAGGTCAATACAAAGATGATTACTATCAACTATCGTGACTTTTTCTAGATATAGTTCAGATGTGAACCAGATATGGCGACATTCTGATACTTCTTCCAGATTTCCTTCTAGATATAGTTCAGATGTGAACCAGATATGGCGACGTTCTGATACTTCTTCCAGACTTTTTCTAGATATAGTTCAGATGTGAACCAGATATGGCGACGTTCTGATACTTCTTCCAGATTTCCTTCTAGATATAGTTCAGATGTGAACCAGATATGGCGATGTTCTGATACTTCTTCCAGATTTCTTTCTAGATTTGGTTCAGATGTGACCCAGGCATGGCGACGTTCTGATACTTCTTCCAGATTTCCTTCTAGATATAGTTCAGATGTGAACCAGATATGGCAACGTTCTGATACTTCTTCCAGATTTCCTTTCAGAGATAGCTTAGAAATGCTCCAGATATGGATGTTGTTCTGTTGCTTATTCAACACTCCTTCTAGATATGGTTCGGATGTGACCCAGGCATGGCGACGTTCTGACACTTATTCCAGATCCCCCTCAGATAACTTAGAGATGCTCCGGACACGGAAGCTGTTCTATTGTTTATTCAGAGATCACCTTTCTATAGATGGTTTAGATGTGACCCGGATATGGCTACCTTCTGATACTTATTCCAAAGTCATTCAGATATAGATTGGAAATGCTCCAGATATGGATGTTGTTCTTTGGCTTGTTCAAGTTTCTTCTCAAAGATGGCTCAGATATACTCCAGAACCGGATGCTATTCTATCACTTATTCACAGTTTCTTCTCAAACAACTTAGAGATGCTCCAGACCCGGAGACTATTCTATTGTCTAGTCCAGATTCATTCGAAAGACTATTCCAGATTCTGTTTCTTATCCAGTCAAAGGCCTTCTCTGGTTCAGTCAGATCGACCCTAAGATCTCCCTGTTTCTTATCCAGTTGAAGACATTAAAGACCTAGACCGGTTCAGTTAAATCAACCCTAAGATTTTTCTGTTTCTTATCCAGTCAAAGGCCTTCTCTAGTCCAGCTAAATCGACCCCTGACAGATTTTCCTGATGAAGACTCAGTAGAAGATATCCAAGATTCTCTCAATGATACTGTTGAGGTTGAAGTCGCCAATGGTTCTCTCCCCGTTACTGCGGAGGTAGTAATCGCCCCCAAGATTCTCTCAGCGTTACTGTTGAGGTTGAAGTCGTCCAAGATTCTCTCAGCATTACTGTTGAGGTTGAAGTCGCCCAAGGTTCTCTCAACGTTCTTGTTGAGGTAGTAATCATCCAAGGTTCTCTCACCGTTCTTGTTGAGGTAGTAACCATCCCTGGTTCATTCATCACCTTTTGAAGATCCAGATCCAGCTCCTGTAACCAGTTAGGACACATCTACAAAAAGTTTGAAGACCAGCTCCTGTAACAGGTCAGGTAATCATTTTCTTTTTCAGGTACGCAAATTCTCGCTAAGGAATCTCTTACGCGATCAACATCCAGATGGTATCTATAAGCCCATCCACCATCCATCATCTCTTAGCATGGCATCTATAAGCCCATCATCCTATCCATCAAATCTCCAAATGGCATCTATAAGCCCATTCCACCATCATACTGCTAACATGTGAGCGCAAATTTCTGGGCACTCTAGTGTTCAATCATCTTCCACCTTCGGATTACGAAAGGCACGTCAGCCAATCTGCATACTCAGGTTTAAGAAGATTGAATAGGGGCAACTGTTGTACCCCAAAATTTGCCCTCCCATATTCTTCAAAGATTGCAAAGTCAAAGCTTCAAAATCTCCTCAAGGGTTGCACAGTTCAAGGGCCTCCTAACAGTCAAAAACTAGGGTTTTGGTTCTGACAAAGAAAATGAAGTTTCCAAGGATCCAATCAAGTCCCATATGCCTACAAACATTGTCAAGTACCATCATGTCAAGTTTCAAGACTTACAGCACAAAATTGCACAGTCAAAAAACCCTAATTGCACTACAGTCAACTGTAGGGGTAAAATGGTCATTTGACAGTCAAAAGTTCAAATTTTTTGTCAACATCTCATTTTGAAGCCACAAACATCATTTGATCAATGCTTGATCATGATTCTCAAAGTATGGCTCAAAAAGTCTCAAGATGCAAAAGTTTCCATATTTGGACAATTGAAAAAGTCAACTGTAACTTGACCAAGGCATAACTTTCACATGGATTATCAGAAAAATTCCATCCAAAGCTCATTTTGAATAGAAAGACATTTCCTACAACTCATCTTCACACTTCAAGTCCAAGAAATGCTCTCACAAAAAGTTATCAATTTCAACATTATAGGTCATTTTCAACAGTCAACAAAAAGGGACTTTAAGTCAAAGGCCATAACTTGAGATTGGTAAATCAAAATGACATGGTACCAAAGGCATTGGTTAAAGGACTTCAAGACCTTTCCAAAATGTCCAAGAACATGAGCAAAGCTTAAAAATTGAGCAAGATATGCCTTGTGGAAGTTGGGAAATATTTGGGTATTTTGAAAAGTCAACTTTGCTTCAAATGTCTTAAAATTGCTAATGGGCCTCTTTTCCTTCCAAGATTCATCATCCAAAGCATGTGCACGACCATTTGGCCCAAAGGGAAGTTTTTCATCATTTTTATTTATTTATTTGAATTTTTAATGGCTAATAATTCATTTAATTAAAATAAATATGTGGAAAATACCAAACCAATGCAATCAAATCTTTTTATACATGAAATAGCCTTAAGATTTCGTGCATTATCTGATTTAGAAAGAATCAAGTTAATTGGACATGATTTGAATCAAATATGCATGAAAACGATTGAAAAATATATGCATGGAAAATCAAATATTCTCTCCATCAATTCATTGATTCTTTGGACCAAAAACTCAACCCTAATCGTTCACACATATATACTCATGCAAACCCTAGTGTTCATGACCTCAGAGCTGCGCCAGAATTCAAGAAAGACTTTTGCATTTTTTGTGAAAAACTCAAGAACTGAAATCACGATTGCAAGGCTTTTCAAGGCAAGAAAACCATTCTATCACCTTCCTGAGATATCAAGGGAACTTCCTGAATCAAAATCATAAGCTCTAACACTAAGAAACGGTAGAAGCATGTCCCACTTTTCAGAAAAATATTCATAATCGTATCATGAATTACATACATTTTTCATGTGTTTTCTTTATTGATTTACACTAATTGATTGATTCTGAAACTAACCATATGATTTAATTGAGTTTTCACGCATTGTATGAAGAATTACCATTGAAGCACCTTAGGGTTTCAGACCTGAAAAATTGGGGCTTTACATTCAAAGAAAAATTAAGACTCAAGACCCATACCATCAGATTCAGAAGCTTCATGCCAATCAATTCCACATATCGCGCCTAATTTCTAATGCAGGGATTCCTATTCGCTATTTTTTTCACACTGCATATAGTGGGGGTTTAAAACCCCCGCAATCTTGTTTATTTTGTTTCAGGAAAAATGCAACAAGGAAGAAGAAGGTGAGGTGTGAGCAGGGGATTGGCTCATTTGAATTTTTGCGCGAAAATTAACCACTGATCATTATTTTGCATTATATTATTTATTTATTGCATTATGTACAAAGCGCGTGAATGGCATAGTGGTGGAGGAAGCACTTAGTAAACTCTGGGACCTGGGTTCGATTCCCAGGACCCCTCACTTTATTCATGTATTTTGTTCCAATCTGATCCCACGCAATTCAAGCTTCAGCGTCCACAATGAGCTCACAATCTCAGCTTGCCATGCATCCCATGATCACAATCCAATGGTCAGGATTCACAGCCTATGATGGGCGTCAGTCAACGAAACACACGCTGGCATAGAAAGTCAACAAAGGGCCTCCAAAGATGGGCCAAAAATGCTGACTTACACCTCCAATTGGGGACAGAACCCCCTAAGGTTTTGCAATTCAATTTTTTTTTTAGTTGTTTCAATTGTTTCTTTTTTTTTTAATTCTTTAATTTAATTTATTTTCATAAAATATAAAATAATATAAAAATCAGAAAGTCATCAAAAATTAAAAACATATTTTATTTTAATATTTTGTAAATAAATAATATCATTTAATTTAATTTTCAATTCTAGGGTTAATTTTAATATCTTTTCTTAATAAATTAAAAACTTGTAGAATTAGGTTTTAATTATTTTAATTACTTTTTTTTATTTTCTCACCACTAATAATTAATTATTTATTTTTATAAATCAAATCGCATTAATTAATTAGGTTTAATTTTAGGTAATTTTCATATTTTCTTAATAAATTAAAAAATAGCTAGAATTAGGGTTAATTAATATTTTAATTCCATTTAATTTTCATTAAAAATTCATAAATACAAAAAACCTCAAAAATAATTTCTTTTTTATTTTATTTTTATTAATTTGTTAATAATAATTTAATTTCATTAAAAAGGGTCCAACGCCCTCGCTTTCAATTTTAATTCAATTCGCGCATTTTATTTTATTTCTTATAATATTAATGTAATTCTCCCAAAGCCATGTAACTCGGACATTTTATATTTCTCGCACTTTATTTCTTTATTTTTGTCAAATCGGGTCCTGGATTTTAATTTGGCGATGTGGACCCGCGCCTTTGTAATAGCTTAGGAACTTTAATTTCCGCAACTTTTTAACTGCTAATCAATTGCATGCAAGAATGAATGTCAAAATAAAAACAAATGCGTAGATCACCCATGACATGACAAGACAAAAATATCTGAAAATGACACACAAATCACACACCACCCCTAGGGTACGCCTCACTGTTGCCTTGCCTCGAAAGGTGATCGTCGAGTAGAGGATGTCTTAGTAAGTCCTCATGATCCGGGAACCTGGCATGAGGGTAGCTTCTAAGGTGTCTTCCCATTGCTCTGGTGATCACCATGTCTCGAACCTCGAATTGACCCGAACAACTCCAACGGTGGTGCTACCTACCTCTCAATGGTGGGATGGCACTACTTTAAAGGACATTTACACAGACGAATTCCTTAGGGTAGGTAGACGACTCTAGATACTTGCTCTAATTTCAAAACAAATCAAAAATACTTTTCACACTGACACCTTTTCAAAAAAAAGCTTTCGAAAGCAACTTTTCAAACACTCTTGAGGACAGATACAAGAGTCGAACTGGAATTTTTAAAGAAACTTTTTAAAACCCACAGTTGAAAAGCAAACAAACCATTTTTGAAAACACAATGATCAAGTACCTAAGAGCCCATGGATAACCATGGATAGAAAGGGTGCTAACACCTTCCCTTTCTATAAATCTACCTCCCGAACCGAGAGCAATCTCTATAAGGAATTTTTCTATGCTTTTGTCCTTTCCATTTGGAGAAAATAAAAGACGATGGCGACTCTTGCTTCCGCGACATTTCGCGAACCAGCCTTAAACAGTCAGTTCCAGATCCACCGATCACAGAACTGGCGACTCTGCTGGGGATTTAACTTAAAGTGAGGTGTACCTTAGGGCTTAGTTCATAACTGTGTTTTCAATTGTATTGACTTGCTTGCTTTAAATTGTGGGACTGTCTCAGGAGTTCTATAGATCCTAACCCGGATCTGGGGATACCTTCTTAGAAAGTAGCAACAAGGCTGTGAGGGAACTGTGCGGGGTATACCGACATGGTTGAAACAGTCTGCTACATTGATGTGGCACTTTGGTGTGTACCGGTAACCCTTGAGTTCAGTCAAGGAGAGTACGGGGCCTCCGCGTGGTGTCGTGAAGCATCAACAGACCTTAGGAACCTTAATTGAACTATCTTGGCCTCTTTAGGGTAGTGAGATAACTGACTTTGGTGCAGTCCGAGGTTGGTTGATACTCGATACTACACTCAATTGAGGGTTGCTTTCCTGGAATATTTCGGTCGCCAGTTCAGTGGCTAAATCGAAACAATGAACAATGAAAGCAATCCAGTGATATTGGGACCCTTAGAACCCGGTTACTTCTAATAGGACAGGTTGAACCCACCAACTTCAAGAGGGTAATACCCAGCCCCCATGCTGGCCTAAACCCTAAGGGCTTCTCTTGTGTGACTTGTGTGCCTTCGTACTTGACTACTTGCATGCTTGTCATCTAACACATGAACTATTTGCAGGTTTTGTTTATAGTCCTTAATGGGGACCCATAACAGGGTTTACTAAGTTTCTTGCAGGTTTTATTTAGTCCTTAATTAGGACTCATAACAGGGTTTACTGAGTTTGCTTGCAGGTTTTGTTTATAGTCCTTAATAAGGGCTCATAACAGGGTTCATCCATATTACCCCATGCATCATAACATCATACCATTGCGTCCATCCTAACCCGTTTCAAGGATCTCAAAGGCTTGTGATGCAGGTCATGATAAATCAAACATCTAGCAAGGGGCAAAGAGGATTTATTTTCCTCTAGCCAAAGCTGTCAGGGGCTATGACCCACTGGATATGGTGAGCCTTTGACACTTGAAGAAGGACTCTCAGCAACATGAAGTTCCTTCAATCAAGCTACCAGTTTCAAATTTTAACAATTTCTTGTTTACCCTGCGGGATCCATGAAAACATTGCATATATGTCATACACATCATTGCATAACAGGTACCCTTGTTGCAGGTCTCTTACCTTCTTCGCTGTTTATTTCAGCCAATCGTCATGAATCCTGAATCATCAACTGAGCAGTCCATCAAGGCCCTCCAGGCTCAGAATGCCCAGTTCCAAGAGCTGATCATGAATTTGGCCCAGGGGCAACAAGATCTGAAGACCCTGCTCTTGAAAAAGAAGAAGAAGAGGACTGTGTTGTTCAACCCTAGGCGCAGATCTGGGAATACACTGCAGGTTGAAACTGAGAGGACTACTCCATCTGTTGGGGAAGGCAGTCATCAGGAGGAAAGGGTTCCTAGTCCAGTGGTCTCCGACAACGAGACAGATTTCAACGACGAACAATACCCTCCTGCTGAAGACAAGTACAAGCAGTTGGAAGACCGTCTGAATGCAATGGAAATTCAACAAGTACCTGGTTTGGATTTCGGAGATTTGGGTCTAACTTTTGGTGTGGTGATCCCACACAAATTCAAAGCACCCTCTTTTGCTAAGTACGATGGGGCATCCTGTCCCAGGCTGCATCTCAGGTCTTATGTGCGGAAGATTCAACCGTATACTATGGACAAGAACTTGTGGATCCACTTCTTCCAGGAAAGTCTTTCAGGGACTCATCTCGAATGGTTCTATCAGCTGGATGGAACCAAGGTTCGTAACTGGGAGGAGTTGGCTACTGCTTTTTACAAGCAGTATCAGTATAATGCCGACCTCGCTCCTACGCGTACCCAACTCCAGGGTATGTCGCTAGGATCGGGAGAAGGTTTTAAAGAGTATGCGCAGAAATGGAGAGACCTGGCCGGTAGGGTACAACCACCGCTGACTGACCGTGAACTTGTGGACATGTTCTTGGGGACCCTGTCTGGTCCATTCTACAACCACCTGATTGGGAATTCGTCTGCTGGATTCACAGATCTTATCTTGACTGGAGAGCGAATAGAAGCTGGCATCAGGTCTGGGAAGATTCAAAAGGCTGCACCTTCTGATAAAAAGCCTCATCATGGAAAGAAAGAGTCTAATGTTGTGCACGGTAAAAAGAGCCGTCATGAGGTAGGGGCAACCCAGATCTCCAATCCTAGACCTGCTCAACAAGGACAGGGGCAGCAGCGCAAGGAGAGCGCACCCAAACGACAGTTCACCAAGATCAACATGTCGCTGGATCAAGCACTACAACAAATGTTGAAGGCAGGGCTGATCACCTTAAGGGCTCCCCTTCGGAATCCGAACACTTCTGCTCCGAACTACCATCCTAATGAGAGGTGTGCCTACCACTCTGATAGCCCGGGGCATACTACGGACAACTGTTGGCCTCTCAAGAACAAGATTCAAGACATGATCGACGCCGGAGAAATTCAATTTGAAGTACCTGAGACTCCAAACATAATCACTGCTCCGTTGCCCAATCATTGAAGACCTTTTGTTTATTTGAATTTCCGAGTTGTATTTTTCTTTGCTCATACAAACAATTAATGTCATAGCAAACTCTTTTATTCTATTAAAGCATCGCATATGTCTGTTTTGGGAATTAATACAATTGTTTTCATTATATTCAAAATTGTTTTCATTTTTTCTGTGATGATCAACTCTCGATTAATAATTCTAAGCCTCTTGAGGGAGGATGACGAAAACGATACCGCTATCTTTGCAGTATTCTTTGAACAGACCCCGCTGATGAAGTACAGGAATTGTTTCAATTCCTAAACACTGAAGTAATAAGGAAGATAATCCCTCGTCAACCCCTCTGAGCCAAAGAAGTAGGAGTTTTTTTCTTTTCGAAAATTAAAACCCTTTATCATAACCTGGGGCAGGGTAGTTCTCTCAGTTGATCCAAGTGCGCAACAAATGGCACCAAAGAGATCCTTACGAAAAAAGAAAGACAGTGATGGTTCCGAACAATCGTAAAGACAGGCAGTCATTATCAAAAAATTCATAAATGAAAAGCCCAAAAAGTCAAAACCTATAAAGGGGACTTACGAAACTGGGGCATCCCGCTGACTGTAATTCCAAAAAAGGAAACAGCTCAGGCAAAAAACAGGGATAACAAAATCAAAAAGAAAGAGTCTTATAAACCCTCAACAAAATGACTGCCTATTCCAAATAAATCATCAATATCTGAACCATCACCGGAAAATCAGAGCAAAGACTCAAACAAGGTCTAATGTACGATCAGCTGAGTTTAGGTTTGAAGAACATCACGAAGAGCGGGTGGGTACAAATAATTTGAGCCTTTATCCTTTGTTTCTTAAACCGTGAACCAGGCCACATTATAACCCTTAAAAGACCTAGCTGAAGCATGGGTTAGTTCGAAAGCATACTGTTACGAAAGGTATCCTGACTCCTTAAGGCCTACGGTAAATACGGAGTTGACATCACGTTTTACAAACATTCACTTGTTTTATGAAAAAGAATGCATTTTCAAAATCTCCAAGACAGACATAAGCTTTGCATTTTTTATATAACATTGTTTGCATATGACTATTTGTTTGAACAACAGGGAAATTCGCACGATGGATACCTAGCGAACAAAAGCACTTCCAATCAAGGGGCAGACATGACCATGATCTATTATCTGGGGCAGTTCAATCAAGATTCAGAGAATCTCTCAAAGGACAAGTAGCCTGGGGCAAATCTCCGCCTAAGTCACTTGGGGCATTCCAACAACGAATCTTGCCTGATCAAACACCTTCTGGTGGCAGGACAAAACACTTCTAACAGGGGCAACTCCCTACATTCTGAAAGCACGGACATAGTCGAAAAAATACTATGCAAAATCAAAGACCCGCTAGGTTGACGTACCTAGGCAAAAATAAGGGCTTCCCGGCGAACCAAAAGGGTTCGGGCAAAATGAAGGGATGAAATTGAAAAAATCTGTATACCCGGCAAGTCGAAAACCTGAAAAGGCGGCTTGAGCAAAAATGGGTATCCCGTTGGACTGAAAACCCGAAAGGGCGGTCCAGGAAAAAGTTAGGGATTAAAGCGTACGACTATGCCCTGTCATCTCATCACTTGCCTACCAGAAGAAGGTTTGTCCATCAACAACTACCAAGCACCTCCACAGGTATCTTCCTCTCCCACATCAGAAACAGGGGCGATAAAGAGTTGTCTAAGCAATCTGATTGTTCTGTCCTCCAAGGTATTAAGGTAGGTTCCGTTGAAGAACATAACCAATACAGTTCAATACTTCCCCAGGAGAGTCCAATCCAGTTTCCCCAAGAAAGTTGGAATCCATCTTCCCAAGCAGTAAGCTTATCCCCAGTAGATTCTGGAAGCTTATCCCCGCGGAGCACGAACGCGTCCCCCGGCCTTTATTCAAAGAGTTATTTCCCTACCAAGATATAAATGGGTTATCCTCAGCCAATAGCCATGAGAAGATTGTCCTCGGCAAAGTCTTCTTACCCCCAGCGGAGTCTATTAGCACTTCCAACATAACAATGGTATCCCCAGCGGAGTTATCATCAACCTCAGCAAAGTATTCCTCTCCCCACAGAGTATTCCCCGCAGAGTAATCTATTCGCCAAGTTTGTTCCCCAATGGAGTCATCTTCTCCTGCCGGTATTCTTGCAACTATCATCCCCAGCGGAAACAACAAAGCATTGTTCTCCAACATCAGCCCAGGATAAGCTCCTGGCATTCGTCAAGGATTTATTTTCCCAAAACGGAAATGCATTCATAAACATCACATCTTCATACATTATAGCATGCATATGCATCATACTACACGAATCTCATCAATTTTGAGGACATCCTGAACTCATGCAGTTCATGCATCATGATCTTGCATACAACTGATGCTTTACCTTTTCAGGAAAGGTCAATACAAAGATGATTACTATCAACTATCGTGACTTTTTCTAGATATAGTTCAGATGTGAACCAGATATGGCGACGTTCTGATACTTCTTCCAGATTTCCTTCTAGATATAGTTCAGATGTGAACCAGATATGGCGACGTTCTGATACTTCTTCCAGACTTTTTCTAGATATAGTTCAGATGTGAACCAGATATGGCGACGTTCTGATACTTCTTCCAGATTTCCTTCTAGATATAGTTCAGATGTGAACCAGATATGGCGATGTTCTGATACTTCTTCCAGATTTCTTTCTAGATATGGTTCAGATGTGACCTAGGCATGGCGACGTTCTGATACTTCTTCCAGATTTCCTTCTAGATATAGTTCAGATGTGAACCAGATATGGCAACGTTCTGATACTTCTTCCAGATTTCCTTTCAGAGATAGCTTAGAAATGCTCCAGATATGGATGTTGTTCTGTTGCTTATTCAACACTCCTTTTATATATGGTTCGGATGTGAACCAGGCATGGCGACGTTCTGACACTTATTCCAGATCCCCCTCAGATAACTTAGAGATGCTCCGGACACGGAAGCTGTTCTATTGTTTATTCAGAGATCACCTTTCTAGAGATGGTTTAGATGTGACCCGGATATGGCTACCTTCTGATACTTATTCCAAAGTCATTCAGATATAGATTGGAAATGCTCCAGATATGGATGTTGTTCTTCGGCTTGTTCAAGTTTCTTCTCAAAGATGGCTCAGATATACTCCAGAACCGGATGCTATTCTATCACTTATTCACAGTTTCTTCTCAAACAACTTAGAGATGCTCCAGACCCGGAGACTATTCTATTGTCTAGTCCAGATTCATTCGAAAGACTATTCCAGATTCTGTTTCTTATCCAGTCAAAGGCCTTCTCTGGTTCAGTCAGATCGACCCTAAGATCTCCCTGTTTCTTATCCAGTTGAAGACATTAAAGACCTAGACCGGTTCAGTTAAATCGACCCTAAAATTTTTCTGTTTCTTATCCAGTCAAAGGCCTTCTCTAGTCCAGCTAAATCGACCCCTGACAGATTTTCCTGATGAAGACTCAGTAGAAGATATCCAAGATTCTCTCAATGATACTGTTGAGGTTGAAGTCGCCTATGGTTCTCTCCCCATTACTGCGGAGGTAGTAATCGCCCCCAAGATTCTCTCAGCGTTACTGTTGAGGTTGAAGTCGTCCAAGATTCTCTCAGCATTACTGTTGAGGTTGAAGTCGCCCAAGGTTCTCTCAACGTTCTTGTTGAGGTAGTAATCATCCAAGGTTCTCTCACCGTTCCTGTTGAGGTAGTAACCATCCCTGGTTCATTCATCGCCTTTTGAAGATCCAGATCTAGCTCCTGTAACCAGTCAGGACACATCTACAAAAAGTTTGAAGACCAGCTCCTGTAACAGGTCAGGTAATCATTTTCTTTTTCAGGTACGCAAATTCTCGCTAAGGAATCTCTTACGCGATCAACATCCAGATGGCATCTATAAGCCCATCCACCATCCATCATCTCTTAGCATGGCATCTATAAGCCCATCATCCTATCCATCAAATCTCCAAATGGCATCTATAAGCCCATTCCACCATCATACTGCTAACATGTGAGCGCAAATTTCTGGGCACTCTAGTGTTCAATCATCTTCCACCTTCGGATTACGAAAGGCACGTCAGCCAATCTGCATCCTCAGGTTTAAGAAGATTGAACAGGGGCAACTGTTGTACCCCAAAATTTGCCCTCCCATATTCTTCAAAGATTGCAAAGTCAAAGCTTCAAAATCTCCTCAAGGGTTGCACAGTTCAAGGGCCTCCTAACAGTCAAAAACTAGGGTTTTGGTTATGACAAAGAAAATGAAGTTTCCAAGGATCCAATCAAGTCCCATATGCCTACAAACATTGTCAAGTACCCTCATGTCAAGTTTCAAGACTTACAGCACAAAATTGCACAGTCAAAAAACCCTAATTGCACTACAGTCAACTGTAGGGGTAAAATGATCATTTGACAGTCAAAAGTTCAAATTTTTGGTCAAAATCTCATTTTGAAGCCACAAACATCATTTGATCAATGCTTGATCATGATTCTCAAAGTATGGCTCAAAAAGTCTCAAGATGCAAAAGTTTCCATATTTGGACAGTTGAAAATGTCAACTGTAACTTGACCAAGGCATAACTTTCACATGGATTATCAGAAAAATTCCATCCAAAGCTCATTTTGAATAGAAAGACATTTCCTACAACTCATCTTCACACTTCAAGTCCAAGAAATGCTCTCACAAAAAGTTATCAATTTCAACATTATAGGTCATTTTCAAAAGTCAACAAAAAGGGACTTTAAGTCAAAGGCCATAACTTGAGATTGGTAAATCAAAATGACATGGGACCAAAGGCATTGGTTAAAGGACTTCAAGACCTTTCCAAAATGTCCACGAACATGAGCAAATCTTAAATATTGAGCAAGATATGCCTTGTGGAAGTTGGGAAATTTTTGGGTATTTTGAAAAGTCAACTTTGCTTCAAATGTCTTAAAATTGCTAATGGGCCTCTTTTCCTTCCAAGATTCATCATCCAAAGCATGTTCACGACCATTTGGCCCAAAGGGAAGTTTTTCATCATTTTTATTTATTTATTTGAATTTTTAATGGCTAATAATTCATTTAATTAAAATAAATATGTGGAAAATACCAAACCAATGCAATCAAATCTTTTTATACATGAAATAGCCTTAAGATTTCGTGCATTATCTGATTTAGAAAGAATCAAGTTAATTGGACATGATTTGAATCAAATATGCATGAAAAAGATTGAAAAATATATGCATGGAAAATCAAATATTCTCTCCATCAATTCATTGATTCTTTGGACCAAAAACTCAACCCTAATCGTTCACACATATATACTCATGCAAACCCTAGTGTTCATGACCTCAGAGCTGCGCCAGAATTCAAGAAAGACTTTTGCATTTTTTGTGAAAAACTCAAGAACTGAAATCACGATTGCAAGGCTTTTCAAGGCAAGAAAACCATTCTATCACCTTCCTGAGATATCAAGGGAACTTCCTGAATCAAAATCATAAGCTCTAACACTAAGAAACGGTAGAAGCATGTCCCACTTTTCATAAAAATATTCATAATCGTATCATGAATTGCATACATTTTTCATGTGTTTTCTTTATTGATTTACACTAATTGATTGATTATGAAACTAACCATATGATTTAATTGAGTTTTCACGCATTGTATGAAGAATTACCATTGAAGCACCTTAGGGTTTCAGACCTGAAAAATTGGGGCTTTACATTCAAAGAAAAATTAAGACTCAAGACCCATACCATCAGATTCAGAAGCTTCATGCCAATCAATTCCATATATCGCGCCTAATTTCTAATGCAGGGATTCCTATTCGCTATTTTTTTCACACTGCATATAGTGGGGGTTTAAAACCCCCGCAATCTTGTTTATTTTGTTTCAGGAAAAACGCAACAAGGAAGAAGAAGGTGAGGTGTGAGCAGGGGATTGGCTCATTTGAATTTTTGCGCGAAAATTAACCACTGATCATTATTTTGCATTATATTATTTATTTATTGCATTATGTACAAAGCGCGTGAATGGCATAGTGGTGGAGGAAGCACTTGGTAAACTCTGGGACCTGGGTTCGATTCCCAGGCCCCCTCACTTTATTCATGTATTTTGTTCCAATCTGATCCCATGCAATTCAAGCTTCAGCGTCCACAATGAGCTCACAATCTCAGCTTGCCACGCATCCCATGATCACAATCCAATGGTCAGGATTCACAGCCTATGATGGGCATCAGTCAACGAAACACACGCTGGCATGGAAAGTCAACAAAGGGCCTCCAAAGATGGGCCAAAAATGCTGACTTACACCTCCAATTGGGGACAGAACCCCCTAAGGTTTTGCAATTCAATTTTTTTTTTTTTATTTGTTTCAATTGTTTCTTTTTTTTTTAATTCTTTAATTTAATTTATTTTCATAAAATATAAAATAATATAAAAATCAGAAAGTCATCAAAAATTAAAAACATATTTTATTTTAATATTTTGTAAATAAATAATATCATTTAATTTAATTTTCAATTCTATGGTTAATTTTAATATCTTTTCTTAATAAATTAAAAACTTGTAGAATTAGGTTTTAATTATTTTAATTAATTTTTTTTTATTTTCTCATCACTAATAATTAATTATTTATTTTTATAAATCAAATCGCATTAATTAATTAGGTTTAATTTTAGGTAATTTTCATATTTTCTTAATAAATTAAAAAATAGCTAGAATTAGGGTTAATTAATATTTTAATTCCATTTAATTTTCATTAAAAATTCATAAATACAAAAAACCTCAAAAATAATTTCTTTTTTATTTTATTTTTATTAATTTGTTAATAATAATTTAATTTCATTAAAAAGGGTCCAACGCCCTCGCTTTCAATTTTAATTCAATTCGCGCATTTTATTTTATTTCTTATAATATTAATGTAATTCTCCCAAAGCCATGTAACTCGGACATTTTATATTTCTCGCACTTTATTTCTTTATTTTTGTCAAATCGGGTCCTGGATTTTAATTTGGCGATGTGGACCCGCGCCTTTGTAATAGCTTAGGAACTTTAATTTCCGCAACTTTTTAACTGCTAATCAATTGCATGCAAGAATGAATGTCAAAATAAAAACAAATGCGTAGATCACCTATGACATGACAAGACAAAAATATCTGAAAACGACACACAAATCACACACCACCCCTAGGGTACGCCTCACTGTTGCCTTGCCTCGAAAGGTGATCGTCGAGTAGAGGATGTCTTAGTAAGTCCTCATGATCCGGGAACCTGGCATGAGGGTAGCTTCTAAGGTGTCTTCCCATTGCTCTGGTGATCACCATGTCCCGAACCTCGAATTGACCCGAACAACTCTAACGGTGGTGCTACCTACCTCTCAATGGTGGGATGGCACTACTTTAAAGGACATTTACATAGACGAATTCCTTAGGGTAGGTAGACGACTCTAGATACTTGCTCTAATTTCAAAACAAATCAAAAATACTTTTCACACCGACACCTTTTCAAAAAAAAGCTTTCGAAAGCAACTTTTCAAACACTCTTGAGGACAGATACAAGAGTCGAACTGGAATTTTCAAAGAAACTTTTTAAAACCCACAGTTGAAAAGCAAACAAACAATTTTTGAAAACACAATGAGCAAGTACCTAAGAGCCCATGGATAACCATGGATAGAAAGGGTGCTAACACCTTCCCTTTCTATAAATCTACCTCCCGAACCGAGAGCAATCTCTATAAGGAATTTTTCTGTGCTTTTGTCCTTTCCATTTGGAGAAAATAAAAGACGGTGGCGACTCTTGCTTCCGCGACATTTCGCGAACCAGCGTTAAACAGTCAGTTCCAGATCCACCGATCACAATTCCCCAATAGACTCTGGAAGTCTATCCCTAGCGAAGTACAAAATAAATCTCCCCAACCGAGTTCAAAGGATCATTCCCAGCAGAACTCAGAGGATTATCCCCATAAAAGTCTAACAGGGTTATCCCCAGCAAGTCGCAACTGAAAGATCATCCCCCAGCAAATTTCTTTCCTCTCAAAAACAGGAATTCAATCCTCAACAGATTCAGTATCACCAGCAACGGTAATCCATCCCCAGCGGAGCTTATCAGTGGAATCCTCAGCAGAGCATTTCTTCCTCATAGAGTAATCTCCTCATCCGTTTATTCCCCAATGGAGTTATCTTCTCCTGCAGGTTTATTCTCGCAACCATCTTCGTTCGTCATCCCCAGCAGAATGAAGAATTCAACTCTATTCTCCAGCAACTATCTGGGATTTATTTTCCCCAGCTAGAAACATTACATTTCCATACATCATGATACATGCATATACGCATCATATAACACAATCTCACTTATTTTGAGAGCATCATTGCTTGATATATATCATGCATTGCATACAACTGACCTTTACCTTTCAGGAAAGATATAGTTAAAGTTCTCAGCTATGTCGAAGACCTTCTCTGGTTCAGTCAGATCGACCCTAAGATCTCCCTGATTCATATTCCAGTTGAAGATATTCCAAGACTTTTTGTCTGATCCAGTTAAATCGATTCCTAAAGATTTTTCTGATGCCGATCCAATCGAAGTTAATCCAAGACCTTGTCTGGTCCAGTTAAATCGATTCCTAAAGATTTTTCTGATGCCAATCCAGTCAAAGTCAATCCAAGACCTTCTCTGGTTCAGTCAGATCGACCCTAAGATCTCCCTGATTCGTATTCCAGTTGAAGATATTCCAAGACTTTTTGTCTGGTCCAGTTAAATCGATTCCTAAAGATTTTTCTGATGCCGATCCAGTCAAAGTTAATCCAAGACTCTTGTTTGGTCCAGTTAAATCGATTCCTAAAGATTTTTCCGATGCCGATCCAGTCAAAGTTATTCCAAGACTCTTCTCTGGTCCAGTTAAATCTATTCCTAAAGATTTTTCTGATGTCGATCCAGTCAAAGTTATTCCAAGACTCTTGTCTGGTCCAGTTAAATCGATTCCTAAAGATTTTTCTGATGTCGATCCAGTCAAAGTTATTCCAAGACCTCCTCTGGTTCAGTTAGATCGTCGCGAAGATCTCCCTGATTCGTATTCCAGTTGAAGTTATTCCAAGACTCTTGTCTGGTCCAGTTAAATCGATTCCTAAAGATTTTTCTGATGTCGATCCAGTCAAAGTTAATAAAATGCCTCCCCTGTTTCAGTTAGATCGCCGATAAGATCTCCCTGATTCGTATTCCAGTCGAAGTTCAGACCACCTATCAACAATCTCTAAATGGCATCTGTAAGCCCATTCCCGACATCCCAATGCTGATACCAATTCATGCGAGTGCAAATTTCTAGGCACTCTAGTGTTCAATCATCTTCCACCTTCGGATCACGAAAGGCCCGAAAGCCAATCTATATCCTCAAGTTTAAGAAAATTGAACAGGGGAAGTTGTTGTACCCCAAAATTTGCCCTCTTATATTACCCAAGACATAGTAAGAAAAATCTCCAAGTGGTTCAAGATTGCCTAAGAGTTGGACAGTCAAGCTATCTCCTAAGGCAGTCAACCTCAAATTAGGGTTTTGTGTTGCATCAAGGTCCTTGCATCAAAATGACCTCAAGTGATCCCCAATGTCCTAATATGTTCTCAAGTTCATCCATGTCAAATTTCAAGCCTTGCAGGGGAAGTTTGGTCAGTCAATTGCTCAAGAGGTCCAAAAATCGACTATGTTAGGGCAAAAGTCAATTGTGACCCAAATACAGTCAAACTTCAAGATTTTTTGTCAACATTCTCATTTTGAAGGATATTTCATCATTTCATCAAGGGTTGATCATGATTCATCAAGGATTGCTCAAAATTCATCAAGACTCAAAAGTTGCTAAATTAGGGTTTTGTAGGAAAAGTCAACTCAACTTTGACCAAGCATAACTTTCTCATACTTTATGATAAATGACCCATCCAAAGCTCATTTTGAAGAGGATACAATTTCCTACAATCCATATTCACACCCCAAGATCAAGAAAGGCACTCACAAAAAGTTACAAATTTGGACATTATAGGTCATTTTTGAAAGTCAACAAAAACACCTTTTTTGCCAAAGCTTATAACTTGAGCATGGAATATCAAAATGAGATGAGACCAAAAAGGTTGGTTATAGGACATCTCAAGCTTCCTAAAAAGTCCAAGAACACTTCCAAAAGTTCAAAATTGAAGAAGTTATGCATTGTTGATGTTGGGCATTTTTGCAAAATTGCCAAAAGTCAACTATCCCCAAAACTTCAAATTTTGTCAAATGGGCTCATTCTTTTCCACTTGATTTGATCTTGTCACACTACACACGTGTCCTAGCTTCAGCCTTGTGTCCATTTATTAATTTTTCTATTTTATTTGATTTTTTATTGAATTAATTCATTTTAAATCAATTTAAATCAAATAAAATCCAAATATTGATTACTTAGGATCTTTTTGGTTGTTATAGGTCTTAATTAACATCGTGATCAGCATCAAATTCGTATCTCACCATATCATGAACAAAAAGATGGATTTTTGGCAAAATTGGAAGGTTTTCAATGGAGGATCAAATCAAATCTCCAAGCCATAATGCACAAGGATTCAGTCCAAAATTGTTGACCTAATGCACTCCTTATTACATATACAATGCAAAGGCACGAGTTTGAGAGGTTAGAAGCTGCAGAATCACAAAAATCAAACTTGAAAAATTGTCAAAAAAGCTTGAAACTGAAATCGGGCTTAGAGGCAGTTTCAACACCAAATCTCAACGCTAATCCATTGCTGAACCATCCTTGAAGCAAAACCAATCCCCAACAAGATCTCACACCTTCACAATCGCGTTGTAAGTCTCTCAAAACACCGCCCTGTATTTGAAATTGCAACTCCATGTTCTTGCATTTTTTGACAAAATCTTTGCATATTCATGATCCTTGTTCAATTTGCAAGCTTTCTGCATTAGCCAATTGTATTTATATGCTATAACCCCCTAGCCGAATCTAGGGTTCTTGGTTTGTATTTTTGGGCATTTCTTGTACAGGTGAAATCGAGGTCCAAGAATGGTATAGATTTGTTCAGGAAGGCTAGATGAGCATGACCATGGTCCTGGATTTGATTTTTATGGCCTAGAATAGGATTTAGAACGCACATGCGAATTTAGCTGCGGATGTAAATCCGAAGGTAAATATCCAGGTTTCAACGAGGAAGATGAAGACGTGCCCCCCTCCTATTGGATAGTTCAAACATTCGCGCGTTTTTGTTTTTAATTCTGGCATATTAATTGTTTTTTCCTTATATTAATTATTGTCCATTATAATAACAAATGAAGCGTGTTGGTGCAGTGGTAGTGACGTGTGTTTAGTGACTAACAGGACCTGAGTTCGAATCCCACGTCCCCCCATGCATTTGTGTTATTTTTATTCAGGTGATTCAATACAATCCCAGACGTGCAGCATATCATACTCCCTCACTCAAATGCTTGTCAAATGGCCCAGGCCAGATCTGGTGGTCCAGAGGGGATGCCCACCATACTCCCAAGTCAACGTGCACACGTGGAATCGGGAAGTCAGCCAGGCCAAGGGATTGTTGGGCCACAAAGTTGCTATCAAGACCCCCTTTCAGGCCCATAACCTCCTAACCCTAATTCTTTCTATTTTATTTTTATTATTTCTTTTATTTATTTATTTATTGTTATTATTTTTAATTAACCAATTAAATTTTTTCCTCATAAAATAAAAAAACCAAAAAAACATTTTCTTAATTAAATTAATTTCCAGCATTTTTATTTTTGTTAATAAATGTTAATTGAATTAATTTAGTTTAATTAGGAAATAACTTTAATATCTTTTGCAATAATTAAAACTAATTTAGATAATTAGGTTTTTACTAACTTTGATCAAATTTATTTTATTTATTTAAATATCAAAAATCCAAAAATATTATTTTTCATTGATTAATTAATTTAATGCTTAACCTAATTTAATTTCTTTTTAATTCAAAATAACCAAAAATCTTTTCTTTAATAAACAAAGGGTCAAAACCCTAGAACTCGCCCGATTTAATTTCTCGCACACGATCCATATTTATTTCAATATTGTGTCTGCTTCCCAGAATGTAATAGTTTAATAGGACTTTAAATTATTTTATCGCTTTATTTATTTTCCGCATTTTAAATTCAAGGGTTGTATTTGGCGATGTAAATACCCGACGCCTTGTAATAGTTAGCTTTAATTTCCGCAATTTAATTTTCGTAACTTATAAATTGTTAGATGTTCGATAATAGGGAATGCATGACAAGATCAAATGTTAAACCTAAAATCAACATAGATAACCATTGACATGTACAAAGACAAAATTAACTGAAAATAACACATTCGCACATGCGCACTCTTAGGGTACACCTCACTTGGTTGCCTTCAAACGTGGTCATTGAGTATAGGAAGTTTTAGAGGTCGCCCTCTTGTCCAAAGATCATAGTTGCCTCGAAACGGTTGCCTCGGAAAAATGATCTAAGACATTAGGGTTACCGCTAAGGCGTTCTAACATTGCTTTAGTGACCACACGTCCCTTAATCGAATTGACCCTCAAAACTCCAACGACGATGCTACCTACTCATCAATAGTGGGATAGCATTGTCTAAAGGACATTAGTACAGATTGATTCCTTTTTCGAGTAGGTAGATGGTTCTTAAGTACTTGCTCCTTCCAAAACAAAATAAAACTTTTTGCACTTGCACTTTTCAAACAAAAACTTCTTTCAAACCCACAATCACAAAGAAAAGCAATTTTTTAAAATACATTGAGCAAGTACCTAAGAACCCGTGGATAACCACGGATAGAAAGGGTGCTAACACCTTCCCTTTCTATAATCTACCCCCCGGACCCGAGAAACATCTCAAAAAAGGAATTTTTCTGTGCTTTTTTCCTTTCCTTGTTGGATAAAATAAAAGACGGTGGCGACTCTTGCTTACCGCGACATTTTGCGAAAACAAACGCAAAACGCAAACCAGCATTCCAAAAAACAGTCAGTTCTTTCCCACCGTATCACAGTAGGCATTAGGGTAGGGCCCGATCGAGCACATCTTTTATTTTCCCTACATTATTTTCTTTTTTTCCTTCACATGCATTCCCCTTTCAGTTTTATGCCATAGACAGAGGATTTGACCACACCCATTAGAGTAGACAACAAGAGTGGATACCGTAGAGTACTACGGGCGTGTGGGGTGCTAACACCTTCCCCTCGCATAACAGACTCCCTTACCCGATCTCTCGGTCGAAAGACCGTGATTTCTCCCTTTCCAGGTTTTCTCGATGTTTACCTTTCCCTTTCGGCGGGATAAAATACGTTCGGTGGCGGCTTCATTGATGTTTCATTATATCCAGATGACAGGTTCCGGCCGCGTGGTTTCATCTTGCGACTTCACTGGGGAAAGATTGACCTTTTGCTGGTCCATCCCGGAGTCGATCCTAGCTCTTGTTTGTTTTATTTTTGGGTTTTTATTTTATCGCTTTGCATATTTACCTGTTTGCATTGCATCCTATGTGCACTTTACTTTCTCCATACTGGATTTGGTTGGACTGTTTGGATTATGGATTTCTTGGTGGGTGGATTGTTCCATGAGGTAAAAGGCCTTGTACCCAGGCTATGAGTAAATTCCATAGGAACTAGGAATAGAGTGGCCATGGCAGCTATGAGGCGGATGCTTTGTAGACCTGACCATGAGACCCATGACTTCGGAGGTAGTTCGGATAGGTGTTATTGTATGATGATACCGACATTCGAGCTCGTGTACTCTGATTTGGCTTTTAACCTTACCTTGACCTAGACTACACCCGTGAGAGGGGCGGGAAAACTTTTCTTACAGGTACAGGTACTGTTGGTGACTTTGTGTTGCGAAGGTGACTCAGGTTCCCCTGATAATTTTGAAGCTTTGGGATTTTCTTTTGATCTTTAGTGGTGTTGTTCTGTATTGGTCCAGCCATGATCCAGTGTGAAACTTTGATCTTGTCATGTTGCATCATAGCATATTTATTTCTAAAAAATGATGTATAAAAAATAACTAGCATGCGCATGTCATCTTCCAGGGACATTTGAGAGTCTTCTTTCCATCAGAAATGGCTGGCCTCCCGTCGGATGAGTTTGATTCAGTTCGTGTTAAGGAGCCCACCAGGCATACATTCTCTTATCAGATTCCTACTTTTGATGTGTCAGAATTGTAGAGGTTGAGTTCTTATTTGAAGGATGATGTTCTGAATAATTTCAACAAAAATTATGGCAATTTGTTACTAATCCTTAACACTCCAGTTGACCCAATGGCTTTGATCACCCTCTTCCAGTTCTATGACAAGGAATTATGGTGTTTTACTTTTCAAGATTATCAACTGGTTCCCACACTAGAAGAGTACGCGTACCTACTTAATATCAAGTTGTCCGATGAGGTTCCTTTTGTACAAGCGCCAGAGAAGCCGAAGTTCGAAGTTATTGCTGAAATTCTTCATTTGAGTTGGAAAGAGGTGAAAGAAAATTGGAAATCGAGTGAGGATACTACGGGGTTTTATTTGGATTTCTTAGTGAAGAAAGCTGAAGACTGAGCAAAAAAAGGGAATTGGAGTAACTTCAGCTCTCTGTTTTCTCTCATGATATACGGGATCATCCTCTTCCCTCACAAGAGAAATTTTGTGGATTTAGCGGCTATTTGTGTTTTTAGACACAAGAACCCGGTACCAACACTCTTGGCAGATACTCTTTACACCATTCATTTCAGGCATGGAAAAGGAGGTAATGTAAGTTTGTGTCATTTGATGTTGTATCAATGGTTTAAGTTGCACCTACCGATAAGTGGCCCTTTCATGGATACCAGGCATTCTCTCTGATGGTTATCAAGACTTGTCAACCTTACCTCATTTGATATCCGGTGGAATTATGACATGGGGGAAGTACGAAGTATTATCACTAGCTGCGGATATTTCCCTAATGTTCCGCTCATAGGAACTAAGGAGTGTATCAGCTATAACCTTGTGCTTGCTTATCGTCAATTGGGATATGCAATGAATGGACCGCCAAAGGTTGAGGAGGTGTTTGAATCAGTGTATTTTGTTAGAGGAAGTGATCCTGTGATGTTGAGTAGAGTGGCAAGTGCTTGGAAGGGAATTCACAAGAAGGATAGAACTACTTTGGGCAAGAAGGTTCCTATTTCTAGGATTCCTTACTTGGTTTGGATTAGAGTCGGGGTTAAGATTTTACAGTTACCATTTACAAGGTCGGCTCCTATATGTGAACAACCTCCTACTGTTTTGAGTAACACGGTGCCTACCGAGATGTTCACCCAGGTTCATGTTGAGAACATTCATCTTCGCGCAAAAGGCCGTGAGGCATGGATGAAACTCTATTGGGTAGATCAAGAAAGGGCCGACTTAGCTTGCAAACTCAAAGAAGCTCAAGGGGAAACTTCTGATGCAACCAGTTTTAGGAAGAGATCTCATGCTGAAATGGAAGAAGAGTTGAGCAAGACCCAGCAAGAGTGCCAGAAGCTTCAGGCATCTGAGAATAGCTACAGGAAGAAGATTCAAAGCTTGGAAAAATAACTCAAAGATAAAGATGCTCAACTTAAGAAGGAAGTAGCCCAGAGGTGTGTCGTAGAGGGTCGGTTTCAAGAAAGTAAAGTATTCGCATCACAACTTTTGAAGGAGAAAGCCAAGCTTGAAGAGTATTGTCAACACCTTGAAGCGTGTCTTGTTCCGGAGATTTAGTTTTGTTACTTACTTTTGGCGTATTTGGTCACCCCCATGATTGTTGGAAGGGACCGTTGTTTGTTTTTATTATTCAGTTTTTTGTTAAGTTTACTTTGAAATATGTATTTTGTTGTTTATCGTTACACTCTTAAATGTCTGAAGTCACTTGAACATCGTTTCTTTTGTTTGTAAATAATTGAAGTGTTTGTCTTATTGTCCTTTTTTCCTTTGATTGTATGTTTGATCTTTGGTTGCACGTCGTGGTTGATGAATAAAAGGAGTCTTGGATACCAGGAAATGGCAAACATATCATGCACATCATGCATTTCATAACATTACAGGTTATCTCAAGACGGTATTCTTATTCTTCTTCTTTTCTTATTCAGAATTCAAGACGACTACTCATCGGTACTCCACCAGAAACAATTTGCCAAGACAGATGGAACAAGTTCAAGTTGAACTCGCTGAAATGAGGGCCCAAATGGCTAGTCAGATGACCCAGTTCATGGAGGTCATCACCAGTGTGAATTGCCGACATGAGGAATTGGCTGCCATTGTCAACAACCAGCGCCGCTATCCAGGGGATGGTGGAAATCAAGGGCTATATCAGGACATTTCTGTAGGATTGGGGGATGTGCAAGATCAGCCTGCTGGAAATTTTCACGGGATGCCTGGAAACCCTTTTGTGCGCAATGTAGGGCAGTTTCCTCCATCTCCGGGACCTCGTCTTGTGGGGAACAGAAGAGTTAATCAGGGCGGTGTAAGGAACTATCAGGAGCAGGATTATGACTTTGACCAGGATGAAGATCAATTTTATGTTCGGCGTTCAGAGCCGTAAGTTCAGGCTGAGGATATGAAGTATCATTTGTTGGAAGAACGTTTGAAGGCTGTGGAAGGGAAAGGAGTCCTTGGTATGGATGCTAATGATCTCGGGTTGGTGTATGGGGTACAAGTTCCTCCAAAGTTCAAGCCTCCTACATTTTAAAAGTACAACGGAACATCATGTCCTATTACTCATGCAACTGCTTATTTCCGAAAGATGTCGATACATACTGAGGATCAGGGACTTTTGATTCACTTTCTCCAGGATAGCATATATGGGGAATCCCTGGAGTGGTACATGAAGTTGGAGAAAACCCATATTCGTTGCTGGAATGATCTTGCTCGGGCTTTTGTCAAACATTATCACTACAATGTGGATATGGCGCCTAATCGCACTCAGTTACAGAATATGTCACAGGGACCAAAAGAATCTTTCAAGGAATACGCTCAGAAGTGGCGTGAGTTAGCTGCGAGGGTTCAACCTCCACTCATGGAGAGAGAACTCATTGATATGTTTATGAGTACCCTGCAAGGACCATTCTATGAACACATGATAGGAAGTACTTCGGCAGGATTTGCAGACTTGGTTATGGCTGGTGAAAGAATTGAAGTAGGTTTGAAATTGGGGAAAATTCAGGTTGGAGGTTCTAGTGGCTCATCAAGGGGCAGTAAGAAACCATTCAACGCTTACCCCAAGAAAAGGGATGGAGACGCAAGTGCGATTTATTCTCGTAGAGGAAGAAGAGAAGATCGTCAGCACCAACAAATCAATGTTGTTTCTATTCCTGTTAATACTCCTCCGCAGCAGAGACCGAATGCAGTGCCTCAACAATAGAGACAGCAAGATGCTCCCCGTTAGTATAATAATCAACAGCAGAGACAGCCGAGAAAATTTGATCCCTTGCCAGTATCTCTTACCGAAGCACTCCACCATTTGCTTGATTTGAAGTTGATCGGTTTGAGAAATATGCCGCCACCACTCGTAAGACTTCCTCTTAACTATGATGCTAACGCAAGATGTGAATTCCATTCAGGCGGAGTTGGTCATTCTACTGACAATTGCTTTGCGTTGAAGTGAAAAATACAAGACTTGTTGGATGCTAAGGCAATTGAGTTTACTCCAGTGACTAGTCCGAATGTTACTCAGAACCCAATGCCCAGGCATGAAGGGGGTGTTGTTAATATGATTGATGATAATGGAGAAATGTTGAATTTGATCATGAATGTGGAACAAGTAACTACTCCATTATGGTATGTTAAGAGATATTTGCTTGACAATTCTATTTTCCCGGGTTGAACTTCAGAGTGTGCCAAGTGTAGAGAGCAACCGAAGGGCTGTGATGATTTAAAAGCCGGTATCCAGTTGATGATAAAGGAGGGTTCCCTGCAGTTCGATAGAAAACCGAGCTACCGTAAGGTTACCGAAGAAGATGTTGTTGTGGTATCTATTCCTGACACACCTGTGCGCATTCTTGCCCCATCTAGGGCACCCCATTTGATGATTACAATACCTAGTCCCATGCCGTACACCAGTGAGAAGGCCATCCCATGGCATTACGGTGCTAATGTTTATTACCATGGGGTGAAGCAGGAAGTAAGTACTCGTCCGTCTGAGGAAGAATGTGCTAAAGATAATGAAGAGGAAGTTCATAACTTTTCTGGTGTAGGTCGAATGACTAGAAGCGGGAGAGTATTTGGTCCTTCCAATGTGCAAGATGCGGCAGATGCTTCTGCAAGAGAAAAAGGAAAACAGCAAGCGATGATTGGTAATCCAAGGGTTACGCCAACCAATGTGACTCAACCAATCCCGATACCAGAAGCTTCTTCGGTTCCCGATGAAGTTGAAGAGTTGATGTGAATTATCAGAAAGAGTGATTATAGCATAATTGATCATCTGAGCCATACTCCTTCTAAGATGTCTATCTTGTCTCTATTGATTTATTCAGAACCTCACAGAAATGCTTTGATGAAATTATTAAAGAATGCGTTTGTGCCACATGAGATAATAGTCAATCAGTTTGAAAATGTTAGTGCTAACATATCTGCCGGGAATGGTCTGGGCTTCACCGATTTTGATCTTCCTCTGGAGGGGCCAGACCATAACAAAGCATTGCATATTTCAATGGAGTGTAGGGGCACTACTTTATCCCGGTTTTTGGTGGATACAGGATCGTCTTTAAATGTATTGTCGAAGTTAGCATTGATGAAGATTGATTATTCTGGACTGGAGCTGCGCCTAGTGATTTGATGGTGAAGGCGTTTGATGGGTCTCGAAGGTCAGTGTTTGGGGAGGTGGAGTTACCAATCAAGGTTGGTCCTTGCACCTTCACGGCTACATTTTTTGTGATGGATATACAGCCAGCGTATTGTTGTTTGTTGGGGCGGCCGTGGATTAATAGATCAGGGGCAGTCACTTCTACTCTTCATCAGAAACTCAAGTATCCTGCAGAGGGAAAGGTGATAACTGTGTGCAGTGAGGAAGAGTACATTATGAGTCATTTAACATCATTCCGTTATGTTGAAGTTGAAGGCAAGATACATGAGACCCCGTTTCAGGCGTTTGAGACAGTTCACGCTGTCAATTTTCCTCCTCCAGAGCAGAAAAGGAAATCGGAAACTGTTATGTCTTCTCTCAAGGATGCGAGAGCTGTGGTGGAAAATGGCAACCCCGAAGGTTGGGGTCAAGTGTTGGACGTTACCCCAAAATTTAATAAATTTGGTCTTGGTTTTAGCCTGGGACAGCAGAGTTCAACTCCCAGAGCATCTATTTTATCTACTCCTATGAAGTTTTCCCGCCCTTGTGCTACTCAAGAAGCACACGTCAATGCAGTTGGCGACGACAGGGTTGAGGGCTACAATGTCGAGGATTGGATTCGTCCGAGTATCCCAGGCCAGACACTCAACAATTGGACTTCTGTGGATGTTATCCAAGTTTCAAGCGCTGAGGAGTAATTTTCTTGTTTCTTTTATTATCATATCATAATTCCTACGCTCTGCCCAAGGCGTGGTGAATCATTTGCGTAGGGACACCATGTTTATTTTTCAAGTTTATCATGAAATGAAGGACGTTTTTGCATTCAAAATTTTGCTTCATTTCTTTTTTATTTAAATGGAAATGTTTCTCTTTTCACACATTGTCACTAAAAAACGCCAAAATGTCATTCATGCAGATGCACTTCCACCACCGATCATATTGATAACGACTCTGCTATGGCTCATTATGACTTTGATACTCCTATTTATCAAGCTAAATAAGAAGCATATGAGGATTGTGATCTTCTTGGGGAATTAGCAAGATTGTTAAAACAAGAGGAGAAGGTTATCCAGCCGAATCAAGATTCGATTGAGGTGGTGAATATTGGCACAGATGAGGTAAGAAGAGAAGTCAAGATAGGGGAAGATCTCGAAGAAAGTATAAAGGTCAGATTGATTGAGCTACTCCGTGAGTATTTTGACATCTTCGCTTGGTCTTATGAGGATATGCCTGGGTTGGATACAGACATAGTGGTGCATCGATTACCTCTCAGAGAAGGTTGTTCCCCCATCAAGCAAAAGCTCTGAAGAACTCATCCTGAGATGTCCAAGAAGATCAAAGAGGAGGTCCAAAAGCAGTTGGACGCAAATTTATTAAAAGTCATCAATTATCCGCCATGGATTGCAAATATGGTGCCCGTGCCCAAGAAGGATGGTAAGGTCAGGATGTGCGTGGATTATAGGGATTTGAACAGGGCCATCCCTAAAGATGATTTCCCTCTCCCACATATTGATGTGTTGGTAGATAATACTGCTTATTCCAAAGTGTTTTCATTTATGGATGATTTTTCGGGTTACAATCAAATTAAGATGGCTCTAGAGGATATGGAGAAGACAACATTTATCACGCCTTGGGGAACCTTCTGTTATAAAGTGATGCCGTTTGGTTTGAAAAATGTCGGGGCAACATATCAGCGCGCTATGGTCACTCTCTTTCGTGATTTGATTCACAAAGAGATTGAGGTATATGTAGACAATATGATTGCTAAGTCTGATATAGAAGAGGAACATCTTGTTCATCTGGAAAAATTGTTCGTGAGACTGAGGCAGTTCTTGCTGAGGTTGAATCCGAATAAGTGCACCTTCGGGGTGAGATCCGGCAAGCTGTTGGGTTTTATTGTAAGTGAAAAAGGTATCGAGGTGGACCCGACCAAGGTAAAAGAGATACAGGAAATGCCTGAACCAAGGACAGAAAAGGAAGTACGTGGTTTCTTGGGAAGGTTAAACTACATTTCTAGATTTATTTCTCATCTCCCAGCCACCTGTGAACCTTTGTTCAAGTTGTTGAAGAAAAGTCAGACAATGAAATGGAATGAGGATTGTCATAAGGCCTTTGACAAGATAAAGGAGTACTTGCAGGAACCTCCGATACTCATGCCGCCAGTGGAAGGAAGGCCATTAATCATGTATCTAACTGTGTTGGAGAGCTCAATGGGTTGTGTCCTCGGTCAGCACGACGAGACAGGGAAGAAAGAGCAGGCTATTTACTACTTGAGTAAGAAGTTTACGGAATGCGAGTTGAGATACTCATTGCTGAAAAAGACTTGTTGTGCGCTCGCCTGGGCCTCCAAACGTTTGAGGCAATACATGTTAACTCACACCACCTACTTGATATCCAAAATGGATCCAATCAAGTATATTTTTGAGAAGCCAGCTCTTACAGGTAGGTTAGCCCGTTGGCATATGATACTCACCGAATATGATATTCAATATACTACTCACAAGGCAATCAAGGGTAATGTACTGGCCGACCATCTTGCTCATCAGCCCATGAACGATTATGAATCGATGAAGTTTGATTTTCCAGATGAGGAAATTGTGTATATTCAGGATTGTAACATGCCAGACCCAGACGAAGGACCCGAACCGGGATCACGTTGGACGCTTGTTTTTTATGGTGCCTCCAATGCCATAGGCAACAGTGTCAGAGCTATTATCACTTCCCCTAAGGGTTACCACATTCCTTTCACAACTCGTATTTGTTTCGATTGCACTAACAACATGGCCGAATATGAGGCTTGCATTTATGGCATTGAAGCGGCGATCGACCTGCGCATCAAATTTTTGAAAGTTTACGGGGATTCCAATCTTGTTATCAGCCAGATTAATGGAGATTGGGAGACTCGCCATCAGAACCTAATTCCCTATCGTGAGCATGTTATGAAGTTGATTCCGTACTTCGAAGAGATCATGTTTGAGCACATTCCCAGAGAAGAAAACAATCTAGTTGATGCACTGGCAACTTTGTCCTCCACGTTCAAGGTTAAGTGGGCTAACGAGGCACCTTCCATTACCATCAGAAGTTTGAGTGAGCCAGCTTTCTGTTTTGAGGCTAGTTTGGAATCAGATGGTAATCCTTGGTTTTATGATGTTAAACGATATCTTGAAACACAAGAGTACCCTGAAAGGGCATCCGTTACAGATAAGAAGTTCTTGAGGAGATTTCCAGCCAAGTTCTTTCTCAGTGGTGGCGTGTTGTATAGGAGGCATCATGATGGCTTACTGCTCAGATGTGTTGACAAGAAAGAAGCAGCTAGAATCATTGAGGAGATACATGAAGGTGATTTTGGGACCCATTCCAGCGGGCATACCATGGCTAAAAAGATTTTGCGAGCAGGTTATTATTGGTCCACCATGGAGACTGACTGTTACAATCATGTGCGGGTTTGCCACAAATGTCAAGTCTATGCTGATAAAGTGCATGTGCCGCCAGTACCTTTAAATGTCTTAACTTCCCCTTGGCCGTTTGCAATGTGGGGAATTGATATGATCGACAAAATTGAACCGACTGCGTCCAATGGGCACCGCTTTATTCTGGTTGCCATCGACTATTTTACAAAATGGGTCGAAGCTGCATCCTATGCTAATGTCACCAAGCAGGTGGTAACTCGGTTCATTAAGCACAATATTATTTGTTGCTACGGAGTTCCTGAAAAGATCATTACCGATAATGGGTCTAATTTGAACAACAAAATGATGAAGGAGCTTTGTGAGTCCTTCAAAATCAAGCTTCATAACTCTTCCCCATACCGACCAAAGATGAACGGAGCTGTCAAAGCAGCCAATAAGAATATTAAGAAGATTGTGCAGAAGATGGTGGTAACCTATAAAGATTGGCATGAGATGCTGCCTTTCGCTTTGCATGGTTATCACACCACGGTGCGTACTTTGACTGGGGCAACCCCATTTTCATTGGTTTACAGCATGGAAGCAGTTTTGCCGGTAAAAGTCGAGATTCCTTCTCTTAGGATCATGAGGGATGTTGAGCTGGATGAAAGTGAATGGGTACAGAATCGACTGGATCAGTTGGAACTTATTGACGAGAAGAGGTTGACGGTTGTATGTCATGGTCAGGTATATCAGTAGAGGATGAGGAAAGCTTTTGATAAGATGGTACGGCCTCAGTGTTACAAGCCAGGTGACCTTGTGCTAAAGAGGATAATTCTCCCCCAAGGAGATCCCAGGGGCAAGTGGGTTCCGACTTATGAAGGACCTTTCATGGTCAGAAAAGTTTTCTCTGGGGAGCGATGATGCTCACGACTATGGATGGAGAGTACTTCCCTCTCCCTGTGAATGCTGACGTAGTTAAAAAATACTTTGCATAAAAATAAAAAGAACCCGCTAAACTGAAAACCCGAAAGAGAGATTTAGGCAAAAAGAGGGTGTCCTGGTGAATCGAAAACCCAAAAGGGCGATTCAGGCAAAAGTTAGGGACTTAAAGCAAATGACTATGCTCATCATGAGTTCCTTTGTTTCTTTCCTTCGTTATGTCACCTGGCATAAGCTCGAAGCTAATCCAATATTGATCTGTCTGAAAGCAGGAAGTGTGAGAGTTATAGGAGGCATAGCAGAGTCGAGACTTGATGGAGATTCACATTCACATTGCCATTTGTAAATACTTGTTTGTTTTGATTTAGTAATTTCTTGCTTCCATTGTAAATGCCTTTTTCACGGGTTGATTTCTCAAAATCAATAGAATATCTTCTTTCAAGTATACGTATGCTTTTCTTTTCTCCCTTTTTACTATTTTGTTTGCAAAAACGTTCAATATTCTGATAAACATGTGCATATAAACTTCGTGGGCCTTACGTGGAAATGGCAATACAAGACCTGATTGGTTGATCGCTTGAAATGTGGATAACAAACACAACTACTACTGTGCAAGGGACATGTTTGTTTCTCTGTTTGATAGGATTCTCATTCTTTTTACTAGTGGATGCCTTGCCATTTTGTTTCAAGCTCCATGCTGTTGGTAAAGGTCATGGGTCAAGGTAACGTCAAGATTGCGGCAGGTTGGCGAGATCGGAGAACCTAATTGGAGATTATTTCTGCCCCATAATGGCTTTTATTACGTTTCTTTGCCGCACTTTCATGTGTTATCTTGATTGATTTTTTTAACATTGACTGCATATAGGATTTTGTTTATAGTCGAATGTCAGTCTTGATGCGTTGAAAATGTTTGCCTTGAAATTTTTTTTTGTTTCATTTTACTTAATCCATCCAGTATCACTTTTTAATTGTTTTTTGGGCATTTTGATACCAATTGTGCCAATTCTTTTGCTTAGCCAAGAGTTTGGAAGAAGGAGTTTAGCTAAAAACAATGACTGTAGTGGTATGCTTTTGAGTAGAACCTCGTTGACGATGTACAGGAATTGTTTCAATCCCCAAACACCGGATATATAAGGGAGTTAGACCCTTGTTAACCCCTCTGAGCCTTTGAAGTAGGAGTTTCTTTTCCGTTCGGAAAAAAAACCTTGTTTTTTTAACCAGGGGCAGGGTAGATGTTTAGTTGATTTGACCAAGCATTTAAATTTCAGAAGGAATGTCCCAACTGAGGATCATCACGCTTTATCTTTCGCATCATGAGATCAGGAAAATGTCAAAACCATAATTTTCATTTCCTCACAAAGTCCTGAGGTCGAGATCGAATCGATACAATAATGGCTATCCCTCACCGACCAAGGAACAAAAAAAAGAGAGAAAAAAAAGAAGAAAAAAAAGAGAGAAGAAGTTCAAAGACCTAAAGTCACATTGACTTATTCGAAGTGGAAGGTACGAATAAGAAAGAAACAAAAAGCCCCGCTAAGTCGAAACTTGAGAACAAGTCGCTTAGGCAAAAGTTAGGGCATCCCGCTGGACCCCCAAAATTGAAATTCAAAAGATTTTGTCCAAGCAAAAGTTAGGGAAAAGAAGAGCCTAAAAGGCCGAGAAAAAAAGGAGAGATTATTCAATAAAATTTTCATCAAAAGAAGAGGAACAATAATATCAAAAACAAAATCAGCAAAAGTTAAGTGACGATCATGTTGGAGAATTTGTCGTGATCACTCAACCATTGTAAATCCTTTTGAAAGATGAATGCTTGTGATAAGTCAACTAAACTTAGGACAGGAGAATATCACGAAGGGGGTGGGCACCAAATAACTTGAGCCTTGAAAAAAAAATTCTAAAAAAAACCTCAAACCAGGCCACATTACAACCTTTAAAAAGTCCTAACTGAAACAAGGGTTTAACTCGAAGGCATACTACAACGGGATAATGTTTCCTAAACTCCGAAATATGCGTTGCATACTCATGATGGTATCTTATCACCCGCATCTTGACTCGTTTTTCAAAAAAGGGAAGAAAAGTTTTGAAATTTTTTAAACTCTAGCCAGTGATTCATTCACAACAGAGATGCGACACTTTGTTAAGAATTTCAACTTCAAAGGCTTAAATAATCGTTGCATCAAGTCTGTCGTTCCCAAAATAAACATATTCCTGCATGCAAAACATTTGTTTGACATCAAAAAAAATTTACACGTTGAACACCTGTAAAGAGCTTAATGATTGTCAAGAAGGGAATATTTGGACAGAGCCCATGTATGATTAGGACTCTACTTATCCCCAGGGAAGTTTCGTATCCCCAGTGAAGTTTCATTTCCGCAACGAAGTTTTATTGCCCCAGGAATCTTCTTTCAAAGGCTTCATTCTGAGACTTCAAGTTTGGATATGTCGCACATCCCCAGTGAAGTTGTTGAAACGAGAACTCACATTCTGAGGAGGTTTCAACTCTCTAACAGAGTTGCCAACAAAGATCCCTCGCCATGACCTCTCATTTCCCAGCCAGTCTGCCGACTGGGGAATCCTTACACTAAGATCTGTCCTTATCCCTAGTAAGGTCGATACTGTGTGACTATCTACAGAATCCATCCAATGGTTGCATTCCAAAAAATCCCTATCCAACGAGAATTTTCAACAAAGTTATGTATCCCCAGTGGAGTCCCATTTCCTCAGCAGAGTTTTGTTCCCCCAGCAAAGGGTTTCATCCCTCACGTCAGGGTTTGTTGTCTTGGTGTCATCCTCAACACAGCCGCGCATTGTCTTTTCCAGAGATTACAGTCTTGCCCTAATCATCTCCCTCAAATGTCTAATTTTCTCCAGAAGCTGCAGTGTCGATCTGACCTTCTCTTGGAGTTTGCAATTTATTTTTGCAGCTCCTCTCAATGTTTGTGGCCCATTTCTACTGGTTTCTCGGATGTTATTCCCCGCGAAGCTTCATCTTTTCGAGGTTCCCTTTCTAGCGGTTCTCCGTATTTTCTCCTCTCCTTTGGATTTTTCAATTTATTTTTGCAAGTCATGTCAGATTCTGACTTCTTGGTCTTTGGCTGCTCAATTGGCCATTCCCCAGTGAAACTTTTAAACATGCATCATTACATTGCATCTACCAAAACGCGTAGCATTTCCATTATATGGAGCATTGCGTTATAAAAAAAGAATTTGAACATGCATCGGAATATAAGCCATTATTGTTTTTGTTGTCCCTAGTGAATTTGCTAATACTTCGGGATAAATCCATGTTGTACCCCAAAATTTGCCCTCTAATTTTATCAAGATTCTCCTCACAAGACTTCTTGGACTCAAGACCAGGATTAGGGTTTGCTCAGCTCAAGACATTTCCTTACACTGTTGACCTGAAATTAGGGTTTGAGTTTGCACAGGGATTTTTGGACTTCCAATGCCTCATGTGACTTTCATACTTCATGTTGGACCTCTAAGATTGCTCATACCAAGTTTCAAGCCTTGAATCACTTTTTTGCCCAATCAATTGGACAGTTGACCTAAAAATCAACTGTATTGGGGAAAAAGTCAACCATGGCCAATTTACAGTCAAACCTCATAATTTTTTATCCACATCAAAATTATAGACTCATATGGACCATTTGATCAAGTTTGGACCACAACTCCTCAAGAAATTTGATCAGATCTTCAAAAGGGCAAAATGGTCATTTTTAGGGTTTTGACTGAGAAAGGGCAATTTCTGATTTTTAACCTAGCCAATGACAAATTGGGTTCAAGCATGGTTTCAAGGACTCAATTTCATCATCTTGACCTAATCACAAAGTTCAAAAGATCTCAAATGCATTGAATTGACAGATGAATTTTTCCAGTCAACTGATCAAAAATCAATTGTACAATGAAAAGTCAAACTTTGACTTTTTGGTCAAAATCAAGTGCCAAGGGTCATATTTCATCAAGATGTGTCAAAACATGAAACTTGTTCACCAAGAAACTTAAATTTGGAAATTAGGGTTTAAGTTTGAAAACAATTTCATAACTTAGAATTTTTCTAAGTTATAAAATTTTCTTATTTTTTCCCAACTTTTCCCAACTTTTTCACCATGATGCAATTGGATTAAAACAAAACTTACAAAATTAAAGTTGTAGTCCTCCACAAAATCTACAACTTTTATTCACAAAGTTTTCCCAAAAGATGCTTGGATCTCAAGTTATGATTTTTTGAATAGGGGTCCATAAAACTTTTAACTTAGTGAAATTTTGCCCTAGTTTAGGCAGATTTTTTATCTAACTTCATGGAAACTTTTCACCTAGTTCAAAGAGGAATATCAAAATTCATTTCAAAGATGGATTTTTGAGCATGTCACAAGCTTTCCAAAAAGTCCAAGAACTCTCCAAGATCATTTATGGTTAGGGAGAATCGAAGAAAAGAAAATGGCAATTTCTCACTTTTGTCCATGGCATTTTTCACAATGGTGCAAGTTGCAAATATGTCCTAAGCATGCTTGTACTTGCATTACAGGTTCTAATCCCTTCTACACTCCAAAATTGAATGCAAACACATTGGACAATGGCTTTGTTCTGAGCTATGGAGCTTTGTAAAAGGAATTATTCCAAAAATGGCATAAAGGTTACAATGCTACTTTGATAAAGCATGCTTTTTGCATTTTTGTTTATCTTGAGCCATGGACCTAATCTCTGCATGCAAACAAGATCCATAAACATCAGAAAAAGTTCACCAACCCTATGCAGACCTTGAGTTAGCCTGTACAAGCCTTTGCCTTTGTCACTTCACCTTTTCTTCAAAAACAAGAAAACTTGCAAAAGTCAATATAACTTGGATATCTGATAAGAGCAAGCCTAAGTATCATTTCACACAAGTTCAGAATATTGTAACAAGCCTAAGACACGAATTTCTCACCTCTCAAACACCCTAAAACACAGAAATCTCATTTTTCTTCCCAAACAGGGCAACCTCTGCAAATCACAAGCCAAAACATATTTCACTCGTGCGTTTTGCTTTGAACCACTTCAAACACATTCCATACAACACACCTAAACTATCCAGGCCCCTGCCCAGCAACTGTGAGCTCATTTTCACACTTCACCATTTTCATTTTCTGAGTTTGCAGGTTGGCTTCTATAGGAAGATTCAAGCAACTTCAAGGCAAGTTGAGCATTGGGAAAGGTTGAGGGAACTTCAAGCAAGCTTACACGACCTTCAGGCCTCGCTCAAAGTTGCTACATTGCCATATCCAAACTCAACTGAATAAGGTATTTGTCAAGTTTCTATCTCTCTATTTAGGCATCATTAAGCTTAGGTTTGTGAAGCAAGAATGTAGTCTTTAAGTTGCTTAAGTTGTACATATGCATAGATTCCATTTATATTAACTGAGCTAGGAGTATTTGATAGTTGAAGTTGCTGAAAAAACTAGGTCAGAATTTAGAGCCATTTAAATTCTCTCTGGTCTTTGAGAGTTAGATCATGTTTTTTATATCATTAGAATCGTGAGTTCATAAGCTATAATTTTTGTGTTATGAGTTTTGGATTTTGTGCAAGTATGAGCAACAACAGGTTTTGAAGGAAGAAGCGCGCGTTTTGCTCTGGCTGGAGGACAGGGATGACAGGTCCTGGGCCTGGCGCACCTTGGGCATGTTTGTCCTACTTTTTGCACCCCCCCTGTTTCTATTTGCACCCCCTTTGTATTTTTTGATATTTTTCATATTTTCTTGATATTTTTATATTTTTGACTTTTATTATTTTTTTCTGAACATTATAAAATCATAAAAATATTTTCTTAATTTTTGCATTTTTATTTTATTATTTTTATTATTTTTTGGCATAAAAATAGTTTATTAATAATAATATACTTTATTTTTCTTAAATATAACTTGTAAATAATATAAAAATATCATATATTTTTATTTTTATTATTTATACACTTAAAATAATATTTTCATACAATATTTAATTTTTTAACATTTTTTATATATTTTTATTACACAAAAAAATAAATAAAAAGAATAATATTAGAACATATTTTCTATTAAAACAAAAATTGGGGTTTTCACCCTTTCAAAAATAATCATTTTATTTTTTTATTTTTAAGATATAAATAAAATTATTTTCTCATACATAAAATTAATTCAAAAAACATTTCTTGCATATTTACATTTAATTGCATATTTAAAATATTTGCTTATATTATTTATTTGTACAATAAATTCAATTTGGTTGTAATAGTTTTAGGGTTTTATTTTGAGCAATATCCCCCTATTCAAAACTTGTATCCCCCTCCCCATAATATTGTGTAATAGTCTAGATTTACTTTACGCATTTTATTGCTTTCATATACCATGATAGTAAACTAGGGTTTTGAATGAAAAGACCAAAAATCAAACAAATAGCATGACCTAATACAAGACAAAAATGCATGAAAAATAACAACACATTGCACACAAGCACCCCTAAGGTTTCATCCACTTTGTTGCCTAAAAATGTCCATGGTATGCATGCTAGGTATCTTGGCAAAAAAAAATAAAACAAAAGATCATAGTCCCTCGATGACGCTATCTTGGTTGCCTATACAAATATGATCTTAGTCCCTCAAAAACTTGCTAAGATACTTGGCACCATTGCTATCATGGTCATACGATGACCCACGCCCGTCCCGTTTAACATCCAAAGATAGGGTTGTTTACCAAATACAATGGTAAAACAACAATATCAAAGGAATAAAAATGTGTAGGAAAGACTTTTGAGTAGGGTAGACAACTCCTAGTTACTTGATCAATTTGCAAACCATCCTTTCTATTTTTCAAACAAACACACACAATTTCAAAACATTTCCAAACAACTTTCAAAACATTGAAACATTTTTCAAAAGACAAACATCTTTGTATACATTCTTACGAACGAGAATCATTACAAAGATTGCCTAAACAAAGGCCTCTTTTCAAAATACTTTCAAAACCACACAAAGCACCATTTCAAACAATTGGAAAAGCAAAGCAAGTGATCTAAAACAAGTAACTAAGAGCCCATAGAAAACCATGGATGAAAAGGGTGTTAGCACCTTCCCTTTTCATAATCTACCCCCCGAACTCAAAAACAATTTCAAAGGTCTTTCTTGTGCTTTTTTACCTTTCCTTTTGGATAAAATAAAATTCGGTGGCGACTCTTGCTAAACCACAACATTTGCAAACACAAACGCAAAACCTCAAGTCAGTTCTCCCACCGCATCACAGAACTAGCGACTCTGCTGGGGATAATTTTATAAAAGTGGGGTTACCTTAGGGTTTTATATCACCTTTACATGCTTATCTTGCTTGACTTGTTTGCTTTACACTTTGGTTCTATTGTTTGGGTTTGAATCCTCTACCCGGATTTGGGAAACATTCATAGTTAAATAGTAATACGTTGTGGAAACTGTGCGGGGTATACTGACATGGTCTAAGCAATAGCTATATTAGTGCGACATATTTTTGGGTACCGGTAGCCTTTGAGTCAATCAAAGAGAATACGGAGCCGCTGAGTGATGTCATGAAGCACTAATGGACTTTTAGAACCTTTACTTGACCAACTTGGCCTTTTAGGATGTAGTGAGATGACCGGCTTTGGTGCAGTCCGAAGTTGGTAGATACTCGATACTACACTCATTGAGGGTTGTTTTCTTGGAATATTTCGGTCGCCAGTAAAGTGGCTAAACTGAAACAATGAACACAGAAAATAATCCAGTGATATTGAGCTCCTTAGAACCCGGTTACTATTTCTAGGACAGGTTGAGCCAACTAAACTTCAAGAGGGTACTTACCTATGAAACCCCATGCAAGCCTAAATTAGGAACTTGTGTGATTTGTTTGTACATATATACTTGTGCATAACATCATGGACATCATGAAGCATCATATGCATCCACTAACCATTTCAAGGATTTGGATTTTTCATCTTTGTTCCTGTTTTGTAGGTTATGGAATCACTTCGCAGGAAAACTATCCAAGTCAACCTTATAAGAATTCCTCCTCAACTCAAGGAGCTAGCTTCAAGGATTCCTGAGAATTCTCCATTCACTGAGAGGCATGGTCGTCTTCTCAACTTAGTCACTGCCAACACTGAGGAGGATATGTTGAAAGTTCTCTTACAGTTCTTTGACCCTTTGCATCATTGCTTCACATTTCCTGACTACCAACTTGTGCCTACTTTGGAGGAATTTTATCAACTCTTGAGGATTCCTATTCTCAATCAACTACCCTTCAACAGTACGGAAAGATATCCAAAGCCATAAGAGATTGCTCAAGCCTTACACTTGCACTCCTCTGATGTCACAACACATTGGGAAACTAGAAGTGGTGTCAAAGGCTTCTTGTCAAAGTTTATGTTTGAGAAGGCCCAAAGCTGCTGGAATTCCTTGGACTTACAAGCTTTTGAGGAGATTGTAGCTCTTCTCATCTATGGGATGGTCTTGTTCCCTAACCCTGACCAGCTTATAGATGTGATTGCTGTCAAAATCTTCATGGCTCGCAACCCAGTGCCTACATTGCTTGGGGATATCCTCCACTCTTTTCACACTCGTACAATGAGGAAAAGAGGTGTTCTCATGTGTTGCACTCCTCTACTGGCAAGATGGTTTATTTCTCATCTTCCCCAATCAGTTTTGAAGAATGAGCAAGGTTTGAGGTGGTCACAACGATTGATGACTCTTACCCATTCAGTTATTCATTGGTGTTCTTGATCAAAAGAGAATGTCATTATCATTGACCGTTGTGGGGAATTCCCTAATGTCCCTTTACTTGGCATTAGGGGAGGCATCACCTACAACCCTTGCTTGGCTTTGATACAGTTTGGGTATGCCCGAAGGGATGGCCCACATGACATGTTGATTTCAGACTTGGTTTTCGACTTCAACAACGACGATCAAGGACTCCGACAAAGGTTTATCCGAGCTTGGAGGATTCCCAACAAGGTGGACAGTAAGACCTTGAGACACAAGAATTCCATTCCTCTTGAGCCTTACCTCAAGTGGATACAAACCCGCGCCCAGAGTCTTATGATGACTTACCCCTACATTCTCCCTGTGATCAAAGAGCATGTTATGGAAGTAGAGGTTCCATACATCCTCCTACATCCTGACATGCCAACATCACTCGAAGATTTACAAAGGAGTTGGATACAACTCAAGGGAGAGTGCGATACTTTTGAAGCCCAATTCTACGTAAGCGAGAAGAAGGTTTTGGAACTCACTCGTCAACTTCACAAAGAGAAGACTCTCAACACCTACATTGCACCAAAGAGGATGCGCAACGTCTTTTTACCTTAGAATTTTGTATTATTTTGCCCATGGGGCATTTATGTACTAACAAATTCTATCTTATTAATATGACGTGTGTTTCTTTTTTTGGTTTAAAACAAATTTGAATTTCGGAATCCTTGAATGCATTACATGAATACATATCATTCATCATATGTATAAACAGGTCTTCACACCAAGTTTCCTCATCTCTCTGCTGTTTATTTCAGCAAGATGGATATTGAACAAACGGTCAAAGACTTACAAGCTCAGAATTCACAGTTCCAACAGCTACTCATGACCTTGTCTAAGGGGCAGGAGGAGCTTAAGACTCTACTAGAGAAGGAAAAGGAGAAAAAGAAAAAGAAAAGAGCTGGTGTGGCTACCTTGGGCAGAAGGTTTGAAGGACATACCAGACGGACTTTGGAATTCTCATAAACATCTGAAGAGGGGGAAGGAAAGGGTAAAGGAACTGCAGTGCCATCTGATTCTGAAGAAGAAGAGGAAGAGGATGAAGATTATTCTGAACAGCAATACCCTTTATGCAGATGACAAATACAAGAACTTGGAAGAACGTCTAGCAGCTATGGAGATACAGAGAGTGCTTGGGCTGGACTTTGAAGAGTTAGGGTTTTTATCTGGAATTGTAATCCCTCCCAAGTTTAAATTACCTCTAATTGCTAAGTAGGATGGGTTGTCTTGTCCCAAGATGCACCTAAGATCCTATGTCAGGAAAATTCAACCATATTCTTCTGACAAGGACCTGTGGGTTCACTTTTTTCCAGGACAGTTTATCGGGGACGCATCTGGATTAGTTTTACCAGTTGGAGAGGTCTGATGTGCATAATTGGGAAGATTTGGTTGCCGCCTTCTATAGACAGTATCAATACAATACGAACTTAGCACCAACCCGTACTCAATTACATAGTATGGGCATGGTCTCAAATGAAGGTTTCAAAGAGTATGCCCAGAAATGGAGAGACTTGGCAGGACGAGTACAACCACCTCTATCTGAGAGGGAGCTAGTAGACATGTTCTTGGGAACTCTGTCAGGGCCCTTCTTTAATCACCTGATTGGAAGCTCCTCTGTGGGGTTCACTGAGTTGATTCTAACTGGTGAGAGAGTTGAAGCCGACATAAAAAGCGGGAAAATTCAAAAAGATGCATCTGCTTCTGCAACCATCAAAAAGACTTTTCCGGCAAAGAAGGAAGTATCAGCTGTTTACTCCCAAAGAGGTCAAGGAAGAGTTAAGCGCCGGCCAGCGGTGGGGGCCGTAATGATTCGGAAGTCTGTAGTTGATCAGCCCAGAAACAATCAACCCAGAACCAACCAAACAAGGGTGGAAAGGCCTGTACGGCAATTCACCCGGATAAACATGACTCCTGCTCAGGTTCTACCCCATCTCTTGAAGTTAAACCTTGCAAGTTTGAAGGAGGCCCCGAAGAACCCAAATACTACTTCTTCGTACTACCATTCGAACGCCAAGTGTGCTTATCATTCAGACAGCCTGGGGCACGACACCAACAATTGTTGGGCCCTCAAGAATAATATTCGGGATTTGATAGATGCTAAAGAAGTTGAATTCGACGCCCCTGAAAAGCCGAATGTAATCTCTGCTCCAATGCCAAAGCATGGCCACAATGCCCATGCTGTTGAAGAATATCTTTTTGTTGCTATTGTTGATGATTTGATGACTCCGCTACCAATAATCAAGTTGAATTTGCTAAAGGCTGGGGTTTTCCCAGGTTGTGAAGAAGATTGCTGCCTTTTTTCATCCTTACCAACTGACTGTCCATTGTTGAAGTTAGGCATCCAACGCCTAATGGATAACCAAGAAATCCTTTTTGAAAAGACTCATGTTACACTGACTCCTGTCAATGATGTTTCAATAATAACCATATCCTCCAATCTTTCCAAGGTCTCCAAAAGACCTGTTAAGATTACATCCGCTCCGAAGACTGCACCTTTGAAGATAACCATGCCCGGGCCCGTCTCGTATAAGTCCCACAGATTAGTACCGTGGAACTATGGTGGAGAAATCTACTACCACGGTATTAAACAAATTGAATCAACTGAAGAGAGTTCTGATGAAGAGACTTCCAACATTGGAAACATTTCCGGAACGAGCAAAATCACCCACAGTGGAAGAATTTTCTCTCCGGAGATTGCCCCTCCAAAGGCAATCTTTGGACCCTCAACTGCTCCTAAGGTTACCCCTGTACCGGTCAACATATTTGCGAGAACTCCAATTATTGAAGAAGTTGTAACCCCTGTGGTTGTCCCCTCTGCTGCTGATGATGATAGAGGGAAAGTGATCCAAGAAGAGCTCGTCAGGACGAGGGCTCAACCGTTGATCATCCCTGAAACCTCTCAAAAAGAAATGGAAGAGATTTTGAAAATAATCAAGAAAAGCGATTATAATGTTGTGGAACAACTGGGGCAAACCCCCTCAAAGATCTCTATGTTGGCCCTACTGCTTTGTTCAAAAGCTCATGCTAAAGCTTTGATAAGATTCTTGAAGACGGCCCACGTGCCACAGGAAACCTCCGCGGATCAGTTCCAGGAATGTGTAGCTAGCTTAACAGCTGACAATGGTCTAGGATTCTCCGATGCTGATTTAACATCCAAAGGGAGAAAACATAATGACGCTTTGCATGTCTCGGTGGAATGCAGAGGGACTACTCTAGCACACGTACTGGTAGACACTGGTTCATTGCTGAACGTCTTGCCGAAGAAAGCCTTGGATATACTGGATTGTGAAGGTTTAACCTTGAAGCCCAGCAATATAATTGTTAGAGCCTTTGATGATTCTAAAAGGATGGTCCACAGGGAGGTGGACATCCCGATCAAAGTGGGAACTGAAACCTTCAACTCCATATTCTATGTGATGGACATTCGTCCTTCCTACTCTTGCCTGTTGGGAAGACCTTGGATTCACCATGCTGGAGCGGTCACTTCTACTCTGCATCAAAAGCTCAAGTACCCTGTCCAGGGGAAAATTGTAATTGTTCACGGCGAAGAGGAATATATGATCAATCATCTTAATTATTTCCGCTATGTGGAATTAGATGGAGAATTCATAGAAACCCCTTTCCAACACTTCGAGGAAGTTTCTAAAGAGATAGCGGCGACCGAGACAGTGTCCTCAACTCCTGTGATTACAAGACCTACTCCTTGGATGTCTTCTTTAAAAGATGCTAGAGCAGTGGTGGAAGAAGGCGGATCCACAATCTAGGGGCAGCTTCCCGGCTTTCCTTTCAAATCAGATAAATTCGGCTTGGGATTCACTTCTTCTGCTCAAAAGGTTGTACGTCACTCCCGTGCTGGAGGGCCACCAGTGAAGATCACCCATTATGGAGTCAATTCTTTGGAGTATAGTGAAGAGGAGAGCAACTTGGAAGACTGGATTTTCCCTACTGTTGACGGAGGACTGTGCAACTGGGAAGCAAAAGACTTTGTTCCGATTACTTTCATAAATCAGTAATTTATCTTTCAAACATTTTTGTTTGTTTGTAATAATTCTTAAACAATTCGTACACTTTTAACCTTGTGCCTTACCCGAGGCATATATGTCCATTTGTAAGGGTTTGATTTTTCATCTTCATATGCCATTTTAATGAATCATGGACGTTTTCACATATAAACTTTTGTGTTCATTGTCTTTCTTTCTTTTTTTGTTTAAAGGTGGCTATCCCTTACACACACCCACACTTACAAATGCAAGTACCCTTCTATTCCGGATTCCATGGGTAACAATTCTGCTATGGCCTTCAGTGACTCTGAAGATCTGGTCTACCATGCCGAATACGAAGGTGAGGAAGATTGTGAGGTGCCGGGAGAATTGGCTAGACTGCTACAATAGGAAGAAAGGGCTATTCTACCTCATGAGGAACTGTTAGAGACAATCAACTTGGGTACTGAGGAAGACAGAAAAGAAGTAAGAGTGGGTGCTAACCTAGAGCCAAGTGTCAAGGAGCGCTTAATTCAGCTGTTACATGAATATTTTGAGATCTTCGCCTGGTCATACGAAGACATGCCGGGACTCGATACAGACATTGTGGTACACCATCTCCCTACAAGAGAAGACTGTCCACCAGTTAAACAGAAAGTCCGCCGCATGAGGCCTGACATGTCAGAAAAGATCAAAGCAGAAGTTATGAAGCAATTCAATGCTGGATTTCTTGCTGTTACTTCCTATCCACAATGGGTTGCTAACATTGTGCCCGTGCCTAAGAAGGACGGGAAGGTGAGAATGTGCGTGGATTACAGATACTTAAACAGGGCCAGCCCTAAATATGACTTTCCACTTCCGCACATTGACATTTTGGTTGACAACACAGCTCAACACAAAGTGTTTTCTTTCATGGACGGATTCTCAGGCTATAACCAAATCAAAATGGCCCCTGAGGACATGGAAAAAACTAGTTTTATTACACAGTGGGGTACGTTCTGTTACAAAGTAATGCCATTCGGACTGAAGAATGTCGGGGCAACCTATCAACGCGCCATGGTAGCTTTATTTCATGATATGATACATCATGAGATAGAGGTCTACGTAGATAACATGATAGCCCGTTCACAAACTGAAGAAGAACACCTCGACCATTTGCAAAAGCTGTTTGTCAGGTTGAAGGAGTACAAGCTCAGACTGAATCCAAACAAGTGTACATTCAGAGTCAGGTCCGGTAAGCTCTTAGGTTTCATTGTTAGCAACAAGGGCATCGAGGTTGATCCTGCCAAAGTCAAAGTTATACAAGAAATGCCTGCCCCTCGCACTGAGAAGGAGGTCAGAGGTTTCTTGGGACGCCTAAACTACATTGCTAGGTTCATTTCTCACCTAACATCTACCTGTGAACCAATCTTCAAGATGTTGAAGAAAGATCAGGTAGTTAAATGGAATGATGACTGTCGGGTTGCTTTCGATAAAATCAAGGAGTATTTTCTAGAACCTCCTATCTTAATGCCACCCGTCGAAGGAAGACCGCTAATCATGTATCTGACTGTCTTAGAGAATTCAATGGGGTGCGTATTGGGCCAACATGACGAGTGTAGCCGAAAAGAGCATGCCATTTATTACCTTAGCAAAAAGTTTACCGACTGTGAGACCCGATACTCACTGCTCGAGAAAACTTGTTGCGCTTTGGTATGGGCTGCTCGCCGACTAAGGAAGTATATGTTGACTCATACCACTTTGCTGATATCTAAGATGGATCCGGTCAAGTACATCTTTGAGAAGCTTGCTTTATCTGGAAGAATCTCTAGATGGCAGATGAATCTGACAGAATACGATATACAGTACACGACCCAAAAAGCTATAAAGGGGAGTGTGCTAGCTGACCATCTGGCTCATCAAGCTGTCGAAGATTACCAATCCATGAGGTTTGACTTCCATGACGAAGACATTATGACATTGGACAACATTGAAGACTTCAGACCATATGACAGACCTGAACAAGGATCCCGATGGACCCTGTACTTTGATGGTGCCTCTAATGCACTTGGCAATAGTATTGGCGCGGTACTCATTTCTCCAGAAGGTTTCCATACTCCTTTCACTGCCAGACTTTGCTTCAGCTGTACGAACAACATGGAAGAATATGAAGCTTGCATCTTTGGACTCAAGGAAGCTATAGACTTGGGAATCAAATCTCTGATTGTGTTTGGGGACTCAGCTTTGGTCATCAGTCAGATCAAAGGAGAGTTGGATACTAAGCATCCAAACCTCATCCCTTACAAAGAACATGTCTTGACATTGTTACCACATTTCGAGCAGATTACCTTCGAGCACTTCCCGCGAGAAGAAAATCAGGTAGCAGATGCTCTAGCTACAATGTCATCCATGTTTGAACTTAACTGGGATAATGAGGCTCCCCAAATCAACATTGAACAGATGGATGAACCTGCACATTGTCACGAGATTAATACCGAAGAAGTAGTGGACTGGCCGTGGTTTCATGAAGTCAAAAGGTATCTCGAGGCTCAAGAATATCCTGAAAGAGCTTCAGTCAACGACAAAAAGTTCTTGAGGAGATTCTCTGCCAAGTTCTTCCTGAGCAATGGTATCCTGTACAAGCGCAATCATGATTGCATTTTGCTCTGTTGTATGGACAAGATTGAAGCTGAGCAGATCATGGATGAACTGCACAATGGTACCTTTGGCACTCACTCTAGCGGGCATACGATGGCTAAGAAGATCCTACGGGCAGGCTATTACTGGTCTACCATGGAAGCTGATTGCTATCAACATTCCAGGACTTGTCACAAATGTCAAATTTACGCGGACAAGGTACATATACCTCCAATTCCTCTCAATGTCTTAACAGCTCCTTGGCCCTTCGCTATGTGGGGAATCGACATGATTGGAGAGATCAAGACTACAGCATCCAATAGACACGGCTTCACTCTTGTGGCCATTGATTACTTTACCAAGTGGGTCGAAGCAGCTTCCTTCGCACTCGTCACAAAGAATGTTGTTGCCCTCTTTATCAAGAAGAACCTCATTTACCGGTACGGCATCCCCGAAAGGATCATCACTGACAATGGTACAAACCTTAACAATACTATGATCACCGCCTTGTGCGAGCAGTTCCAGATTCAACATCACAATTCATCTCCCTACCGGCCAAAGATGAACGGTGTTGTCGAAGCTGCGAACAAAAATATCAAGAAGATCATACAAAAGATGACAGTCACCTACAAGGACTGGTATGAGATGTTACCGTTTGCTCTTCACGGGTACCGTACCATGGCGCGTACATCAACTGGGGAAACACCCTATTCTTTGGTATACGGCATGGAAGATGTTTTACCTATCGAGGTTCAGATTCCCTCCTTGAGAATCATGAAGGATGCTGGTTTGAGTGAAGACGATTGGATCCAAACCCGACTTGATCAATTGAACTTAATTGACGAGAAGAGACTTACTGCTGTTTGTCATGGTCAGACATATCAAAAACGGATGATCAAGGCTTTTAACAAGAAAGTTAGACGACAGGTATATCAAGTCGGAGATCTAGTGATCAAGTGGATCATATTGCCACAAAGTGATCCCAGGGGAAAATGGACTCCTACTTACGAAGGACCATTTGTGATCAAGAACATCTTTTCTGGTGGGGCAATGATCTTAACCACCATGGACGGCGATGACCTACCGCACCCTGCGAACGCAGACATAGTCAAAAGATACTACGCATAAATGACCCGCTAGGTTGACACACCTAGGCAAAAAAAGGGCACCCCGGTGAATCGAAAACCCGAAAGGGCGGTTCAAGTAAAAATTAGGGATAAATAAAAAATATGTGTACACCCGGCAAGTTGAAAACCCGAAAGGGCGACTTGGGCAAAAAAGGGTTTCCCGGTGGATCGAAAACCCGAAAGGGAGGTCCAGGCAAAAGTTAGGGAATTTAAGCGTATGACTATGTCTCGTCGGATCACTTTAAGGACAATCTCTTCACAGACAAGCTCTGAGCTTCTGATCAACTCAATCATCTTCGGACGAAGCAACGAATGGACAAGATATTCAGAGTTACGAAGGCTATAGCAGAATGGGAACTCCATGGAATTTTTACACATAGCCACCTTTCTTTGTATAAATTTTTATCATTTTTATGACAACGTTCTCTTACTATGATGTATGTCTCCTTTGTACAAAATACTTACACAAATTTAATACAAAAATACTTCAAAGTGCAGAAAACTATTTGCCTTTTCTTCTTTTTTACACTTGTGTTTTATTTGAAAACGTCCAATGATTTATTAATGAGCATATGCATTTTAATATAATCACTGTTTACAAATAAATGAAATGGGAAAGAATAATTACTGACAGGTTAAAAGTATAGGAAAATGTCTTTAGGCTATTCCAGGAGAAATCCCCTGTAAGTACATCATTTAGGTCCCTAGCGGAGCTAAAACTTTGAAATACATATCCCAGCGGAGTTATATTTTCAAACCTTTAATCCCCATCAGAGTTAAAACTTCAAACTCCCAATCCCCAGCGGAGTAAAAACTTTGAACTACAGACCCTCAACAGAGATGAAACCTTCTTCCCCAGTCGAGTCAAGATTTCCAACTATCAATCCCCAGTGGGAACCATTCAGTTTTCCCTAAATTCCCCAGCAAGTTGTCTTAAAGTCTGAGAATCAACCAGATAACAGTTAACTTTTATCCCCAGCCAAGGATAACTCCACAGTAGATTGGCATAGAACCCAAACTCCTAAACTTTTTCCAAACAGGAATAAGTTCTTTCCCCCAGAGTCCTGAACTTACTCTTCAGCAGTAAGCCTTCTTCCCCACAGAGTTTTTACTCCCCAACAGAATGAAGATTCTCATTTTTTATTCCCCAGTGAAGTTGCCAGAATCTTCACCACTCCTCAGCATGAGGTCACCAAAGTTTGTATTGCTCCTCAACAGAATGAAGATTCTCATTCTTAGTTCCCCGCAGAAATTATCAGAGTTTTCCCTATTCCCCAGCCGAGTAAGGATTTCCTTTGTATAATCCCCAGTAGAAGTCTTCAAAGTTCTATGGATTTCCCAAGCAGATTTCTCAAGCAGTTTGACATTACTCTCACAACAGATTTTGTCAATACTCCAACTTCAAGACATGAAGGATTCTCACATTTCCACAGAGGTTGTCAGGAATTTTCCATCCCCAACAGTCACCAAGGATTTCTCATCCTCAGCAATCAAAGATTTTGAATCTCCAACAGCGGTCAAGGATTTATTTTCTCAGCAGCAGTCAAAGATTTCATTATCCCCAGCTATCAAGGATTTATTTTCCTCAGCAATACAGCGAATCAGCTTACATGCGCATACATTACACTCATATATCATAAACATTGATAAAACACATTTTATTGCATCATACATTTCATGCAACATAACTTTGTGTTTCAGCTAACATTTTACCCTTTTCAGGATAAGATTAACAACTATCTTTAACAGATATTCAAAGATTTCAGATACAGTACAGATACACTCCAGACACGGAAGTCATTCTGTTACTCATTCAGATCTCTTATTCAGATACAGTACGGATACACTCCAGACACGGAATTCATTCTGTCACTCATTCAAATCTCTTATTCAGATACAGTAAAGATACACTCCAGACACGGAAGTCATTCTATTACTCATTCAGAATTCAAAGTCAAGATACAGTACGGATATGCTCCAAACACGGAAGCCATTATGTCACTCATTCCGACCTCAACTTCAGATACAATCTAGATACGCTCCAGACACGGAAGCCATTTTGTCACTCATTCAAAAAATTTCCCGGCTCAGATACACTCAAGACACGGATGCCATTCTGTCGCTTATTCAAATTTCAGATCCAGATACAATACAGATACACTCCAGACACGGAAGTCATTATGTTATTCATTCAGATTCAAGTATAGATACAACTTGGATACGCTCCAGATACGGATGTTATTTCTTTTCTCATACAGACTCAGTCTCCAGATACAGTTCAGATATGTTTCAAACACAGACACCATTCTGATACTCATTCTTTTGACTTACAACTTGCAACTCAACAAACATTCTTGGATGGCATCTACAAGCCCATCTCCGACAAGATTTTGTCATCTCTCCAAATGGCATCTTTAAGCCCATTTCCTCAGCTATAATTTGATGAGTGCAAATTTACGGGCACTCTAGTGTCCAATCATCTTTTACCTTCGAGTCACGAACGACAAACTTGCCAATCTAACTCTTCAGGTTCAAGAAGATTGAACAGGGGCAGCTGTTGTACCCCAAAATTTTCCCTCTCATTTTATCAAGATTCTCCTCACAAGACTTCTTGGACTCAAGACCAGGATTAAGGTTTGCTCAGCTCAAGACATTTCCTTGCACTATTGACCTGAAATTAGAGTTTGAGTTTGCACATGTATTTTTGGACTTACAATGCCTCATGTGACTTTCATACTTCATGTTGGACCTCTAAGATTGCTCATACCAAGTTTCAAGCCTTGAATCACTTTTTTGCCCAGTTGACCTAAAAATCAGTTGTATTGGGGAAAAAGTCAACCATGGCCAATTTATAGTCAAACCTAATAACTTTTTATCCACATAAACATTATAGACTCATATGGACCATTTGATCAAGTTTGGACCACAACTCCTCAAGAAATTTGATCAGATCTTCAAAAGGGCAAAATGGTCATTTTTAGGGTTTTGATTGAGAAAGGGCAATTTCTGATTTTTAACCTAGCCAATGACAAATTGGGTTCAAGAATGGTTTCAAGGACTCAATGGCATCAACTTGACCTAATCACAAAGTTCAAAAGATCTCAAATGCATTGAATTGACAGATGAATTTTCCAATCAACTGATCAAAAATCAACTATACACTGAAAAGTCAAACTTTGACTTTTTGGTCAAAATCAAGTGCCAATGGTCATATTTCATCAAGATGTGTCAAAACATGAAACTTGTTCACCAAGAAACTTAAATTTGGAAATTAGGGTTTAAGTTTGAAAAAAAATTCATAACTTAGAATTTTTCTAAGTTATAAAAATTCTTATTTTTTCCCAACTTTTTCACCATGATGAAATTGGATTCAAACAAAACTTCCAACATGAAAGTTGTAGTCCTCCACAACATCTACAACTTTTATTCACAAAGTTTTCCAAAAAGATGCTTGGATCTCAAGTTATGATTTTGTGAATAGGGGTCCATAAAACTTTTAACTTAGGGAAATTTTGCCCTAGTTTAGGCAGATTTTTTACCTAACTTCATGGCAACTTTTCACCTAGTTACAAGAGGAATCTCAAAATTAATTTCAAAGATGGATTGTAGAGCATGTTACAAGCTTTACAAAATGTCCAAGAACTCTCCAAGATCATTTATGGTTAGGGAGAATCGAAGAAAAGAAAATGGCAATTTCTCACTTTTGTCCATGGCATTTTTCACAATGGTGCAAGTTGCAAATCTGTCCTAAGCATGCTTGTACTTGAATTACAGGTTCTAATCCCTTCTACACTCCAAAATTGAATGCAAACATATTGGAAAATGGCTTTGTTCTGAGCTATGGAGCTTTGTACAAGGAATTATTCCAAAAATGGCATAAAGGTTACAATGCTACTTTGATAAAGCATGTTTTTTGCATTTTTGTTTATCTTGAGCCATGGACCTAATCTCTATGTGCAAACATGATCCATAAACATAAGGAAAAGTTCACCAACCCTATGCAGACCTTGAGCTAGTCTGTACAAGCATTTGCCTTTGTCACTTCACCCTTTCTTCAAAAACAAGAAAACTTGCAAAAGTCAATATAACTTGGATATCTGATAAGAGCAAGCCTAAGTATCATTTCACACAAGTTCAGAATATTGTAACAAGCCTAAGACACAAATTGCTCACCTCTCAAACACCCTAAAACACAGAAATCTCATTTTTCTACCCAAACAGGGTAACCTCTGCAAATCACAAGCCAAAACATATTTCACTCGTGTGTTTTGCTTTGAACCACTTCAAACACATTCCATACAACACACCTAAACTATCCAGGCCCCTGTCCAACAACTGTGAGCTCATTTTCACACTTCACCATTTTCATTTTCTGAGTTTGCAGGTTGACTTCTATAGGAATATTCAAGCAACTTCAAGGCAAGCTGAGCATTGGGAAAGGTTGAGGGAACTTCAAGCAAGCTTACACGACCTTCAGGCCTCACTCAAAGTTGCTACATTTCCATATCCAAACTCAACTGAACAAGGTATTTTTCAAGTTTCTATCTCTCTATTTAGGCATCATTAAGCTTAGGTTTGTGAAGCAAGAATGTAGTATTTAAGTTGCTTAAGTTGTACATATGCATATATTCCATTTATATTAACTGAGCTAGGAGTATTTGATAATTGAAGTTGCTGAAAAAACTAGGTCAGAATTTAGGGCCATTTAAATTCTCTCTGGTCTTTGAGAGTTAGATCATGTTTTTTATATCATTAGAATCGTGAGTTCATAAGCTATAATTTTTGTGTTATGAGTTTTGGATTTTGTGCAAGCATGAGCAAGAACAAGTTTTGAAGGAAGAAGCGTGTGTTTTGCTCTGGCTGAAGGACAGGGACGACAGGTCCTGGGCCTGGCGCGCCTTGGGCCTGTTTGTCCTACTTTTTGCACCCCCCATGTTTCTATTTGCACCCCCTTTGTATTTTTTGGTATTTTTCATAATTTCTTGATATTTTTATATTTTTGACTTTTATTATTTTTTCTGAACATTATAAAATCATAAAAATATTTTCTTAATTTTTGCATTTTTATTTTATTATTTTTTGGCATAAAAATAGTTTATTAATAATAATATACTTTATTTTTCTTAAATAAAACTTTTAAATAATATAAAAATATCATATATTTTTATTTTTATTATTTATACACTTAAAATAATATTTTCATACAACATTCAATTTTTTAACATTTTGTATATATTTTTATTGCACAAAAAAATAAATAAAAAGAATAATATTAGAACATATTTTCTATTAAAACAAAAATTAGGGTTTTCACCCTTTCAAAAATAATCATTTTATTTTCTTATTTTTAAGATATAAATAAATTTATTTTCTCATACATAAAATTAATTCAAAAAACATTTCTTGCATATTTACATTTAATTGCATATTTAAAATATTTGCTTATTTTATTTATTTGTACAATAAATTCAATTTGGTTGTAATAGTTTTAGGGTTTTATTTTGAGCAATATCCCCCTATTCAAAACTTGTATCCCCCTCCCCATAATATTGTGTAATAGTCTAGATTTACTTTACGCATTTTATTGCTTTCATATACCATGATAGTAAACTAGGGTTTTGAATGAAAAGACCAAAAATCAAACAAATAGCATGATCTAATACAAGACAAAAATGCATGAAAAATGACAACACATTGCACACAAGCACCCCTAGGGTTTCATCCACTTTGTTGCCTAAAAATGGCCATGGTATGCATGCTAGGTATCTTGGCAAAACAAAACAAAAGATCATAGTCCCTCGATGACGCTATCTTGGTTGCCTATACAAAGATGATCTTAGTCCCTCAAAAACTTGCTAAGATACTTGGCACCATTGCTATCATGGTCATACGATGACCCACGCCCGTCCCGTTTAACATCCAAAGATAGGGTTGTTTACCAAATAAAATGGTAGAACAACAATATCAAAGGAATAAAAATGTGTAGGAAAGACTTTTGAGTAGGGTAGACAACCCCTAGTTACTTGATCAATTTGCAAACCATCCTTGCTATTTTTCAAACAAACACACACAATTTCAAAACATTTCCAAACAACTTTCAAAACATTGAAACATTTTTAAAAAGACAAACATCTTTGTATACATTCTTACGAACGAGAATCATTACAAAGATTGCCTAAACAAAGGCCTCTTTTCAAAATACTTTCAAAACCACACAAAGCACCATTTCAAACAATTGGAAAAGCAAAGCAAGTGATCTAAAATAAGTAACTAAGAGCCCATGGAAAACCATGGATGAAAAGGGTGTTAGCACCTTCCCTTTTCATAATCTACCCCCCGAACTCAAAAACAATTTCAAAGGTCTTTCTTGTGCTTTTTTACCTTTCCTTTTGGATAAAATAAAAGTCGGTGGCGACTCTTGCTAAACCGCAACATTTGCAAACACAAACGCAAAACCTCAAGTCAGTTCTCCCACCGTATCACAATCCCCAACGAGGTCTTCGTTCTCATTATCTCGGTCTCCTCCCCATACCCATATCCTTTTGACGTCAATCCCTTGTTTGTTTGAGTGTCTACTCCTGACTGTAGTTCAGTTTCGCCCTGGCCTGGTCTTCTCGGGTTTAGTCTTCACTACCCTCTCCAGTTCATTCCAATGTTTATTGATGCACCTTTCGAATACCAGTCTCGTCCTAGTATTCGCTTTCAGCAGGTTTTTTAGGTGTGCGCCCTAATCTCCTCGCTTTGGGTCGAGTTTCGCCTTGTCGCCTGTGCATGAAATCCAGTTTCGTCCTAGTACTCATCTAGTTTAGTTTCGCCTAACTAGTTGTTGAGTCGAGTTTCGTCTCATTTTGGCTTTCGTACCTTGGACCCTTTGACGGTGTTCGTTTACCGAGTGTAGTGTTCGTACTGCGTCCCTGGTTTAAAATCAGTCTCTTTTGTTCCTTAGATTCTTCTATCGGTTTTCGTCACTGTTTATCCATTGATCTGAGACCAGCTGGTGCTCTGAGAAACATGCACTTTCATCACTTTTCTTTGGGTCGAGTTTTGCCTCGTTACCCATGCGTGAAATCCAGTTTCGCCCTGGTACTTATCTAGTTTAGTTTCGTCTAACTAGTTATTGAGTCGAGTTTCGTCTCACTTTTATTCCTTGTTTCTGGGATTCTTTCAGTTCCTTCATACTGTCTATCTTAGTTGAGATTAGCAAGTGCTCCTAGAATCACGCACTCTAGCCACTTTACTTTGGGTCGAGCTGAGAGTTTCGTCTCCTCACCAGCGTACGTTTTATTTTCCAGAGCTTAGTTTCGCCTATACTCTTTGATTTGAGTTTTACCTCACCCTTTTTGAAGCCCAATTTTTCCCTGGCACATTTGTCCGGAAGTTTAGTTGCGTCTACTCTTCTTTGTTTTTGTTCTGTTTCAACCTGCGTTACAATTTCATCCTGGCGCATGTCTTGGGGGGTTTCCTGATTCTTTTTTCTTTCTTCTTCAAGAGTGTAAATTTTCGGGTTCTTTCGTATTCAATCATCTTCAACTCTGAACGCTCGAAAGTTGTCACTTTTCTCACTTATCATATTGAAGATATTTGAATAGGGGCAGAAGTATTCAACTCTGACCGAAACTTTGTGAAAATTGGCCCAGAAGTTCTGACCAAACTCTGTCTTGAAACTGTCCAGAATTTGCTGAGTGCTTTAGTTTCATGGACGTGTCTTTGAATATTTATAACTTGAAATTCCAGCATTTCCAGGAGAAGTTCTGTTCTGTAATGTTTTAGATCTTATTGAAATCTAAAACTCTTGAGTTAGAAATTATTCCAGAATCAGCTTGCATCATGGTGATAATCTGATCAGAAATTTTGAGCTTGTCATATTTCTTAAACACTTAGAAAAATTCTAAGTATTTAGAAATTTGACTTTTCCAAAGTAACTTTTGACTTTTGAATTTCTAGATGAAACAAACTTCATATCTCAACATGTCTTGATGAAATATGACTCTTGAAACTTGATTTTGATCAAAAGTCAAAGTTTGACGTTTCAATGCACAAATGACCATTTTACCCTCGTGAATGACTCTCTTGGAAAATTTGTAAATCAAGGCTTGATATTGGATGGGAGCAAACCCGAGGATCCAGGGTGATCCTTTGAGAAATGAGAGGACAAATTTTGGGGTACAACACCAATATTTTTATTTTCTTTATATGTTCTCTTTACTTTTATTTATTTATTTTATTATTTTTATTTAACCTAAAAATATAAAAAGTGCATTTTCTTAAATAATTTTCTAATTTTTATTTTTATTTTCACCTTATTTATTTTATAAACAAAACACTAAAAATGTTTTTCTTAACAAATATAATTCCTCTTATTAATTAATTTAATTTCTTTTCTTTAATTAATTTAGGTTTAGTCTTATTAAATCAACTTAGATTAATTATTTATTCTCTTTCTTTTTATTAGTTTAGTTAAATTAAGACCTTTCATAAAAAACCAAAACAATTCTCTCTTCTTGCACATTACCTTTATATTCTTGTATATTTTATTTGGCATTATTCAATATGGTTGTAATATTAATTAGGTTTTAATTGTTTTCATCCTCATTTTTAATTTGTATCCCCCTCCCCTAAAGTATTGTAATATCGTAGGACTTTTAATTTCCCCAATTTATCGTTTTCTATATTATTGCTAGTAATTAGGGTTTGTATGGCAAGATTTAAAATCAACAAGTAGAAAATCATAATTAAAAGACAAAAATGCATGAAAAAGCAAACACTTTGCACACTTGCACCTCTAGGGTTAATCCACACTTGTTTCCTTGGAATAAAGTCATGTCCCTCGAACGTAGGATACTTTAACAATGACCCTCGAATACAAGATCGTAGTCCCTCGATGACCCTTCAATGTTGCCTTCGGTAAACGATCTTAGACCCTTACGACAAATTGCTAAGGTATCCTACAATGTTGCCTTCTATGGTTGTACAACGACCCATGCATGTCCCTTCACATCCAATGATAAGGCTTTCTACTAATTAATGGTAGAATAACACTATCTAGAGAAGGAGGAAAAGAACAAAGACTTTCTTTTTAGTAGGTAGAACGCTCGTAGTTGTTTGCTCATAAACATTTCAAAACAAAACATCTTTCAAACACACCAACACTTTCATGAAATATTTTCAAAAGTCAACACTTTGTATACATTCTTATAGAGACGAGAATAATTATAAAGTTCGCCTAAACAAAGGCACTTTCAAAAATACTTTCAAAACTATCACAAACTCATTTCAAACAAAGCATTTCAAAGTGAGATAGAAACTAAGAGCCCATAGATAACTAAGGATGAAAAGGGTGCTAACACCTTCCCTTCATAACCTACTCCCCGAACTCAAGAAAAATCTCAAAAGGTCTTTCCTGTTCTTTTCACCCTTTCCTTTATTGGATAAAAGAAAAGTCGGTGGCGACTCTTGCTATCGGCAACAATTTCGATCAAACGTAAAACACCCAAGTCAGTTCTCCCACTGTATCACATTATTTCTTGTGTTCTTGAGCATTAGAAGTCTCTTACTTGTGTGTTTGAGCATTGGAAGTCTCTTGCTTGTGTGCTTGAGCAATTGTAATTGATGGTGATTATAGTGAAATCCATTGGAAGTGAAATTGTTGTACCCTAAAAATTTTCCTCTCTTTTCTCAAGATATTTCTCACCAAAAACTCTTCAATGACTCCAGCTTGCACAAGTATTGACTAGGTCAGATCATCTCCTAAGCATTGGGACTGCAAATTAGGGTTTTGACTGAGAATGACTGATCACTGACTTTTGACCTAATACATGACCTAATGACTTGAAGCATAATCTCAAGGACTCGAACATAACATGTTGACCTAATTTCATGGCTCGAATCAATTCTCAGGATCAAAGGTTTGATAGTTGAAATTTGGATCAACTGACGAAAAGTCAACCGATACATAAAAAGTCAAACTTTGACTTTTTGGTCAACATTGAATTTCAAAGATAAAAGTTCATCAAGACATTCAAGAATATTAAAATTGGTAAACAAGAATCAAGAAAGTCAAGAAAGTCAACAAAAAGTCAAGATTTCCAAGACTTAGGAAAATTCTAAGTGTTTTTAACCTTGATAATTTCATTACTTCATGACAATTTTTCACCAAGATACAAGATGATTCAAAGAAAACTCTCAACATGAAAGTTGTAGATATTGATGAATTCTACAACTTTGTATTAGAGGGTTGATGTCAAAAAAATGCTTAGATTTGAAGATACAGGCCCATGAAGTCATGACATTTTCATCTGACACTTAGAGAAATTTTTAATAGGTTTTGGTCAGTTTTTATCTCAACTTCTTGGCCAATTTTCATCAAGTTCCAGTTTGATTTAGCCAAATTGGTCAACATGAAAGTTGTAGACAACGTTTCAAGCTTTCCAAAACATCCAAGAGCATGAATTTATCATACTTGAGCTAGGAGATTCAAAGGCATGAAGTTGGACATCTATTCTTGAATTACAAGCCATTTTGGTGAAGAACACATAATCCAATCTACATGCTATGCTTCATAATCTTGTGTTGCAGGCCTTCTAACTTTCAAATCTCACCATAATTTAATGCTTACACAAACCTTTAAGCTATGGTCCATTTGGTTTAAGCATTGTCCAAGTGATCTTTCCATTTTTGGCACAAAGACACCATTGCCACTCTTGAAAAGCATGCTTTAATCACAATGTCAACTCCTTGAGCCTATCAATGGTTCCTTCTACACATACACAATGTCAAAATCAAGAAGCAACCATCTACAACCTGTAAAGTACTCCTAAAAAATAGGCCATGCCCACATTGGAACTATGAAAAGTCATGAACTCTCACTTAAAATCCAACCTAGCCACAACATGTTATCTTGAAAATCTGATCAACTCTTGTCTTAAAACCTCTTGCCTATAAATAGAGATACCATTTGCAAGATAAAGAGAGATGAACAAGCCCTCAAAACACGTATACTCTCAAAAAACCAGAATTGTCCATAAAACCTCCACTTTTGAGCTTTGAAGTCCAAATATTTAAACCTTTCACACCTTGCAAGTTTTTACCAAACAAATCATCCAAATACTTCACATACATCATATAGAAGTTGTTCAAACACAAGAACAACTTCTGTAACATCAGTATCACCATCTTCCAAACCCAAAAAACAGTACTTTGCAACTTGATTTAGTTGGAGTGATTCAGTAACTTTCAGCATAAAGTGAGGATCAGAGCAACTTCAAGAAGGTCCAAAGGAGCTCGATTAATCACCGCTTCGCGCCCGAAAATGTTTGTACATGTTCTAAAGTTTTCACTTCAAGAGGTAAACTTTCTCAAATTGTAATATCTTTATCCATACATCATTTGCTTTTGATTTCAAAAGGATACAACAGGATAGATCAAAGAAATAACTTAGCAAAAAAGGCACGCCAGGGGCTGACACAAGTGCCCGTGTCACCTCAGCTGGGTTGAAAACTTAACAAAAATGCATGGCAGGTCTTAACACGGGTGCCCGTGTCACACGACACGACCCGTGTCAACTCAACTGGTTCAGACACGTGCAAAAAATAGGAAGGCAGGGGCTGACATGGGCGCCTGTGTCACACGACACGGCCCATGTCATTTTGGGTGGAACAAAAGTGTGCAGAGAAGCTTGAACATGTCCTGACACGGGTGCCTGGTGTCCACTGACACGACCCTTGTCAGCTCAGGCACCAAATTTCCTAATTTTGAGTTCTTTAGTTTATCTTTGGACATATTGCCTTGCTTGGAGTTGACTTAACACCATAAAACTGTTTTTAAAAAGGAAACATCAAAAACATTTTTCTAAACAATTAGTGTTATTTTAAGTTAACTTAGACCTAGGTTTTTCTTCAATTAAATGAACTACAAAACCTTTTATATCAACAAAAAACCTAAAAAATAATTTCTTTTCACTTTACATTTTCTTGTGCATTTTTACATTATGAATTATGTAATTGTCAAAGCCTTGTAATAGTAACTAGGGTTTATTTTACTTGTCATCCCCATTTGTAAATTTTTATCCCCCATCCCCTCAAGTATTGTAATAGCGTAGGACATTTAATTTCCACAATTTATCGCTTTCCATATTATTGCTAGTAATTAGGGTTTGTATGGAAAGACTTAAAATCAATACTAGATAACCCTAATTCAAGACAAAATTCAATGAACACAATACACTTTGCACACATGCACCTCTAGGGTAACCCACACTTGTTGCCTCGGATATAAGCAGTCATGTCCCTCGAACGTGGGGTACTTTAGCAAAAAAAACTCGATTATAAGATCATAGTCCCTCAATGACCCTTTGATGACGCCTTCGATAAACGATCTTAGAACCTTATGACAAATTGCTAAGGTATCCTACAACGTTGCCTTTTATGACTGTACGACGACCCACGCCTGTCCCCTCACATCCAATGATATAGTTTCTTACTAACTAATGATAAGATAACAATATCTAAAGGAGGAGGAAGAGAACAAATACTTTCTTTTGAGTAGGTAGAACGCTCATAATTTCTTGCTCACAAAAATTTCAAAATAAAACATATTTCAAAACATACCAACACCTTCATGAAATATTTTCAAAAGTCAACGCTTTGTATACATTTTCTCTGAAACGAAAAACATTACAAAGTTTGCATAAACGAGGGCACTTTTCAAAATATTTTCAAACTTACACAAAACACAAAAACATTTACAAAGCATTTCAAAGTGAGGTAGCAACTAAGATCCAATAGATAACTATGGATGAAAATGATGCTAACACCTTCCCTTTTCATAACCTACCCCCTGAACTCAAGTATAATTCTCAAAAGGTCTTTCCTGTTCTTTTCACCCTTTTCTTTATTGGATAAAAGAAAAGTCGATGGCGACTCTTGCTATCTGTAACAATTGCGATCAAACGCAAAACACCCAAGTCAGTTCTCCCACCGTATTACAGCAATGATACTGGAATACTCTCGTTTTATGGTAGGAACCCGTATAAAATTATTGTGTGTCTTTCCTTCTTTAGCTCTACCTCTGAACTAATTTTTATCCGCTGCAAACACTTGACTCTGTATCAAATTCTAGACTTTAAGTATAGAATCTGATAAGAGAATTTTTAAAAGAAAGAAAAATCTAACACAATTCAATCCGCCTTCTTGTCTTTTTCTCACTTTCAATTGGTATCAAAGCAAGGTCTATGCTCTAAACACTTAACAATGGTACATAAAAGATCCTGAGAGAAAAACATGTTTGTTGTGTTTGATAACTCTGGTGGTCCTAGTGTTAACAATGATGTGAACTATGATTTATTAATTAATATTAATCATGAACAACACATCAAGATTAATCAACTCCCCATCTCTAATTCACCCAGCATAACAACAAATTGCACAAGAAGAAGATGTAACAAAAAGGATAATGAATCTGAGATGAATACAGAATCAATAAGTTGTTCTTGATAAGAAGAGAAAGAATTATGGTGATGGGTATAAACATGTTGCACCCCAAAATTTACCCTCTTGATTTTGGCTTATGTTTCATCATGAATATCATATTGCATTACATTGATACATTGTGATGGGATCAAAGTACTTGGGTTATCAAGTCTTCCTCAAGCTTTGAAGGTTGATTGCATTGACAAGTTGCTCAGTCAAATTAGGATTTTGTTTGATAAAGGCTATTAATCAATGTACAAGTCTTGATTTTGAAGCTACAACATCTCATTGGTATTTGAAAGGTCTTTGTACATAAAACTGGTCAAGATATCCAGAGGATTTGAAGTTTTGAATATGGTTCATCAGTCTCCTAAAATGTTGACCAAAATTAGGGTTTGGGATTTCATCAAGTCTTCTTGAGAATCTTGAAGTGAAAATTTGTACATGGCCTCTATATATTTGAAAGATCATATGTTTGGAGTTTTGATCATCAATTTTGAAGGGAAGTGGATCAATTGATTCAAAGGGGCAAAATGGTCATTTTGGTTAAAATCAGTCAAAGTCAAGGTTGACTAAGTGAACTTTTGGCCAACCATGAATTCAAGGATGTACTTTTCATATTTCAAGTCCATTTTGATCATTGGATCAAAGAGATTGAGGTTTGGGGTGGAAACTTGTTCATGAAGAAACCCTAAAAGTTTCTAATTTTGGAAAATAAGGACTTAATTTCAAAAATTCACATTTTATTCACCTTTGATCAAAAAAATGAAAATGAAACATTCTTGGAAAGGTAAGAGGATTATCTTTAACCTCCTTTTGGTCTCATGTCCAAATTGGCAAGGAATCAAGAATTATGGTCTTTGGAAATCACAAAATTATAGGTCATTTTCCAAAATTAGTGAATTTCAAGCTCAATTTTGAGAAACTTAATAGATTCAATTGCAAAAACTCAAAACTAAGGGATTGTATATCTTTTCAATACCTTTCAAAATTGTACTCATTTGTGTCCAAATTCAAAAATATGAGCAAGTTATGGACTTTGGAATTTTGAGGCATTTTATTGAATTTTGACAAATATGCAAAATGGCCATTTCTTGAGAACTTCATTTTCAGCTATTCTCTTCACTTCTAATGAAGCCCATGAACAATTTGTGACATGCTGAGGCCCATCACACTCATCATTTCGTGCCCATATTGCTTCATAAACTTGCTTGGATGAAAAAAAATACAAAACATGCTCAATGTTGCAAAATCACCAACACCTCTTCATTTCAAACAATCATGAGCTGGCACTTTGGGCATGTAATTCTGACTTCATTTGGCTCACAAAACGCACAAAAGGAAAGCAAATGCATGAGTGAAACGCAGATTCCGTGTACATCTTCATTTTTGGCCAAAACTTCCAAACTTACCCTCCATCAGTTTTGAGTGCCAAATACCACTTCTATCCTCTTACCCTCGTGCTATATAACAAGAATCAAGGCTCATTTGTGAAGGAAGAGGCTCATAACCACTACATTGCATATCTGAACATCTTGGAAGCAGCTCTGCAAATTGCTTCGAATCTCTCTTTTCCTTGGATCATTCTTCAAAATTCTTGGTGATCCAACTTCAGTGAAGTAAGGAAATCAAGCCTACACCATTGGATTGCTTCTGGAGTGAAGGAATCGTGTTTCCAGATTTCACATCCATGTGAGTTTCTTGAACTTTGACTTATGTGTTTCAGCTTGAATTAAGGGTGCAAATCATGTTCATTGAGTTGCTAGCTGGCCAATCATTATGATTGATGTATATTTGAGCTTTGATTCAAGCAGAATTGTTGAAATCGTGTTCATGACTTTGATATCTACAGTGATTTTTCCAGTTTTTGAGACCTTATTTCTTGATCTACGCTTGATCTTTGAGTTTGATTCAAATTGCATCATGTAGTATGATATACTAGCTTTAATTTGCACTTGATTTCATGGATTTTGGTTAAGAAACGAGCATGATTGATGGATCTGAACATAGGCTTATGAACTGTGGTATTGCACGCGTTTTTCCCTATGCTGGAGGTTAAAGATGAAGTGAGGTGGCGCGCTGTGATTGGCCTGTTTCAAATTATCATGCATTTTTCATATTTTTGTTTTAATTGATTTTCTGATTTTTGTTTCTTGATCAAAACAATTTAAAAAATTCTGAAAAAATTCTCACAAGTTCAAAATAATTTCTACTATCTTGTGTAATTTTATTGGAATTTTTAAAAAATATTTTGATTGGTTTAAAAATTAATGAATTTAATAATTGTTTGTTTAGGGATTATTTTTGTTTTAATATTTCTTTGACCTAAAAAATTCCACAATATATATTTTGAGCTCACAAAATAATATAGAATTTGATTCTGACTTTGGTTTGATTTTTTTCCTATTTTTGATTAGAAATTTAATTTGATAAGTTTATTTTGATTTTTTTGCTTCATAATTTTTATTTTAATACCTCCCTTAATACAAAAATTCTCAAAAAAATCATGCAAGCTTGTTTTTAATCATAGAATCTGAATACATTTTTATTTTGACCTTTTTGTGATTTTTGGCTAGGGTTTTCATTTTTGCCTTTAAATAATAGTTTAATTGTTAATTGTTTGTATAATTTTTATTTTAATATTTCCTTTAATTCAAAAATTCCAAAAAAAATCAGAGATGTGTGTTTTTGGTTCTAACATTTGAATATAATTTTGGTTGGACTTTTTTCTGACTTTTGTTTAGAATTTCATTTTGGGATGAGATTATTGGATTAATTGATTAATTGTTTGGATTTTATTTTATTTTTGACTTTCCTTTAATTCAAAAAATGTGAAAAATATGTATTCTGACATTTAGGGTTTCTTTGTAATTTGCATGATCTTGGTTTGAATTGTTTGAATTTTGATCTTATCTAATCAATATTTAAGATTAAAAGTAAAAAATTAGGGTTTTGTTGCTTATTGTGCAAGTTTCTTTTTCAAAACCATTATGCCCTTTATTTTTCAATAGAATTCAAGTCTTGATTAGGGTTCATGAATGTATTGAGGATCTGAAAACCATTTTTATTGAATTATTTGAATTGGTTTGATATTTTTCCATGAATTATTTTGAAAACTTGTCTAGTTTTGGTAGTTTTGCCAACTAGTCTTGAACTTTGGGCCTCATTTGAATTCTTCCTCAATCATTCATGAACTTAGGACTTGCTTTCTGACTTCTACACACTTCAAATATGCTAATATATTTTTGGTTTGAATTATGGATCCTTGTTTCTATTTTGGATGTATTTTTGAAGTGAATGTACCTAATTAATGTTGCATATCTTGTTGCAATTTGATTGATGGCCAATGAACTTGAGTGAGGCTTATAATTGGGAACCTAATGATCATGTTGGGTGTTTTTATTCAAATAAACTCAAGTCATTTCACTTAAAGCCCCATGTTTGAATGTTTGAACCCTTTTTTTAATGTATTATGTGGGCTTCATCTTCTATTGTGCTTGTGGGTTGTGGTTGATTTAATTGAGTATGATTGAAATGTGGTTGCTACTGACCTTCATGGTCCTTGATTGTATTCTTCTCAAGCTCCAATGATCCTTGATTGATATTCAATTGTTAATTCAATATGGTGATGGAAAGGAGTAACATTCCTCTGATTCTTTTGACCAATTTGTGCACATGCTTGTTTCTTTTTGTCTATCATGACTAATGTTTGTTAGTTGTTATCATGTTTTCTCATTTCATTTTGGTGACATCATCCATCCCTTATGTGAATCATCATCCTATTCATGGGAATACTAACTTGGTTGTTGAATGTGCGAGGTATTCTGAGAAAAGTTTTCCATTTTTTGAGGCTATTGTGTTTCACTTTATTTGTGGAACACAATTTGTTATGTTTGCACTACTCTTGTGCTTGGCATATTTGATAGTCTATGCAGGATATACACATGTGATTATGAATGCTATACATTACCCATGGGATCTGTTCATATCTGAAAATCTCAATACTTATATCTTGATGGCGTAATTCCTGACTTGATTTGTCTACTGATGCCAGCTTGCTTGAAGTTCTCTGGGTTTCTTTTATTCTTGCTCAGTTGCTACGGATAATTATCCGTTTGGTATTGCACTATTTCCTTTCTTCCATTTTCATTTTGCATAGTTCTATGATTTCATGATGGGACCTCCGTTGCTGATATATGTCAGGAGGCCCTCTGGTTTTTGTCTGATACATGTGTTGTGTTTGCTTTTGATCGATGAGTCACTCAATTTAGAAATTGAGATCACGACTTCGCTCTCAGTGCATGTTCCCTATAGGATGATTATTGTTTTCTTCTTTAATTGTTGATCGATGAGTCACTCAATTTAGAAATTAAGATCACGACTTCACTCTCAGTGCATGTTCCCTATAGGAAATTTATTGCTTTTCTTCTTTAATTGTTGATCGATGAGTCACTCAATTTAGAAATTGAGATCACGACTTCGCTCTCATTGCATGTTCCATATAGGATAGTTTTGTTAAGCTTCCTTTGACATGAGAATTAAGGTAGGATTTTCCTTTATCCTCAACCTTAGGGTCAACCATTATATGATAATATTAGGGATGGTGCTAGGCTAGTTTCCCTTAGTCGTTTTCCCTTCCTTTGCATTTTGCATCTTAAAACAAAAATTTGTTTTCTTGGCAAATCATAAAATACCTCTAATAAACTCAAACCCTTCTTTAAGGTATAAGATACAGATCAATCTCACTTGTTTGTGCGCCTCTTGATTTTGTTTTTAAACCTTTTTAGCCGATGTTTCGCCATCGCACATTTGTTTGAAGCCGATGTTTCGCCATCGCACATGTTTGTTATCCTACTTTTATTCCCAATATCATTGTTAGGTGTGATGTTTCACCATCTGATTTATTGATGTTTTTCCATCTCTGCCATGATACTGTGCTATCTTTTAGCCGATGTTTCGCCATCGCACATTCGTTTGAAGCCGATGTTTCGCCACCGCACATGTTTGTTATCCTACTTTGATTCTCAATATCATTGTTAGGTGTGATGTTTCGTCATCCGATTTATTGATGTTTTGCCATCTCTGCCATGATATTATGCTATCTTTTAGCCGATGTTTCGCCATCGCACATTTGTTTGAAGCTGATGTTTCGCCATCGCACATGTTTGTTATCCTACTTTGATTCTCAATATCATTGTTAGGTGTGATTTTTTGTCATCTGTTTTATCGATGTTTCGCCATCGCACATGTTTGTTATCCTACTTTGATTCTCAATATCATTGTTATGAGTGATATTTTGTCATCCGTTTTATGTTTCACCATCTGTGACATGTTACTATGTTATTATTTAGTCTATGTTTGACCATCTTATTTGTTTGTTGTTTCATTCGATGTTTTTCCATCTTGATTGTTTTTGTTTGCCTTAACTAAAAAACACAAACCAACCAATATATAAGTTGAACTACGGCTGCTCTGATTCCTTAAAAGGGATACGTAGGCATTGGGGTAGGGCCCGATCGAGCACATATTTTATTTTCCCTATATTATTTTCTTTTTTCCTTCGCATGCATTCCCCTTTCAGTTTTAAGCCATATACATAGGATTTGACCACACCCATTAGAGTAGACAACAAGAGTGGATACCATAGAGTACTACGGACGTGTGGGGTGCTAACACCTTCCCCTCGCGTAACAGACTCCCTTACCCGATCTCTCGATCAAAAGACCGTGATTTCTCCCTTTCTAGGTTTTCTCGATGTTCACCTTTCCTTTTCGGCGGGATAAAAGACGTTCGGTGGCGGCTTCATTGATGTTTCATTACATCTAGATGACAGGTTTCGGCCGCGTGGTTTCAATACATACTAAGGAGAGAATACAAAATTCCTCTTTGTCTCTACCGTTTTATCCCATAGGTTTCATTCACTTGTTACTTTCATCAAATAAAAACTATTTAAATCAAGGGTGAAAATTGGGTCTTGAAGCTTTGATTCAAATGAAGTGAAAACTATGATTCAAATCAATTTGAGCAGAGTCAAAATAAAGCTTCAGGATTTCAATTCATTCAAATCAAGTTTTGCACTTGATTCAGATCACAAGAGATTGTGATTTGACTCATGTTTAATTTGTGATTCAAATAAAATACTCTAGAGCCAAATCCCGTTTTTCACGCAGCTTCTGATTCAAATCACGTATTGCATTTCATTCAAATCAAAGGACCGAAACTCCATATTTAAGAGCTTTAACATGCGATTCAGGCTACGCTTGATGAAATGACAAAGTAGCAACTATCTGGGATCAAAAAGACATATTACCCAGGATCAAACACTCTTATTAATTGAGTAAAGATGGTTCTTATTGGTACAGCAACACAATAACTGAAGCAATTACAAATGAAGTACAAAACGAATAATGTACAATCGCACGACAACATCATTAAATTATAAATACATAAATACTAAAAGTTTCTATGTCAAATTGACAAAAACATCAAAACACATAAACGATATTATACGATACCATGACCGCACTTTCACTAAGGTGTTTTTCCAAGATAAAGTAAAGTGAAAATAAATTATCATTATGAACTTGTTTTTTATCATTTTAAGTCTTTATATTTGCTTTTCAATTGCAAAAATTGTAAATTCGTTAAGAATGATTGACCAACTCCCTTAGATTATGATTCATTTAGATAATTTTATCATAAACATGTGATTCAATGTAATTATCTATGGTTGCTTTTATGATGAATTTATGATTTTAATTATATAGTTCTATTTGAACTTAATGTTTTCTCCCGTATACAAAATTGTGAGAATTTATCTAGAGGACAATGAGACTTAGCGCTCACTTGTTTACTTGATTGGTAAAACTATGATATTATAATGACCATCTGTATAAGGACAAGAATAATCCCGACCATTAGTCTATTTTTATGCACTATAAAACCTTTGTCTTAGCAAGAATCTAAATTGTTAAGTAAAATATGGCAAGGGAGTATAAGAACCGAGTCAAGTTCTAGAGGTTCACTATGGTTGAATTACTTTGGGAAACTATCCTGTCGATAGTGGTTAAGGATCCAAAATTTAAGAAGTGGTCTCTAAATTTGGAAGATGCTTTTATAATTATCAAAGATTACAAATAGGGGTATGAGGTATTGGCGAGTCATAATGAAAGTTTAAGGGTTCGATAAAGGAATCCATGGAAAATATTTAAAGAATAATATCCTATAATGTGGAAAAATGTTGTAAATCAAAAAGAAAACTTCATTGATAATGCAAAAGGATGGTATCCGTGGAGGCATACTATCTAACAGAGCAACAAAATAATCAAATAAATGGTATAAGTTCTATTCCATAAATATTTATATCCCAAAGTTAGACGAAGTGTGCAAAGGTCGTCTATACCTGCATCTCTTAAGAGGTTTTAAAAAACTTACCATTAAATCGCAACCCTCAATGTAATGTCTACAATATTACATTGGTAAAACTAATGATATGAGATTAACGTCAATTGGATTCAACCTCGAGTCTCCACATGAAGTAAGCAAGTTGACAAAGATGGTGACAATGTATGCCAACACGCCTCCTTGATGGCCATATCAAACTTCTCCATGATGCAAATGATATGACTTTTACTGAAACAGAAAAGAAATAAAATATACGATTAACTTAAAAAACATTTTCTCTCTCTTAGTGACACAAGCAAAGGAGAAAGACACTACTTCTTAATTAGTCGACCTCACTTCTTAGTAATGAAAACATTGGGAGTCAAGGACAAACTCGTCTCTAGGTTCTTTTATCGAGATCTTCACTTACATAGAGCGTGTACGTTTCTTTAGAGGAGAGCTTTTAGGTCTTCAAACATATTATTTAAAAATCGAGGGATGATACATAATGATCAAGGCATGTGAAATGAGAATTAGGAATGAGAGAAGTTCGTTCACGTACACTCCATAGAAGGAAATGCTCAAAAACTAAAGGGGATAATCAACAATTATATTTTTACTTTTGTTCTCACATCTATGCCTCTGCTAGTTGTTGTAAGTGGGTTAGAGAAATCTAACTTTTTTTTTTTTTGAAATTTTAATATCCAACCTTACATCCGACTAATTTAAGAGGAATCAATCTTAAAATTCCTTGAGTTGACATTTTTTTTCTTAATTATTATAAAATTGACAGAATTTTATATTTTGTTTGATTTAATTTATATGTCAAAATATAATGGTGTCATCAACAATAGTAATGAATTCATGGCAAAATATAATAGTACTATCACTACTGCGAAAATCCACGTGTCATTAAACAGGCAACAAAAACTGCAAGAAAACATAAAGGGTAAAACGAGTTCACGAGAGAGAAGAAACGAAAGCACAAGACAAAGCCATAAATAAAAGAGAAAAAGATGAAAAGTGGGGAAAGGGTAGCGCAAAAGAAGGAAAATTTGGGAATAAAGTTAAAGAGAGAGGTTTTGTTACGAAAAAGTAAAGGCCCTTCTACTCCATTACCCTCTTCTTCTTCTTATTCTCTTTCTCTTTTGCCTAATCATAACAAACACTGTAACAGTTCCGTTACTCGGGACCACCAAACATTACCTACCACCGTCTCTGCTAGGAAGCTCGCGGCGGCTCTCTGGGAATTCAACCATTATTCTTCACTCTTTCCAATGCATCGTCCTCTCAATAACGGTGCTGCCGCCGATTCTAGACTTCGCCGCCGCGGCCATTACACTCTTCATAAGGATAAGGCTCCTGATATCGGTAACTTCTTAGTTGACGCTTCTCCAAGTTCCCCCGATCAGGTTCAACCTTCTTCTTAAGTAGAGTTACTCTTTTGAACTTCGATAGCGTTACTGTTACTATTAATTTAGGTTTATGCTTTAATATCATGATCTCGTGCCTCGATTTTTAATAATTTTTGGTGTTATTTATAGAAGCATTGTGTTCATCATCCCACAACTACACTTGTAATTACATTTAATTTATTCATTCTTTCAAATTATTATCAGTGTTTTGAGGGTTAGTGAAATCATTGACCATGGTTTGGTCACTAATCTTATGCAAGTAGTGGGGCAGCCATTTCCATTGGCATTCTATGAAGCATGTGCTGTGTCATACATGGTATCTTTGTCGGATAAAACCGGTACATGTCGAACATCTTGAATATTTCTAATGGTATTTTGTAATTTTTTCATGTCTATTTAAAAAACTTGTATTGTATACTAGTTTATAAATTTGAATGTTGCCATAATTAGATGAACAGCGATATATGCTAGATTTCTTTTAGATGTTTCATATTAGCTATCTCTTAATTTAGGATTTGTATTTTCATATTAAACTGTACTCACTCTAAGTGCTGCATTGCAACGGTGTCGGGGTCCTATAACTTATAAAATATGCAGCGGCTCTATGTCCGCATATATTATATTTGTCTCACGTCGTTTTTGTGATTTCTAGGCTCTAGCTGATTTTTACCGTTTTCATAGAGACTTACTTAGAGTTCAATTAAACTGATATTTTAGTGTTCTTTCATCAGCCAGCTAGTGCAAGCAGTTTGAGGAGGCATGTTGCAGCATCACTGATGCAACATCATCGGGCTATTGAGAGAAACAACCATGCTCTACAACCTCTATCTCCTGCAAGTTATGGTAGTTCCATGGAGGTAAGCATCAACCCTTTCCTCTACCCTAGCTCACCCCTTCTTATTTTTTCCTGACCAACACTTTATGAACAAAAAGTATAAGAAGAAACATGACAATTCCTATTTATGTAAACACAATTTTTCTTTTGGAGGGATGTGCCATTTTGGCATCTTATGTTTTACATGGTTGCAAGGCAATCTCAATTGCAAAGTAAAGATTGATCGCATTTTGAATCATGATTTAACAAGTTACATTACATTGGAAGAAATAATACTATTAGGACTACTAAACAATCACCCTCATATTGAGAAATCTGGTTATAATATTTTTCTTCTTCTTCAAAATACCGGCACACAAAACAAACCAGTAACAGCTGTATTACAGTTTTGTTTGGTGCCAAAATACCCTTTCAGATCCAAAACTGAATATTTTTTGTAAGTCGCCAAATTTGTTGATGTCAAAATTTCAAAGTTGTAGTCATTGTACTTGTAGATTTATTGTGTATAATTTGGTTCAATATACAATACTTCATTGCATCTATTGTTTTCCCTTTCTTGGGTTGCAGATGACACCTTATAATCCTGCAGCCACTCCTACTAGTTCTTTGGACTTCAAAGGAAGGATTGAGGAGCCACATTATACTCTCAAAACATCTACAGAACTGTTAAAAGTGTTAAACAGAATATGGAGTTTGGAAGAACAACATGGTTCTAACATATCATTGATAAAAGCATTAAAAACAGAGCTAGATCATACACGCATCAGGGTCAAAGAGTTGCTACGAGACCGACAGGGGGATCGGCATGAGATTGATGACCTGATGAAGCAAATTGCAGAGGATAAACTGGTCAGGAAGAGTAAAGAACAAGACCGACTCCATGCTGCTGTTCAATCAGTGAGGGATGAACTCGAGGACGAGAGGAAATTAAGAAAGCGGTCAGAGAGCATACACAGGAAACTAGCTCGGGAGCTTTCTGAGATGAAGTCTTCTCTCACTTGTGCTTTAAAAGATTTGGAGCAAGAGAGAACAAGAAGGAAATTATTAGAGGATCTCTGCGATGAGTTTGCTAGGGGAATAAACGAATACGAGCAGGAGGTGCATGCATTGAAACAAAAGTCTGAGAAGGATTGGGTTCAGAGAGCTGATCATGATCGTTTAGTACTCCACATATCTGAATCGTGGCTGGATGAACGAATGCAAATGCAACTAGAAGCAGCTCAGAATGGTTTTATGGATAAGAATTCCATCGTTGATAAACTAAGCCTTGAAATAGAGACTTTTATTAAAGCTAAACAAAATAGTAAGAGTATGGAAAATCCAGTGATAAGGGATCGCCGAAATTCTCTGGAGTCTGTACCACTGAATGATGCCGTTAGTGCACCACAACCTGTGGGTGATGACGACGATGATGATTCTGTAGGCAGTGATTCACATTGTTTTGAGTTGAATAAGCCAAGCAACATGGGAGCTAAAGTACCCGAAGAAGAGATTGTGGACATAAATCTCGATGAGACGCTGAAATCCAATGTTAAGAAGAAAAAACCAATACTGCGAGAAGGGTTTAAAAATCTTATCCCATCTAGCTTGCAAATGAATTTTGGAGAGCAAATGGCTTGGGCCTTGTCATCTAATTCGAATAAGAAGTCCCAGTCATTTGATGCACAGGAGGGGGTGACCACAGATACCAGGCTAGTCGAAGGAGCTAGAATATCAGAAGAGCCTGAACACTTTGAAATTAGTGAAAATGGCAGTTTTGAAAGAAAAAACAACTCGAGTGAATTGCACAGCGCCAGTAAAAATCACATTATTGATAATCTCACAAGAGGTCAACTTTTGGCATCAGAGGGTGGTAACATTAACATACATGCCGAACATAATAATTATGGCGAGGCATCCTGCAGCAATGCTGGATGGAGGAATCAGGCAAGCCCTGTGAGGCAGTGGATGGCAAGTCTTGATATATCCGAGGTTTCCAAAGTGCATTCAGGATCAAAGGATAATACTTTGAAAGCCAAGCTTCTTGAAGCAAGATCCAAGGGGCAGCGATCCCGTGTGAAGGCCCTCAAAGGGTCCTTTTAGAGGTTTAAGAACTGAGAGAGCTCAGCAATTAGTTGACCAGAAGTTGAATCTTGTTGATGGTGGTTACTACCTTACAATGAGTATCGAGTACGGATCTGCATTCTCCTCTCTTGTATCTCTTCCTTTCCTGTGGAATTTTTGCTTTGTTAATAATTTTAACTGTGTATCTGTAACATATTTCTTGTTCGGAGTTTATTATGTATAGTAGATCTTGTCATGTTATGTAGCTGAAAAATCGACCGATTAATGAGAAATAGAAACAAACAAATATACAATTTTGGATACTTTCTTTAGTATTTATTTGAAATTACTATTTTTTTGTTTGTTTAACTCTTGTTTCAGTTTGACATGCCAACTTCAAATTCAAATTCTGGTGCATGAAGCTAAACCAACAAAGCATGTCACAATCACAAGTTAATTACCAGGGAATCCTGATTCAAGTATATGGTAGTCCAAAACTTTATTTCATAGGTAGTAAATCATTGTAACTGAGCTGATAAATGGTTAAATATGTTTTTGGTCTTTATAAATATTTTAAATTTCATTTTTAGTCTTTATTAGAAAAAGATAAATTTTGATCTCTAAATTTTTTTTATTCATGTTGTTTTAATTCTTGTTATTTTTTAAAATTTTAAAAAGTATTTAATTATCCTTAAGTTTTTAAATTTTTAAATTATTTTTTTCATACTTGGTTTAGAATATTATAAAATATTTTTTTACTAAATTTTAGAATTTTTTAAAATAAAAAATATTTTAAAATATTTTAAAATGAAAAGCGTTAAATATGTACTTTTAAAAATTTAAAAGATATGGATAAAAAGTAATGAAAATCTCTAAATAAAAATCAAATTGAGTTTTTTTTTCCGAAGAATTTTTTATAAATATTTTAAATATATTTACAAAATAATCATTAAAAAATATATATTAATTTAATAGTAAAGATTAAAATTACGAACATAATAATTTTATAAGAATTAAAATATAAAAATATGGATCAAAATCTAAATTTAGTAAGAGATCAAAAACGTATTAGAAATAATTATGAAAGGGGATTTGAGCTGCATCTAATTTTGGGCTCGGGTTCAAAGCGAATGGAGCTAAACTGAAATTTGTAAAATTCTTTTAGAATTAGTATGAATAAGCTTAAAAATTCTTACAAATAAGAATTATTACAAGCTTAATATAATTAGTTTTTTTTTATTATAACATAGCTTTCATATGTCATACCAAAAACACCATGAGATATCCTTTGATAAGATTCATATGAGGTGCATGCATGAGAACAGGGTATTCAGGTATCATTGAACAAATTTTTTGAAGTGAGAGAGGCAGACTCAAAATATTTCTATAACCAACATCACAAGCTACTCTAATACCATGAATGGTTGAGAATATAATTATATGACAAAACAACTTTTCGATATAGTATGTTGTTATCGAAATGCTTTGCGTGTTGAAAATGTATGGAAATTGAAATGTCGAATGAGCTAGCCTCAACAAAATTAGACTTAACATTATTTTGTGTTTTTAGTCGAGTTAGGTTAGTTGGAGATTGTTTGGTGGCTAAGCAATCTCAACCTATAAATAGAGAGGTACCCTATCATTGTAACAATGCAGTTGCATAGAGAGAAGTTGAATAAAATTCTCTGTTGAGCAGAGAGAAACTCTGCAGAAATATTCATCTTCTTCCCCTTTTCTCTTTAATCCTAATTTCTCTTTTCTTTTCTTCTTTCATAATCGTTGTGCAGCGAAATCATCTTGCAACCAAGATGTGGTTGATTCATTGGAGTGAAGAGTAATGAATAAGAGGTAAAATCAATCGGGATAATTGATTCTTGTTCATTAAGATTGATTTAGAATTCTCCAAGTTATGGGTGTAATTCCAACTGGTATCTAGAGCACTAACTATGTGATTCTTGGGAAACATAACGCGATGAATCATCTGAACGAATATTTTCCAATGTCTTCCAATTCTGAAAGATAACAACTATGAGAATTGGTGTAAGAAGATGACGATCTTTTTCTATTATCAAGATCTTTGCGATCTTGTGAAGGAATGAGTAACGCCACTTACAGAAGATGCGACGACTGAACAAAAGGCTGCACACAAAGAATTGAAGAAGAAAGATTATAAAGTTCTCTTAATAATTTATCAATGTGTTAGTCCAGATAATTTTGAAAAGCTGAGTGATGTTGAATTAGCAAAAAAAGCATGAGAAGTTTTGGAGAAATCGTTTGGAGGCGTTGAGAAGGTAAAAGATGTGAGGTTACATAGTCACAAAAAAACATATGAATTACTTCATATGGAAGAAAGTGAAAGCATAACTGATTTTTTCACTAGAGTTACAAAACTGGTGAATCAAATCAAGGTATGTGGATAAGCATTAACATCAAGATCAGTTGTCGCAAATATGTTGAGGTCATTGACTCCAAAATTCGATCACGTGGTAGTAGTCATAGAAGAATAGAAAGATTTGTATATTGACAAAGGAAGAGCTTTAAGGGATGCTTGAATCTCATGAACAAATAATGGCTGAAAGAGTTGCAGGTAAGTCAAAAAGTGATGTGGTTTTGCAGGTGCTATCAACAAGACAAAAGAAAGACAAAGAAAAATGGTTTGACAAAAAAGGTAGAGGAAACCAACAAGAAAGAAATTCGTCGAATCAAAGAAAACCCTCATACCAAAGCAACCACAGAGGTGGTGTTGCAGGTAGAGGAAGAGGTGGTGGTTGTAAACCTGACAAAATTCACATTCAGTGCTTCAATTGTCAGAAGTATGGTCATTATCCTTAGAGATTGTCCTGAAAAACAAAAGAATCAGGAAACTGATGCAAAGCTTACAAAGCACGAAGAAGAAGAGATGTTGTTGATGGTTACAACTAGAGATGAAGTAATTTCAAGGACCAATGATACTTAGATTCAGGATGCTCATCACACATGACTGGTAGGAAAGATTTGTTTGTCAACATAAAACCCTCGATAAAGAACATAGTGAAATTTGCAAATGACAATACACTAGCAGCTGAAGGTATTGGTGATGTTCTGATTATGAGGAAAGATGGTAAAAGGTCAATAATTTCCAATGTATTGTATATATCTGACGAGAAAAGTAATTTTATCAACATAGGGAAGTTGGTCGAAAAGAATTACAAAGTGTCTATTGAATATAAGATGATGAGAGTTCTCGACTCAGACAAAAGGTTAATCTTGAAGGCTCATATGTCTCAGAATAGAACCTTCAAGATTAAATTTAATGTGATGGAGCACAAATTCCTTGCAACTGCATATAGCATGGATGAATGGATATAGAACTATATACTTGATCATCTCAACTTCAAAGACATCAGAGATCTGAAAAGAAAATAATATAGTTTCAGGGTTACTAGAATCGACATTCCAAATGAAGTGTGTGAGGAATGTGGGAAGGAAAAACAACATAAGAGCATCTCCGGCAAGGATGGAAAAAGTAAGTCGAAGGCAATTCTTGAGATTATATACTCTGATGTGTGTGGTCCTATCTAGGTGGATTCGATTGGAGGTAACATATAATTTTTCACAAAACTATAAACTTACCTGAACAAGAAGAAAAGTGAAGTAATCAAGGTATTTTCCAAGTTTAAATCTATGTTCAAAAGACAAAGTGGTCGAAAGCTCAAGATTCTGAGGACTTATGATGGTGGAGAATATGTTTCTAAAGACTTCAACATATTATGTGAGGAAAAATGGATTGTGTATGAGGTGGTGTCACTCTACACTCCACAACAAAATGGAACTGTTGAAAGGAAGAATAGAACCATCATGAATATGATGAGAAGTATGTTGAAAGGTGTTGCACCCCAAATATCGCCCTCTTCATTTTAACCCTAATTGGCTTGTACTTCATCATCACATTCATGCATACATGTCATAGGGTCTATATCCATGGAATCAAGGGTTTTCTCCGTGAAAAGAGCAACGAAAGATGACTGTTCCATTAAGCAGTGTTGTGAAGAAAAACTCGGGGTTTTCGGATTTTAAATGCGCGCCACATGCGTTACAAGCCATTCAATCAACAAACAATCAATTCATCATCATATCAAGTTTTTATGTGTCTTGGCATGCTTTGAATCGCACATAAAGTCAAGCGTTTCCAATCGTTTCCGGATGCTTAAAAAATCTTAACTTCTGACTGGAAAATCATCCTTGAGTGGCTCTTGGAGCATTTGAACCGTCTTTTTATGTTCTTCACTTTTCGTGTTAGGCTCGGAATCCAATTCATTAAGGAAGATCTCTGAATGTGTGAATACTTTGAAGCTATATAGTGAAAATATAGTGAAAATAATGTGTTGAACCGCTGTTTTTCAGATGTTCAAAAATTCACAACGTTCGTCCGGTTCGACGTTTTTGGATGGTTCTTTGGGAGAAAAATTCGTCTTGATTTTATCTTCAACTCGTATGTTCGGTATCATACCCCAAATTTGCTCCATCAATTTCAACGGTTATTTTATCTAAATTTCAATATTACTATGTTACTAATTTATAATCTCATTATTGTCTAGGGGTATATATTCATAAGAGGGGTGTCCTGCTTTAAAATGGACCATCAAAATCTGATGGCCCATTAAGTTTTTCATGAGGCTTGTTCATAGAAGAGGGTGTATTTTTGTTTCACTTTCAAACATGACCATATCGGTTTCTACACTGGTCCATTAAAAATTGCTTTTTGGTTAAATAATGGAGGGGTTGTTTGTTAAGATAAGGTCTTGGTTCGCTGACCCATTACATTCAGGCTCATTTTAAGAAAGAAGAGGTGCACTGTACAATACAAGGGTGTTGTGTTTTGGGTCATCAAAATCTGATGGCCCATTAAGGGTTAACGTGTTCTAGTAAGGGAAGGGGGCGTGAGTATTTTTTTGGTCTGAACATTTGCGCTTCTCAAAGAAATTATTGATGCATTTTTTATGTTTTATCCAACCGGTCGTCAAGGGGTTTTTGTCCAATTTTTTAATAGAAGGGGGTATGTTTATGATTTTTGTACAGAGAGGGGTGCGTTTATAGCTTGGGATGGCCCAATAAATAAAAATTGTTGGCCCATTGCAAATTTTTGTCACCAGAGTCCATTTTCATTTTTTTCTTTTCTTATTACAATTATTTGTTATGCATATTATTTTAAAACATTATTATTTATTATTATTTATATTATTATTTTTATTCTATTTTCAAGAAAAATATGAAAACCATTTTTGGACACGATTGACTAAGTCAACCGAGGATTTTGAAACCCTAATCCCAATCTTAACCCTTATTTGCCTTCTTCGTCTCTATGCTAAGCAACCCAAGCTCAAGAAATATTTATTGTTCAAATCAAGAGAAAATTATATTACGGAAATCAAATACATCAAACAGAATCAAATCTTTACCAAATCATATTCAATTAATAACAAATCAAATCTTTCAACATAATAATTGTTCGGTTTTACAAATCAAATCTAGAACAAATCATTTCTAAACCTAATTTTCCTAATCTAATTCCTAATTCTATCAATCTAATTTGTAACAGACAATAAGCACAACAATTTTCCTTAATTCGTTCTAACCTAAAAATATATAAATACCTAATTCTAAACCTAGAAGAGGGACCGAAAAATTTGCCATAAGAAAAAAGAAGGAGAAGAAGCAGAAGCCGTAAATCAACCTTCTTGCTTGAGATCTTGGTTTCAATCTCTGAAACCCTAGATCTGTGTTGCATCATCGTCGCCTTCGAGCCATCACCATCGTCGCACCATAATCTCACGTACCTGCCAAATAGAAAAGAAGGAGAAGGAGATTAAAAGGGAGAATCGAAAAACCATAAAAGAATTAATACGACCAAAATCACTGCGGAAAGGTAATCCTAATACTCAGCTTAATTTAAAATTGTTGTTGTTGGTGGTTACAAGTTGCATGATTGAAGTTTGAATTGTTGTTTCTGGGAAAAACTGGGACTTAAGGTTAGGTTTTGGGGTTAGGTTTTGGGGTTAGGTTTCTTAGGTTTGGGGGTTAGGGTTCATAGGGTTCTTGGGGTTAAGTTAGGGTTCTTAGGGTTCATAAGAACCCAGATGAAGATCAACGACGATTTGGGTTTTCTCGCGGCGGCGCGAATGAACATATGAAGATCCCGATTGAGCTTCAACCGGAGATCTGGGGTGGATGGGGGTTCCTAAAATGGCTAAGGTTGGAGCCGCCGCAGGAAGCGATTTCCGGCCGGTGGGGTGATTTCCGATTACCTAGAGAGAAGTAAGAGCTTCTCTCTCTAAAAATATAACAAGATTGTGTTGTACCCTAATTTTTGCCCCTAAGATCCCTTCATCATACCATGTTAATTCAATTACAACAAGATCACATTAGGGCTTTTGGTTCTCCTCCCTATCTCTAGCTTTGCTCTTTGAGGAATAATCAAGCACCTTGACTTGTATTTTGTTTTGATTTTCCTTTTAATTAAAAAAATGCAATGTTAGTTTGTCTCACTTTTTGATAATGTAGGTAATGAGGCTTTGCAAATGGATCCATGGGTTCATGAGTTTATCTCCATGCCCTAGTCAATAAAGCTTGAGGAATCTAAACCTCACATAGGAATATGTTTTGGGAAGAAATGACATGGCAAGGTTTATTTTGGTTTATCACATTTCAAAGTAATCAAATTGATTCAAAAGAACAAGAGGTTGATGGAAGAAGTTGAATGCTTGGACAAAATCTTGTTCCCATTGATCACAAGTGCATATTTTCCTCAATTCTCAAGATATGGAAATTGTTTTGGTGGCTATGAGTTCTTATTATCATCCTCAACAACTTCTATTCACAAAGCAAGAGTGTTGGTACAAGAAGTTTGTTCAAAATTGTCAAAGTTCATCAAAGCATTTTCTTGACCTAGGAGCTAGGGTTTTGAACTTCAAAGAAGTATATCTTGCTCATCTTTTGGTTTTTTTGAGTGATTCCAAAGAAATTCTTCTCTTCAAAGGGTTATTAACAAATCACTTCAAAAGTTTCAAGGAATTTTCATGTGGAAGAAACTTAATGATGAAGAAAGATTACAAGTCCTCCAGATGAACCTCTATTTTTCTATGTGTGACTTCAAATGATCATAACTTGGTCAATTTTTATCACCTTGAGCCTACTCTTCTTCCACAATGATCTTAAGGATGTTAACTTCACGCCTTCTTTTATGTGAAAAGTGAGAAAATGGATGGAGGATTCCTTAAGGATGCAATAGATTATAAGTCATCTTGTGATTTTTTGCTAACTTCAACAATTCATAACTCTCTCAATTTTTGGAGATTTTGAATGGTTCAAGTCTCAAAATGTCATTTAATAGGTCTACTACATTCCATATTTTTAGGTCAAGAACAAATTCCAAGTGGAAGTCCATGTTTGGATGCAAGATATTATAAGTCATTTTTGATGAAATTCTTGAAATATTTCTAATTATGAAAAGTCAACTTCTTTTTCTCAACTTTGACTCAATGCAACTTTCACCTCAAGCAACCATTTTGTCCCATTCTTTTCCCATTGCAAAGCTTGTGACTTCAGCTTTCAAATGCTTCAAAAACCACATCATATGGTGCCCTACATTGTTGGCAGCATGATTATGAAAGTAGCATCATGAAAATGGAAATTCCAAGTTCAGTCAGATTTGAAAATTGGTTTAAATCCAATTACAAGCCTATTTAAAGATCAATTTCGCGTCTAATCATGTTTAGGAGCTTACCATAACAAGAAATGACCCTTAAACCATTCATTTTGCTGCGTTTTGAGCCATGTGAAATCACACTTTTCACACTTAGCAGGTCCACACGATTTCATTGATTTTGCCTCCAATTCACACGCTTGAGCCTTGCATCATGATCAACTATAAATAAGGATCATCCCTCACTCATTTGGACAAGATTTTGATAGCCAATTGACCCCTGTTCAGATCCCACACGAACTCTGAATTTGAAATTATGATTTCTTACAATCTCACCTTCAAACACCAAAAGCTCCATTCAGTTAGCTTCATTGAACTTCTCTGAAGCTAACCATACGGTTAATTTCAAGAATTGTGACCTATATTGATCTGTAGAAGTTCAGTTTCAGAGAAACTTCTCACTACTTCATTCAGGTAGATTTCTTGGCCAAATTGATTCAAATAAAAGACTAATCTACTCCTTGCGTTCTTCTGATCCTCGTTCTCTTTATAGTTTGCAATTTCGTTGAGAATTGAGTGAGATATCCCAGATTTTCGTGCTCTCTATTTTTTCTGGTTTTCTTCAATTACAGCCTTGCATAATTTATATAAATTTGGCGTGATGGTACCATTAGAATCGTCTTGAAGAGACGAATCTAATGGTACCAGTCTGGTTTGCTAATTTTATAGTTTGAAAGATTCAATTTGGGGATGGCTGGAGGTTGAAGACGATGACATGTCCGTCTTCAACCAATGACATAAAGCCACATTATTTTTTTGAAATTGATACAATATGCTTGCCTTACCATGCGCGTGTCTTAGGAGCCCTTGGATCTGACTACTATTGTGAGTCAAACTCCATCCAACGCGCCATATTTTAAGTTGTTTTATTTTAAAAATGTTGGATCCAATGTGATATTTAATGATAACCATGACATACACAGCGCGTCAGATCCACTTGATCTGTTTACTAACGCATTTTGACGATGATCAGATGACCCATATTGTTTTGATTTTTATTTTATTTTCTGATTTTTATATTTAATTGTTTTAAATTTCAAAAATTCATAGAAAATTCATTTTAAGTCCAAAAAATCTAAAATATTTATGAAAGATACTTTTGATTTTTCTCTTTCTGATTTTTATTTTTTCACATTTTTATTTTGTATTTTGATATTTTTTTTATAAATTTTCACTTTATTTGAATTGTTTTAAATGTTTAAAAATACTTTTATGCATTTAAAAATTCTGAAAAAATTATGGAATGATCCAATGATATTGTGACAAATATCGGTGACCTCATTTATTTTTTATTTCTGACTTTGCTATTTTTTTAAATCATTTTTGCTTTATTTCACTCATTTCTTTTAATTTTAAAAATAGTTTCTGACTTTTAAAAATGACAAATAAAATTATAAAAATATTTGGGGCCATTTCTAATTTTTCTATGGTTTTATTTTCTATTTCTTGATTGATTTGAATATAATTGACATTTTCTCTTTATTTTCTTATTTTTAAAAGTATTTTCTACCCTTTTAATGTATATATTAAATGTAATAATATTTTGTGATTATTTTCTGGATGTCTTGAGTTGATTTTTTGATCTTAAACTTTATTAACATCATTGGATCTTGGGTGTTGAGTTCAACTCCACCAAAATGGATGAATGATGTTAATAATAGTTTGATTAAACTTTTGATTCAAAAGTGGTTTATTCAATTTTCCCATCCCCTCTTCATCGTACCCCTTTCTTATTGCACTAAGTGTTATTGGAGCATGATCTCTATATCATGTCTCAAAATAAATGGTGCATAGATTTCTATTGACCGACCTCAAAATAGGTGCGACTTCTATATAATTCCACTTACGATTGCTTAACATAGCACTAGATTTTGTCCCGATTCAAGTAAATGATCATTCGTGGCCCAAACCTATGTCTGAAAGCCCAATTATGTTAATTTGATCCCTTTAATCCAATAAACTTGAGATTCATTGTGTAGAGGCTTTGGTTCTACCAATCTTCTGATGAATCTTCATCAATTTCGGTCAACGCGGATCACTTAAACATCATTGATCATTAAATGGTACTTTGAGAAGTTACAAATGGATGATATACTTGACAAAAAGCAAATTCAACTTGTTATGTAGAGGCTTTGGTTCTACCAATCCCCTAATGAGTTCCAAATGCAAGTTTCAAGATGGCCATCCAAATAACCACTAATTATTAACAATTGATTTTACTTTATGCTTTTATTTTATACTTTATGTATCATTTACTTTAAGCATTTACATTTCATGCTATTTTTATCCTTGCTCATTTGAGCTCTTTATATTCTTGTCACTTTTACTTTGCTCACTTGGGATTTTCTTTTCTTTTTGAAGACACTTAATAATCAACTTGAACCCTACAAAAATTTGATTGTTACTTGGACTATTTGGTCACTATCCTTGGCATTATGGAGTATTGGATTTCTTTAGAAACCTTGACCTATGTTGGAGACCTTGTGACCTTAATTGATATTTTGTCTGGATTTCTTGAGGTTTACCTCAAGGCATTGGGTTGTTTGTTTGCTTTGTATGCAGGTTATTGTGATTACACTCTTTGTTTGTAATATGGAATTCACCCGTACACAGCCGTTACTCTGCCCAATTTTTGTAAAGACTTAATACACTTGAAGTTTGGATCTCTCAAGAGGTCTAGTATCTTTGTTCGTTTGGTTTCAATCCAAAGAATGAGAATTCTATCTTGACTCATAATGTAAAGTTTTGGCTCCTTGTTGGTTAGATGGTTCTTATCCCTAGCTTTTACCTTATGCTTTAGGCTAGTCTCTTCTTCTCCTCCCATCTTCTTTAATTTCAAAAATCTTCTCCCTCCTTTCAAAATCTTCTTTGTTTTTAAACTCGAACCATTTCATAATAAACTTGGACTCATGTCCATGCATTTTCAAAACATTTTCATGAATAAATTTCTATCAACTTAATAATACATTGACATTTTTTTGTGAGAAGACTAAAAGTCGACCAATCTCATTTCAAATCATTTTGCCACTTTGGAATTTTATCTTTAAAATTTTCTCAAAAAGATTGGACTCTTGTCAATCCTTGTAGTGATGCAAACAACTATACTTCTACAGTATGCAATGAAGAGAGATATTTTCCACTTGGGTGTTGAGTGAGGCATTGTTGATTTTAAAATCCAAGCCATATCCTCCACTTTGAGATGATATAAATTCTCCTTTCTCATGATTGTGGGTAGTAAGTGTGTTTTCCACACGGACAATGACGATGATGTCTTATCTCATAAAATCAACCAACACACTTGTGCTTTTTTTAAAAATTTTAGAGGAACTACGTGTACCCTGATCCCCTATTGCACGGAAGGTGGTACGTAGGCACTAAAGGTTTACAATTGCGGCGAGTGCAAAAACTATAAAAAAATATATTTCTTTTCTCACCTCCACCATCTATTTTATATACAACATTTTGTAGCCAAAACATACAGATTTTACAAAGAGGTTCCTGCGGAGTACCGTATATGTTTAGGGTTCTAATACCTTCCCTTTGCATAACCAAACGCCTTACCTAGAATCTTTCCCCCTCTTTTGGGTTATTCGCTCTTTTCCCATTAATTTGGAAACAATAAAGCATGGTGGCGATTTTTATTTTGATTTGTACAAGTCTAGTCATTTCAATGGCTTAGTCTTAAACATTTCTACCGCTACAGAAAAATGGCGACTTCACTGGGGAAAGATTGACCTCTTGCTGGTCCATCCCTAAGTGGGTTAAACCTATCTTTTTTATATCTGTATATGTGCTATTGTTATATATGTTGTATATATATTTCTCTGGATTTTCTTAGTTTTCTGGGTGCTTGGTGATTACTTATAAGTCCTATACCCGGACTTGGACAAACATAAGATAGGAACAGGCGGTATAGTCATGTTAACTTTGAGAGAGTAATCCCAAAAAAGGAGGCATGAAATCCCCCACTCAGTGGAGGCCCCTTTGACTGTAGTGTCATTTACCGAGTAATCGGGAAGACATACTGCTTTTGACCTGGGAGCCTGCTGAAATTGAGGGCCGTAGAATACCAAACCCATCTTGGCCTTTTAGGTGTAGTGAGGAAGCTATAACGGAGTAATCCAGAAGTAGTTGTCACATGATACTATGCTCGGACAAGTTTTTCTTGAGAATATTACTAATTACTGAGTTAATCGGGAAGTTGGTAATATCCGAAGGAAGGATGTAGACTCTGGGAACCTTTAGAACCTTGTTCGGCAGGTGATAACTTTTATACCACACCTTATGGGTATTAACTTTGACCTCATGCTCGTGACGTTGAACCTATGAACCCTATGTTTGTGATCTTGTGTGTGATTGTTGCATCATGCATCCATGCACTCATAAGCATCTTTTGAAGAAGTTTTATTTCAAGGGACTTAAAAGTTGACTATTTGTGAACATCTCAGGTACCTTTTGATTATGGATTCTAGAAAGAGAAAGACCGGAAAATATAATTTCAAATATCCCAAGATAGATGAGCTGATCAGTTTAATTTCTGAGATTGAGTGTTCTGCAGATTTTTGGAAGAAGTATGGATCCATCATTTCTCTCATGATGCTTAGGATGAAGGAGGGTTTTCTCTCGACCTTGGTCCAATTCTATGATCCGATGTATCATTGCTTTACTTTCCTCGACTATTAGTTGATGCCTACACTGGAGGAGTATTCCTATCTGTTGGATTTACCTGTTACCGATCGTGTTCCTTTTACTGGTTTGGAGGGTGAGCCAAAATCACATGAGGTTGCTGCTTTGATTCATCTGGGGAAGACTGAGATTGAAGCCCATATGACCACCAAAGGAGGAATTAGAGGATTACCAGCTCAGTTCTTATTAGAGAAAGCTCGTTACTTTACCAGGATGAAGAGTACAGTCGCTTTTGAGGCCATCTTTGCTCGACTTGCTTACGTGTTGTTTCTATTTCCTAATGTGGATAAGTTTGTTGACGTGAATGCTATCAAGATCTTCATGATTGGAAACCCGGTTCCTACATTGTTGGGTGATGTTTAGTACTCTATCCATCTTCGAAATTCTTATCATGGGGGGGATGATTATTTGTTGCACGCCTCTGTTGTACCGGTGGTTTGTTTCTCATATGCCCCAGTCTGATACTTTTTGGGATGTCAGGAAGGAACCCCGTTGGGCTCCTAAGATTATGGCACTCACTCACTCGGATATTGATTAGTTTCATCGGGCTTATCAAGATGTACAAATTGTCGACAGTTGTGGTAGTTTCCCCAATGTACCTTGTTCTGGCACGACGACAACTTGGTTATCCGATGAGGATAAACCAAACAATATTCATTTGAGCAGTTTCTTTCTGAAGGAGGGAGAAGATCACAAGGAAGCTAGAGAGCAGATTGCAAAAGCCTGGCACCACATTCATAGGAAAGGAAGGAAAGATTTGGGACCGAGAGGGGCCGTTTCTTTAGAACCTTATCTTCAGTGGGTCCAAATGAGGGCTATCTAGTTGAAGATGCTGTATTCTCGAGAGGTACCTATGCTTGATTTGTTTGTGAATACCACCCCTCCCTTATTGGATGATGTGGAAGAGCTACAACTTGCTTTGGTCAGGATGCAGCAGGAGAAGGATGCCTGGAAGAATAAGTGCCAAACCTTGGAGATTTCCTATAGAGCAGACTTGAAGGAGAAAGGTGATTTGATTGAGACTCTCGAGAGTCGGGCTGTAGAAACTATGGAGAGGCAAGGGGATTTATTTTCCCCTGAGCCTCCGTTTGATGTTATTTGCTCAATTCCTGACTTCGATAAGTGGGAGGAGGTTGCCACCCGATATGCAGAAGAAAACCAAAGGTTGAGAGCACAGGTTTCCAGGCTTACAGGGAAACGCCAGCGTATAGAGTGATCTCCGTCAGCTTTGCTTTTTAGGGTTTTTAGACTTTATTTTCATCTTGTACCTGGGATTATTGAAATTTGTAATCTATTTTTGAAGTTATTATAATGAAATTTTTTCAGTTATTACTTTGATATTTACAATGTTGTCTATAAATCTTTAAGTCCCTTGAAATATTAATAAAATAAATCATGTGCATTTCACATCATGTATCATATTACACATATTTCTTGCATTTATTTGCATATCCAGGTGTCTTACCAAGCTTCTTTAATTCGTTCAGAGCAAGCTGTCTCACCACTACAACACCCGAGCTACTTTCAGAAGAAAGATGGACAACTTAGAACAGGAGAATTGCGAGCTGCCCGAAGAGGTTTCTGCTTTGAAGACTGGCATGGCCAATCTTACTACTTTGATGGAAGCTCTGGTGGCTGCTCAGAATCAACCACCGAGTGTTCAACTTCAACAAGCAAGGGCTACTACTAAAGTTCCAATTGTTCCCGTGTCTGCTACTCCGGCTGTTACTCAGAATCGCATGCCTCAAGGTTATCCATGGGGAATGCCAGAGAACTTTGTGCCTGAAGGATTTAATCTTGGTCCTCAAGAAGCTCCGGTTATTCAGACTACTATTACTCCTGCACCTCCTGTGGTGCATGTTGCTACTGCTACACCGCCTTCGGTGAATATGGTTCCATTTGTTAATGATGATGTGTGCCGTCCTTTTCCTCCGTCAAGTGAAGACTTGGGTCTTTATGACAGAATGGATGATTTTCAAGAATAGTTTGACAAGATGCAGAGGGAGATGAAGGCCCTCAGGGGAAAGGAACTATTCAGAAATAATGTGAATGAATTATGCTTGGTCCCGAATGTTAAAGTACCTGCGAAGTTTAAGGTCCCTGAGTTTGAGAAGTACAATGGCAACACTTGCCCTCGTGCTCATCTGGTGATGTACATAAGAAGAATGTCTACCCATACTGATGATCAACATCTGCTAATTCACTTTTTTCAAGATATTTGGTGCTGCGCTGAAGTGGTATATGAGTTTGGACAGTGCCAATATCCATACTTTCAATGACTTGGGAGAAGTATTTATCAGACAATACAAATACAACATGGACATGGCGCCTGACCGTGACCAGCTCAGGGCTATGGTTCAGAAAGATAGGGAATCGTTCAAAGAATATGCACAAAGATGGCGTGAGGTAGCCGTCCAAGTGATTCCTCCCATGGAAGAGAAGGAGATGACTAAGATTTTCTTGAAGACTTTGGGCGCTTTCTACTATGAAAAGATGGTAGCAAGTGCGCTAAGTGACTTTACTAAAATGGTAGGCATGGGTGTCCGATTAGAAGAAGCTGTGAGGGAGGGCCGTTTAACAAGAAATGAAAGTTTTGGGAGCTTGAAGAAGCCATCCTATGGGTTTACCAAGAAAAAGGAAGGAGATACAAATGATGTTATGCAAGAAAGGAGGGTCAATCCTCCGAGAAGAAGTTATCAGCGTCATCAACAAGTTGCCTCAGTTACTCCAATCGTCGGTGTAGCTCCAATTACCGTTGCTTATCAGAGACCATCCCAGCAGGGTGATCAAGGATACAATCAGAGAAAGGAGAGTTATGACCCTATCCCTATGAGTTATACAAAGTTATTACCAGCATTAATTCAGAGGAAGTTGGTTCAGACCCGACCACCTCCCACTGTACCGTCACCATTACCTTGGTATTACAAAGAAGACCAAACCTGTGCCTTTCATCAAGGAGCACCAGAGCATAGTGTTGAGAACTGCTATCCTTTGAAAAATGAATTACAGAAATTGGTGAAGTCTGGTATCTTATCCTTCAAGGATATGGGTCCTAATGGCCTCATCCACATAATAAGGCCTAGGGTAGAGTATGAAGAAGAGGTAAACATGGTTTCTGGATGTCCTAGAGAGTTCAGAATTTTTGATATGGAGTATATGAATGAAGATCTTGTACAGTTGCACGCTACTTTCCGCCATATGGCTGGTCAAGTGGCACATCAGTATGGATCTTGCTGAATTTGCTTCCGAGACTCCCGAGGATGTTCAATTGTAAGGAAAGGTGTTCAATTGTTGTTAGATAATGGAACCATCAAGGTCACAGGTCAAAGGGATGACTATCACGAGGTTAATGAGATTGGGGTCTGTTTGGCTGAAGAGGAGTCAGATGATGAGTGTGCCTCTACGGATGAGTACTTCTCCTTAGATGAGAATTTTTTTCCAGAGGTGACTCTGTAATGAATGATTATGCTGAAGAAGGAGTAAATTTTATTGTGCCTTGTTTTGATGCACCTATTCATTTCGAAGTTGAGTACCATAGCCAGTCAGCTATCACTCCATTGGTGATTAGTCTGCCGGGTCCTGTCCCTTACAAATCAGATAAGGCCGTGCCTTACAAATATAATGCTACAATCTTAGAGGATGGTGTGGAAGTTCCCATCCAACCAATGCCTGATGTTGGAAATATTGCTGAAACTAGCAGAGTGACCCGCAGCGGTCGTGTGTTTGCACCAATTGTTCGTGGAGATGTTAGTACAGGAAAGAAAATTGTTGAAAGTGTTGAACCCAAGAAGGTAGTGGGTGAATCCAGTGGAGCTACGCTAGAAAAAGAAGTGGACGATATTTTTAAGATAATTAAGATGAGCGACTACAGAATTATGGATCAGCTTCTGCAGACTCCTTCAAAAATATCTATTTTGGCTTTATTAATGAACTCCTCTACTCACAAAATCTTTGATGAGGGTATTGGACCAAGCTTTTGTGGAAAGAGATATGCCGGTAGACCAGTTTAGCAGTGCGGTAGGGAACATTACATCATGTAATAACTTGAGTTTCTGCGATGATGAATTACCCGATGAAGGAAGGAATCACAATTTGGCCCTCCACATCTCTATAAACTGCAAGAATGACTCACTATCCAATGTGCTGATTGATAATGGATATGCTTTAAATGTTATACCAAGGAGAACGCTTATGAAGTTGAAATATCAAGGGACGCCCATGCGCCCAAGTGGCATTATTGTGAAAGTATTTGACGGATCTAGGAAATCTGTTATTGGTGAAGTGGACTTGCCTATCCATATAGGCCCACATTTGTTTCAGATTACCTTCCAGGTCATGGATATCATACCCGCTTATAGTTGTTTGTAAGGACGGCCGTGGATACATGAGGTAGGGGCCGTCACTTCAACTTTACATCAGAAATTGAAATTCGTATGTGAAGGAAAAGTGGTGATTGTAAATGAAAAGCAGGAATTATTGATATCTCATTTGTCCTCTTTCAGCATTATGGAGGAAGATGAAGTTGTTGTTGGGACCCAGTTCTAGGCTTTATCCATCGACAACATAAGAGGGAATGATAATTCTATGGTTTCGCTCAAGGATGCACAACAGGTTGTGCGTAATGGTCGAAGTGAAGTTTGGGGTCAGATTGTGAACCCACCTGTAAACAAGAATAGAGTTGGCTTGGGGTTATCTGGGAAGAATGACAAAAGTAAGAGTATGAAGCCGAAGTCTACTGCAAGCCAGTATCAAGACATTTTCCGCAGCGGAGGTTATCTTCATCCAACTATTTCCGAGATTAATGCCATTGTGGAAGATGAAGCAGAGCCAGAAATGCCGAATTATGTGACGCACGAAGTTAGGGTTCAGAACTGGATCACCATTGATGTTCCCTCTTGCATACATGCTTCAAAGTAATTTGTTTTGTTAATCTTTGTTTGAAAAACTTTCACTCTGCCCAAGGTGAAAGTATTATTGTACGGGCTTATCTGTTTGCTGTGACGCTTGAATCAATAATAAAAAGTTGCCTTTGTTTCCCAAATTGTGTCTTTATTTTTTGCTTTTTCTTGGAAAATGGTAATAAAAAAAACCTTTCAAAATAAATAATAACTGAAATTGAATCTGCATGATCACTTGTCATATGTGTCAGTTTCTAAAAACAATCATAAATCATATGTAAAAATTAATTAAAAAACCTGTTGAATATAATGACCCTTCACCCCTTCCCAACTTTGAATGTCCTATGTATGGGGCTAAAGAGGATGACTATGATGAGATTCCGGAAGAGATCTCACGGTTGCTTGAGCGCGAGGAAAATTCCATTCAGCCATATAAAGAGCCATTGGAAGTAATCAATTTGGGTTCAAGAGATGATCCGAAGGAAGTCAAGATTGGAGCATTGTTGCATTCTGATGTGAAGAACAGACTGGTTGAGTTATTGAAAGAATATGTGGACATCTTCTCTTGGTCTTATCAAGATATGCCTGGTTTAGATACAAATATTGTAGAACACCATTTTCCGCTGAAGCCAGAGTGCCCGCCAATCAAGCAGAAGTTGAGAAGAATGCATCCAAACATGGCGGTAAAGATCAAAGAGGTAGTTCTAAAGCAGATTAATGCCGGTTTTCTTGTAACATCAGTGTATCCTAAATGGATTGCCAATATTGTCCCAGTACCAAAGAAAGACGGAAAAGTTCGCATGTGCGTAGATTACAGAGATCTAAATAAAGCTAGTCCAAAAGATGATTTTCCATTGCCACACATTGATATGTTAGTGGATAGCACAACAAAATTCAAAGTTTTCTCGTTCATGGACGGATTTTTCGGGTATAATAAAATAAGAATGGATCCTGAGGACATGGAAAAAACAACGTTTATCACACCCTGGGGAATATTCTGTTAAAGTGATGCCCTTCAGGCTGAAGAACGCTGGTGCAACGTACCAGAGGGCTATGACAACCCTATTCCATGATCTGATGCACAAGGAAATTGAAGTACATGTTGATGATATGATTGCTAAATCCCAGACCGAAGAAGGGCATATAGAAGATTTGTTGAAGTTGTTTCAGCGTTTGAGGAAGTATCGTCTCCGTTTGAATCCAAGTAAATGCACCTTCGGTGTTCGATCAGGAAAATTATTAGGATTCATTGTTAGCCAGAAAGGAATTGAAGTTTGTCCTGATAAAGTCAAAGCAATTCAAGAGACGCCGACACCAAAAATGAAAAGAAAGTCAGAGGGTTCCTCGGGAACTTGAATTATATTTCCAGATTCATTTCCCACATGACTGCAATGTGTGAACCGATCTTTAAGTTGTTAAAGAAAGATCAAGGTTGTGTATGGACAGATGATTGCCAAAGGGAATTTGAAAGTATTAAAGAATATCTGCTTGAACCTACTATCTTGCTCCCTCCTGTTGAAGGAAGGCCATTGATTATGTATCTGACAGTGTTAGAACATTCCATGGGCTGCATTCTAGGACAACAAGACGAAACAAGGAAGAAAGAGTATGCCATTTATTATCTCAGTAAAAAGTTTACTGATTGTAAATCACGGTATTCTATGCTGGAAAAGACATGTTTCACTCTGGCCTGGGCGGAAAAACGTTTGCGGCATTATATGTTAAATCACACTACTTGGTTGATCTCCAAAATGGATCCAATCAAGTACATTTTTGAAAAGTCTGCTCTTACTGGGAGAATTGCCCACTGGAAGATGCTGTTATCTGAATATGACATCAAATACCACACTCAAAAAGCTATTAAAATCAGCGTATTGGCATATTATCTTGCTCACAAACCAGTTGATGATTATCAGTCTGTAAAGTATGATTTCCCTGACGAGGATGTGATTTTTCTAAAAGTGAAAGATTATGATGAACCATTGCCCGAGGAAGGACCTGATCCTGAATCTTGTTGGAGTATGATATTTGATGGGGAGGTGAATACTTATGGTAAAGGAATTGGTGTTGTGATTGTTACTCCACATGGATCACACATTCCTTTTACTGTAAGGTTGACATTTGATTGTACTAACAATATGGAAGAATATGAGGCTTGCATCATGGGTCTCGAGGAGGCTTTTGATCTCAGAATTAAAATTCTTGATGTGTATGGCGACTCAGCTTTAGTAATAAATCAGATTAAAGGAGAATGGGATACTCTTCACCCTGGCTTGATCCCTTACAAAGATTATGCTAGAAGATTGTTACCCTTTTTCAACCAAGTCGAATTCCATCACATCCCTAGAGATGAAAATCAGATGGCGGATGCTCTGGCAACTCTGGCTTCTATGTATCAAGTGAATACCTGGAATGATATACCTCGAATCACGGTTCGGCGGCTGGATAGGCCCGCTCACGTGTTTACAACCGAAGGGGTAGTAGATGAGAAACCTTGGTATTATGATATTAAGCACTTTCTTTAGACTCAGGAATACCCGATTGGTGCATCAAATAAAGATAGAAAGACATTGAGAAAATTGGCTGGTAGTTTCTTCCTCAATGAAAACGTGTTGTACAAAAGAAATCATGACATGGTCCTGCTCAGATGCGTGGATAGACACGAAGCAGACATGCTGATGCATGAGATTCATGAAGGTTCATTGGCACCCATGCCAATGGACATTCGATGGCTAAAAAGATGCTAAGGGCAGGTTACTATTGGCTGACAATGAAATCCGACTGTTACAAATTTGCAAAGAAGTGTCATAAATGCCAGATTTATGCAGACAAGGTTCATGTGCCTCCGACACCTCTCAATGTTATTTCTTCCCCATGGCCCTTTTCTATATGGGGTATTGACATGATTGGGATGATAGATCCCAAAGCTTCAAATGGACACCATTTTATCTTGGTAGTAATTGATTACTTCACCAAGTGGGTGGAAGCTGCTTCATATGCTAATGTTACTAAGCAGATGGTCGTGCGCTTCATTAAGAATAATCGTATATGTCGGTATGGTATGCCAAGTAGAATTATCACTGACAATGGTTCGAATTTTAACAACAAGATGATGTCAGAACTTTGCGAAGAATTCAAGATTGTCCATCAAAACTCATCTCCGTACAGTCCGAAGATAAATGGGGCTGTTGAAGCTGCTAATAAGAATATTAAGAAGATCATCCAAAAGATGGTTGTTACTTATAAACATTGGCATGAAATGCTTCCTTTTGCTTTGCATGGATATCGGACATCTGTCCGTACTTCAACAGGGGCAACCCCGTTCTACCTTGTGTATGGAATGGAAGCAGTGCTCCCAATTGAGGTTGAGATTCCCTCTTTACGGATGATAATGGAAACCAAATTATCTGAGGCTGAATGGGTCCAAAATAGGTTTGACCAATTGAATTTGATCGAAGAGAAGAGGATGTCAGCTTCGTGTCATGGACAATTATATCACAAGAGGATGAAAAAAGCTTTTGATAAGAAGGTCAAACCTCGTGAATTCAGAGAAGGGGACTTCGTGCTCAGAAAGATCTTGTCTTTTAACACTGATTCTAGGGGCAAGTGGACTCCCAATTTTGAAGGCCCATATGTTATCAAGAAAGCCTTCTCTGGAGGTGCATTAATTCTTGAAACTATGGATGGCGAGGAGTTCCCACGTCCCATGAATGTTAATGCAGTCAAGAAATACTTTACCTAAAGAGATAAAAGAATAGCTTGCTAAGTTGAAAACCCGAAAGGGTGGCTTAGGAAAAAAAGAGCGTCTCAGTAGGCTGAAAACCCGAAAGGGCGGTCTAGACAAAAATTAGAAACATAAACAGAATAAAATTTCCCGCTAAGTTGAAAACCCGAAAGGGAGGCTTAGGAAAAAGTTAGGGACTTTCTTGGAAAGTAACTGCATCAGACGAGACTTGATCATTGAAGCAACAATCTTCTTGGGTCCTCATCATACTTCAATAGAAGCTGCTGCTCAGGATTTCAAAGTTGTTAGAGAGAATAGTGGTCATTGTATCTCAATGTATCTTTTCATTTATATATTACCATTTTTCAAACTTTGTAATTATCCATGGAGTCTCACCATTTGCAGACTACCATTCTATCAATAAAATTTGAGCTTTTATCCAATTCTTTGTACTCTTTATTTTATTTTAGCTTACAAAGACTTCATTTATTATTGATGATAATTTTCAAAGAAAAAGGATTAAATGACAAAGTTGTTTTCAAAAAAAGAATTTACAATGCATCTTCACTTTAGGTTTATGATTCGAGAGGAAAACAAAGGTGGTGATCCCAGGAACGGATGAACTCCAGTAAATTTGAGAAGTTTTTTTTTCCAAGAAGTTTGTTCTTGTTTTGTTTCCGCTGGTATGTTGTGTTTGTTTTATAGAGAAGACGACACCTATTGACATAAGGTGTAATACCGGGTTTGTAATCTGCGTCAGATGCTAGTCCTCTTTCTGACTTTCCCTAAGAGCTCTATTCAGGATTCCCCAGTGAAAGCCTCACTTAGTTCATAAGAATTTTTTCCTCCCCGTGTGTGCTGAGATTCGACTCATTTGTGAAGCATCTCCCGTCAGCAGTATTTACATGTCTGTTCGATTCCCCAGGTAGCTGGACCAGGGCAGTGCTTTATTTAAGAAGCGTTGATTTGGTCATCAGGATTTTGGGTTTTCATTCGCTGAGAGTTGGATTGTATGTAAAATCCCCATAAGGTTGATCCTGCGCTGTTAATGTTTAACTTCTTAAACTCTCCATTTTTTTGTAATCCCCATGAGATTTCATACTTTTCCCCAGAGAAGTTGGTGCGACGCTTACTCTCAAAGTTGAAGAATATACCCTTGTTTCCTTAGTGTAGAACGTATCCGGTTTTCCTATCTTTAATTTGGCACTATCTTCCCGATAAAATTAAACCATGAAATAGGACTTTGTTCCCTCTGTTGGTGCTTATTTTCTTATGGAATATTCGTCTTGGATGTGATTTAGCCGGGTATTGATTACGCTCGAGTTTGGTTTTGTTTGTTTATTCCCAGTATTATATGTTTGTTTTGTCAACATATACATAATAACACTCATACATTCATACATACATCATGCATAATTGAAATTAGTGAATCATTACTCATCCGCATTCATCAATATCTTGTTAACATGTTACCCTGTTTTGCAGAGTTGTGTTGTCCGCTCTCCAATATAGTGTCAACCTTAAGCATAAAGTGTATATTTTTTCAATTCCCCACTGAGATATCCCTCATGGAAGACTTTTGCTTTAACCTTCTTGTACGACTCTTTGTTTGGATGATTTGGATTTCTCTTTTTAGTTTATTTCTTGGAGAATATGTTGGGTCTACTGTTTTACTCCAGTTTATTTCTGGTTTTTAAATTCTTGTTTCTCAACGATATTATTACTTTTGATCCCTGTAAGCTTCAAGTCTTGGTTCAGGTGTGCATTTATTTTGCACAAGAAGACTTTGTCTCCTCAAACAGAAATATGTTGACCTCTCTCAAGGAATCCATTTTGTTTTCCCCAGAAAGCTATATTGCCTTCCCCGTGAAGCCATGTTCCTTTCCCAAGAAGTCCTGACGTTCTCCCCAGGAAATCATTTTTACAATCCTCCATAACAGCAAGTAGCAGGTCTCTTTATTTGAGCAACTTGTTTTTCCCCGTAAAAGTCGACGTTACTTTCTCCATGGGTAGATAGGTTTCAGTTCGTTGTCAAATTACTCCAGTGGATAACAAGTTTTTTTCAAAATAACGCAAAGACGATCCATCGTGGAATCTTTGCGGATGGTATTCTCTTTATTTGAGACAACTTATATATTACCCTTTCCAGGCAGAGTGTCTTGGTTAAAGAAGAAGTTGAGACCCGTTCTAGGTGAAATGCCAAAATTTTGGGGAAACTTATTTTCTCTTTCTACCTTCAGTGAAAGTTGGTAGGTCACCATCAGTGAAAGTTAGTGATTGTTATCTTTTGCTAGCCTCAGTGAATGTTGGTAGTACATCGTCAATGAACGGTGATGTTATGCTTTGATTTTCTCTTTCTACCTTCACTGAAAGTTGGTAGGTCACCATCAGTGAAAGTTGGTGATTGTTATCTTTTGCTACCCTCAGTGAACGTTGGTAGTACATCATCAGTGAACGGTGATGCTATGCTTTGATTTTCTCTTTCTACCTTCAGTGAAAGTTGGTAGGTCACCATCAGTGAAAGTTGGTGATTGTCATCTTTTGCTACCCTCAGTGAACATTGGTAGTACATCGTCAGTGAACAGTGATGCTATGCTTATATTTTCTCTTTCTACCTTCAGTGAAAGTTGGTAGGTCACCATCAGTGAAAGTTGGTGATTGTTATCTTTTGCTACCCTCAGTGAACGTTGGTAGTACATCGTCAGTGAACGACGATGCTATACTTTGATTTTCTCTTTCTACCTTCAGTGAAAGTTGGTAGGTTACCATCAATGAAAGTTGGTGATTGTTATCTTTTGCTACCCTCAGTGAATGTTGGTAGTACATCGTCAGTGAATGGCGATGCTATGCTTTGATTTTCTCTTTCTACCTTCAGTGAAAGTTGGTAGGTCACCATCAGTGAAAGTTGGAGATTATTATCTTTTGCTACCCTCAGTGAATGTTGGTAGTACACCGTGAGTGAACGGCAATGCTATGATTTAATTTTCTCTTTCTACCTTAAATTAAATTTGGTAGGTCACCATCAATGAAAGTTGGTGATTGTTATCTTTTGCTACCCTCAGTGAACGTTGGTAGTACATCGTGTGTGAACGGTTATGCTATGCTTATATTTTCTCTTTCTACCTTCAGTGAAAGTTGGTAGGTCACCATCAGTGAAAGTTGGTGATTATTATCTTTTGCTACCCTCAGTGAACGTTGGTAGTACATCGTCAGTGAACGACGATGCTATGCTTATATTTTCTCTTTCTACCTTCAATGAAAGTTGGTAGGTCACCATCAGTGAAAGTTGGTGATTATCTTTTTCTACCCTCAGTGAACGTTGGTAGTTCATCGTCAGTGAACGACGATGCTATGATATATTTTCTCTTTCTACCAGCAGTGAAAGTTGGTAGGTTATCGGCAGTGAACGTTGATAACATTTTTCTTTCTTTTGCTACCCTCAGTGAACATTGGTAGTTCACTGTCAGTGTTGATATTTCTTTCCTCAGTAAATGTTGTTAGTTTTGTCCTCAGTAGAAGTCGGTGTATCTTTTTACTTTTTATCATCCTCTGAGTCGGTTCCTTTTGATTCACTAGCAATTTATTTTCCTGGTCATATTACTCTTTATTTCCTTCGCTACACCCCCAGTGGTGTTTTGCGTCTTTTTGAATTTGTTCATACGCATTCGTGCTCATAAGCATTGCATAGCATCTTAGGGCAAAAAATAAGGTTTGTTTTATATTTGAGTATCATCGATCGCGTCGAGACGAAGATTTTCAACCTTCGTATATCCGGATAGAAGAATCTTAAATAAGGGCAACTATTGTACCCTAATTTCCCCCCCTAAGATCCCTTCATCATACCATGTTAATTCAATCACAACAAGATCACATTAGGGCTTTTGGTTCTCCTCCCTATCTCTAGCTTTGCTCTTTGAGGAATCATCAAGCACCTTGACTTGTATTTTGTTTTGATTTTCCTTTTAATTAACAAAAAGCAATGTCAGTTTGTCTCACTTGTTGATAATGTAGGTAATGAGGCTTGGCAAATGGATCCATCGGTTCATGAGTTTATCTCCATACCCTAGTCAATAAAGCTTGAGGAATCTAAACCTCACATAGGAAGATGTTTTGGGAAGAAATGACATGGCAAGGTTTATTTTGGTTTATCACATTTCAAAGTAATCAAATTGATTCAAAAGAACAAGGGGTTGATGGAAGAAGTTGAATGCTTGGACAAGATCTTGTTCCCATTGATCACAAGTGCATATTTTCCTCAATTCAGATATGGAAATGGTTTTGGTGGCTATGAGTTCTTATTATCATCCTCAACAACTTATATTCACAAAGCAAGAGTGTTGGTACAAGGAGTTTGTTCAAAATTGTCAAAGTTCATCAAAGCATTTTCTTGACCTAGGAGCTAGGGTTTTGAACTTCAAAGAAGTATATCTTGCTCATCTTTTGGTTTTTTTGAGTGATTCCAAATAAATCCTTCTCTTCAAAGGGTTATTAACAAATCAATTCAAAAGTTTCAAGGAATTTTCATGTGGAAGAAACTTAATGATGAAGAAAGATTACAAGTCCTCCAGATGAACCTCCATTTTTCTATGTGTGACTTCAAATGATCATAACTTGCTCCATTTTTATCACCTTGAGCTCTCTCTTCTTCCACAATGATCTTAAGGATGTGAACTTAATGCCTTCTTTTATGTGCAAAGTGAGAAAATGGATGGAGGATTCCTTAAGGATGCAAGAGATTATAAGCCATCTTGTGATTTTTTGCCAACTTCAACAATTCATAACTCTCTCAATTTTTGGAGATTTTGAATGGTTCAAGTATCAAAATGTCATTTATTAGGTCTACTACATGCCATCTTTTTTGGTCAAGAACAAATTCCAAGTGGAAGGCCATGTTTAAATGCAAGACATTATAAGTCATTTTTGATGAAATTCTTGAAATATTTCTAAGTATGAAAACTCAACTTTTTTCCCAACTTTGACTCAATGCAACTTTCACCTCAAACAACCATTATGTCCCATTCTTTTCCTATCGAAAAGCTTGTGACTTCATCTTTCAAATGCTTCAAAAATCACATCATATGGTGCCCTACATTGTTGGCACCATGGTTATGAAAGTAGCATCATGAAAATAGAAATTCCAAGTTCAGTCAGATTTGAAAATTGGTTTAAATACAATTACAAGCCTGTTTAAAGATCAATTTCATGTCTAATCATATTTAGGAGCTTGCCATAACAGAAACGACCCTTAAACCATTCATTTTGCTGCATTTTTATCCATGTGAAGTCATACTTTTCACACTTAGCATGTCCACACGATTTCATCGATTTTGCCTCAAATTCACACGCTTGAGCCTTGCATCATGATCAACTATAAATAAGGATCATCCCTCACTCATTTGGATAAGCTTTTGATAGCCAATTGACTCCTGTTTAGATCCCACACGAACTCTAAATTTGAAATTCTGATTTCTTACAATCTCACCTTCAAATACCAAAAGCTCCATTCAGTTAACTTCATTGAACTTCTCTGAAGCTAACCATACAGTTAATTTCAAAAATTTTGACCTATATTGATCTGTAGTAGTTCAATTTCAGAGCATCTTCTCACTACTTCTTTCAGGTAGATTTCTTGGCCAAATTGATTCAAATAAAAGACTAATCCACTCCTTGTGTTCTTCTGATCCTCGTGCTCTTTATAATTTGCAATTTCATTGAGAATTGAGTGAGATATCCCAGATTTTCGTGCTTGCTATTTTTTCTTGTTTTCTTCAAACACAGCCTTGCATAATTTATATAAATTTGGCGCGATGGTACCATTAGAATCATCTTGAAGAGACGAATCTAATGGTACCAGTCTGGTTTGCTAATTTTACAGTTTGAAAGATTCAATTTGGGGATGGCTGGAGGTTGAAGACGATGACATGTCCGTCTCCAACCAATGACATAAAGCCATGTTATTTTTTTTGAAATGGATACAATATGCTTGCCTTACCATGCGCGTGCCTCAGGAGCCCTTGGATATGACTACTTTTGTGAGTCAAACTCCATCCAACGCGCTATATTTTAAGTTGTTTTATTTTAAAACTGTTGGATCCAGTGTGATATTTAACGATGACCATGACATGCACAGCGCGCCATATCCACTTGATCTGTTTACTAACGCGTTTTGACAATGATCAGATGGCCCATATTGTTTTGATTTTTCTTTTCTTTTCTGATTTTTATATTTAATTGTTTTAAATTTTAAAAATTCATAGAAAATTCATTTTAAGTCCAAAAAATCTAAAAAATTTATGAAAAATACTTTTGATTTTTCTCTTTCTGATTTTTATTTTTTCACAATTTTATTTTGTATTTTGATATTTTTTATAAATTTTCACTTTATTTGAATTGTTTTAAATGTTTAAAAATACTTTTATGCATTTTAAAATTCTGAAAAATTATAGAATGATCCAATGATATTGTGACAAATATTGGTGACCTCATTTATTTTTTATTTTCGACTTTGCTATTTTTTTATCATTTTTGCTTTATTTCACTCATTTCTTTTAATTTTAAAAATAGTTTCTGACTTTTAAAAATCACAAAAAAAATTATAAAAATATCGGGGCTATTTCTGATTTTTCTAGGGTTTTATTTTCTATTTCTTGATTGTTTTGAATATAATTTATATTTTCTCTTTATTTTCTTATTTTTAAAAGTATTTTCTACCCTTTTAATGTATATATTAAATGTAATAATATTTTGTGATTATTTTCTAGATGTCTTGAGTTGAGTTTTTGATCTTAAACTTTATTAACATCATTGGATCTTGGGTGTTGAGTTCAACTCTACCAAAATGGATGAATGATTTTAATGATAGTTTGATTAAACTTTTGATTCAAAAGTGGTTTATTCATTTTTCCCATCCCCTCTTCATCTTACCCCTTTCTTATTGCACTAAGTGTTATTGGAGCATGATCTCTATATCATGTCTCAAAATAAATGGTGCATAGATTGCTATTGACCAACCTCAAAATAGGTGCGACTTCTATATAAGTCCACTTACAATTGCTTAACATAGCGCTAAATTTTGTCCCGATTCGAGTAAATGATCATTCGTGGCCCAAACCTATGTTTGAAAGCCCAAGTATGTTAATTTGATCCCTTTGATCCAATAAACTTGATATTCATTGTGTAGAGGATTTGGTTCTACCAATCTTCTGATGAATCTTTGCCAATTTTGGTCAATGCGGATCACTTAAATATCATTGATCATTAAATGGTACTTTGAGAAGTTTCAAATGGATGATATACTTGACAAAAAGGAAATGCAACTTGTTGTGTAGAGGCTTTGGTTCTACCAATCCCTTAATGAGTTTCAAATGCAAGTTTCAAGGTGGTCATCCAAATAACCACTAATTATTAACAATTGATTTTACTTTATGCTTTTATTTTATGCTTTATGTATCATTTACTTTAAGCATTTACATTTCATGCTATTTTTATCCTTGCTCATTTGAGCTCTTTATATTCTTGTCACTTTTACTTTGCTCACTTGGGTTTTTCTTTTCTTTTTGAAGACACTTAATAACCAACTTGAACCCTACAAAACTTTGATTCTTACTTGGACTATTTGGTTACTATCCTTGGCATTATGGAGTATTGGACTTCTTGGACTTAGGAATAGAAACCTTGACCTATGTTGGAGACCTTGTGACCTTAATTGATATTTTGTCTGGATTTATTGAGGTTTACCTCAAGGCATTGGTTTGTTTGTTTGCTTTGTATGCAGGTTATTGTGATTACACTCTTTGTTTGTAATCTGGAATTCACCCGTACACAACCGTTACTCTGCCCAATTTTTGTAAAGACTTAATACACTTGAATTTTGGCTCTCTCAAGAGGTTTAGTATCTTTGTTCGTTTGGTTTCAATGCAAAGAATGGGAATTCTATCTTGACTCATAATGTCAAGTTTTGGCTCCTTGTTGTTTAGATGGTTCTTATCCCTAGCTTTTACTTTACGCTTTAGGCTAGTCTCTTCTTCTCCTCCCATCTTCTTTAATTTCAAAAATCTTCTCCCTCCTTTCAAAATCTTCTTTGTTTTTAAACTCGAACCACTTTCATAATAAACTTGGACTCATGTCCATGCATTTTCAAAACATTTTCATGAATAAATTTCAATCAACTTAATAATACCTTGACATTTTTTTGTGAGAAGACTAAAAGTCGATCAATCTCATTTCAAACCATTTTGCCACTTTGGCATTTTATCTTTAAAATTTTCTCAAAAAGATTGGACTCTTGTCAATCCTTTTAGTGACGCAAACAACTATACTTCTACAATATGTAGTGAAGAGAGATATTTTCCAATTGGGTGTTGAGTGAGGCATTGTTGATTTTAAAATCCAAGCCATATCCTCCACTTTGAGATGATGCAAATTCTCCTTTCTCATGATTGTGGGTAGTAAGTGTGTTTTCCACACAGACAATGACGATGATGTCTTATCTCATAAAATCAACCAACACACTTGTGTTTTTTTTTTAATTTTTTAAAGAGCAACTACGTGTACCCTGATCCCCTATTGCATGGAAGGTGGTACGTAGGCACTAAAGGTTCGTAACCGCGACGGGTGCAAAAACTATAAAAAAAATATATTTCTTTTCTCACCTCCACCATCTATTTTATATACAACATTTTGTAGCCAAAACATACAAATTTTACAAAGAGGTTCCTGCAGAGTACCGTAGATGTTTAGGGTGCTAATACCTTCCCTTTGCATAACCAACCCCCTTACCTAGAATCTTTCCCCCTCTTTTGGGTTATTCTCTCTTTTCCCATTCCTTTGGAAACAATAAAGCACAGTGGCGATTTTGATTTTGATTTGTACAAGTCTAGTCAATTCAATGGCTTAGTCTTAAACATTTCTACCGCTAGATTTTGTTGTTTTGGTGTAGAGAGAGAAAGAAGAGAAAAAATGGGCCTCAAGCCCGGAAACCTTCTTTTATAGTCATTCCCCATATCATGTTTGTTACTCCTTATCATGCGCCCTCAACCTCCACCACGTGATCATCATCAAACGTTCCTAAACTGCGTGTCCATCATAAATATCGACACTCACCCACACTCTGTCCAACAGATCAAACCAAATTGTTTTGGGTCAAGCCCGTTCTGTTAACACCCCTCAAATTGCTTCCCCAATGTAAAACAACATCCCTCCTGCACTATTGAGCCAAGTCCAATATCTGGACTTGGGTCCTTACTCCCTGAGCCCCTAGTTTTTACTACCCAGTTCAAAATTCACACCCTCATGCGTTTTGGGCCTAAATCCAATATTTGGATTTAGGGCCCTGTTATTTACACCCCCATCCTTTTACTAACCAATTGATTTTTCACCTCCCTGTGTTTTTAATTAAAATCAATTTATTTTTATAACTTTATTTATTTATTTTCTATTATTTTGCATAATTAATATTTAAATATTTAAAAAATATATAATAAATTCTAAATTTGTTTATTTATTAATTCAAATTCTTTTTTAATACTAACTCATTTTCTTTATACCTTAATTGCATTAAAATTCTTTTCTTCATGCATTAAATATTTATTTTCCTCATATTATACAATATATTCGAAAACATCTAACCGAAAAATTACTAACCATTTTCTACTAACTTAATTCAAACCTAGATATTTTCAAAAAAGGATTATGAAAATATTTCCTATCGACTGTGAACTTCGTCTAGCAACTCCGCAATTCACAAACCCATACTTGGTTCAAGGAGAATTCGAGATATTTCTATAGTCCATAAAAACAACTAACCAAACAACTACAAACTACAAATTGGGACTCTGATTCCTCATAAGAAGATACATAGGCATACGACTTAAAATCGTGGCAAGTTCCCCTAATTAAACTAAACTGCGTGTCCATCATAAATATCGACACTCACCCACACTCTGTCCAACAGATCAAACCAAATTGTTTTGGGTCAAGCCCGTTCTGTTAACACCCCTCAAATTGCTTCCCCAATGTAAAACAACATCCCTCCTGCACTATTGAGCCAAGTCCAATATCTGGACTTGGGTCCTTACTCCCTGAGCCCCTAGTTTTTACTACCCAGTTCAAAATTCACACCCTCATGCGTTTTGGGCCTAAATCCAATATTTGGATTTAGGGCCCTGTTATTTACACCCCCATCCTTTTACTAACCAATTGATTTTTCACCTCCCTGTGTTTTTAATTAAAATCAATTTATTTTTATAACTTTATTTATTTATTTTCTATTATTTTGCATAATTAATATTTAAATATTTAAAAATATATAATAAATTCTAAATTTGTTTATTTATTAATTCAAATTCTTTTTTAATACTAACTCATTTTCTTTATACCTTAATTGCATTAAAATTCTTTTCTTCATGCATTAAATATTTATTTTCCTCATATTATACAATATATTCGAAAACATCTAACCGAAAAATTACTAACCATTTTCTACTAACTTAATTCAAACCTAGATATTTTCAAAAAAGGATTATGAAAATATTTCCTATCGACTGTGAACTTCGTCTAGCAACTCCGCAATTCACAAACCCATACTTGGTTCAAGGAGAATTCGAGATATTTCTATAGTCCATAAAAACAACTAACCAAACAACTACAAACTACAAATTGGGACTCTGATTCCTCATAAGAAGATACATAGGCATACGACTTAAAATCGTGGCAAGTTCCCCTAATTAAAATTAAAACCCTATTTCCTGAATTGTAAACCTAAACCCTAGTATCCTTATGAACAAGGTAGATGAGGGGTGCCTAACACCCTCCCTTCGTCTAAAACGAGTCAACAAATTAGAATCTCTGATCCAAATTATGGTTATCCGTTATATTCCCTTCCTTAGTATAAAAATTAATGGTGGCGACTCTTATTTTCAAACCAGTTATTACAGTTGGCGAATCTGCTGAGGACTTAACCCTATAGTTTAGAAACATTTCTTTAGGATTTAGGGTTTTTTTTAGGGTTCTTTATTTTTATTATTTCTTTATATTTATTTTGTTTTATTTATTTGTCTTTATATATTTATTGTCATATTATATTTATTTTTGGCGAGATTTTATTTTTTAAAATTATTTTCAAAAAAACCTTAGAAAGAAGTCCGTCTATTGGCCAATGGGATACATCATCCCTATGAGTTTTTGTGACGACTTCACCTAGAGTTGGTGGAATTCTAAAAAAGAAATATGTCTCAAGGGGTATCCTCTTGGGGGGGGGGGGGGGTAGGACTTCGGAATGAAACCTATGACTTTTTCTATAAGCCCTAACTAAAAACTCATGGTGAGAACTTTCACGACCTTAGAGATGAAAGTTTCGGTCTGCAAAGAGGTTCCACCTAAGGAAGGCCCTTGTGACTTTCCTTCTAGCGTAATCCATGATACCCTTAAGGAAGCCACCTTATGGGGAGGGTAGAATATACGTAGGCCAAAACTAGGAGCCTACCAACTAAGGATACCTTTCATGAAATCTCGTTACTATGCCACACAAGCATGCACTCATACATTTTGCATCTCACATATTCATTATTCTCCATTCTTTTTGTCTGTCTTATTCACATGATTAAAAAAAGAATCAAAGGTTTTTGGTGAAGTGTCTTAAAAATTAATGCCAGAGGGAAACAACTTGTCCGTGTTAGTGTCGTCAAGACAAATATGACAAAGATCAAGACCATCAAAAGGAAACTGTCTGAAAAAGCTCTCAATATGTTTACTCGCCGTTACATGGATAACTTTGAGTTGATAAAAGTGGATGTACAATTAAATGTTATTTCTACCTTGGTTTAGTTCTAAGATCCTCCATTGAGGTGTTTTACCTTCCAAGACTTTCAGCTAGCACTGACTTTGGAAGAATTTGATAGACTTTTGAATTTTTCCAAAACATATGTGGGAATTGGACAAACTATTGACATTAAGGACTTAGAAAATGGTTTAGGGATCCCTTATCCTGAACTTTTACTTAACTACAAAAAGAAAGGGTGATGTACAAGGGGTTAAAAGACAATATTTGGAAGCTAAAGCCTTTTATTTTGCCAATAACAAAGAATGGGAGTCTTGTATTGATTGCTTAGGGCTGCTTGTCTTTGGTGTAATTATGTTTCTGTGGACTTTGGACTATATTGACCTTGCAGCTATTAGTTTATTTTGGGGCGCGGAAGCTTTGAATGCAGACCAAGCTCCTGCTTTGCTTGCTGATATTTACTATGCTTTTCACACTCGGTACGAAAAGGGGAGGGGTACATTAAACTGTTGTATCCCACTCTTATATTCTTGGTTTATGACTCATCTTTATAAGGAAGACTACATGGTTCCATGTCTGATAAGGTACGAGTGGCCTAAAAAACTAAGGTCTCTTACTACTGATTTGGTGTTGTGGTATGTAAGAAAGCTAGACATTAGAGATATCATTTATAGTTGCGAATATTTTCCGAATGTTGCGTTGATTGGATCACGTGGTTGCATCAACTATAACCCTACTTTAGCTTTGTGACAACTTGGGTACCCTTTGGAGGATAAACCCTTTGATGAACAACTTCAACAATTAATCATCATGACATGGATAAAACGATCGAGAGTTGCTCAACAAGATCATCCGAGATTGGAATAGGGTTAATAAAAGAAAGGCCGAAAGAAAGAATGTTGTAGCAAAAGAACCTTACACTCGATGGGTTTTGGATAGGGTGCAAGTTGTTAAGTTACCATTTGACATTGATTCTAAGTACAAGCCAGATGTCCCAGATCCTCTGCCTATGTCCTTAGAAGAAATAAACAACTTGAAGAAAGCTTTGAATCAGGCTCAAAAGAAGAAAGAAGAATTGGAACTTAGCCTTCATACCTTAGCTAAGGAGAAAAGAAAAATGCAACGCGAACTTGAGTCCAAAGATCAACAGATTCAGAAAGACCGTGAAACATTTGAAAATGAGAGTCTTAAGCGGAAACGTTCGCCTGAAGGGTTGTTGAGTTCTACCTTTAACTTAGATTCCCACAACCAAAATTTGGAAGATGTTGCTGGTGAAATTGGGAAGCTAAGTAGGTGGTACGAAAATGCGTTACAAGACAAAAAGGAGATGGAAGAAAATTTGAGGGCTCAAATTCAAAGTTTGGCACAAGCTTCTTTAGATCAAGAAGAGAAAACGAAGTATCTTATTACGAGACTCCAAGATAGCCAAGAATTATATGTAGAGGAACGTCTCAAGAGGATGAGGGCATAAAGATTTCTCGCCTAAAAGACTAATGAATACAAGCAAGTGTGTCATGAGTTATAAGACCTCCGAAAGAATTTCCTCATACAAAAGAAACTCTATACAGAGATGAGGGCTGAAAATTATATTGGGAAGAGAAATATGCAAAGATCTCCAAAGCAGGAAAGGATAATCATAAGATAATTCCAGACCTCTACCTGGAATATCGTTTTTATAAAGACAAGCATGCAAAACTCTCCTTCTTATCCAACAATATCATTGGTGATACCCCTAGAAGTTTGAGAGATGCGGAAAATGTGATGATCCATGTTGTACCCAAAAATTTTCCCTCCCTTTTTTCTCAAGATATTTCCCACAAAAATCTTCAATGATTCAAGTCTGCACAAGTATTGACTAAGTCAAGCCATCTCCTCAACACTGATGCCTCAAATTAGGGTTTGAGTTTGCATAAGGATAGTTGGACTTCTAATGTTTCAAATGACTTTCATGGATCATTATGGACCCTCAAGATTTCCCCTATCAAGTTTCAAGTCTTGAATCACCAAAATTGCTCAGTCAATTGATCAGATGACCTAAAAACAACTGTATTGAAAAAAAAGTCAACCTACAGTCAAACTTCAAGATTTTGGACCAATATCAACATTTTGAAGTCATATATATCATTTGATCAAAATCAGATCATAATTCTCCAAGAAAATTATTCAAATCGTCAAAAGGGCAAAATGGTCAAAATTAGGGTATTGATTGAGAATGACTAATCTTTGACTTTTGACCCAGTACATGAATTATTGGTTTGAAATATGATCTCAAGGATTCAAGTACATCATTTTGACCTAATTGTATATTTCAATTCATCCCCCAATTGATAGATGAAATTTGGTCAGTTGATAAAAAAGTCAACTATACACTGAAAAGTCAAACTTTAAATTTTTGTTTGAATTTGAGTTTCCAAGATCACATTTCATCAAGACAATCAAAATATGAAATTTGATCATAAAAAATCAAGAAAGTCAAAAATCAAACTTTGCAAGTCTTGGAAATTTTTTCTAAGTATTTTCAATACATGTTAATTTCATTTCTTCATGACATCTTTTCACCACAATTCAAGACAATTCAAATTATTATAAGCTTTCAAGTAAATAACAAGGTTGCATTTATAAAGCTAAAAAATTGCAAGTTACAAATTCTAAGCCTTGTCTTGTTTGAACTTTTCCCTTTGACTCAATCTTCAAACCTTGCCACTATGCTGTCCACAAGACCAGACTTGTATCATGCTACAAATGTTGATGTCCAGAAAATCCCAAAAATCATATATTCTGCCAAGTTCAAGCTTGCTGCTACAAGCCCAAAACCATGTTAAAAGACAGTCTGTTGTCCTGTACAAAACCAGCCCTGCACCAAGCTACCACTCCACTCCAAAACTGATACAAAATAGTCCTGATATGCTGCTTCTAACCCTGTCCAAGCCTGCACTATACCAGTCCCCATATTTGCACCAAATTAGCATATAAGAGCTGCATCTAAAAGCTATGAAACAACATACCCAAAAAGTTCAAAAACTCATTTGTTTCCCTCTCAAATTTCAACCAACTTCATCTACAAATAAACTATTTTCACAACACACAAAGGGTGGATTTTTGGAGAGAAAAGAAAGAAAGAGAGAAGTATTTGTAACCTCTGTTCATTCAAAAATCTGCTCTATTTTCATTCACAAAACAGAAAAACCTTCAACCCACTGTCCCACCTTGCAATCTTTTCCATAAACCAACTATCCAAGCACTTCACATCACATAGAGATTGTTCAAACACAAGAACATTTTCTGTAGTGCCATTATTATGACCTTCCAAATATAAAAAAAAGATAGTATTGTACAACTTGACTGGGCTGGAGTGGTTCAGCAACTTCCAATATAGAGGAAGGACTGGAGCAGCTTCCTAGGGTTTCACTAAAATCATCACATCATCTTGAAAGCAACTCAAACTCAAAACACAAATTTCAGTTTCAAGGTAAGTCTTCTTGACTTTGAGCTCTTCACTTCAAACATCATTAGTGATTCATTGTTGAAGATAAATGTAGTAATCATTGCCTTTTAAAGCTAACCATTTACTTGCTTTTCATTTTTGTCAATCCTATGTTGAGAACTGACCTGTACACACAATAGAACAATGTTAAAGGCAAAAACTGCAACATGAGTCGATACTAACATGAGTCAACTCATTTTAGTTATAGAACAGGTTACGGGCCGACACAAAACACGCATGAGTCGACTCATATCAGTTGCAGAACAGGGCATGAGTTGATACATAGCCTTATGCATCGATGCATACTGTTATCCAGACAAAATACAGAGAAACAAAAGGCGTATGAGTCGATACAAAACACAAATGTGTCAACAAAAACAAGAAATAAGTCGACACATACCATTATGTATCGACTCATACTGAGTTGATTTGGATTTTTCAGAAACAGGAAGTGGCATGTGTCGATGCATAAAGCTATGTGTCAATACAAAAGTTTGTTTACTTTCTTTTTACACTATTTTCCTTTTTACACTTTTTATTTCTATTCATTTATTAAATATGGTTGTAATAATCTAATTAGGCTTATTTTATCCCCATTTATAAATTGTACCCCTATCCCCCAAGTGATGTAATAGTTTAGGATTTTAATTTCCGCAATTCATCACTTTAATATAATTGTTAGTAATTAGGGTGTGTATGGCAAGATAAAATCAACCGTTAGAAAACCCTAATCTCAAAGACAAAAATGCATGCAATCGAAACACAATTCACACAAGCACCTCTAGGGTAACCTCACTTGTTTCCTACGAATAAACAGTCGTGTCCCTCGAATGTGGGGCACTTTAGCAAAGACCCTCAATAAAAAAGATCGTAGTCCCTCGATGACCCTTCGATGTTGCCTTCGGTAAAATGATCTTAGTCCCTTATGAAAGTTGCTAAAGTGTCTCACAAGTTGCCTTTTATGACTGTACGTTGACCCGCGCTTGTCCCTTCACATCCAATGATAAGGCTTGTTACCAAATCAATGGTAAGATAGCAATATCTAAAGGAGGAGGAAATGAACAAAGACTTTTGAGTAGGTAGAACGTTCATAGTTGCTTGCTCACAACATTTTCAAAACAACATCTTTCAAACACACCAAACACTTTCAAAAACAAAATATTTTCAAAAGTCAACACTTTGTATACATTCTTATAGAGACGAGAATCATTACAAAGTTTGCCTAAATGATGACACTTTTCAAAAATACTTTCAAAACCCATCACAAACACATTTCAAACAAAGCATTTTCAAAGTGAGCTAGCAACTAAGAACCCGTAGATAACTACGGATGAAAAGGGTGATAACACCTTCCCTTTTCATAATCTACCCCCCGAACTCAAGAGAATATCTCAAAAGGTATTTCCTATTCTTTTCACCCTTTCTTTTATTGGATAAAATAAAAGTCAGTGGCGACTCTTGCTAACCACGACAATTGCGATAAAATGCAAAACACCAAGTCAGTTCTCCCACCGTATTACAGAACCAACGACTCTGCTGGGGAGATCTTAAAAGTGGGGTTACCTTAGATCTATATCACCTTTAAATGCTTTCATTGTTTGATTTGTTTGCTTTACATTTATGGGTCCTTGTTTGGGTTTGTATTGGTCCTCTACCCGAATCAGGGAATATTATTAGGTAAGTAACAATAAATCGTAGGGTTTGTGCGGGGTATACTGACATGGTTGAAACGATAGCTACGTTAGTGTGACACATTTGTTGGTACCGATATCCCATGAGTCCAGTCAAGGAGAATACGGGCCGCTGTGTGGTGTCATGAAGCACTAACGAACCTTAGAACCTTTAGTTGAACAACTTGGCCATTAGAAAGTAGTGAGATAGCCGACTTTGGTGCAGTCCGAAGTTGGTTGAAACTCGATACTACACTCATTGAGATCAGACTTTTGGGATATTTTGGTCGCCAATAAAGAGGCTCGTGCTGAAACAATTCTCAATGAAGAAAGATCAATTATATTGAGATCCCCTAGAACCCGGTTACTTTCTAGGATAGGTTGAATCAACTAAACTTCAAGAGGGTACTTACCTATGAACCTCATGTAAGCATAAACCTAAGGACTTGTTTGCTTTGTGTGTATATGTTTAGTTGTACATAACATCATGACATCATACCATGGCATTTTGCACTAACCATTTCAAGGAGTTTTGGAATTTATCTTTGTGCTGTTTTGTAGGACATGGATTCCACTCGCAAGAATACTATCCAAGTCAACCTAGTAAGAGTTCCTACTCAACACAAAGAGTTAGCATCGAGGGTTCCTGAGTATGCTCCATTTACCAAAAGGCATGGTCAAATTCTCAACTTGGTTACCTCAAGCCATAATGAAGACATGATGAAAGTGCTCTTTCAATTCTTTGACCCTTTACACCATTGCTTTACATTTCCTGATTACCAACTAGTTCCCACCATAGAGGAGTTCTCTCAACTTTTAGGAGTACCAATTCTTGATCAAATACCCTTCACCGGTATTGAGAGAGAACCAAGACCTGAGGAGATTTCTCGAGCTTTACATTTGCAATGGTTCGACGTTGTGGCAAATTGGGAAACAAGAAGTGGTGTTAAAGGGTTTCTAGCCAAGTTTCTATTTGAGAAGGCTCAACAATTTTGGAAGGCTCTGGATTTGCAAGCTTTTGAAGAAGTGGTGGCTCTTCTAATCTATGGGATGGTACTGTTCCCTAACCCGGACCAACTCATATATGTGAATACGGTCAAAGTTTTTTTTATCTCGTAACCTGGTGCCTACCTTGCTTGGAAATGTCTTGCATTATCTTCACACTCGCACCATGAAGAGAAGAGGAGTTCTTATGTGTTGCACTCCTTTGTTGGCTAAGTGGTTTATTTTGCACTTACCTCAATCTGTTTTGAAGAATGAGCAAGGCATGGGATGGTCTAATAGGTTGATGTCACTTACACATTCGGATATTCATTGGTGTTCTCGATCTTTGGAGGATGTTATCATAATTGAACATTGTGGGGAATTCCCTAATGTCCCTCTCATTGGAATTAGGGGAGGAATCACCTACAATCCTTTTTTGGCTTTGAGACAGTTTGGGTATGCTAGGAGGGATGGTCCTCATGATGCACTTGTCTAAGGAATTGTGTTCGATTATGAGAACGATGCCCAAGGTTACCATTAAAGATTTGTACGAGCTTGGGGCATGGTGAACAAAGTTGATAGCAAGACATTGGGGCATAAGAGCTCCATTCCTTTGGAGCCTTATCTCAAGTGGATGCGAGTTCGCGTTCAAAGTCTCATGATGCCTTATGAGGCCATTCTACCTATTATCATGGAACCTATTACCGGGGGAGATGTTCCCTACACTATTCTCCATCCTGACATGCCGACTACTCTCGAGGAGTTGCAAAGATCTTGGATTCAAATCAAAGGGGAGAGAGACACCTTTGAAACCTAATTCTACACAAGTGAGAAGAAGGTCTTGGAGCTCACGAGACAACTACATGAAGAGCAGAGTTTGAATGCTTACATTGCACCAAAGAGGACGCGCTCATGGGAAGCTTGAGTCATTTTGTTTTAGGAGTTTATTTTGTATTATTTTTGTTTCTTCCATTGTAAGCCCAAGAGGCATCTTGTAACCGTTCAAACTTATTAATGAAATTAATGTGTTTTCCCTCTTTGTCTAAACAAATTTAAATCTTAAAAGTCCTTATAATCATTCGCATACGCATTTCATGCATCATAACATAAGCAGGTTTTCAGACATAGGTTTCCTCATCTTTCTATTGTTTATTTCAGTAAGATGGATATCGAGCAGACCGTGAAATACTTACAGAAACAAAATTCTCAATTTCAAGAAACTTTGCTCACCTTGGCCAAGGGACAACAAGAGTTGATGTCACTTTTAGATGCCAAAAAGAAGACCAAGAAGAAGACATTGACCAACATGGGGAAAAGGTTTAAAGGCCCTGTCCGTCAAGTGCAAGTGGTTGAAGAGTCATCCGAGGAGGATGAAAATTAGAATGAAGATGCAAGGAGCACCCGTGCTAGGGGTGCCAATGGTCAAGCTTCTGAGGATGAAGATTACTTTGACGAACAATATCTACCGACTCAGGATAAGTACAAGCAACTGGAAGATAGGTTGAAAGCTGTGGAAATTCAGGCTGTATCTGGCTTGGATTTTGGTGATTTGGGTTTAGTTCCTGGGGTAGTCATCCCCCACAAGTTCAAAATTCCAATCTTTGCTAAGTATGACAGAGTTTCATGCCCAAAACTTCACTTGAGGTCCTACGTCCGCAAGATACAACTGCATACCATTGACAAGAAGCTCTGGGTACACTTCTTTCAAGAGAGTCTATCTGGGACTCACTTAGAATGGTTTTACGAGTTGGAGAGTTCCAACATTCATGCATGGGAAGATCTGGCCACTACTTTCTACCGTCAATATCAGTACAACACTGATTTGGCACCGACTAGAGTTCAACTTCAAGGAATGATAATGGGTACTAATGAAGGGTTTAAAGAGTACGCGCAAAAATGAAGGGACCTTGCTGGTAGAATTCAACCACCACTGTCTGATAGGGAGCTGGTGGACATGTTCATGGGAACATTAACTGGCCCACTTTTTAACTTGTTAATTGGGAGCTCATCATCCGGTTTCACTGAGTTAATTCTGACTGGTGAAAGGGTCGAGAGTGGCATCAAGAGTGGAAAAATTCCCATGGACTCTACTTCTACATCAAACACTATAAAGAAGCCCTTCACTCGAAAGAAAGAAACCAATGCTGCATATGGGTCAAGGGCCCATACCAAGAAGGATCACCATCTATCTGTTAATGTTGTTTTGATCTCCAACCCTCCATCTACTCAAAGACAACCACAACAAGCCAACCATCAAAGGTCTGAGGTCCCGAGAAGACAATTCACGAGGATTAACATGTCACTATCCCAAGCCTTGCAACACCTGTTAAAGGCCAACTTGGTAACATTGCGTGATCCACCATCAAATCCCAATGTTTCATCGTCGAAGTACAATCCTAATGCCAAATGCGCATATCATTCCAACAGCTCTGGGCATGAAACTGATCAATATTGGGCTCTAAAAAACAAAATTCAAGATCTTATCGACAATAAGACTATTGAGTTTGATCCACCTATAACTCCAAATGTTATAACTGCACCAATGCCAAATCATGGCAAAGGTGTCAATGCAATTTAAGACACTGTTTTTGTTTCCTCAGTTGTGGATTTGACTACTCCACTGACCGTTGTTAAAAAGAACATGTTGAGATCTGGGGTTTTCCTGGATGTTTGAAAGACTGCAATTGCTGCACCAAACAAGTTAGTGGATGCAAATGGATGAAAGAAGGTGTTCAACGCCTGATAAATAGTCATGAGATCCTGTTTGAAAGAACTCCGACCATCAAAAGTCTGACCGATAAAGCCGGAGATATTTCCATCGTAACAATTTCCAACAAGCCTCTTAGGATCTCTTCAAAGGGTCCTATTAGGATTTCCAACGAATCGATGGTTGCTCCCTTGATAATTACTGCTCCTGGGATGATTCTTTACTCCTCCGACAAAGCAGTCCCTTGGAATTAGGGTGCTGAAGTTTACTATCATGGAATTAAGCAAGATTCCTGGATCAATGAAGATACGATTGATGATGTTACAAATATTACTGGTTCTAGCAAGGTAACAAGAACGGGGAGGAATTTCTCTCCTAACATTTCACCTCCAGCTACTACGACGACACCTGTCCGTATTACCATTGATGAGCCTAGTACTAACACTGGGGGTAAAGAGCAAGTAGTTGAGCCTGCCAGGACGAAGACGCCAGCCAAAGATGTTACTACTGAGAAACCTTCCACCCAAGAGATGGAAGAAATCTTGAAGATCATAAAAAAGAGTGATTTCAAGATAGTAGAGCAACTGGGGCAAACCCCCTCCAAAATCTCTATGCTGTCTTTGTTTCTTTGTTCCGATGCTCATGCCCGAGCTTTAATCAATTTTGGAAGAAAGCACATGTTCCTCAAGAGACCACAACCGATAAATTTGAAAATTGTGTGACGAGTCTGACTACCAACAATGGATTGGGGTTCTCTGATGCTGACTTGACACCATTTGGAAGGAATCATAACAAGGACTTGCATGTCTCTATTGAATGCAAAGGAACTACCCTGGCCCATGTCCTGGGTGATACTGGTCCCTCTCTAAATGTTCTACCCAAAGGTGCCTTGGACCAGTTAGATTGCGAAGGTCTGGTGTTAAAACCAAGTGACATAGTTGTGAGGGCTTTTAATGAGTCCAAAAGGATGGTGCTTGGAGAAGTGGATCTCCCTATTAAAGTTGGTTCACAAACTTTCGACTCTACTTTCTATGTGATGGACATCCGTCCCGCTTACTCTTGTTTACTTGGACGCCCTTGGATACATGGGGCAGGAGCATTAACGTCCACCCTTCATCAAAAGTTGAAATATCCAGTCAAAGGAAAGATTGTTACTGTTTATGGTGAAGAGGAATTCATGGTTAGTCACCTCAATTCATTCAAATATGTGGAGATGGATGGTGAGTTTATAGAGACTCCTTGCCAAGCTTTCGAAGTGGTCCCTCCCATGGTTGCTGCCACCAAAATCTCTTATGACATTCCAAAAACTGATGAAGCTGTGCCAAGGATGGTTTCACTCAATGACGCTCGTGCGGTGATTGAATATGGAAGTAGTACAAATTGGGGACAACTCCCTGACATTCCTTTCAAAGCATACAAGTTTGGTTTGGGCTTCACCGCCAAAGCCCAAAAGGAGGTCAGACGTGCTCGCGTAGGAAAACCACCTATTCGCATTGGTAATCATGGAGTGAATGCTATTGAAGTCTCTGAGGATGATTGCAACTTTGATGAATGGATTTACCTGACTGTCGATGAAGGACTCAACAACTGGCGTGAAAAGGACTTCATTCCCATCTCCTTCAACGAGGAGTAATTACCATTTACTGTTTTGTCAGTTCAAGAACTTTTGTCTATAATTTTAATTCCAAACAATGACTTTAAACCATGTGCATTACCCGGGGCATCATGGTCCATTTGTTAAGGGTTTGTTCATTTTCATATGTTATATGATCATTTAATGAAAAACATTGGACTCTTTGCATTCAAATTTTGCACTCATTGTCTTTCTTTTCCTTTATTTGCATTTTCAAAATAGCCATGTATCTTACATGCACACACACACACACACTTGCAGATCCTCATCCACTCCGGATCTCATTGCCAACGACTATGCTATTACCAGCCATGACTTTGAACATCCAATCAACCAAGCCTAAGAAGAAGGTGAAGAAGATTGTGAAATACCCGGGGAATTAGCCAGACTTCTGATGCAAGAGGAGAAAGCCATTCAACCTCATGAAGGGCCATTTGAAGTGATCAACCTAGGCACTAAGGAAGACAAGAAAGAAGTCAAGATCGGCGCTAACTTAGAAGACAATGTCAAAGGAATATTGTTCCAGATGTTACACGACTATGTTGAGGTGTTTTCTCGGTCATATAAAGATATGTCAGGGCTGGATACTGACATTGTGGTTCATCGTCTACCAATAAAGGAAGATTGTTCTCCAGTCAAGAAGAAAGTTCATCGTATGCGGCTTGGCATGTTTGAAAAGATAAAAGCTGAGGTAATGAAGTAATTCAATGTAGGTTTCCTGCCCGTGACATCATATCCTCAATGGGTGGAGAATGTGGTCCCGATACCGAAGAAGGATGGAAAAGTTCGTATGTGCGTAGACTACAGGGATTTGAATAGAGCAAGCCCCAAAGATGATTTCTCGCTACCTTATATTGACGTCTTGGTCGACAACACATCTCAACACAAAGTCTTCTCCTTCATGGATGACTTCTTCAGATACAATCAAATCAAGATGGCTCCCGAGGATATGGAGAAGACCACCTTTGTTACACAATGGGGCACCTTTTGTTACAAAGTCATGCCTTTCGGTTTGAAGAATGCAGGGGCAACCTATCAACAAGCTATGGTAGCCCTATTCCATGACATGATCCATCATGAGATAGAAGTCTATGTTGATGATATGATTGCAAGGTTGCAAACTGAGGAACAACACCTGGATCATTTACACAGGCTATTTGAAAGGTTGAAAAAGTACAAACTAAGGATGAATCCCAACAAATGCACCTTCAGGGTAAGGTCTAGAAATTCCTAGGATTTTTCGTTAATGGTAAAGGTATTGTGGTCGACCCTGCGAAGGTTAAAGCTATCCAAGAAATTCCATCTCCCCGTACTGAGAAGGAGATCATAGGTTTCTTAGGTCGACTCAACTACATCGCCCGATTCATATCTCATCTAACTAATACTTGTGAGCCACTCTTCAAGCTGCTGAAGAAAGATCAAGCAATCAGATGGAATGATGACTGCCAAGTAGCTTTTGACAAGATTAAGGAGTACTTACAAGAACCTCCAATCCTGATGCCTCCAGTTGAAGGAATACTTCTGATTATGTACTTAATTGTATTAGAGAATTCAATGGGGTGCATACTGGGCCAACATGACGAGTCTGGCTGAAAAGAGCATGCAATATACTACCCGAGCAAAAAGTTTATCAACTGTGAAACAAGATATTCACTGCTCGAGAAAACTTGATGCACTCTGGAAAGGGCTGCTCACCGGCTAAGACAGTATATGTTGACTCACACCACTCTATTGATTTCTAAGATGGACCATATCAAGTATATCTTCGAGAAGCCAACCCTCTCCGGACGAATAGCTAGATGCAAAATGATTTTTACTGAATATGATATCCAATATACAACACAAAAAGAAATAAAGGAAGTGTATTGGAAGATCATTTGGCGCATCAAGCGGTTGACGACTACCAATCTATGAACTTTGAATCCCAGATGAGAATATCATGCTAGTAACTGACTATGAAAAGCCTGGACCGTATGCCGGACCTGAAGAAGGATCCCGATGGACTATGGTTTTTGATGGGGCTTCTAATGCTTTAGGTAATGGAATTGGCGCTATGATTATATCTACCGAGGGTCGCCATACACTATTCACTGCTAGACTATGCTTAGATTGCACGAATAACACGGCTGAGTATGAGGCATGCATCTTGGGCCTAAGGGTTGCCATTGACTTAATGATCAAGTTCTTAGATGTATACAGAGATTCTGCTCTAGTGATCAGTCAAGTTAAAGGAGAATGGGATACCAAACAACCTAATTTGATTCCTTACAAAGATCTTGTGCTAACTCTGATCCCATTCTTTGAGGAGGTTACTTTTGAGCACTTCCCAAGAGAAGAAAATAAGTTAGCAGATGCCCTAGCAACTATGTCATCTGTGTTCAAGGTCAATTGGGACAACGAAGCTCCCAGAATTACAATCGAAAGATTTGACGAACCTGCACACTGTTATGAGCTCGACACTTACAAAGAGAAGCCCTAGTACCATGAAGTAAGGAAATATATTGAAGCACAAGAGTACCCTAAAGGAGCTTCCATCAATGATAAGAAATTTTTGCGAAGATTTTCAGCCAAATTCTTCCTAAGCAATGGAATCTTGTACAAGCGCAACCATGATTCTACTCTACTCTGGTGTATGGACAAGAAGGAGGAAGAGAGGATCATGGAATACATGCATGATGGTATCTTTGGGACTCACTCTAGTGGACACACTATGGCCAAGAAGATTCTAAGGGCTGGTTACTATTGATCGACAATGGAAACTGATTGTCACCATCACTCGAGGACTTGCCATAAGTGTCAGATCTATGCCGACAAGGCCCATGTACCTCCAATCCCTTTGATCGTCATGACTTCTCCGTGGCCATTTGAAATGTGGGGCATTGATATGATTGGAGAGATCAAGCCTACTACTTCCGATGTACACCATTTCATCGTTGTTGCTATTGACTACTTCACCAAATAGGTCGAAGCTGCCTCGTATACCTCAGTAACAAAGAACGTTATAGCCCAGTTTATCAAGCATAACCTCATCCGCTATTATGGTATCCCCGAAAGGATCATCACTGACAACGGAACCAATCTCAACAATGCTATGATTGCTGAACTCTGTACGCAGTTCAGAATCAAACATCACAATTTTTCTCCATACATACCTAAGATGGATGGCACATTGCAAGCTTCCAATAAAAACATAAATAATATTGTGCAAAAGATGGTAGTGACCTACAAACACTGGCATGAGATGCTACCGTTTGCTCTTCACGGCTACTGTACTTCGGCTCAAACATCAAATGGGGAAACCCTGTTCTCCTTGGTCTATGGCATGGAAGCTGTCCTGCCTGTTGAGGTTTAGATTCCTTCCCTAAGGATTATGAAAGAGGCAGATCTAGGTGAGGATGAATGGATTCATACTAGATTGGATCAGTTGAACTTGATCGACGAGAAAAGACTGGCTGCTCTTTGTCATGGTCAAATGTATCAAAAACACATGATCAAAGCTTTCAACAAGAAGATTAAGCCTCAAGTGTATTAGACCGGCAACTTGGTAATAAATCGCATTATTCTTCCACAAGGCAATCCCAGGGGAAAATGGACTCCCACATACGAAGGGCCGTTTATTGTCAAGAAATTTTTCTCTGGTGGTGCCATGATGCTAACTACTATGGACGGAGAAGACTTCCCGCATCATGTGAACGCAGACATAGTCAAAAAATACTATGCATAAAGTGACCCGCTAGGTTGACACACCTAGGAAAAAATAAGGGCATCCCGGTGAACCAAAAGGTTGAAAAGGTTGACACACTTAGGGATATATAGAAAATATTGTACACCCGGAAAGTCGAAAACCCAAAAGGGCGGCTTGGGCAAAAATGGGTATCCTGGTGGACTGAAAACCCGAGAGGGTGGTCCATGGAAAAGTTAGGGATTAAAGCGTACGACTATGTCCCGTGAAACCTTTACAGCCAGCTTTATTACAAAGGTCCAAGATTCAATGGTCCAAGATCAATTCAATCGACTTCTTTCAACAACAAGGGATGATGTTCGAAGACATAGGGGCAATAGCGGAGTTAGAACCCAATAAGATCACTTCCACATGACTATTATTTTTGTTTTCACTTTGTATTCCTTTCATTCTTTCAACGATTTCCTCTTGCTAGGATCTCTGTCTCCTTGTACAAAAACGCCTGTTTATAGGAAAACATCAATACAAATATACTTTGAAGTACAAACTTTTTGTTTTTGTTTTCTATTTTGAGTGCAAAAGTGTCCAATGACTAAAGTTGAATGAACATATACATATGAACATGATTAAATTGTTAACAAGTTGTAATACGGTGGGGGAACTAACTTGGGTGTTTTGCGTTTTATCTCAATTGTTGTGGATAGCAAGAGTCACCACCGACTTTTCTTTTATCCAATAAAGGAAAGGGTGAAAAGAACAGGAAATACCTTTGATAATTTTCTTGAGTTCAGGGGGTAGATTATGAAAAGTGAAGGTGTTAGCACCCTTTTTCATCTGTAGTTATCTATGGGCTCTTAGTTGCTAGCTCACTTTGAAATGCTTTATTTGAAATGTGTTTGTGATGGGTTTTGAAAGTATTTTTGGAAAGTGCCTTCATTTAGGTGAACTTTGTAATGATTCTCGTCTCTATAAGAATGTATAGAAAGTGTTTGACTTTTGAAAATATTTTGTTTTTGAAAGTGTTTGGTGTGTTTGAAAGATGTTGTTTTGAAAATGTTGTGAGCAAGAAACTTTGAACATTATACCTACTCAAAAAGTCTTTGTTCTTTTCCTCCTCCTTTTGATAGTGCTATCTTACTAATGATTGATAAGAATCCCTATTATTAGATGTGAAGGGACAAGCGTGGGTCAATCGTATAGTCATAGAAAGCAACTTGTAAGACGCTTTAGAAATTTTCGTAAGGGACTAGATCATTTACCGAAGGCAACGTCGAAGGGTCATCGAGGGACTACGATCTTTTTTATCGAGGGTCTTTGCTAAAGCGTCCCACATTCGAGGGACGTGCCCATTTTTTTCTCAAAGCAACAAGTGAGGTTACCTTAGAGGTGCTTGTGTGAATTGTATTTCAATTGCATGCATTTTTATCTTTGAGATTAGGATTCTCCAATGGTTGATTTTATCTTGCCATACACACCCTAATTACTAACAATTATATTAAAGCGATAAATTGCGGAAATTAAAATCCTACACTATTACATCACTTGGGGAATAGGGGTATAATTCACAAATGGGGCATGGTAAACAAGGTTAATAACAAAACTTTAGGGCATAAGAATTCTATCCCTTTGAATCCCTATTTAAAATGGGTATGAGCTCGAAGGAGACGTTTCTCGCGTCATCCTCCATCTGGACATGCCTACTGACCTCTAAGAATTGCAGAAGTCATGGATTCAACTCAAGGAAGAACGATACACCTTTGAAGCTCAATTATACACAAGTGAGAAGAAAGTGTTGGAGCTAACAAAGCAACTTCACGAGGAACAAAGTCTTAATGCTTACATTGACACGAAGAGGAAGCGTCAGTGGGAGACTTGAGTCTTAGGTTTTAGAAGTCCATTTTGTTGTCTTCTTGAGACCCTTTTGGTTTTCATTGTAAGCCTAGAAGGCAGTTGTAATTTTTGAACTTATTAATGAAATCTTTGTCTTTGTTTCCTTTTGGATAGAAAATTTAAATCTCCTAAGGTCCATGAAAACATTGCATCCACATATCATGCATCATTTCATAAGCAGGTTTTCCAATACAGGTTTCCTCTTCTATTTACTGCTTATTTCGGTATAAGATGGCTCAAGAATAAATTGTCAAGGATCTCCAAACTCAACATGCACAATTTCAAGAGACTCTTCTGAATCTGGACAAAGGGCAACAAGAGATGATGACGCTCCTCACCATAAAAAAGAAAACTAAGAAGCAGGTTGTTATCCTCAACATGGGGAGAAGATTCAAAGGTCCTGTGAATGATGTTTCCTCTGAGGAAGACGACAACCAAGAGGAGGATGGCAGAAGTGTCAGGGGTGAAGATAGAAATTATCAAGGTTCCAAATATGAAGACCACTCTGACAAACATTACCCTCCTGCAGATGACAAATACAAGCAGTTAGAAGACCTTCTCAAAGCTGTGGAAATCCAGAAAGTGCCTGAATTGGATTTTGGAGAGTTAGGTCTAATCTCAGGGGTGGTCATACCTCACAAATTCAAGGTCCCCGTCTTTGCTAAATATGATAGGGTCTCTTGTCCCAAACTCCATCTGAGGTCGTATGTTCGAAAAATCTAACTTCATACTACTGACCAGAAATTGTGGGTCCATTTCTTTCAAGAAAGTTTGTTCGATACTCAACTTGAATGGTTCTACCAGCTAGAAGGAACCAACATTCACACATGGGAATACTTGGCTGTTGTTTTCTACAAGCAGTATCAATATAATGTTGACCTGGTGCCAACTCGTGTACAATTGCAAAATATGTCCATGGGCTCGAATGAAGGGTTCAAGGAGTATGCCCAAAAATGGAGGGACCTAGCTGGAAGGGTGCAACCTCCTTTAACTGACCGAGAATTGGTGGATATGTTCATGGGCACTCTGACAGGTCCATTCTTTAATTTTTTGATTGGGAGTTCTTCTTCAGGGTTTACTGAGCTAATTTTGACTGGCGAACAAGTTGAAAGTGGTATCAAGAGCGAGAAGATTCCGATGGCTACATCTTCTAATGTTGTGAAGCAGCCATTCATTGGTAAAAAAGAAACCAATGCTGTCTATGGCCAGAAAAGTCATGGTAAAAGTGACCGCCATCAGTCCGTGAGAGCGGTATTGATCTCTAATCCGGTGCCTGTTCAACAACAACAACAAGGCAACCAACGTAGGTAAGACGCTCTGAAAAGGAAATTCACCAGAATTAATATGCCATTGGCCCAATTATTATAACATTTTTTAAAAGCTTACCTCATAACACTCCGGGATCCTCCTCCTAATCCCAACATATCCTCCCTGAAGTACTATCCAAACACAAGATGTGCCTATCATTCGAACAATCATGGACACGACACCAACAATTGTTGGGGCCCTAAAAAACAAAATTCAAGACATGATTGATAACAAGGAAATTGAGTTCGACCCTCTCGAGACTCCAAACGTAATTACTGCTCCTATGCCGAAGCATGACAAAGGCATAAGTTCTATTGAAGATGTTTTGTATGTTACCTCCGCAAGTGATATGGTTACCCCTTCTCAACAGTCAAGAAGAATTTGCTACAAGCCGGTTTATTTCCTGGTTATGTTAAAGAATGTTATTACAGTGCAGTTCAACCCAATGGTTGCGGGTTACTGAAGGATGGCATTCGACGCCTGATAGATGAACATGTAATTTTGATTGAAAAAGTGTCGTATGGTGAAAATTTATGCCGAGATTTGTCTGTCATATCTGGTACTCCTTTCAAGATCACTTCCAAGTGTCCTATAAGGATTACTGCAAATCCAAAATTTGCTCCCTTAATCATTACAAAAGCTGGGCCCGTCCCATATTCCTCGGAGAAGGCTATTCCATGGAATTATGGGTCTGACGTCTATTACTATGGCATTAAACAAGAACTGTCTAACGAAGATGATGAAGAGGTTGATCCCAATATTGACAATATTGCAGGGATCAGTAAAATTACAATAACCGGAAGGATTTTCTCTCTATAAATCTCTCCACCTGTTCAAGTTACAGTAACCAAGACAACCACTGAGGCTCGAGGTAAAGAGCCAATGGTAGAGCTTGCCCAGACGGAGGCACCAAAAGAAGCTACAATTAAGGATACCTCTGGACAAGAGATGGAAGAGGTTTTGAAGATAATTATAGAAGAGATTACAAAATTGTTGAACAACTAGGGCATACCCCATATAAGATCTCTATGTTATCCCTGCTACTGTGTTCCGGAGCTCATGCACAAGCTTTAATGAAATTTTTGAAGACTACTCATGTACCACAAGAGATTTCTGCCAATCAATTTGGAAGCTATTGTTGTACCCCAAAATTTTCCCTCTCATTTTATCAACATTTTCTCATCACAAGACTCTTGGAACTCAAGACCAAGCTAGGGTTTGCTCTGCTCAAAACACCTCCTTGCACTGTTGACCTAAATTAGGGTTTGAGTTTGCACAGGGATATTTTGACCTACAATGCCCAAAGTGACTTTCAACTTCATGTTGGACTCATAAGTTTTCCCATACCAAGTTTCAAGCATTGAATCAAATTTTTTCCCAGTCAATTGGACAGTTGACCTGGAAATCAGCTGTATTGGGGAAAAAGTCAACTGTGGCCAATTGACAGTCAAACCTCATTAATTTTGACCCACATCAACATTATGAACTCATATGAACCATTTGATCAAGTTTGGACCACAATTCCACAAGAAATTTGATCAGATCACCAAAAGGGCAAAATGGTCATTTTTAGGGTTTTGACTGTACAAAGGCAATTTTTGACTGTTTGACCTAGCCAATGGAAAATCAAGCTCAACCATGGACTCAAGGACTCAATGACATTATCTTTACCCATTCAACAAGTTCAAAAGATCTCAAGTGTATAGGATTGGCAGATGAATTTTTCAGTCAACTGATCAAAATTTGACTGTACACTGAAAAGTCAAACTTTGACTTTTTGGTCAAAATCAAGTTCCAAGGGTCATTTTTCATCAAGATATGTCAAATTATGAAACTTTTTCATCAAGAAACCCAAAATTGCAAATTAGGGTTTGAAATTGAAAATTTTCATAACTTAGAAATTTTTTAAGTTATGAAATTTTCTTAATTTTTCCTAACTTTGTCCCATATTTTCACCAAGATGAAAATGGATTCAAACAAAACTTACAACATGAAAGTTGTAGTCCTCCACAAAGTCTACAAATTTTATTCACCAAGTTTTCTCAAAATAGGCTTGGATCTCAAGTTATGATTTTTGGAACAAGGGTCCCTAAAACTTTTAACTTAGAGAAATTTTGCCCTAGTTTAGGCAGGATTTTGACCCATCTTCTTGGCCATTTTTCACATAGTTCCACTTGGAGTCTCAAGTTTCATTTTAAAGATGGATTATAGTACATGTTTCAAGCTTTCCAAATTGTCCAAGAACTCCTCAAACACATTTGTGGTTAGGGAGAATCGAATGCTTGAAGTTGGCAAAAACTCACTTTGTAACCATGGCCAATACATGTTCATACAAGTTGCAAAATCTGACCAAACTAGCTTTGTACTTAATTACAGGCCTCTAAATCAATTTACACTAAAAAATTGAATGCAAATACATTGGACATTGGTGTTATTCTGATCATTAGAGCTTGGCACAATGAATAATTCCATTTTGGGCATAAATATAACACTTCCATTTACATAAAGCATGCTTTATGTCAAGTTTCATTTCTTGAGCCATACACCAAGCCCTTTGCTGCAAACAAGGCTCCCTAATGTCAGGCAAAGTTCAACAACTTTGTGCAGCTAGGTTACAAGCCAGTACAACCCTTGCATGGTCAACTCTCACTTTTTGCTTCAAAACCAAGTCATTATGCCAAAAGGACATAACTCACATATCTGATAAAATCAACTGAAGCCAATATTTCAAACAAGTTTCTTACATTACACTAAGCCAGAAACACGAGCTCACCACCTCTCAAACACCCTTGTACACCAAAAACCCCATTTTCTGCCAAAATAGGGCAGGACCTGCAAATCACAAGCCAAATCACAATTCCACTCGTGCGTTTTGCTTGCAATCAGTTCCAATACCTTCCATTCAACTCACTCAAGCTATCCCAAACCTCCATTGCCAACTGTAACTCCATTTACAGTGTTCACCATTTTCGTTTCAAGCTTATGCAAGTTGACTTCTAGAGGTTGATTCAGGGACATTCAAAACAAACTAAGCATTGGGAAAGGTCCAGGGAATGTCAAGCAAGCTCAAAAGAACCTCAAGCCTCATTGAAAGTTGCTGCATTGTCCAACTCGAATCCAACTGAAACAGGTTTTTCATCAACTTCTATCTCTCTATTTAAGGACATTTAGCTTTAGGTTTGTGAATGAAAGATGTAGTACTCATTGCCCTGAAACCATACATATGCTCAGTTTTCATTTATATTAAGTGTGCTAGGAGAATTTCATCCATGAACATGCTAAAAAAGTTAGGTTAGATTTTAGGGCCAGAGAAATTCTCTCTGGTCTTTGAGAGTTAGATTTAATGCTTTATATGGTTAGATTCGTATTTAAATTCTCTACAAGTTTGATGTTGTGAGTTTTGGCAAAAAGTCACGTTTCCAGGATGTTCAAAGATGGATACAAGGGGCGCGTTTTCTGTTGTCACAAGCAAGAAGATGAAGTAGATGGGCTGGGCCTGACTATTTCTCACTTTTTGCACCCCTATGCTTTCTTTTCACACCCCCTGGCCCAACTTCTTGTATTTTTATTATTTTTGCATTTTAATTGCATTCCTGACTTTATTATTTTATCTCCAAACATAAAAAATGCTTAAAAAATGTTTTTCATAATTTTTTACATTTATTTGGTATTTATTTTAATTTTTTCCAATATAAAAAACATTTTAATACCTTTTTCTTATTTGTTTAAATCTAAAAATAATGTAAATAATACTTTTATTTTCATTTCTTATTTTTATTCACATTGAAAATATTTTCTTGAATATATTTTATTTTATTTTTGTAAATATTTTATTTTATTTTATGCATCCTTAATATATATATATATATATATATATATATATATATATATATATATATATATATATATATATATATATATATATATATATATATATATATATATATATATATATATATATATATATATATATATATATATATATATATATATATATATATATATATATATATATATATATATATATATATATATATATATATATATATACACTTTATTTTATTAAAAACATAGAATAAAAATACAAAAAAGTACATTTTTATTTTTATTGTTATTTTATACTAAAAAACACTTTTTTTCAATATATTTTTATTTTTGTACATATTAATATATTTTTGTATATAGATAATATAATATTATTTTCTTTAAGGAAAATTAGGGTTTACCCCATTATTAAATAAAATCAACCTTTTTTTATTTTAATTATTTACACCTTTCTTTAAATTAAAAAGTACTTTACATACATAAAAAACTCTTTTTTGCATAAATACATTTTATTTAACATTTATTTATTGTGTTTATTTAAATATTGTACATTTAAATATTATGCATTGTAAATTCAATTTGGTTGTAATAATTTAGGGTTTTATATTTCTTGCAAAATAATCCCCTATTCAAAAATTGTACCCCTCCCTATATTAAAGTTGTAATAGCTTAGATTTATTTTTACGCACTTAATGCTTTCAATTATACCATGATTAGAGAATTAGGGTTTGTATGCAAAATCAAAACCAATAAATAGTTTGACCTAATCAAAGACAAAAATACATGAAAAACAAACACAATGCACACTTGCACCCCTAGGGTTACAATCCACTTGTTGCCTTCAAAAATGGGCCATGATATGTATGTTAAGTACTTTGGCAAAATAAAAACAAAACAAAAGATCATAGTCCCTCGATGACGCTATCTGAGTTGCCTAAACAAAAATGATCAAGTCCCTTAAGAAAATTGCCAAAAATACTTGACACAATTGCTATCATGGTCTACACGATGACCCGCGCCTGTCCCGTTTAACATCCTAACACAAGGTTGTTCACCAAATACAATGGTGAAACAACACTGTTAAAAGGGTTAAAAACATAAGAAAGATCTTTGAGTAAAATAGGGTAGATAACTCTTAGTTACTTGATCAAAAGCTTGCAAAAACATCCTTTCTATTTTCAAAACACACTTCACAACACAATTTCAAAATCCAACTTTCAAACATTGAAAAACTTTTCAAAAGACAAAAACACCTTTGTATACATTCAAACGAGAATCATTACAAAGGTTGCCACGACGATGGCCTCTTTTCAAAACATCTTTCAAAACCACACACAAAGCACCATTTCAAACAATTGAAGAGCACCATTTCAAACAATTGAAAAGCAAAGGAAGTGATCTAAACAAGTAACTAAGAGCCCATGGATAAACATGGATAGAAAGGGTGCTAATACCTTCCCTTTCTATAATCTACTCCCCGAACCCAAGAAAACATCTCAAAGGTCTTTCCTGTGCTTTTTGGCCTTTCCTTAGGATAAAATAAAAAGTCGGGGGCGACTCTTGCTAAACCGAAACATTTGCGAACACAAACGCAAAACCTCAAGTCAGTTCTCCCACCGTATCACAGAACTAGCGACTCTGTTGGGGATAACTTTAAAAGTGGAGTAACCTTAGGGCTTAGATCACCTTTGCATGCTTATCTTGATTGCTTTGATTGCTTTACATTTGGTTCTCTGGTTTGGGCTTGAAATCCTCTACCCGGATTTGGGAAACATTCTTAGGTAAATAACAATACGTTGTGGAAACTGTGCGGGGTATATCGACATGGTTGAAGCAATAACTATATTAGTGCGACATATTTGTGAGTACCGATAGCCTTTGAGTCAATCAAAGAGAATACGAGGCCGCTGAGTGATGTCATGAAGCACTAATGAACTCTTAGAACCTTACTTGACCATCTTGGCCTTTTATTAGGGGTAGTGAGATGACCGACTTTGGTGCAGTCCGAAGTTGGTAGATACTCGATACTACACTCATTGAGGGTTGTTTTCTTGGAATATTTTGGTCGCCAGTTAAGTGGCTAAACCAAAACAATGAAAATAGAAAATAATCCAGTGATATTGAGCCCCTTAGAACCCGATTACTATTTATAGGACATGTTGAGCCAACTAACTTCAAGAGGGTACTTACCTATGAAACCTCATGCAAGCCTGAAACTAGGATCTTGTGTTACTTGCTTGTACATGTGCTTGTGCATACATCATGAACATCATAAAGCATCATATGCATCCACTAAACATTTCAAGGGTTTGGATCTTCATCTTTGTTCCTGTTTTGTAGGTCATGGAATCTCTTCGCAGAAAAATAATTCAAGTCAACCTTGTGAGGACCCCTCCTCAACTCAAGGAGCTTACTTCCAGGATTCCAGAGAATTCTCTCTTCAGTGAAAGACATGGTAGACTTCTCAACTTGGTCAACTCCAACATTGAAGAAGACATGGTGAAAGTTCTCTTCCAGTTCTTTGACCCCCTACACCACTGTTTCACATTCCCTGATTACCAACTAGTACCTACTTTGGAGGAATTTTCTCAACTCCTGAGAATTCCTATTCTCCATCAACTACCCTACAACGGTACGGAAAGAGAACCAAAGCCTGAAGATGTTGCTCAAGCCTTACACTTGCAACCATCTGATATCAAAGGACATTGGGAAACCAGAAGTGGTGTCAAGGGTTTCTTGGAAAAGTTTCTGTTTGAGAAGGCACAAGACTGCTGGAATTCTCTAGATCTACAAGCTTTTGAAGAGATTGTGGCACTCCTCATCTATGGGTTGGTCTTGTTCCCAAACCCTGATCAACTTATAGATGTGAATGCTGTCAAGATTTTCATATCTCGGAATCCTGTACCTACATTGCTTGGGGACATCCTACACTCATTTTACACACGAACAATGAGGAAAAAAAGGTGTTCTCATGTGTTGTACTCCTCTCCTAGCAAGGTGGTTTATTTCTCACCTTCCACAATCAGTTTTGAAGAATGAGCAGGGTTTAAGGTGGTCACAACGGTTGATGACCCTCACAAATTCTGATGTTCATTGGTGTTCTCGGTCCAGAGATAATGTCATCATCATTGATCGCTGTGGGGAATTCCCTAATGTCCCACTACTTGGCATTAGGGGAGGCATTACCTACAACCCTTGTTTAGCTCTAAGACAGTTTCGATATGCCCGGAGAGATGGTCCTCATGATATGCTGATTCCTGACTTGGTCTTTGACTTCGACAACGATGCACAAGGACTTAGACAAAGGTTCATCAGAGCTTGGAGGATGCCCAACAAGGTGGATAGTAAGACACTGGGGCACAAGAATTCCACCCCCCTTGAGCCTTATCTCAAGTGGGTACGAACCCACACCCAGAATCTTATGATGCCATATCCTCACATTCTCCCCGTGATCAAAGAGCCTGTTATGGAAGGAGAGGTTCCATACACCCTCCTACATCCAGACATGCCAACATCATTGGAAGAATTACAAAAGAGTTGGATCAAACTCAAAGAAGAACGAAATACTTTTGAAGCGAGCTTCTATGCCAGTGAGAAGAAGGTTTTGGAGCTTACCCGCCGACTTCATGAGGAGGAAACTCTCAACACTTACATCGCACCAAAGAGGATGCGCAATGTCTTTTTACATTAAGAATTTTGTAATATTTTGCCCATGGGGAACTTATGTACTAACAAATTTCTTCTTAATATGACGTGTGTTCTTTTTTGTTTGCAACAAATTTGAATTTATGAGTCCTTGAATGCATTACATGAATAACATATCATTCATCATATGCATAAACAAGTCTTCACACCAGGTTTCCTTATCTTTCTGCTGTTTATTTTAGCAAGATGGATTTGGAGCAGACAGTTAAAGATCTGCAAGCACAGAATTCACAATTCCAGCAACTCCTCATGACCTTAGCAAAGGGTCAAGAGAACCTTAAAGAACTGTTGGAGAAAGATAAAGAGAAAAAGAAGAAAAGACCTGGTGTAGTCATCATGGGAAGAAGGTTTGAAAGCAATGCTAGAAGAGTTCTCGAGTTCCCCTCAACGTCAGATGAAGGGGATGGTAAAGGAAAAGGAACAACGATGCATTCTGAATCTGAAGTTGAAGTTGAAGAAGAGGAAGAGGAAGAAGACGAAGATTACTCCGAACAACAATATCCCCCGGCGGATGTTAAATTTAAAAATCTTGAGGATCGGTTGGCAGCTATGGAATTGCAAAGGGTACCTGGTTTAGATTTCGAAGAACTAGGGTTGGTCGCTGGGATCGTCATTCCTCCCAAGTTCAAAGTCCCTACATTTGCTAAGTATGACGGTCTGTCCTGCCCAAAGATGCACCTGAGATCCTACGTCAGGAAGATCCAACCCCACTCATCTGATAAGGATCTTTGGGTCCATTTTTTCCAAGACAGTTTGTCAGGCACACAATTGGACTGGTTCTATCAGCTTGAGAGGTCTGAGGTTCATAACTGGGAAGACTTAGCTGCTGCTTTCTACCGACAATACCAATACAACGCTGATTTAACACCTACTCGTACTCAACTACAGAGTATGGGTATGGCTTCTAATGAGGGATTTAAAGAGTATGCATAGAAGTGGCGTGATCTGGCTGGAAGGGTGCAGCCACCATTGTCGGATAGAGAGCTGGTTGACATGTTTTTAAGGACCCTGTCTGGCCCTTTCTTCAATCATTTAATCGAGAGTTCCTCTGCAGGATTTACCGAATTAATTCTGACCGGCGAAAGGGTCGAGGCCGGCATTAAAAGTGGTAAGATTCAGAAAGATGCCTCCGCGTCCACTGCTATTAAGAAGACCTTCCCAGCTAAGAGGGAAGCTTCTGCTGTTTATTCTCAGAAAAGCCAAGGAAGAACCGAGCGCCGACCAACAGTAGGGGTAGTGATGATTCAAAACTCTTCAAATGATCAACCTCGCAGCAATCAACCAAGATCTAATCTGCAAAGGGTAGAAAGGCCACAACGACAGTTCACCCGAATCAACATGACACCGGCTCAAGTACTCCCTCATTTTCTAAAGCTGAATCTTACCAATTTGAAGGAAGCACCAAAGAACCCTAATACCTCTTCTCCATATTACCACTCCAATGCAAAATGTGCTTACCACTCTGACAGTGTAGGGCATGATACCAACAACTGTTGGGCTCTTAAGAACAAAATCCAAGACCTGATTGACGCCAAGGAGGTAAAATTCGATGCGCCCGAAAAGCCGAATGTGATTTCTGCCCCAATGCCCAAGCACGACCATAATGTTCATGCCGTTATGGAAGACCTTCATGTTACCAATGTTGCTGACCTTTTGACTCCGTTACCAGTGATTAAAGTGAATTTGCTGAGAGCTGGGATATTCCCAGGCTGTGGAAAAGACTGTTACTTTTGTTTAAACGTACGAGCTGACTGCCCAATGTTGAAATCAGGTATCCAACGCCTGATGGATACCCAAGAGATACTCTTCCAAAAGACTCCAGTTGATACCTTCACTCCTGTTACTCCTGCTACTTTTGCTACTTCAACCAATGACATTGCAATAATAACCATCTCCGACGATCTTCCCAAGGCTTGCAAAAGGCCTGTCAAGATTACGCCTAATCCTAAGTTTGTTCCGTTAAAAATCACCATGCCGAGGCCTGTCCCGTATCAATCTAACAAGACGATACCATGGAACTACGGAGGAGAAATCTTCTATCATGGTATCAAACAGATTGAATCAGTCCAAGAGAACTCTGATGATGAAACCCCTGATATAGGGAACATTGCAGGAACAAGCAAGATAACTCGCAGCGGTAGGATTTTCTCTCCAGAGATTTCTCCCCCTCGAGCAGTCTTCGGACCCTCGAAAGCTTCTGTGCCTGTTAAGCCATCTGTGCAAAGCCCGATAATTGAAGAATTAGATACTCCTGAAGTTAGACCCTCTATTGATGCTACCGATAAGGGTAATGGGATACTAGAAGCGCCTGTCAGGATGAAGTCTCAGACTGTGGTAATCCCCGAAACCACCCAGAAAGAGATGGAAGAAATCTTAAAAATAATCAAGAGGAGCGATTACGATGTCGTGGAATAGCTAGGGCAGACCCCTTCCAAAATCTCCATGTTGGCTCTTCTACTCTGCTCTGAGGCCCATGCTAAGGCCTTAATCAACATTTTAAAGACGACACACGTGCCTCAAGAAACTTCGGATGACGAGTTTCAAGAGTGCGTGGCCAGCCTTACTGCTGATAATGGTCTTGGTTTTTCCGATGCTGATTTGACCCCCAAGGGAAGGAAGCACAACGACGCACTTCATGTCTCAGTAGAATGCAGGGGAACCACACTTGCCCATGTCCTAGTTGATACCGGTTCATCCTTGAATGTGCTGCCGAAAAAAGCGTTAGACCGATTGGACTGCGAAGGATTGACCCTCAAACCCAGTAACATCGTTGTTAGAGCCTTCGACGGCTCTAATAGGATGGTTCATGGAGAGGTGGACATTCTTATCAAAGTGGGCACCGAGACCTTCAACTCTACCTTTTATGTGATGGACATCCGTCCCTCATATTTGTGCTTATTGGGAAGGCCATGGATCCACTATGCTGGGGCAGTTACCTCCTCTTTACACCAAATGCTAAAGTATCCTGTTCAGGGTAAGATTATAACGGTGCACGACGAGGAAGAGTACATGATAAGTCACCTCAACTCCTTCCTCTATGTGGAGTTGGATGGCGAATTCATAGAAACGCCTTTCCAACATTTTGAGGAAGTTTCTCCTGAGGTCGCAGTCGCGAAGACAACAATTGATGTGCCTATCGTTCCCAAGCATGTTTCTAGGATGGTGTTGTACCCCAAAATTTGCCCTCTCATGTTTTCAAAGGTCTTCCCTTACATGGTTGGTCACAAACACTTGCCTAACAAAAATAAAGTTTTTTTTGAAGATGAACAAAGTGTCTTTCGATTGGCATCTGGGAAAAGTCTTCGACTGGGTATCCAAAATCCTTCGATACAGGCTTGACTCACCAGTCTTCGATTGGGAATTTGGCACTCTTCGATCAGGCTTTGATTAGTAAGCTTCGATTAGGTGTTTGGAACCCTTCGATCAAGCTTTGGTTCGCAAGTCTTTGATTGAGCGCTGGACCCCCTTCGATCAAGTCAATTTCACAATGCTTCGACTATGCATTAACTACATCAGGCTTACCTTCGACTCACGAGGCAAGAATCTCCTACAAGTTTGTTTCGATTCACAAAGGAAAAGGCCCCTCAACTTGCCAGCACACCAGGCAAGAGGCTCATTCGAAGAACATGTAAATGACTCATTCGAAGAACATGTAAAGGTCCATTTGAAGAAGCATTCAAAGGGTCAATTCGAAGAACATTCAAAAGGTCCATTTGAAGAAGCATTCAGAAGGCCCATTCGAAGGGTACATAAGAAGTCCATTCGAAGGAGGCAATTCAAGACCAATCGAAGAGCATGGCCTGGAGGCACTCGAAAATCAAAGGTGTCCAGGTTCATTCAAGATTCCAAAGAGACATGAATATTTCAAAAAAGGAAATCTTTTAATATGTCTGATTCTTGTCTCATGGATTTAAAGGCCTGGTTAAATGGTTGTCCCTTGCCATTTTCGTGCACCCCCACACTCCTATAAATACGAGGCCAGTGACACATTACAAAAGGAGGAAAAAGGAAAAAAACACGAATAAGGAGAAAAAGAAAGAGACGAGGATTTGGAGATACACTGCCCACAAACTCACCAAAGGTTATCAACATTTTCATAAGTAATCCAAGCCAAAGCAGCCATTCAGCAAACATCTCCACACCCAGAGCCACAGATCATACATCTTTAATTGGTAAGGGTTTGCAAAACCAAAATTGCACCTTCATGACATTTAAATACACATTGCATATGTATTCTTGTTATTACTGATTATGTTGCATGTAAGCTAAAGCGCAAAGATGAGATTGTGCCATTGCTTGGGCACGATCTAAGTTTCTCCTTCAAATCTCAGGATAAAACAAACCCAGACCCAAATTCAGCAGATTCAAATTGAGGAAGGATTCGAATTGGGAGGAGATTCAAGTCAGGGGGGTAAAGTCCCCCCTGGATCTTTAACATTTGTCTCGTTTTGCAGGAAATATCTTCTCAGAATCTTGTTCAGAGCTTCGAAGCTTAGCAGCTTAGCTTCGAACTGGATCCAGGGTTCCCAGATCGAAGGATGACATATCCAGATCGAACACCCCCAAAGTGCAGCCCCTCATGCACCTTCGATCAAGCCTCTTCACTGGATCGAAAGACAACCCACACCTCTTTCAATCCAGGCCTCCAGAATTATACCTTTCTTGATTTACTGCCTGTTCCTTCGTTTTCATCTTTGTTTTGACTATTTTATTTCTTTTTTTAATCAACATAAAATCAATTAAAAAAAACCACAAAAACATTAAGCTAGTTTTTTCTATTAAATTAACTTTGTTAATTAATCATTTAATTATCTTAACATTTTCTCAAAACTAAAATTAAGAAGATTTAGATCATTTTCCCAAAATAAAATAAAACAACAAAAAGATTTTATTCTTAGGATTTTTAGAGGTTATTATCAGATTCGCGCACGTTTATTTTATTGTAATTGCCTACTGGTTTGTGATAGTTTAACTAAGACTTTTAAACTTTACTGCTTTATTCCCCCTATTTTAGACATGTAAATAATCCCCCTCCCCGAAGCCTTGTAATAGCGTAGGATTTACAATTCCCGCACTTTAAATTCCTGTACATATATTAACTGTTTAGATGTATGCTAACTAGGATTGCATGACAAGATCTGAAAACAAACGATAGAACACCTAAATATACAAAGATAATGTAACTGAAAAAAATAATACACTCGCACATGCCACTCTTAGGGTACGCCTCACTTGGTTTCCTCGAACGTGGTCATTGAGTATAGGAAGTCTTAGAGGTCGTCCTCTTGTCCAAAGATCATAGTTGCCTCGAAACGGTTGCCTCGGATAAAATGATCTAAGACATTAGGGTTACCGCTAAGGCATCCTAACATTGCTTTAGTGACCACACGTCCCTTAAATCGAATTGACCCAAAAACTCCAACGACGGTGCTACCTACTCCTCAATAGTGGGATAGCACTGTATAAAAGACACTTGCACAATTTAATTCCTTTTTGAGTAGGTAGATGTTCTTAAGTACTTGCTCATTTGAAAACAAAAACAAAACTTTTCACACTTACACTCTCTTTCAAACAAAAAATCTTTTCAAACTCACAAACACAATGAAAAGCAAACTTTTGAAAACATAGTGAGCAAGTACCTAAAAGCCTGTGGATAACCACGGAGAGAAAGGGTGCTAACACATTCCCTTTCTATAATCTACCTCCCGAACCCGAGAAACATCTCGAAAAGGAATTTTTCTGTGCTTTTGTCCTTTCCTTGTTGGATAAAATAAAAGACGGTGGCGACTCTTGCTTACCGCGACATTTTGCGAAAACAAACGCAAACGCGAACCAGCATTCCAAAACAGTCAGTTCTATTCCCACCGATCACAGAACTGGCGACTCTGTTGGGGACTATATAAGTGAGGTGTACCTTAGGATTAGATCACTTGTGTTTTCAATTGTATGCTTTGTATGCTTTAATTTTGTGGGCTTGTATCCGAGTTCTATAGATCCTAACCCGAATCTGGGGATACCCTTTAGGTAAGTAGCAATAAACTGTGAGGGATCTGTACGGCGTAGACCGATACGGATGAAGCAGTAGATACGTTGGTGTGGCACCTTAGTCTGTACCGATATCCCTTGTGTTGGAACGAGGAGAATATAGGTCTTCTAAGGAGTCATTAAGCACCAACTGACCTTAGAACCTTAAATTGACCAACTTGGCCATAGAACAGTAGCAGTATGCTACACTCATTGAGACTAAACTCTCGCGATGATTCCGGCCGCAAGAAAAGGTTTCTAAACTGGAATTATGACCGATTGAGGGTAGTCAGTGATATTGAGATCCTCTAGAACCCGGTTACTATTTTTAGGACAGGTCTGAACCAACTAAACTGAAAGAGGGTAATACCTAAACTCCATGCCAACCTAAACTTAAGGCTGTTTGTGTGACTTGTGTGCCTTCAAACTTGAACTACTTGCACATTCTTGTTATCTGACAACATGGGTTCCTTGCAGGTTTTGTTTACAGTCCTTATCCAATAATCTGGATTTATTGCAGGGCTTACTTACATCACCTCACACTTTTTCTTAAACGCATAGCATACGCATCATAACATCATGCCTTAATATTTCCTTAACCATTTCAAGGATCTCAAGGGTCTGTGATGCAGGTTATGGTAAATCAAATGTCTAGCAAGGGGCAAGGGGATTTATTTTCCTCTAGCCAATGCTGTCTAGAGATCAAAACATGATAACTTGAGTCAGGGGCTATGACCCACTCGATATGGTGAGCTTGACTCTTGTAGAAGGACTCTTAACGACACGAAGTTTCTTCAATCAAATCCTAACAGTTTCTTGTTTACCCCGCAAGATCCTTGAAAACATTGCATACATATAACATACATATCATTGCATTACAGGTACCATTACAGGTTTCTCATCTTCTCTACTGTTTATTTCAGCAATCATGTCTTCTGAAACACCTACTGATCAAGCCATCAAGGCTCTTCAAGCCCAGAATGCTCAGTTTCAGGAAATGTTCTTGAACTTGGCCAAGAGTCAACAAGATTTAAAGACTCTTATCTTGAAGGACAAGAAGAAGAAGAAGAAGAAGGTGGTCCTCTTGAATATGGGTCGCAGATTCGGGAACAATTTGCAACAGGAGACTGATTTGTCCCATTCATTTGGAGGGGGAGAGAATCAAGAGGAAAGAAAGGGTCCTAGCCCTGTGGTTTCTGACAATGACACAGACTTTGATGAAGACCAGTATCCTCCTGCTGAGGATAGATATAAGCAACTTGAAGACCGGATCAGTGCAATGGAAATTCAACAGATACCTGGCTTGGATTTAGGAGACATGGGTTTGGTTTCTGGAGTGGTCATCCCGCCAAAATTCAAAATCCCTACTTTTGCCCTGTATGATGGAGTCTCTTGCCCTAAGATGCACTTAAAGTCTTATGTCCTCAAGATTCAACCATACACAATTGATCTGAAGCTTTGGATCTATTTCTTCCAAGAAAGCCTAGTAGGGACTCAACTCGAATGGTTCTATCAATTGGAGAGTTCTCGCATCTACACCTAGGAGGATTTAGCTGCTGCTTTCTATAAGTAGTATCAGTACAATGCTGATCTTGCACCAACTCGTGTGCAATTGCAGAACATGACCATGGGTTCTAACGAGAGCTTCAAAGGATACACCCAAAAGTGGAGAGATCTGGCTGGTAGGGTGCAACCCCCTTTAATTGACAAGGAGCTGATTGTCATCTTCATGGGAACTTTGACAGGGCCTTTCTTCAAACACTTGATCGAAAGTTCTTCAGCCGGATTCACCGAGCTAATACTGACCGGCGAAAGGGTCGAAGCTGGCATCAAAAGTGGGAAGATTCAAGAAGAAACACCTTCTGATGCTCAGAAAAAGCCCTATAATGGGAAGAAAGAGTCTGATGCATTGATTGGTCAAAAGAGTCGTCATGATCAACATGTAGGGGCAACCCTGATCTCCGATCCCACGCCTGTTCAACAAAGACAGAACAATAGGCGTAGGGTAAGATATCAAGAAAGGCAGTATACCAACATCAACATGCCTTTGTCTCAAGCATTACAACATTTTCTGAAGTTAAAGCTAATCACGCTAAAGGATCCTCCTCAAAATCCCGATACTTCCTCTTCTAAGTATAATCCGAGTGTGAGATGTGCCTACCATTCTGACAGTCCTGGACATGACACCGACGATTGTTGGACTTTGAAGAACAAGATCCAAGACTTGATTGATGCCAAGGAGATCAAGTTTGACCCTCCTAAGACCCCAAATGTGATCACTGATCCTACGCCAAATCATTGAGAATGTCTTTGTTTCATTTGAATTTTCAAGTTGTAATTTCTTTTGTTATTCAAACAATTATCTATTGATGTCAAACTCTGTTTTATTAATGCATTGCATATGTTTGTCTTGAATTCATCCTTTCATTTTCATTACATTTAAACTATGCTTTTTACTCTCCTTATGACATTCAACTCTTGCTAAAAGTTACAAGCCTTTAGAGGGAGGATGACGAAACAATGCCATAATCTCATACAGTATGCTTTTGGACAGACCTTGCTGACGATGTACAGGCGTTTCTTTCAAATCCTAAACACTGGAGTTATAAGGAAGATAATCCCTAGTCAACCCCTTCGAGCCAAAGAAGTAGGAGTTTTCTGTTTTAAACACAAATTGAAACCTTTAATTTAAACCTGGGGCAGGGTAGTCTCTCAGTTAATTCAAAAGATGCGCATTGAAGTCGCAAAACTCTCAGTTCATAATACAACGAACGACATCAAAAGCATTCCTCTGGAATCAAAATACAGTGGTGGTTCCTTATCTCATAGGCAGTCAATCTCTCAAAGGAGAAAAGCCCACTGAGCCAAAACCTATAAAGGAGGCTTAAGAAAGCTGGGGCATCCCGCTGACTGTAATCTCGAAAATAGGAACAGTCAGGAAAAAATTAGGGATAACAAATCAAAAGAACGAGGTCATTACAAATCCTAGACAACATGAAAAATGTTGCAAAAAAAAATGATGACTGCCTTCCAAAATCCAACTTGTGTGAACCGTCACCAAAACGTCGTTCTAAATTCGAATAGAGTTTGACGCACAATTAACTGAGTTTAGGATTGAAGAACATCAAGAAGAGCGGGTGGGTACAAATATGCTTTGAGCCTTTATCCTTTGTTTCTTAAACTGTGAACTAAGCCACGTTACAACCCTTCAAAAGTCCTAATTGAAGCATGGGTTAGTTCAAAAGCATAATGTTGCAAAAGGTATCCTGACTCCTGTAAGGCTTTGCCCTAAATCTTGTGTTGAATTTGTCTTATAAAAAGTTTTCTGCTAAAAAACGCATTTTTCAAAACTTCGAGACAAGCATAAACTTTGCATTATTTGAATATCGTTGTTTGCACATGATTATTTGTTTGACAGCGAAGAAATTCATACAGTGAATGTTCGGAGGAACGAAAGCTCTCTCAGTGAGTAAAATCACTTCAAGTGGGATGACACTCCCGTGGAAAAAATCTCCTATCAGCAAAAGGGGAATTGATATGGTGTTGTCCAGTAAACCTGGGGCAGTCCAGTCAAGATTTCAACAAAACTTTCAAAGTTCAGTAAACCTGGGGCAATCCAGTCAAGATTTCAAGAAATCTCTCAATTGCAGGTTAACCTAGGGGCAAGTCTCCCTCACCATCACTTGGGGCATTAAAACGTCAATCTCAATAAAGGGTTACATACAGTCAAACATTTCCAGGAAGTGCCACAAACACTCGCTGCTAGGGGCAGTGACAAATCTCCCCAAAATCCTTCTCATAGGATGATTCCCCAGCAAGAGTTTAATCTCTGAAAACCTTTCCCCAGCTGAGACAATTTCAACGAAGTCGTCACCTCTCTAGCAGACCGGCAACAGGGTTTATTTCTCCAACAAATAGCAGAAATCCCCAGCTTGAGTTTGCCTCGCCGACTATTACAAATTAAAGGACCACAACTTCTCTTCCCCAGTAGACTACTCTACAATCCCCAACAAGTTACTATGAAACCTGGACCCGACCAGATGTCAGTTTAACTTTGACTCCCCAGTAGAGCAACGAACAACCGAGACTCCTGAACTTGTTCCCCAAGAATGAATCAATACTCTCCACAGAGTTCACAACTTTCCCCAACGGAGTTATCCTCAACAAAACAAGGATCCTCAGTGGAAACATTCTAAGCAAAGTTTGAAGACATACCTACTCTTCAACAGCAGTCCAGGATTTAATAACTCCCCAACACTTGTCAAGAATTTATTCTCCAAGACAAAATTACATTTCAATAACATTCGTAGCATATGCATACAAAATACATATAACATAAATCTTATTTATTTTGAGAACATCATTACACAATGCATACATCATGACATTGCATACAACTCACTCTTTACCTTTTCAGGAAAGATCGATCGACAGATAAAAGTCACCACCTTTTGGAGTAGCAGTCATCCAAGATTCCTTCATCATCCTGCTGAGGTAGAAGTCATCCAAGATTCCTTCACCATCCTGCTGAGGTAGTAGTCATCCAAGATTCCTTCACCATCCTGCTGAGGTAGTAGTCATCCAAGATTCCTTCATCATCCTGCTGAGGTAGTAGTCATCCAAGATTCCTTCACCATCCTGCTGAGGTAGAAGTCATCCAAGATTCCTTCACCATCCTGCTGAGGTAGTAGTCATCCAAGATTCCTTCACCATCCTGCTGAGGTAGTAGTCATCCAAGATTCCTTCATCATCCTGCTGTTGTAGTAGTCATCCAAGATTCCTTCATCATCCTACTGAGGTAGAAGTCATCCAAGATTCCTTCACCATCCCGTTGAGGTAGTAATCGTCCAAGATTCCTTCACCATCCTGCTGAGGTAGTAATCGTCCAAGATTCCTTCATCATCCTGCTGAGGTAGTAATCATCCAAGATTCCTTCATCATCCTACTGAGGTAGAAGTCATCCAAGATTCCTTCACCATCTTGCTGAGGTAGTAATCGTCCAAGATTCCTTCATCATCCTGCCGAGGTAGAAGTCATCCAAGATTCCTTCACCATCCTGCTGAGGTAGTAATCATCCAAGATTCCTTCATCATCCTGCTGAGGTAAAAGTCATCCAAGATTCCTTCACCATCCTGCTGAGGTAGTAGTCATCCAAGATTCCTTCACCATCCTGCTGAGGTAGTAGTCATCCAAGATTCCTTCACCATCCTGCTGAGGTAGTAATCGTCCAAGATTCCTTCACCATCCTGCTGAGGTAGTAATCGTCCAAGATTCCTTCACCATCCTGCTGAGGTAGTAATCGTCCAAGATTCCTTCACCATCCTGCTGAGGTAGTAGTCATCCAAGATTCCTTCATCATCCTGCTGAGGTAGAAGTCATCCAAGATTCCTTCACCATCCTGCTGAGGTAGTAGTCATCAAAGATTCCTTCATCATCCTGCTGTTGTAGTAGTCATCCAAGATTCCTTCATCATCCTGCTGAGGTAGAAGTCATCCAAAATTCCTTCATCATCCTGCTGTTGTAGTAGTCGTCCAAGATTCCTTCATCATCCTGCTGAGGTAGTAATCATCCAAGATTCCTTCATCATCTGTTTGGAGTAACAATCGTCTCAGATTCCTTCATCACACATCATTATCAAAAAAGACCTCCTCTGGTTAGATTTATTTCTTCCAGTTAATGACAGGCAATCAGAGACCTTCAAATAACAGTCCAGATACGATCCAGATTCAGATGTAATTCTGTCACTCATTCAAATACAGTCCAGCAATCGCCCCTGGATGGCATTTTTAAGCCCATCTCCAATGACTATCCATTACCTCTCCAAATGGCATCTTTAAGCCCATTCCCTACATAATCAACCAACACATCTTTGAGTACAAATTTCTGGGCACTCTAGTGTTCAATTATCTTCCACCTTAGGATCACGAAAGGCTCGAAAGCCAATCTATATCCTCAGGTTTAAGAAAATTGAACATGGGCAACTGTTGTACCCCAAAATTTTCCATCTCATGTTTCCAAAGGTCTTCCCTTACATGGTTGGTCACAAACACTTGCCTAACGAAAATAAAGTTTTTTTTGAAGATGAACAAAGTGTCTTTCGATTGGCATCTGGGAAAAGTCTTCGATTGGGTATCCAAAATCCTTCGATACAGGCTTGACTCACCAGTCTTCGATTGGGCATTTGGCACTCTTCGATCAGGCTTTGATTAGTAAGCTTCGATTAGGTGTTTTGAACCCTTCGATCAAGCTTTGGTTCGCAAGTCTTTGATTGAGCGCTGGACCCCCTTCGATCAAGTCAATTTCACAATGCTTCGACTATGCATTAACTACACCAGGCTTACCTTCGACTCACGAGGCAAGAATCTCCTACAAGTTTGTTTTGATTCACAAAGGAAAAGGCCCCTCAACTTGCCAGCACACCAGGCAAGAGGCTCATTTGAAGAACATGTAAATGACTCATTCGAAGAACATGTAAAGGTCCATTTGAAGAAGCATTCAAAGGGTCAATTCGAAGAACATTCAAAAGGTCCATTTGAAGAAGCATTCAGAAGGCCCATTCGAAGGGTACATAAGAAGTCCATTCGAAGGAGGCAATTCAAGACCAATCGAAGAGCATGGCCTGGAGGCACTCGAAAATCAAAGGTGTCCAGGTTCATTCAAGATTCCAAAGAGACATGAATATTTCAAAAAAGGAAATCTTTTAATATGTTTGATTCTTGTCACATGGCTTTAAAGGCCTGGTTAAATGGTTGTCCCTTGCCATTTTCGTGCACCCCCACAGTCCTATAAATATGAGGCCAGTGACACATTACAAAAGGAGGAAAAAGAAAAAAAAAACGAAAAAGGAGAAAAAGAAAGAGACGAGGATTTGGAGATACACTGCCCACAAACTCACCAAAGGTTATCAACATTTTCATAAGTAATCCAAGCCAAAGCAGCCATTCAGCAAACATCTCCACACCCAGAGCCACAAATCGTACATCTTTAATTGGTAAGGGTTTGCAAAACCAAAATTGCACCTTCATGACATTTAAAAACACATTGCATATGTATTCTTGTTATTAATGATTATGTTGCATGTAAGCTAAAGCGCAAAGATGAGATCGTGCCATTGCTTGGGCACGATCTAAGTTTCTCCTTCAAATCTCAGGATAAAACAAACCCAGACCCAGATTCAGCAGATTCAAATTGAGGAAGGATTCGAATTGGGAGGAGATTCGAGTCAGGGGGTAAAGTCCCCCCTGGATCTTTAACATTTGTCTCGTTTTGCAGGAAATATCTTCTCAGAATCTTGTTCAGAGCTTCGAAGCTTAGCAGCTTAGCTTCGAACTGGATCCAGGGTTCCCAGATCGAAGGATGACATATCCAGATCGAACACCCCCAAAGTGCAGCCCCTCATGCACCTTCGACCAAGCCTCTTCACTGGATCGAAAGACAACCCACACCTCTTTCGATCCAGGCCTCCAGAATTATACCTTTCTTGATTTACTGCCTGTTCCTTCGATTTCATCTTTGTTTTGACTATTTTATTTCTTTTTTTTAATCAACATAAAATCAATTAAAAAAAAACCACAAAAACATTAGGCTAGTTTTTTCTATTAAATTAACTTTGTTAATTAATCATTTAATTATCTTAACATTTTCTCAAAACTAAAATTAAGAAGATTTAGATCATTTTCCCAAAATAAAATAAAACAACAAAAAGATTTTATTCTTAGGATTTTTAGAGGTTATTTTCAGATTCGCGCACGTTTATTTTATTGTAATTGCCTACTGGTTTGTGATAGTTTAACTAAGACTTTTACACTTTACTGCTTTATTCCCCCAATTTTAGACATGTAAATAATCCCCCTCCCCGAAGCCTTGTAATAGCGTAGGATTTACAATTCCCGCACTTTAAATTCCTGTACATATATTAACTGTTTAGATGTATGCTAACTAGGATTGCATGACAAGATCTGAAAACAAACGGTAGAACACCTAAATATACAAAGATAATGTAACTGGAAAAAATAATACACTCGCACATGCCACTCTTAGGGTACGCCTCACTTGGTTGCCTTGAACGTGGTCATTGAGTATAGGAAGTCTTAGAGGTCGTCCTCTTGTCCAAAGATCATAGTTGCCTCGAAACGGTTGCCTCGGATAAAATGATCTAAGACATTAGGGTTACCGCTAAGGCATCCTAACATTGCTTTAGTGACCACACGTCCCTTAAATCGAATTGACCCAAAAACTCCAACGACGGTGCTACCTACTCCTCAATAGTGGGATAGCACTGTCTAAAGGATACTTGCACAGTTTAATTCCTTTTTGAGTAGGTAGATGTTCTTAAGTACTTGCTCTTTTGAAAACAAAAACAAAACTTTTCGCACTTACACTCTCTTTCAAACAAAAACTCTTTTCAAACTCACAAACACAAAGAAAAGCAAACTTTTGAAAACCTAGTGAGCAAGTACCTAAGAGCCTGTGGATAACCACGGATAGAAAGGGTGCTAACACCTTCCCTTTCTATAATCTACCTCCCGAACCCGAGAAACATCTCGAAAAGGAATTTTTCTGTGCTTTTGTCCTTTCCTTGTTAGATAAAATAAAAGACGGTGGCAACTCTTGCTTACCGTGAAATTTTGTGAAAACAAACGCAAACGCGAACCAACATTCCAAAACAGTCAGTTCTATTCCCACCGATCACAGATGGCATCTCTCAAGGATGCAGAGGATGTAATCCAAGAAGGAAGGAGTACAGTGTGGGGGAAACTACCTGATTTTCCTCACAAGATAGACAAGTTCGGACTAGGTTTTACTGCTGCTGGCCAGAAAGCTATGCGTCGCTCCAAGGCTGGAGGACCACTCGTAAAAATCACTCACCATGGAATTAATGCCATAGAAGATGATGATGAAGAAGACAACTTTGAAGATTGGATCTTTCCAACCATCGAAGGAGGATTAAGCAACTGGGAAGCAAAGGATTTTATTCCCATCACTTTCATCAACCAGTAATTTATCTTTGAACAATTTCCTATTTTGGTCTGTAATAACTAAACAATTCGTACACTATTTTCACCTTATGCCTTGCCCGGGGCATATAGGTCCATTTGTAAGGGCTTGATTTTCTTCATTATCATATGCCATGTTTTAATGAATCATTGGACGTTTTCATCTATAAACTGTTGTGTTCATTTTATTTCCTTTTGCATCTTGTTTTGTTTAAGGCTGGCTATCCCTTACACACACCCACACTCACAAATGCAGGTACCCATCCACTCCAGATTCCATGGGTGACTATTCTGCTTTAGCCTTCGGTGACTCTGGATTTGGTCAATCATGCTGAGTACGAAGTTGACGAAGACTGTGAAGTACCGGGAGAGTTAGCCAGACTTTTGCAACAAGAAGAGAGGGCTATTCTGCCCCATGAAGAGTTGCTAGAGACCATCAACTTGGGAACAGAGGAAGACAAGAAAGAGGTTAAGGTGGGTGCCAACCTGGAACCAGGTGTCAAAGAGCACTTAGTGCAGTTGTTGAACGAATATGTTGAGATCTTTGCCTGGTCCTATGAAGACATGCCGGGATTAGACACATATATCTTGGTTCACCGTCTCCCTACAAGAGAAGACTGTCCACCGATCAAGCAAAAGGTCCACCGAATGAGGCCCGACATGTCTGAGAAGATCAAAGCTGAGGTAATGAAGCAATTCAACGCTGGCTTTCTTGATGTTACTTCCTATCCACAAATGATTGCTAACATTGTGCCCGTACCTAAGAAGGATGGCAAAGTTAGAATGTGTGTGGACTATCGGGATTTAAACAGGGCTAGCCCTAAAGACGATTTTCCACTACCACACATTTACATCTTGGTTGACAACACAACTCAACACAAGGTATTTTCCTTCATGGATGGATTCTCGGGATACAACCAGATCAAAATGACCCCCGAAGACATGGAAAAAACTACTTTTGTCACGCAGTGGGGTAACTTCTGCTACAAAGTGATGCCATTCGGACTGAAGAATTCCGGGGCAACCTATCAACGCGCCATGGTAGCTTTGTTTCATGATATGATACATCATGAGATCGAAGCCTATGTAGACGACATGATATCCCGATCACAAACAGAAGAAGAACACCTTGATCATCTGCAAAAGCTGTTTGTCAGGTTGAAGGAGTATAAGCTCAGACTGAACCCAAGCAAGTGCACTTTTGGAGTTAGGTCTAGTAAAATTTTGGGATTTATCGTCAACAACAAAGGCATTGAGGTTGATCCTGCTAAAGTCAAAGCTATACAAGAAATGCCTGCCCCCCACACTGAAAAGGAGGTTAGAGGTTTCTTGGGACGCTTAAACTATATCGCAAGGTTCATCTCTCACCTAACATCTACCTGTGAGCCAATCTTCAAGCTGTTGAAGAAAGACCAGGTAGTTGAATGGAACAATGATTGTCAAGTTGCTTTTGATAAAATCAAGGAGTATTTACTGGAACCTCTTATCTTGATGCCACCCGTCGAAGGAAGGTCGTTAATCATGTATCTGACTGTTTTGGATAACTCAATGGGGTGCGTACTGGGCCGACATGACGAGTATAGCCGAAAAGAGCATGCTATTTATTACCTTAGCAAAAAGTTTACCGACTGTGAGACTCGCTACTCACTGCTCGAGAAAACTTGCTGCGCTTTGGTATGCGCTGCTCACCGGCTAAGGCAGTATATGTTGACTCATACCACTTTGCTGATTTCCAAGATGGATCCGATCAAGTATATCTTTGAGAATCCTGCTTTATCTGGAAGAATCGCTAGATGGAAAATGATCCTGACTGAGTATGATATCCAGTATACTACCCAAAAAGATATAAAGGGGAGTGTACTAGATGACCATCTAGCTCATCAAGCTGTCGAAGATTACCAATCTATGAGATTCGACTTCCCTGACGAGGACATCATGACATTGGATAACATTGAAGGTAACAGACCGTATGATGGACCTGAACAAGGATCCCGATGGACCCTGTACTTCGATGGTGCTTCAAATGCACTCGACAAAGGTATCGGTGCGATACTCATTTCTCTGGAAGGTTGCCATACACCCTTCACTGCCCGACTTTGCTTCAGCTGTACCAACAACATGGCTGAATATGAAGCTTGCATCTTTGGTCTCAAGGCTTCTATAGACTTGGGAATCAAATCTTTGGTCGTATTTGGGGACTCGGCTTTGGTTATCAGTAAAGTCAAAGGAGAATGGGACACTAAACATCCTAATCTTATCCCATACAAAGAACATGTCTTGACATTGTTGCCTCATTTCGAGCAGATTACTTTCGAGCACTTCACGCGAGAAGAAAACCAGCTAGCAGATGCTCTGGCTACAATGTCTTCCATGTTTAAACTCAACTGGGATAACGAGGCTCCCTAAATCACCATCAAGCGAATGGATGAACCTGCGCACTGTCATGAGATTAATACCGAAGTAGTAGTGGAACAACCCTGGTTTCATGAAATCAAAAGGTATCTCCAGACTAGAGAATATCCTGAAGGAGCTTCAGTCAATGGTAAAAAGTTCTTAAGGAGATTTGCTGCCAAGTTCTTCCTAAGCAATGGCATCCTTTATAAGCGCAGCCACGATTGTGTTCTACTTCGTTGTGTGGACAAGGTTGAAGCAGAGTTGATCATGACTGAAATACATAGTGGCACATTTGGCACCCACTTAAGCGGACATACGATGGCTAAAAAGATTCTAAGGGCAGGCTACTACCGGTCTACCATGGAAGCTGATTGTCATCAACATTCCCGTACTTGCCACAAATGCCAAGTCTATGCTGACAAGGTACATATTCCTCCTGTTCCTCTCAACGTTCTGACAGCTCCTTGGCCATTCGCAATGTGGGGCATTGACATGATTGGAGAGATCAAGCCTACGACATCCAATGGACATCGCTTCATCTTGGTCGCTATTGATTATTTTACCAAGTGGGTCGAAGCAGCTTCCTACGCCTCTATTACAAAGAATGTGATTTCCCGCTTCATCAAGCAGAACCTCATATGCCAGTATGGTGTCCCCGACAGGATCATCACAAACAACGGTACAAATTTGAACAACACTATGATCACCGCTCTGTGCGAGCAGTTCAAGATTTATCATCACAATTTATCTCCCTATCAGCCGAAGATGAACGGTGTTGTTGAAGCCGCGAACAAAAATATCAAGAAGATCATTCAAAAGATGACAGTCACCTACAAGGACTGGCATGAGATGTTACCGTTTGCTCTGCATGGGTATCGTACCATGACGCGTACTTCAACATGGGTAACCCCCTTTTCTTTGGTATATGGCATGGAAGCTGTTTTACCTATGGAAGTTCAGATCCCCTCCTTGAGGATTATGAAGGATGCCGGTTTGAGTGAAGACGATTGGATTCAGACCCGGCTTGATCAACTTAACTTGATCGACGAGAAACGACTTACTGCTGTTTGTCATGGTCAGACGTATCAAAAACGGATGATCAAGGCTTTCAACAAGAAAGTCAGGCGTCAGGTATATCAAGTCGGAGATCTTGTAATCAAGCGGATCATCTTGCTGCAAATCGATCCCAGGGGCTAGTGGACTCCTACTTACGAAGGACCATTTGTGATCAAGAGCATTTTTTCTGGTGGGGCAATGATTCTGACCACCATGGATGGCGACGACTTGCTGCACCCTGCGAATGCAGACATAGTCAAAAGATACTACACATAAAACGACCCGACAAGTCGAAAACCCGAAAGGGAGAATTGGGCAAAAATGGGCATCCCGGTGAATCGAAAACCCGAAAGGGAGATTCAGGAAAAAATTAGGGGTTAACAAAAAAATATGTACACCCGGAAAGTTGAAAACCCGGAAGGGCGACTTGGGAAAAAAAGGGTTTCCCGGTGGATCGAAAACCCGAAAGGGCGGTCCAGGCTAAAGTTAGGGAATTAAAGCGTATGACTATGTCTCGTCGGATCACTTTAAGAATAATCTCTTCACCAACAAGCTCCAAGCTTCTGATCAATCCAATCATCGGCAGACGAAGCAGCGAATGGACAAGATACTCAGAGTTGTGAAGGCTATAGCAGAATGGGAACCCCATGGAACTGTTACACATAGCCATCTTTCTTTTTGTATAAATTTTTTTCAATTTTTTGACAACATTCTCTTACTAGGATGTCTGTTTCCTTTGTACAAAGGTACTTACGAAAGTTAATACAAAGATACTTCAAAGTGCAGAAATTTGCTTGCCTTTCTTTCTTTTTACACTTATGTTTTATTTGAAAACGTCCAAGGTTTTGTTAAATAGGCATATGCATTTGAATATAATCACTGCTTACAAATAAAACGAAATTGAGAAAGGATAATTACTGGTAGGTTGAAGGTGTAGGGAGATATCTTTGTGCTATTCCAGAAGAAATCCCCTACAGTACATCATTCAGATCCTCAACAAAGCTAAAACCTTGAAGTATACACCCCTAGCGGACTTAAATTTTCAAGATCCCCAACGGAGCCAGCGTGTTCTAAACTTTATCCCCCAGCGGAGTTAAGTTTCAGAATTCCCATCAGAGTTAAATATCCGAACTCCCGATCCCCAGTGGAGCCCGAAAACCCTGAAATACCTATTCCCCAGCAAATTCAAAACTATCAAACCCCGGTGGGAACCGTTCAACTTCCCCCAATTTCCCCAACAGGTTATCTTAAAAGTCTGAGAACCAAGCTGATAACAGTTAACTTCTTTGTCCTATCCCCGACTAGGATGATTCCCCAACAGTTTGGCATACAACCCAAAGCTCCTGATTTCCCCGGCCGAGTAAACATTCTCCCCACATAGTTATTTCCCAGTAAATCGAAGATTCTCGGTCTCGTTTCTTCAGCAGAAGCCTCCCAGGTTTTAATTCCCCAGTAGAGATTTTTAGAGTTTTCCTTATATCCTAGGAAAGTCATGAAGGATTCTCATTCCCCGCAGAAGTTGTCGAAGCTCTTGTTAATCCCCGCAAGTCGCCAAGGGTTCTCAATCCCCAGCAGTGGTCCCAGGATTTCTCATTCTCAACTTTCAGAATTCTTTAATCCCCAAGCAGTCAGCAAGGATTTCTCATCTTCAACAATCAAAGATTTTTGAATCCTCAGCATCGGTCAAGGGTTTACTTTCTCCGGCATCAGTAAATGATTTCATATCTCCATTTATCAAGGATTTATTTTCCTCCGCAAGATGGCTACTCAGCTTACATGCACATACATTACATTTATATATCATGAACGTTTATAGAACACATTTTATTGCATCATACATGGCATGCAACATAACTTTGTGTTTTAGCTAACATTCTACCCTTTCAGGATAAAATTAAAAGCTACCTTTAACAAATGTTCAAAGATTTCAGATACAGTACGGATACACTCCAAGACATAGAAGTCATTCTTCTACTCATTCAAATCTCTTATTCAGATACAGTATGGATACACCCTAGATACGGTGGTCATTCTATTACTTATTCAGAATTTCAAGTCAAGATACAGTATGGATACACCCCAGACACGACAATCATTCTATTACTCATTCAGACCTCAGCAATCAGATACAGACTAGATACGCTCCAGATACGGAAGCCTTTCTATCTCTCATTCAGATTCAATTATCAACTTCAAGTTCAGATACGCTCCAAACACGGATGCCATTCTGGCCCTTACACCAGAAGTTTGATTCTCCCCAGTGCAGTCGCCACAGAAGTCATTCTGTCACTTATTCAGATCCCAGTTACAGTTTCAGATACACTCCAGACACGAAAGTCATTCTGCTACTCACACAGATCTCAACTTCAGATACAGTCCAGATACGCTCCAGACACGGTTGCCATTCAGCCACTCATTCAGAACTTATCCTCAGCACCTAGATGCTCCGTATACAGATGTTTCTCTGTTTCCCATTCAGAATACAGATACACTCCAGACACGGCAGTCATTCTGATATTCAAAGATCAGATACATTTATAGCTCAGATACGCTCCAGACACGGATGCCATTCTTTTGCTCATACAGACTCAGTCTCCAGATACAGTTCAAATGCATTCCAGACACGAATACCATTTTGGTGCTCATTCTTCTGACCTACAACATTGCAGTTCAACAAACATTCTTGGATGGAATCTTTAAGCCCATCTCCAGCAATATTCTACCATCTCCAAATGGCATCTTTAAGCCTATTCCCTCAATAATATTTTGACGAGTGCAAATTTACAGGCACTCTAGTGTCCAATCCTCTTTTACCTTCGAGTCACGAAAGGCAAAACTTGCCAATCTAACTCTTCAGGTTCAAGAAGATTGAACAGGGGCAACTGTTGTACCCCAAAATTTTCCCTCTCATTTTATCAACATTTTCTCATCACAAGACTCTTGGAACTCAAGACCACGCTAGGGTTTGCTCTGCTCAAAACACCTCCTTGCATTGTTGACTTAAATTAGGGTTTGAGTTTGCACAAGGATATTTTGACCTACAATGCCCAAAGTGACTTTCATACTTCATGTTGGACTCATAAGTTTTCCCATACCAAGTTTCAAGCCTTGAATCAAATTTTTGTCCAGTCAATTGGACAGTTGACCTGAAAATCAGCTGTATTAGGGAAAAAGTCAACAGTGGCCAATTGACAGTCAAACCTCATGAATTTTGACCCATATCAACATTATGAACTCATATGAACCATTTGATAAAGTTTGGACCACAATTCCACAAGAAATTTGATCAGATCACCAAAAGGGCAAAATGGTCATTTTTAGGGTTTTGACTGTACAAAGGCAATTTTTGACTGTTTGACCTAGCCAATGGAAAATCAGGCTCAACCATGGACTCAAGGACTCAATGACATTATCTTGACCCATTCAACAAGTTCAAAAGATCTCAAATGCATAGGATTGGCAGATGAATTTTTCAGTCAATTGATCAAAATTTGACTATACACTGAAAAGTCAAACTTTGACTTTTTGGTCAAAATCAAGTGCCAAGGGTCATTTTTCATCAAGATATGTCAAATTATGAAACTTGTTCATCAAGAAACCCAAAATTGCAAATTAGGGTTTGAAATTGAAAATTTTCATAACTTAGAAATTTTCTAAGTTATGAAATTTTCTTAATTTTTCTTAATTTTGTCCCATATTTTCACCAAGATGAAAATGGATTCAAACAAAACTTACAACATGAAAGTTGTATTCCTCCACAAAGTCTACAACTTTGTTTCACAAAGTTTCCTCAAAAGAGGCTTGTATCTCAAGTTATGAGTTTTGGAACAAGGGTCCCTAAAACTTTTAACTTAGAGAAATTTTGCCCTAGTTTAGGCATGATTTTGACCCATCTTCTTGGCCATTTTTCACATAGTTCCACTTGGAGTATCAATTTGAATTTCAAATATTGATTATAGTACATGTTGCAAGCTTTCCAAATTGTCCAAGAACTCCTCAAACACATTTGTGGTTAGGGAGAATCGAATGCTTGAAGTTGGCAAAAACTCACTTTGTAACCATGGCCAATACATGTTCATACAAGTTGCAAAATCTGACCAAACTAGCTTTGTACTTAATTACAGGCCTCTAAACCAATTTACACTAAAAAATTGAATGCAAATACATTGGACATTAGTGTTATTTTGATCATTAGAGCTTGGCACAATAAATAATTCCATTTTGAGCATAAAGATAACACTTCCATTTACATAAAGCATGATTTATGTCAAGTTTCATTTCTTGAGCCATACACCAAGCCCTTTGCTGCAAACAAGGCTCCCTAATGTCAGGAAAAGTTCAACAACTTTGTGCAGCTAGGTTACAAGCCCGTACAACCCTTGCATTGCCAACTCTCACTTTTTACTTCAAAACCAAGTCATTGTGCCAAAAGGACATAACTCACATATCTGATAAAATCAACTGAAGCCAATATTTCAAACAAGTTTCTCACATTACACTAAGCCAGAAACACGAGCTCACCACCTCTCAAACATCCTTGTACACCAAAAACCCCATTTTCTGCCAAAACAGGGCAGGACCTGCAAATCACAAGCCAAATCACAATTCCACTCGTGCGTTTTGCTTACAATCAATTCCAATACCTTCCATTCAACTCACTCAATCTATCCCAAACCTCCATTGCCAACTGTAACTCCATTTACAGTGTTCACCATTTTCGTTTCAAGCTTATGTAGGTTGACTTCTAGAGGTTGATTCAGGGACATTCAAAACAAACTAAGCATTGGGAAAGGTCCAGGGAACATCAAGCAAGCTCAAAAGAACCTCAGGCCTCATTGAAAGTTGCTGCATTGTCCAACTCGAATCCAACTGAAACAGGTTTTTCATCAACTTCCATCTCTCTATTTAGGGACATTTAGCTTTAGGTTTGTGAATGAAAGATGTAGTACTCATTGCCCTGAAAACATACATATGCTCAGTTTTCATTTATATTAAGTGTGCTAGGAGAATTTCATCCATGGACATGCTGAAAAAGTTAGGTTAGATTTTAAGGCCAGAGAAATTCTCTCTGGTCTTTGAGAGTTAGATTTAATGCTTTATATGGTTAGATTCATATTTAAATTCTCTACAAGTTTGATGTTGTGAGTTTTGGCAAAAAGTCACGTTTCCAGGATGTTCAAAGATGGATACAGGGCGCGCATTTTCTGTTGTCACAAGGAAGAAGATGAAGTAGCTGGGCCGGGCCTGGCTATTTCTACTTTTTGCACCCCTATGCTTGCTTTTCACACCCCCTGACCCAACTTCTTGTATTTTTATTATTTTTGCATTTGAATTGCATTCCTGACTTTATTATTTTATCTCCAAACATAAAAAATACTTAAAAAATGTTTTTCATAATTTCTTACATTTATTTGGTATTTATTTTAATTTTTTCCAATATAAAAAACATTTTAATACCTTTTTCTTATTTGTTTAAATCTAAAAATAATGTAAATAATACTTTTATTTTCATTTCTTATTTTTATTCACATTGAAAATATTTTCTTGAATATATTTTATTTTTGTAAATATATTATTTTATTTTATGCATCCTTAATATATTTAATATATATATATATATATATATATATATATATATATATATATATATATATATATATATATATATATATATATATATATATATATATATATATATATATATATATATATATATATATATATATATATATATATATATATATATATATATATATATATATATATATTATTTTATTAAAAACATAGAATAAAAATACAAAAATAGTACATTTTTATTTTTATTGTTATTTTATACTAAAAAACACTTTTTTTCAATATATTTTTATTTTTGTACATATTAATATATTTTTGTATATAAATAATATAATATTATTTTCTTTAAGGAAAATTAGGGTTTACCCCTTTATTAAATAAAATCAACCTTTTTTTTATTTTAATTATTTACACCTTTCTTTACATTAAAAATACTTTACATACATAAAAAACTCTTTTTTTGCATAAATACATTTTATTTAACATTTATTTATTGTGTTTATTTAAATATTGTACATTTAAATATTATGCATTGTAAATTCAATTTGGTTGTAATAATTTAGGGTTTTATATTTCTTGCAAAATAATCCCCTATTCAAAAATTGTACCCCCTCCCTATATCAAAGTTGTAATAGCTTAGATTTATTTTTACGCACTTAATGCTTTCAATTATGCCATGATTAGAGAATTAGGGTTTGTATGCAAAATCAAAACCAACAAATAGTTTGACCTAATCAAAGACAAAAATGCATGAAAAACAAACACAATGCACACTTGCACCCCTAGGGTTACAATCCACTTGTTGCCTTCAAAAATGGGCCATGATATGCATGTTAAGTACTTTGGCAAAACAAAAACAAAACAAAAGATCATAGTCCCTCGATGACGCTATCTGAGTTACCTAAACAAAAATGATCAAGTCCCTTAAGAAAATTTCCAAAAATACTTGACACAATTGCTATCATGGTCTACACGATGACCCACGCCTGTCCCGTTTAACATCCTAACACAAGATTTCTCACCAAATACAATGGTGAAACAACACTGTTAAAAGGGTTAAAAACATAAGAAAGATCTTTGAGTAAAATATGGTAGATAACTCTTAGTTACTTGATCAAAATCTTGCAAAAACATCCTTGCTATTTTCAAAACACACTTCACAACACAATTTCAAAATCCAACTTTCAAACATTGAAAAACTTTTCAAAAGACAAAAACACCTTTGTATACATTCAAATGAGAATCATTACAAAGGTTGCCACGACGATGGCATCTTTTCAAAACATCTTTCAAAACCACACAAAGCACCATTTCAAACAATTGAAGAGCACCATTTCAAACAATTGAAAATCAAAGAAAGTAATCTAAACAAGTAACTAAGAGCCCATGGATAACCATGGATAGAAAGGGTGCTAATACCTTCCCTTTCTATAATCTACTCCCTGAACCCAAGAAAACATCTCAAAGGTCTTTCTTGTGCTTTTTGGCCTTTCCTTAGGATAAAATAAAAATTTGGTGGCGACTCTTGCTAAACCGAAACATTTGCGAACACAAACGCAAAACCTCAAGTCAGTTCTCCCACCGTATCACAGCTATGTTGCTAGCTTAACGACTGACAATGGATTAGTTTTTTCTGATGATGACCTGACTCCGGAGGGGAGAAAGCATAACAGGGCCCTGTATGTCTCCATTGAATGCATGGGCACTATGTTGGCTCATGTGTTAGTTGGTACTGGCTCTTCTCTGAATGTTCTGCCAAAGGGCGCTCTTGACAGACTGGATTGTGATGGGGTTGTGCTGAAACCTAGCAACATCATAGTTTGAGCCTTTGACGGATAAAAAATAATGGTACATGGAGAAGTGGATCTTCCTATCAAAGTAGGTTCACAGATCTTTGAATCCACCTTTTATGTAATGGACATCCGACCAGCTTATTCTTGTCTATTGGGACGCCCCTGGATCTATGGGGCAGGTGCTGTTACCTCCACTTTGCACCAGAAATTAAAATATCCTGTGAAAGGGAATATTGTTACTGTCTGCGAAGAGGAGGAGTACATGGTCAGCCACCTGAATTCATTCCGATACGTAGAGATGGATGGAGAATTGATAGAGACTCCCTGCCAATATTTTGAAGTGATTTCCTCTACTACTGTTGAAGATGTTTTTTCCATTCCAAAGACTATTAGGGGTCCACACAAGATGGCTTCTTTGAAAGATGCCAAAGAAACTATAGAAGGAGGTGATTATACTGTTTCGGGTCAGCTTCCTGACATCCCTTATAAATTTGATAAGTTTGGTTTGGGCTTTACTGCAGAGGGTCAGAGGGTTATTCGTCGCGCTTGTGCTGGAAGACCTCCATTCCATATTAGCAATAACAGAGTCAACACTATAGAGGATACAGACAGTGATGGTGATTTCGAACGCTGGATATTCCCAACCATTGATGATGGACTCGATAATTGGAAAGCAGAAGACATTTTCCTTATCTTCTTCAGCCAGGAGTAATAGCTATTTCTGTTTTATTGCTTTAAGAAGTTTGATTATGTAATTTCTTTTAAAACAATGACTTTAAACCTTGCGTCTTTCCCAGGACACAATGGTTCATTTGTTAAGGGTTGTCATTTCATATGTCATATTTTCATTTACTGAAAACATTGGACGTTTTGCATTCAAATTTTGCGCTCTCTGTCTTTCTTTTACTTTATTTCACTTTCAAATATCTATGTGTTCTTACACACACCCACACACTACATTGCAGATCCCCATCCACTCTGGATCTTATTGATAACGATTATGCTATTGCCGCTTACGAATTTGAAAATCCAATCTACCAAATCGAGGACGAAGGTGAGGAAGATTGTGAAATACCTGGAGAACTGGCCAGATTCTTGATACAAGAAGAAAGGGCTATCCAACCACATGAAGAGCTAGTTGAAGTGGTGAACTTGGGTTCTGAAACAAACATGAAAGAGGTCAAGATAGGTGCCAACTTAGATGGAAAGTTCAAGAACAAATTGATTCAAATGTTGCACGACTATGTTGAGGTATTTACTTGGTCATACGAAGACATGCTAGGGCTCGATGCTGATATTGTGGTTCATCGCCTGCCAATGAAAGAGGGTTGTTCTTCGATTAAGCAGAAGGTTCATCACATGCGTCCTGAGATGTCAGAGAAAATTAAGGCTGGGTTTATGAAATAATTCAATGCAGGGTTCTTAGCAGTGACGTCATATCCTTAATGGGTTGCTAATGTTGTTCCGGTACCAAAGAAATATGGCAAGGTACATAGGTGTGTAGATTACAGGGATCTGAATAAGGCAATCCCTAAAGATGACTTCCCACTTCTACATATTGATGTTCTGGTCGACAACACTGCTCAGCATAAGGTATTCTCCTTCATGGATGGTTTCTCGGGTTACAATCAGATCAAGATGGCGCCTAAAGACATGGAGAAAACTACCTTTGTCACACAGTGGGGTACTTTCTGTTACAAGTTAATGCCTTTTGGGTTGAAGAACGCTGAGGCAACTTATCAACGGGCCATGGTAGCTTTATTTCATGACATGATTCATCACGAGATAAAAGTTTATATTGACGAGATGATAGCCAGATCACATACTGAAGAAGAACATCTTGATCATCTGCATAAGATATTTGAAAGGCTGAAGAAGTACAAACTAAGGCTAAATCCGAACAAATTCACTTTTGGGGTGAGGTCTGGAAAACACCTAGGTTTCGTTGTTAGTGGTAAAGGTATTGAAGTTAATCCCGAAAAAGTTAAATCTATTCAAGAAATGTCGGCTCCCCGCACTGAGAAGGAAGTCAGAGGTTTCTTAGGATGACTGAATTACATTGCCCGATTCATTTCTCATTTGACTGCTACCTATGAGACAATCTTCAAGTTGCTGAAGAAAGATTAAGTAGTAAAATGGAACAACGATTGTCAAATATCTTATGATAAAATCAAGGAGTACTTACAAGAACCTCCAATTATGATGTCATCAGTTGAAGGAATACCTTTAATCACATACCTAACAATGCTAGAGAATTAAATATGGTGTGTGTTGGGGCAACATGACGTGTCTGGTCGAAAAGAGAATGCAATATACTACTTTAGCAAAAAGTTTACCGACTGTGAAATAAGATATTCACTACTCGAGAAAACTGTTGCGCTTTGGCATGGGCTGCTCTCCGACTAAGATAATATATGTTGACTCATACTACTTTATTGATCTCTAAAATGGATCCCATCAAATACATATTCGAGAAGCCAGCTCTCTCCAGAAGAATAGCTCGATGCCAAATGGTCTTGATAGAATACGACATTCAATACACTAATCAAAAGGCAACCAAAGGAAGTGTACTGGAAGATCATTTGGCACATCAAGCTGTAGACGACTACCAATCTATGAACTTCGAATTCCTGGATGAGAATATCATGCTAATTACGGATCGTGAAGAAACTGGACTGTATGAAGGACCTGAACTAGGATCCCGATAAACTATGGTTTTTGATGGAGCTTCTAACGCACTTGGAAATGGGATCGGTGTTGTAATTATCTCTCCTCAAGGCTGTCATACACCTTTCACCACCAGACTTTGCTTTGACTGCACCAATAATATGGCTGAATATGAAGCGAGCATCATGGGTATTAAAGTTGCTATTAACCTGAGAATCAAATTCCTGAGCGTATATGGAGATTCAGCCTTGGTAATCAGTCAAGTCGAGGAAGAATGAGATACAAAACATCTGAATCTTATCCCTTATTGAGAGCATGTTCTTACTTTTACTTCGTACTTTGAAGAGATTACTTTTGAGCATATACTAAGAGAAGAGAATCAGTTGGTGAATGCATTAGCTACCATGTCGTCCATGTTCAAGGTCAGATGGGACAATGAGGCTCTTTGAGTTACCATTGAAAGATTCGATGAATCGACACATTGCTACGAAATTGACACTGAGGGAGTAGAAGAAAAACCTTGGCTTCATGAAGTAAAAATGTACCTTGAAGCTCAAGAATACCCTGAAGGGGCATCGATCAATGACAAGAAATTCCTACGATAATTATCGGCTAAGTTCTTCTTGAGCAATGGGATCTTGTACAAATGTAATCATGATTCAACTTTGCTTCGCTGTGTAGACAAGAAGGAAGTAGAGAAAATTATGGAGGATATGCATGAAGGAATCTTTGGTACTCACTCCAGTGGGCATATGTTGTACCCCAAAATTTCCCCTCCCATATTTCTCAAACTATTTCAAGAAAGATCCTCAAGTTGCTCAAGGTAGTCCAAGGGTTGGCCAGACAAGCTCTCTCTTAAGGCAGTCTACCCCAAATTAGGGTTTCATGTTGCATCAAGATACTTGAGTCCAAGTGGTCCCAAATGCCAACATTGTCCTAATATGTTCTCAAGATCATCCATGTCAAGTTTCAAGCCTTGCAGAGGAAATTTGCTCAGTCAATTGCTCAAAGGCCCAAAAATCGACTATGCTAGGGCAAAAGTCAACTGTGGCCCACATACAGCCAAACTTCAAGATTTTTGGTCAAAATCCTCATTTTGAAGTATATTTCATCATTTGATCAAGGGTTGATCATGATTCATCAAGGATTGCTCATAATTCTTCAAGAACCAAAAGTTGCTAAATTAGGGTTTTGCAGGAAAAGTCAACTCAACTTTGACCAAGCATAACTTTCTCATACTTTATGATAAATGACCCATCCAAAGCTCATTTTGAATAGGATGCAATTCCCTACAATCCATATTCATCTCCAAAATTCAAAATATGCACTCACAAGAAGTTATGAATTTGGACATTATAGGTCATTTTGAAAAGTCAACAAAAACACCTTTTTTGTCAAAGCTTCATACATGAGCATGGCATATCAAATTGAGATGAGACCAAAATTATTGATTAGAGGACATCTTAAGATTTCTAAAAAGTCCAATAACACTTCCAAAGAATCAAAATTGAGGAAGTTATGCATTGGTGAAGTTGACCTTTTTTGCAAAATTGCCAAAAGTCAATTATTTCCAAAACTTCAAATTTTGCCAAATGGGCCCAATCTTTTTCACTTGTTTTGAGTTGGAAACATATCCCACGAGCCCTAGCCTTTTCCACTTGTCCATATCTTATTTTTATTATTTATTTGGATTTTTATTTGAATTAATTCAATTTAAATCAAAATAAATCAAATAAAATCCAAAACATTGATAACAAGAGATTTTGTGATTGTTTCAGGTTCCTATTACAGCTAGCAAAGCATTCAAACTCGTGTAAAGGCTTGTGTGCACAAAAAGATTGAAAAAAGCCATGTTTGGAAAGATCTTAAAAGTATATCAAATCAAATCAAAAATCATTGAAGAAGAAAGATTTGGACCAGTTTTGCAACCCTAATGCATTCACTCATACATATAGAACGAGGCCAGACCTAAAAAGAAGTTAGAAACAGGCGTGAGAGCAAGAACCAATACAAAAAAAATCAAGAAAAGTGTGAGATCAAAATCCCATTTGGAGGCAGTTTCAGGACTTTTGAATGATCCCAATCGACTCCTGGGACTCTCAGCAAGCTAAGGCAATAAAAAACAAGTCCATTCCAGTCCCAAAACGCATTGTAAGTCCATCACGACATACCCCTATTCTTGAAATTGCATCTCGTAATATAAGCATTGTTAACATGAATTAATTGCATATTCTTGATCTATGAAGCATTTGCAAACTTTCTGCATTATTCAATTTCATTTATATGGCCTATACCGTAAATCACCATTGCTAGGTTTCGAAGCTTTGTTTTAGGTTTTTTGATTACAAGGAAAATTGGTCTTCGTAAGTGGTACCATTGTGTTCAGGACGAGGAGACGAACTCAACCATGGTGCTAGTTTCCATTTATGTTTCCCATGGAGGATTTTGGAATGAACACGGCCTATAGCAACAGACAAAATGTTCGTAGGTAAAAGTTTTTTACTTTTACCCACGGAGAGAGGAAGGAGACGATTAGCTGTCATCCCACTATTGGCTTGTTTAAACGTTGGCGCGCGTTTTTTGACAATTCCTCACTAATATTTGTTTTTGCATATTATTATTATTCCATTAATGTACAGAAAAACAAAATGGCGTAATGGTGGCCACGTGAGCGCTTAAGGCTTTAGAGGCTGGAGGTCAGGGGTTCGATCCCTGCCTCCAGCATTTGCTATTTTCACATTTTATTTCAGGCGATCCAATGCGCGTGCAAGCCAGGAGACCACCATAGGTCTTCATCATCAATCATGCCAAGTGGCTGGATGGCCAAATCTGATGGCCATCTAGGAAGAAATACCATAGGCCAAGTCAAAAGAGCCATACAGGATCAAGAAAGTCAGCATGGATCATCACTAATGGGTCCAGGAAATTGCTATTGGCAACCCCATTCTCAGGCCCATTTTCTCTCTTCATCTCTTTTTATTTATTTTATTTAAATTGTTTATTTATTTACTAACCAATAAATCAATTTTTTTTTCAAAAATCACAAAAAATATTATTTTTTCACAAATTAGGTCTAGATCTTATTTTTATTAAAAATTAATTAATTTAATTAGGTTTGATTAATTAACAACTTTAATTTATTTTTTGTAAATAATTAAAATCAATTAGAATAAATAGGTTTTATTACTAATTTAATTTTTTATTTCTTTCCTAAAATAACAAAAATCCAAAAAATATGTCATTTAAATATTTTCATTAATTAATTTAATTAACCAATTAATTTTTGCACTTAATTTAGAAAACTTATTTCTTTTATTAAAAACAACAAAAAACAATTTTCTTTTTTAATTAGGTTAGGAAGGTCAAAACCCTATTTTCTCGTCGATCTAATTTTTTAATCGCGCGCTTTATTATTATTTTGCCCAATTATTGTATCTGCTCCCAGTTTGTAATAATTTAATTAGGACATTTATTTATTTTTATCGCTTTTATTTTCAAAGGGTTTGTTTTTGGCTATGTAAATACCTGAAGCCTTGTAATAGTTTAGTTTAATTTCCGCCCTTTAAAATTCCGCAAATTATGAACTGTTAGATGTATGAATAACTAGGATTTGCATGACAAGAATGTATGACTAAATTTAAAACAGTTAGATCACCCTAAATGTGCAAAGATAAATAAACTGAAACTGAATCACTCGCACATGCGCACTCCTAGGGTACACTCCCACTTGGTTTCCTTCGGTAAATGGTCATTGAGTATATGATATTTTAGTGGTCGTCCTTTTGTCCAAAGATCATAGTTGCCTCAGAAAGGTTGCCTCAGATATTGTTGCCTCGAATAATTAATCTAAGACATTAGGGTTATTACTAAGACGTCCTAACATTGCTTTAGTGACCATGCGTCCCTTTCGAATTGACCCTCAAAACTCCAATGACGGTGCTACCTACTCACTAATAGTGGGATAGCATTGTCTAAAGGAAACGAACATAGAACGATTCCTTTTTTCGAGTAGGTAGATTAATTCTTAAGTACTTTCTCATTCCAAACAAATTTTTCACATTTACACTCCTTTACAAACAAAGTTTTCAAAAACACTTCATTACACTCTTGAAGACAGAAGCAAGAGTTAAATCGAAGTTAAAACAATTTTTTTCTTCCAAAACTCACAAACACAAAGAAAACAATTTTGAAAATGATGAGCAAGTACCTAAGATCCCGTAGATAACTACGAATAGACAGGGTGCTAATACCTTCCCTTTCTATAATCTACCCCCCGTACTCAGAAATATCTCGAAAAAGGAATTTTTCTGTGCTTTTTTCCTTTCCTTGTTGGATAAAATAAAAGACGGTGGCGACTCTTTCTTACCGCGATATTTTGCGAACACAAACGCAAAACGCAAACCAGCAATTCCTGAACGAAATAGGGAAACACGTCCCGGTTATGGCCACCGTATCACAGAACTGGCGACTCTGCTGGGGATGGTAAGTGGGGTGTACCTTAGGAATAGTTCATCATATTGTTTTCAATTGTTTGATCTGTATGCTTTATCTTTGTGGGATTTGTATCGAAGTTACTATAGATCCTAACCCGGATCTGGGGATAACTTTTAGGTAAGTAGCAATAGACTGTGAGGGAATTGTACAGCATAGACCGATACGGTTGAAGCAGTAGCTACATTGATGTGACACTTTAGTTAGCACCGATATCCCTTGTGGCGGAACAAGGAGAGTATGGGGCTGCTAAGGGGTCATTAAGCATCAAATGACCTTAGAACCTATAATTGACCAACTTGGCCATAGAAAAGTAGCAGTATGCTACACTCATTGAGACCATACTCTCGCGATGATTCCGACCGCAAGAAAAGGTTGCTAAACTGGAATTATGACCGATCGAGGATGGTTAGTGATATTGAGATCCTCTAGAACCTGGTTACTATTACTAGGACAGGTTGAACCAACTAAACTGAAAGAGGCCAGTACCTAAACTCCATGCCAGCCTGAAATTTAAGGGCTATTGTATGACTTGTGTGCCCTTACCATGTTTGCTATCTGTGAATACTTGTGGTGTGTTCTTATCATGACATCATGCATCATGACATTGCATGCATATTTCATTAGACTAACCATTTCAAAGACCAAGGGGATTCATCTTTGTTCTGTTTTGCAGATCATGGCATCTATGCGCAGAAATACTATTCGGATCAACTTCGTACAAATCCCTGCTCAGCTTAGAGAGTTGGTTTCGAAGGTTCCTGATACTTCTTCCTTTGTTAGAAGACATGGTCATATCCTTGGTTTGGTCACTTCCAGATTGGATGAGTAAATGTTGATCGTCTTGTTCTAGTTCTTTGACCCGTTGCACCACTGTTTTACCTTCCCAGACTATCAGTTGGTCCCTACTTTGGAGGAGTTCTCTGATTTACTTGGCATATCTATTCTAGAGCAGACACCATTTACAGGTTTGGAGATAGCTCCTAGGCTCGAGGATATTGCTTCAGCCCTCTATCTTACAAGGGTTGATGTAGTGTCTAACTGGGAGACTCGGAGTGGGATAAAAGGCTTATTGGCTAAGTTCTTGATTGATCAGGCTGAATAATTCTGGGATAGTTTGGACTTTCAAGCATTTGAAGGCATCCTGGCTCTTCTCATATATGGCCTGGTTCTGTTCCCAAATTCAGATTCTTTTGTCGACGTGAATGCAATCAAGATTTTCATGTCCCGTAATCCAGTGCCCACTCTCTTAGGTGATATCCTGCATGCTCTTTATGCCCGTACTCCTCGGAAACAGGGAACCCTTATGTGTTGTGCACCGCTGCTGGCGAGGTGGTTTATTTCTCACCTCCCCAAATCTGTATTGAAGAATGAGGAAGGAATGGGTTGGGCCTACAGAGTTATGTCCCTTGCTCATACGGACATCATTTGGAGTACTAAAGATATGGAAGAGGTAGCTGTCATCGATCGGTGTGGGGAATACCCCAATGTTCCACTACTTGGAATTAGAGGAGGGATCACCTATAATCCTTGTTTGACCTTACGACAGTTTGGACGAGCTCGAAGGGACGGTCCTCATGAGTTGCTTCTTCCGGACATTGTCTTTGACATCATGGGGGATATTGAGGGACATCGCCGCAGATTCGTACGAGCTTGGAATAGGGTGCATAGGTCTTATCCACATGAGCTAGGAATGAAGACCTCTCTCCTGATGCAACCGTATCTCCGGTGGGTTTGAGCCCATGCTCAAAAGCTGGGGATGCCATACGAAGTTGTCTTGCCGGTAATTGTAGAGCATGTTGATGAAGAAGGGGTTCCTCATACTGTCCTCCATCCATACATGCCTACTGATATTGGGGCATTGAAGAGGTCTTGGATCCAGCTAAGGGAAGAACGGGATACTTACAGAGAGAAGTATCATGAGCAGGAATGGAAGGTCCTGAAGCTTACAAGGCAGCTGGAGAATGAGAAGGTCCTCAACGATTATGTCAGCACCAAAGGAAAACGACCATGGGAGCGCTGATGTCTTTTGCTATTTCTAGTTTTGATTTACTTTTCATTTTTTCTTTTATAATGCCTTAAAGGCATTTGTTAAACATTGTTTCAAGTTTTTTAATCTAATAAAAGTGTGTTTTATTTTGGTTTACAAATTTGAATCTCCCTAAAGTCTTTGAAATCATTTCATACGCATTCCATTCCCATGCACCTCATTACAAGTACCCTTACAGGTTTCTTATCTTCTTCGCTGTTTATTTCAGCACATCATGTCTTCTGAAACATCTACTGATCAAGCTATTAAGGCTCTTCAAGCTCAAAATGTTCAGTTCCAGAAAATGTTCATGAACCTGGCCAAGGGGAAGAAAGATTTAAAGACTCTTATCTTGAAGGATAAGAAGAAGAAGAAGAAGAAGAAGACGATCCTCCTGAATATGGGTCACATGTTTAGGAACAGGTTGTGAGAGGAAGTTGATTTATCTCACTTATCTGGAGGGGGAGAGAATCAAGAAGAAAGGAGGGCTCCTATCTCCGTGGTTTCTGACAATGACACTGACTTTGATGAAGACCATTATCCTCCGGCTGAGGATAGGTATAAGCAACTCGAAGACCGGTTGAGCGCAATAGAGATCCAGAAGATACCTGGGTTAGACTTTGGAGATTTGGGTTTGGCATCTGGGGTGGTGATCCCACACAAGTTTAAAGTGCCTGCCTTTGCTAAGTACGATGGGGTCTCCTGTCCGAAGTTACACCTCCGATCGTATGTCAGAAAGATTCAACCATATACTGCTGATAGGAACCTCTGGGTTCATTTCTTTCAAGATAGTCTGTCAGGGACTCAACTTGAATGGTTCTATCAACTAGAAGGAGCTAACGTCCGTAACTGGGAGGACCTTGCTGTTGCTTTTTACAAGCAGTACCAATATAATGCTGACCTTTCTCCCACGCGTACCCAACTTCAGGGTATGTCTATGGGTGCGAGCGAAGGTTTTAAGGACTACGCTCAGAAGTGGAGAGATCTTGCTGGTAGAGTCCAACCCCCTCTGGCTGATAAGGAGTTGGTGGATATGTTTCTTGGGACTTTGTCTGGTCCATATTTCAATCATTTGATCGGAAGTTCATCGTTTGGTTTCACTGAGTTGATTATGACTGGGGAGAGGGTTGAAGTCGATATCAAGAGCGGCAAGATACATAAAGGTGCTTCGTCAAGTACAGAGAAGAAGCCTTTCAAGAAGGAGTCTAGTGCAGTTTACAACTCTAGGAGCCAAAATCGACCTGAGCGCCGCCAAGCAGTTAATGTGGTGGTTATATCAAGACCTGTTGTTGCCCCACAACGCAATAATCAACAAAGAGCAGAGAGACCGCAAAGATAGTTTACTCGGCTCAGTATGACTCTATCTCAAATTCTGCCGCAGTTGTTGAAGACCAATTTGGTGACTCTAAGGGAGGTTCCAAAGAATCCCAACACCATGTTGCCGCTGTATAACCCGAACGCCCGCCGTGCTTATCACTCTGATAGCCCAGGGCATGATACCAATAACTGCTGGGTCTTGAAGAATAAGGTACAGGATCTGATTGAAGCTAAGGAGATTGAATTTTAAGCACCAGAAAAGCCTAATGTTATAACAGCTCCTATGCCAAAACATGACGCGGGAGTAAATGCTATTGGAGATGATGATAAAGAGTTTGATATTGACAGCTGGATTTACCCGACTACCGACGGCGGATTAAGAAATTGGATGGCAAAGGACTTCGTGCCAGTTTCTTTTATTACATAGTAATAGACTTTTGTTTTGGATTTGTAACAGACAATTTTAAACTTTACGACCCGGTGTCTTACCCGAGGCACCGTGGCTTTGTTTGAGGGCTTATTATTTGTCATCTCCATATATCATCAATAAAAGCATTGGACGTTTTCTTGCATTACGAATTTTTGCGCTCCTTGTTTTTCTTTTCTATCTTGCAAAACATCTATTTTACACACACTCACATATACAGGTCTACATCCACTATGGATCCCACTGATAACTACTCTGCTATTGCCAATTATGACTTCGAAAGTCCGATCAACCAAGCCGAGGATGAAGGTGAGGATGATTGCGAAGTGCCTGGTGAACTTGCTAGACTGTTACTTCAGGAAGAGAGAGCCATACAGCCGCATGAAGAGCCAGTGGAAACAGTAAATCTGGGTACAGAGGTAGACAAGAAAGAGGTCAAGATCGGTGCAAATTTGGATCCTAGTGTTAAGCAACGGTTGATACAAATGCTGCGTGACTATGTTGAGATATTTGCCTGGTCTTATGAAGATATGCTTGGGTTAGATACCGATATCGTGGTTCACCGCTTGCCTACCAAGGAAGACTGTCCTCCAGTGAAACAGAAAGTTCGCCGAATGCGCCCAGAGATGTCTGAGAAAATTAAGGCTGAAGTGATGAAACAGTTTGATGCCGGTTTTCTAGCAGTTACTTCTTACCCACAGTGGGTTTCCAACATGGTTCCGGTGCCGAAGAAAGATGGTAAGGTTCGAATGTGTGTGGACTATAGGGATCTGAACAGGGCAAGCCCCAAGGATGATTTCCCTCTGCCTCATATCGACGTTCTGGTTGACAACACCGCACATCATAAGGTCTTCTCCTTTATGGATGGTTTCTCTGGTTACAATCAGATTAAAATGGCTCCCGAAGACATGGAGAAGACAACCTTTGTTACTCAATGGGGTACCTTTTGCTACAAAGTCATGCCTTTCGGATTGAAGAATGTTGGGGCAACGTATCAGCGTGCCATGGTTGCTTTGTTCCACGACATGATTCACTATGAGATTGAGGTATACGTTGACGGCATGATTACAAGATCCCAGACTAAGGAGGAGCACCTCGATCATCTTCAGAAGCTATTTGACAGGTTGAAGTTGTACAAACTGAGGTTAAACCCGAACAAGTGCACCTTCGGGGTGAGATCTGGTAAGCTGCTGGGTTTCGTAGTTAGTGATAAAGGTATTCAAGTGGATCCTGCAAAGATGAAAGCTATACAGGAAATGCCAGCTCCCCAAACAGAAAAAGAAGTCAGAGGCTTTTTGGGACGATTGAATTACATTTCCCGATTCATCTCACACCTGACTGCTACTTGTGAGCCAATCTTCAAGTTACTGAAGAAAGATCAAGTGGTAAGATGGAACGATGAATGCCAGACCGCTTTCGAAAGGATCAAAGAATATCTCCAAGAGCCACTTATTCTGATGCCTCCAGTGGAGGGGAGACCTCTGATCTTATACTTGACAATACTTGATAATTCGATTGGGTGCGTGCTGGGGCAACATAATGAGTCTGGCCGAAAAGAGCATGCTATTTACTACCTTATCAAAAAGTTTACCGACTGCGAGACCCGATACTCGTTGCTTGAGAAAACTTGTTGCGCTTTGGCTTGGGCTGCTCGCCGGATGAGACAGTATATGCTGACTCACACTACTCTATTGATATCAAAGATGGATCCAATCAAGTATATCTTCGAGAAGCCTACCTTATCCGGAAGAATAGCAAGATGGCAGATGATCTTGACTGAGTATGACATACAATACACGACCCAAAAAGCAATCAAGGGAAGTGTGTTAGCAGATCATCTGGCACATCAGGCAGTGGACGATTACCATTCTATGAACTTTGAATTCCCGGATGAGAACATCATGTTGGTGACTGACTGTGAGACACCTGGACCGGATGAAGGACCTGAGGAGGGATCCCGATGGTCTATGTACTTTGATGGAGCTTCAAATGCTTTGGGTAATGGAATTGGTGCCGTGATCATATCTCCTGAAGGCTCTCATACTCCGTTCACCGCCCGACTATGTTTTAACTGCACCAACAATATGGTGGAGTATGAAGCGTGCATCATGGGTCTTCGAGTAGATATTGACCTAAGGATTAAGTTCTTGAGTGTATTCGGAGATTCCGCTCTCGTGATCAGTCAGATTAAAGGCGAGTGGGATACGAAGCACCCAAATCTTATTCCTTACAAGGAGTATGTGTTGACGTTGCTTCTGCACTTCGAGGAGATAACCTTTGAACACTTCCCTAGAGAGGAGAATCAGTTGGCGGACGCGCTAGCTACAATGTCTTCTATGTTCAAGGTAAGATGGGACAATGAAGCTCCCCAGATTACCATTGGGAGGTTGGACGAACCTGCACATTGCTATGACATTGAGACTGAGGAGGTAGCAAATAAGCCCTGGTTTCACAAGGTAAAAAGGTATCTTGAGGCTCAAGAATACCCCGAGGGTGCATCTGTTAATGATAAGAAGTTTCTGAGGAGATTCGCGGCGAAGTTCTTCATCAGTAATGGCATTATTTACAAGTGTAACCATGACTCAACCTTGCTGCGATGTATGGATAAGAACGAAGCAGAAAGGATCATGGTAGAGTTACATGAAGGAACTTTTGGAACTCATTCCAGCGGACACACCATGGCGAAGAAAATCCTTCGGGAAGGATATTATTGGTCCACCATGGAAGCCGACTGTTATCAGCATTCTCGGACCTGTCATAAGTGCCAAGTTTATGCTGATAAGGTGCACATACCTCCAGTCCCTCTGAACGTCTTGACAGCTCCTTGGCCTTTTGCAATGCGGGGCATCGACATGATTGGTGAGATCACACCTACTGCGTCCAACGGGCATCGTTTCATCCTGGTAGCTATTGATTACTTTACGAAGTGGGTTGAAGCAGCTTCCTTTGCTACTGTAACCAAGAACGTCGTGGCACGGTTCATTCGACACAATCTGATCTGTCGATATGGTGTACCAGAGAGGATCATTATGGACAATGGTACAAATCTCAACAATAAGATGATCATCGAGCTCTGCAAGCAGTTCAAGATTCAGCATCACAACTCTTCTCCTTACCGGCCGAAGAAGAATAGGGCTGTAGAAGCGGCTAATAAGAACATTAAGAAGATTGTATAGAAGATGACAGTGACATACAAAGATTGGAACGAGATGTTACCATTTGCTCTTCATGGGTACCGTACCTCAGCACGGACATCAATAGGGGAAACACCCTATTCCTTAGTTTATGGCATGGAGGCCGTCTTGCCCATTGAAGTTCAGATACCCTCTCTTCAGATTATGAAGGATGCAGATTTGAGCGAATATGACTAGATTCAGACCCGGCTTGATCAACTGAACTTAATCGACGAAAAGAGACTTGCTGCTATTTTTCATGGTCAGACGTATCAAAAGCGGATGATCAAGGCATTTAATAAGAAAGTTAGATGACAGGAGTATCAAGTTAGGGATCTAGTGATCAAACGCATCATCCTGCCACAAGGTGATCCTAGGGGCAAATGGACCCCTACGTACGAAGGGCCATTTGTGGTCAAGAACATTTTCTCAGGAGGAGCTATGATTCTAACCACCATGGATGGTGACGACCTTCCTCACCCCGTCAATGCAGACATAGTGAAAAGATACTACGCATAATCAAAGACCCGATAGGTTGACTGTCCTAGGCAAAAGTAAGGGCTTCCCGACGAACAAAAAGGGTTCGGGCAAAAATAAGGGATAAAAATAAAAAAATCTGTACACCCGGCAAGTTGAAAACCTGAAAAGGTGGCTTGGGCAAAAAAGGGTATCCCGGTGTACTGAAAACCCGAAAGGGCGGTCCAGGAAAAAATTAGGGATCAAAGAGTAACACTATGTCTCATTGGATCACCTTGCAACCAGACTTCAGTATCGACTATCAAGCTCGGACGACACCAATTAGTCTGATCCACCTTCAACCAAGTAGCAAAGTGATGAGATGCTCGAGGACATAAAGGCAATAGCAGAGCTGGAACCCAGTGGGATTGTTCACATAGCTGTTTTTCTTTGTTTTCCACAAATTGTATGAACGCTATTGTGCGGCGGCGTTCTCTTACTAGGACGTCCGCCTCTTGTACAAAAACGCCTATTTACAGGCTAACTTCAAAATCAATACAAGTCATTTTTACACAGAAATTTAAAACTGTTTTCCTTTTCTGTTTTGTTTTGCAAGAACGTCCAATGTTCATTTTTGATATATGCATTTGACATTAATTGTTGCTCATGAATATTTACATGCGAGACAAAAGACGATTACTTGTAATATGAGAAACAGGGGAAAACGAGAAATGTCCAAACCGTACAGTTGCTCTATCCACCAGGTATAGGGATAGACCTAGCTGGAGAAAACGATTGAAAGTACATTTATTCCCCGCAGAGTAAGGAGGAAGATAGTGGTGTTAGCTCTCCCCAGCTAAGACTCGCAACTATGAATGAATTGACGATATTCTCCCCAAAGCAGAGTTTATCTACCATCAGCACTAAAAAGTCTTATCATCCCCAGCGGAGTATAAAAAATATCCCCAGTGGAGTTTGAAGAATTATCCCCAGTAGGCTCTGGAAAAATATCCCCAGTAGAGTCTAAAAGGTTATTCCCCGTGAAGTCGCGACTAGAAAATCATCCCCAGTGGAGTTCTTTCCTTTCACAAACAGAAATTCAATCCCCAACAGGTTTCATTATCACCAACAACGGTAATTCATCCCTAATTGAATTTATCAGCGAAATCCTCAGCAGAGCATCTCTTCCCCACAGAGTCATTCTCTCGTCAGTTTATTCCCCAGCAGAATTATCCTCTCCTGCAGGTTTATTCTCACAATCATCTTCATTCACCATCCTCAGCGGAAACGAAGAATCCAATTCTTTTCTCCAGCAGCAATCCGGGATTTATTTTCCCCATGCTAAAAACATCACATTTCCATACATCCTGACATGCATATGCATCATACGACATAATCTCATTTATTTTGAGAACATCATTTGCTTGATACATATCATGCATTACATACAACTAACCTTTACCTTTCAAGAAGGATACGATTAAATTCTCACAAAATTCAAGCTATGAAGCTGTTTCCTTAGTTGAATTACAAACAAGTTCCTAAATCTCAGCAGAGATGTTTCCTCAGTTGAATTACGGACGAGTTCCTAAATCTCAGCAGAAATGTTTCCTCAGTTGAATTACGGACGAGTTCCTAAATCTCAACAGAAATGTTTCCTCAGTTGAATTACGGACGAGTTCCTAAATCTCAACAGAGATGTTTCCTCAGTTGAATTATGGACGAGCTCCTAAATCTCGAAAGAGATATTTCCTCAGTTGAATTATGGACGAGTTCCTAAATCTCGACAGAGATGTTTCCTCAGTTGAATTACAGATGAGCTCCTAAATCTCAGCAGAGATGTTTCCTCAGTTAAATTACGGACGAGTTCCTAAATCTCAGCAGAGATGCTTCCTCGGTTGAATTATGGACGAGCTACTAAATCTCAGCATAGATGTTTCCTCAGTTGAATTACGGACGAGTTCCTAAATCTCGACAAAGATGTTTCCTCAGTTGAATTACAGACGAGTTCCTAAATCTCGACAGAGATGTTGCCTCAGTTGAATTACGGATGAGCTCCTAAATCTCAACAGAGATGTTTCCTCAGTTGAATTACAGACGAGCTCCTAAATCTCAGCAGAGATGTTTCCTTAGTTGAATTACGGACGGGTTCCTAAATCTCAGTAGAAATGTTTCCTCAGTTGAACTACGGACGAGTTCCTAAATCTCAACAGAGATGTTTCCTCAGTTGAATTACAGACGATCGAGTTCCTAAATCTCGACAGAGATGTTTCCCAAGAAGAATAACGGGCGACCGAAGCTCCTAAAATTCTACTTCTCTCAACAAAGATCAGCCTTCCCTAGCGGAATCTTCCTCAATGACAGGTATACAAGCTCTCGATAAGGAATATCTTATGCGATCGACACTCTTTCAGATGGCATCTTTAAGCCCATCCCCTCGTCAGCAATTTCCAAATGGCATCCATAAGCCCATTCCCGACATCGTAAGATAATTACTACTTCATGCGAGTGCAAATTTCTGGGCACTCTAGTGTTCAATCCTCTTCCACCTTCGGATCACGAAAGGCACGAAAGCCAATCTAAATCCTCAGGTTTAAGAAGATTGAATAGGGTCTGCTGTTGTACCCCAAAATTTACCCTCCCATATTTCTCAAACTATTTCAAGATCCTCAAGTTGCTCAAGGTAGTCCAAGGGTTGGCCAGACAAGCTCTCTCCTAAGGCAGTCTACCCCAAATTAGGGTTTCATGTTGCATCAAGATACTTGAGTCCAAGTGGTCCCAAATTCTCAACATTGTCCTAATATGTTCTCAAGATCATCCATATCAAGTTTCAAGCCTTGCAGAGGAAATTTGCTCAGTCAATTACTCAAAGGCCCAAAAATCGACTGTGCTAGGGCAAAAGTCAACTATGGCCCACATACAGTCAAACTTCGAGATTTTTGGTCAACATCCTCATTTTGAAGTATATTTCATCATTTGATCAAGGGTTGATCATGATTCATCAAGGATTGCTCATAATTCTTCAAGAACCAAAAGTTGCTAAATTAGGGTTTTGTAGGAAAAGTCAACTCAACTTTGACCAAGCATAACTTTCTCATACTTTATGAGAAATGACCCATACAAAGCTAATTTTTAAGAGGATGAAATTACCTACAATCCATCTTCATCTCCCAAATTCAAAATATGCACTCACAAGAAGTTATGAATTTGGACATTATAGGTCATTTTGAAAAGTCAACAAAAACACCTTTTTTGTCAAAGCTTCATACATGAGCATGGCATATCAAATTGAGATGAGACCAAAATTATTGATTAGAGGACATCTTAAGATTTCTAAAAAGTCCAATAACACTTCCAAAGAATCAAAATTGAGGAAGTTATGCATTGGTGAAGTTGACCTTTTTTGCAAAATTGCCAAAAGTCAATTATTTCCAAAACTTCAAATTTTGCCAAATGGGCCCAATCTTTTTCACTTGTTTTGAGTTGGAAACATATCCCACGAGCCCTAGCCTTTTCCACTTGTCCATATCTTATTTTTATTATTTATTTGGATTTTTATTTGAATTAATTCAATTTAAATCAAAATAAATGAAATAAAATCCAAAACATTGATAACAAGAGATTATGTGATTGTTTCAGGTTCCTATTACAGCTAGAAAAGCATTCAAACTCGTGTAAAGGCTTGTGTGCACAAAAAGGTTGAAAAAAGGCATGTTTGGAAAGATCTTAAAAGTAAATCAAATCAAATAAAAAATCATTGAAGAAGAAAGATTTGGACCAGTTTTGCAACCCTAATGCATTCACTCATACATATAGAACGAGGCCATACCTAAAAAGAAGTTAGAAACAGGCGTGAGAGCAAGAACCAAAACTAAAAAAACCAAGAAATGTGTGAGATCGAAATCCCATTTGGAGGCAGTTTAAAGACTTTTGAACGATCCCAATCGACTCTTGGGACTCTCAGCAAGCTAAGGCAATAAAAAACAAGTCCATTCCAGTCCCAAAACGCATTGTAAGTCCATCACGACATAGCCCTGTTCTTGAAATCGCATCTCGTAATATAAGCATTGTTAACATGAATTAATTGCATATTCTTGATCTATGAAGCATTTGCAAACTTTTTGCATTATTCAATTTCATTTATATGGCATATACCATAAATCACCATTGCTAGGTTTCGAAGCTTTGTTTTAGGTTTTTTGATTACAGGGAAAATTGGTCTTCGTAAGTGGTACCATTATGTTCAGGATGAGGAGACGAACTTAACCATGGTGCTAGTTTCCATTTATGTTGCCCATGGAGGATTTTGGAATGAACACGGCCTATAGCGACGGACAAAACGTCCGTAGGTAAAAGTGTTTTACTTTTACCCACAGAGAGAGGAAGGAGACGATTAGCTGTCATCCCACCATTGGCTTGTTTAAATGTTGGCGCGCGTTTTTTGACAATTCTTCACTAATATTTGTTTTTGCATATTATTATTATGGGTTAATACCTATTTTCACCCCTGACATATGGGGGTGTATTTGAAAAACCCCCCTGCCAAAAAAAAAGTTCCAATTGTTACCTTGACAAATTTTAAAAGTTTCAGTTTTTACCTTGAGGATGCCACATCACCTAAAAAGTTCCAATTGTTACCTTGACAAATTTTAAAAGTTTCATTTTTTACCTTGACAAATTTTAAAAGTTCCAGTTTTTACCTTGAGGATGCCATAAAAATATAAGCCACATCAGCCTTTTAGGTGACGTGGCATCCTCAAGGTAAAAACTGAAACTTTTAAAATTTGTCAAGGTAACAATTGGAACTTTTTTTTTGGCAGGGGGGTTTTTCAAATACACCCCATATGTCAGGGGTGAAAATAGGTATTAACCCTATTATTATTATTCTATTAATGTACAGAAAAACAAAATGGTGTAGTGGTGGCCACGTGAGCGCTTAAGGCTTTAGAGGCTAGAGGTCAGGGGTTCGATCCCTGCCTCCAGCATTTGCTATTTTCACATTTTATTTCAGGCAATCCAATGTGCGTGCAAGCCAGGAGACCACCATAGGTCTTCATCATCAATCATGCCAAGTGGCTGGATGGCCAAATCTGATGGCCATCCAGGAAGGAATACCCTAGGCCAAGTCAAACGTGCCATATATGATCAAGAATGTCAGCATGGATCATCACTAATGGGCCCAGGAAATTGCTATTGGCAACCCCATTCTCAGACCCATTTTCTCTCTTCATCTCTTTTTATTTATTTTATTTAAATTTTTTATTTATTTACTAACTGTTATACCCCAAAATTTGCCCTCCCATATTCTTCAAGGAATTGCCAAGCCAAGCTACAAAAGTCCCCAAGGGTTGTGCAGTGCAACAGTCTCCCATACAGTCAAAATTAGGGTTTTGAGTCTGATCAAGAAAAGGAAGTGTTCAAAGGCCCAATCAAGTCTCATATGCTTACAAACATGGTCAAGCATCCTCATACCAAGTTTCAAGGCATTCAGCTCAAGATTGCACAGTCAAAACCCTAAATTGCACTACAGTCAACTGTAGGGGCAAAATGGTCATTTGACAGTCAAAAGTTCAAATTTTTGGTCAATACATCATTTTGAAGCCACAAACATCATTTGATCAATGCTTGATCATGATTCTCAAAATTTGGCTCAGAAATCATCAAAGATGCTATATTTGGACAGCTGAAAAAGTCAACTGAAATTGACCAGAGCATAACTTTCACATGGATTATCAGAAAAATTCCATCCAAAGCTCATTTTGAAGAGAAAGACATTTCCTACAACTCATCTTCATACTTCAAGTCCAAGAAATGCTCTCACAAAAAGTTATCAATTTCAACATTATAGGTCATTTTCAAAAGTCAACAAAAAGGGACTTTAAGTCAAAGGCCATAACTTGAGATTGGTAAATCAAAATGACATGGGACCAAAGGCATTGGTTAAAGGACTCAAAGACCTTTCCAAAATGTCCAAGAACATGAGAAAATCTTAAAAATTGAGCAAGTTATGCCTTGTAGAAGTTGGGAAATTTTTGTGAAATGGCAAAAGTCAACTATCCTTGAAAATCCAATTTTGACAAAAGGGCCCCATTTTTCTCACTTTGTTCATCCTTGTCATGCTACACACGTGTTCCATGGTTGATTTCAAGACCAAATATTGATTTTTTTATTTTATTTAATTTTTGATGATTTAATTCATTTTAATTCTTTGAAAATTCAAATAAAATTTAAAAATCAATGAAATAATGTCATATGAACTTGGACAACTTCTATGCATCATGAACCAACTCAAAAATCAGGCTAAGGTTCATTTGCACACTAGGTCTAGGTTTTGGCTAAAAAGTAGGAAAAATGGTTAATGGAAGAAACCCTAAGGCCAATTCTCTAACAAGCATGAATTAAGGAGAGTTAGCAAGCCAATTCCACTCCAGCATAACCCCTAAGTCAAACCCTAACCACAATAGGCCATATGCTGCGCTGAAAAAGCCATTGGGCATTTGAAATTTTGGCCATATAATGCAAAACTGAAATCAGTGCTAGGGATCTTTTCAAGCCTTAATTTTTGTACCAATAGCTTCCTGAGACAATTCTGAACGTATCCCAATTCATAACATCAATCAAAACTCCTTGAACTGGTATCTACAAGTGAAAGTGTACAGAAAATTTTTTGAATTCGTGTTCTTGATTCTAAGCATCCTTTTGCATTTTTAATTACATATTCATGTTCCTCACAAAGTTTCCAAGCTGTTCATGGTATTTAATTGCATTTTCATAAGCCATACAGGATTTTACCATTTTCACGTTCTAGGGTTTTCAAGTTTTGATTTTAGGGTTTTTACCATACTGCAAAATTGGCCCTCAAGACCATGACTATCACACTCCATGCATCTGGACGAAGAGATCTACATGCTTGCGCCTAATTTATATTAGGAAACAAGCTATTCGCTATTTTTTTGTAGCTTACCTAATGCAACGCCTCAAAACCGTTGCTGTATGCGTATGTTTCAGAAGAAAAAAAATGAGGCGAAGACGATGATGTGCTGGCGTGCAATGGTTGGATGTTTTAAATTTTGCGCGCCCATTTACTAACGCGCTTAGTTTTTCCTTTTGTTTTTTATGCACTATAATATGTCAATTAACATTCAATGGCACAGATGGCAAGCGAGCGCGTGAATAATGCATAAGACCTGGGTTCGATTCCCAGGTCTACTTCACTTCAATATTCTTTTTCCATATATATTCAGGTGTGGATATGACGTTGCAGACTACCATACACTCACCAGATCAGGCCAGCCACGTCACTTAATGGGATCAGATCAAGGGTTGTGCACTGGGGAATACCATGGGGAAAGTCAACAGGCGTGCATATGATTGGAAAAGTCCACAAAATTCAAAGCAAATGGGCCAGGCTTTTCAAAATTGCACCTCCAATTCTGGGGTCTACCCCCCCCTGGTTTGCCCATTTAATTTATTTTCTTATATCTTTTAATTATTTATTTTAATTGTTATATTATTTTAATTATTTGTTTTATTTAATTTTTAATCAAAAATATAAAAACATTAAAAATACAGAAAGGACAAAAAAAAATATAATTAATTTTGATTACTTTTATAAATAAATTAAAATGTGTAAATTATTTAGTTTTAATTAGGTTTGCAATTTTAATCTCTTTTTAATAAAAATCCAAAACAACATAGAATTTAGGATTAATGACTTTTAATTTTCTTTTTTTTATTTTTCCCTTTTTTTTCAGAATAATAACATTATTTTTTTATTTTTCATAAATCAAAAATTGTACATAATTTAATTTAGAATTAAATTAGGTTAGAAATTAAATCTCTTTCTTAAAAACTTAAAAAAACACTAGGGTTTAGCATTTTAATTTTAATTAATTTTTTTCCTTTTTCTTTTAAATCTAAAAAACACAAAATACTATTTTTCATTTAATTTTAATTTTAAATTCCTTGATTAATTTTAATTATTTGTTAAAGGGTCCAACGCCCTAATTTTGTTTAAACTCTTATTTCGCGCATCTATTTTATATTGTTTAAATAATTCTGTATATGCCCCAAAGCCTTGTAATAAATTTAGAATTCTCGCACTTTTATTTATTCGCTTTATTTTACTTTCAGTCAAATCGGGTTCGGTTTTTTTGGCGATGTGGACCCGCGCCAGTTGTAATAGTCTAGATTTATTTTCTCGCAAGTATATAACTGTTAATAAATATGCATGAAAGAATGAATGCCCAAAAATAAAATCGAATCGATAGATCACCAATGCATGACAAGACGAACAATAAACTGAAAATGACACACAATTTGCACACACCACCCCTAGGGTACGCCTCACTGTTGCCTTTCGAAAGGTGGTCGTCGAGTAGAAGACGTCTTAGTAAGTCCTCATGATCCGGGAACCTGGCATGAGGGTAGCTTCTAAGGTGTCTTCCCATTGCTCCGGTGATCATCATGTCCCTAAAATCGAATTGACCCGAACACCTCCAACGGTGGTGCTACCTACCTCTCAATGGTGGGATGGCACTACTTTAAAGGACATTTACACAGACAAATTCCTTAGGGTAGGTAGGTTCTCGTAGGTACTTGCTCTCTTCAAAAAAAAACAAATCAAAATACTTTTCACACCCAAACACTTTCAAAAAACTTTCAAAACAAACTTTTCAAACACTCTGACGTACGAGTTGAATCGAAACTTTTCAAAGAATATTTTTGAAACCCACATTGAAAAGCAAACAAACAATTTTGAAAACACATTGAGCAAGTACCTAAGAGCCCATGGATAACCATGGATAGAAAGGGTGCTAACACCTTCCCTTTCTATAACCTACCTCCCGAACCGAGAGCAATCTCTTTAAAGGAATTTTTCTGTGCTTTTGTCCTTTCCAATTGGAGAAAATAAAAGACGGTGGCGACTCTTGCTTCCGCGACATTTCGCGAACCAGCTTTAAAACAGTCAGTTCCAGATCCACCGATCACAGAACTGGCGACTCTGCTGGGGAACAAACTTAAAGTGGGGTGTACCTTAGGACTAAGATCATTGTGTTTTCAATTGCTTTCCTTGTTTGCTTTAAATTGTGGGACTGTCTTGGGAATTCTATAGATCCTAACCCGGATCTGGGGATACCTTCTTAGAAAGTAGCAACAAGGCTGTGAGGGAACTGTGCGGGGTATACCGACATGGTTGAAACAGTCTGCTACGTTGATGTGGCACTTTGGTGTGTACCGGTAACCCTTGAGTCAGTCAAGGAGAGTACGGGGCCTCCATGTGGTGTCATGAAGCATCAACAGACCTTAGGAACCTTAATTGAACCATCTTGGCCTCTTTAGGGTAGTGAGATAACTGACTTTGGTGCAGTCCGAGGTTGGTTGATACTCGATACTACACTCAATTGAGGGTTGCTTTCCTGGAATATTTCGGTCGCCAGTTCAGTGGCTAAATCGAAACGATGAACAATGAAAGCAATCCCGTGATATTGGGAACCTTAGAACCCGGTTACTTTGATTAGGACAGGTTGAACCCACCAACTTCAAGAGGGTACTACCCAGACCCCATGCTGGCCTTAAACCTTAAGGGCCTGTCTTGTGTGCCTTGTGTGCCTTACATGTTTGTCTTTGTAAATATCTGTGTTTAATCATAGCATCATGACATCATCCAGCATCATATGCATTAACTAACCATTTCAGGGGTTCGAATTTTCATCTTTGTTCTTGTTTTGTAGGACATGGAAACTGTTCGTAGAAAGACAATTCCAATCAGTCTTGTAAGGATCCCTCCTCAGCTTAAGGAGCTTATATCCAGGATTCCCGAGAACTCTTCATTCAGTGAAAGGCATGGAAGCCTCATCAGCTTGGTCAACACCAACATTGAGGAAGATATGATAAAAGTCCTGTTCCAATTCTTTGACCCTCTGCATCACTGTTTCACCTTCTTGGATTATCAGTTGGTACCTACATTGGAGGAGTTCTCCCGACTCCTGAAGATCCCTATCCTTGATCAGCTACCCTCCAACGGTACAGAAAAGGAACCTAAGCTTGAAGAAATTGCTAAAGCCTTGCACCTACAGTCATCTGACCTCAAGGGACATTGGGAAGTTAGAAGTGGTATCAAAGGGTTCTTAGCCAGGTTTCTGTTTGAAAAGGCCTATGATTGTTGGAACTCCCTTGACTTGCAAGCTTTTGAAGAGGTTGCGGCCCTCCTTGTTTATGGTTTGGTGTTGTTCCCTAACCCAGACCAGCTCATTGATATCAGTGCCGTCCAGATCTTTATGTCCAGGAATACTATACCTACGTTGCTGGGGGACATCCTTCACTCATGTTACACTCGAACCATGAGAAAAAGAGGTGTCCTAATGTGTTGCACTCCTCTCCTGGGAAAGTGGTTTATTTCGCACCTTCCACAATCAGTCCTGAAGAACGAGCGGGGTTTGAGATGGTCACAACGGTTGATGACTCTTACACATGCAGATATACATTGGTGCCCTAGGTCCAGGGAAGATGTCACTATCATTGATCGTTGCGGGGAGTATCCTAATGTTCCTTTACTTGGAATCAGAGGGGGTATTACTTATAGTCCATGCCTGGCTTGGAGACAATTTGGTTATGCTCGGAAGGATGGTCCTCATGACATGTTGATTCCTGACATAGTTTTTGACTTCGACAACGATACTCAAGGACTTCGCCAGAGATTTATCAGAGCTTGGAGGATGCCTAGTAGGATAGACAGCAAGACACTGGGGCACAGGAACTCCATCCCTTTGGAGCCTTACCTCAAGTGGGTACGAGCCCGCTCTCAGAAGTTAGTAATGCCTTATCCTCACATGCTTCCAGTAATCAAAGAGCCTGCCTTGGAAGGAGAGGTGTCTCATGTTATTCAGCATCCTGATATGCCCACATCCTGGGAAGAGATGCAGAAGAGTTGGATCCAGCTTAAAGAAGAGAGGAATTCTCTTGAGACTAGTTTGCATGCCAGTGAAAAGAAGGTTTTGGAGCTCACTCGCCTGTTGCACGAGGAAAGGAATCTCAACACTTACATAGCTCCAGAGAAGATGCGCAACATATTTTGGATGTGACTTGATCTTTTTGTATTTTTGCCCATGAGGCTTTGATGTATTAAAACAATGATTTTCTTAATAATAAAGTGTGTTCCTTTTGGTCTACAACAAATTTGAATTTTCGAACTCTTGAATGCATCGCATAAACACATATCATTCATCATGTGCATCATAAATACTCTTCTTTTCAGGTTGTTTACCGTTCTTCGCTGTTTATTTCAGCATCATGAACCCTCCTGAATCATCAACCGATGCGGCTATCAAGGCTCTTCAGGCGCAGAACGTCCAGTTTCAGGCGCAAAACGCCCAATTTCAGGAGCTGATCAAGGGCTTGTCTCAGGGTCAACAAGAGTTAAAGACCATGCTGTTGAAGAAAACTAAGAAGAAGAGGAGGACTGTGCTATTTAACACTGGGCGCAGACTCGGGAACACTTTGGTTGTTGAAGCTGAAAGGACTCCTCCATCTGTGACGGAAGGTAGTCACCATGAAAGGGAGGTCACTACTCCTGTGGGCTCTGATACTGAAACAGACTTCAATGACGACCAGTACCCTCCTGCCGAGGACCGGTACAAGCAGCTGGAAGACAGATTAAAGGCTGTGGAAGTTCAACGGGTACCTGGATTGGATTTCGGAGACTTGGGGTTATCTACTGGAGTGGCGATCCCACACAAGTTCAAAACACCTGCCTTCGTGAAGTATGATGGGGCTTCCTGTCCCAAGATGCACCTCCGTTCTTATGTAAGGAAGATCCAGCCTTACACAGCAGACAAGAACCTTTGGATCCACTTCTTCCAGGAGAGTCTTTCAGGGACTCACCTCGATTGGTTCTATCAGCTAGATGGAATCAGCATTCGTAACTGGGAGGATCTGGCCACTGCTTTTTACAAGCAGTATCAGTATAATGCCGACCTCGCTCCTACGCGTACCCAGCTCCAGGGTATGTCGCTAGGGTCGGGTGAAGGTTTTAAGGAGTACGCTCAGAAATGGAGAGACCTGGCTGGCAGGGTGCAGCCACCATTGACTGATCGGGAGTTAGTAGACATGTTCTTGGGGACCTTATCTGGTCCATTTTTCAATCATCTCATTGGTAATTCCTCTGCTGGGTTTACCGATCTAATCCTGACTGGTGAAAGGATTGAGGCCGGTATAAAATCGGGGAAGATACAGAAAGTTGCCTCCTCTAGTACTGAGAAGAAACCCTTCAAAAAGGAGGCTAGTGCTGTATATAACTCCCGGAGAACAGAGCGACCTGAACACCGCCAATCTGTCAGTGCGGTAATGATTGCCAAACCTGCTGCCGCTCCTCGGCCAACTAATCCTCAAAAGTTTGAAAGACCCCGGAGAGAGTTTACCCGGTTAAGCATGACCTTATCACAGATCCTGCCACAGTTGCTATCCACCAATTTAGTGACTGTCAAGGAGGCTCCAAAGTTTCCCAACACTGCATCTCCCAAGTTCAATCCAAATGCTCGCTGTGCTTATCACTCTGATAGCCCGGGGCATAGCACAGATGACTGTTGGGCCCTAAGAAACAAGGTTCAAGACCTCATTGACGCAAAAGAGATACAGTTTGAGGCGCCCGAGAAGCCGAATGTTGTAACTGCTCCCATGCCCCCGCATGGAGTGAATGCTGTTGAGGAGAATTTGTATGTAGCTTCGGTGGATGATGTTGCTACTCCGTTGCTGATGGTCAAGAGGAATCTGTTGCTAGCCGGTTTATTTCCGGGATGTGGCGAAAGTTGCCCTCTATGTGTTGCTTCCCCTGCTGGTTGTTCTCTGTTGAAGTCAGGCATCCAAAACCTGATAGATAGTAGAGAGATTTTGTTCGAAAAGACTATTGTTCCTGCTGCTCCTGTTGAAGAAGTGTCGATCGTTACCATCTTCAACAACCATTCCGAGGCTCCTTCAAAGAAGCCTATACAAATTTTGTCAGTTCACAAGAATGTTCCCATCACCATTACTGTTCCGGGGCCTATACCCTACAAATCTGATAAGGCTGTCCCATGGCACTATGGGGCAGATGTTTATGTTCTGGGTGTGAAACAAGAGTGCAACATTGATACTGGTGTCTCCAACATCACCGGGCCTGCTAAGGTCACTCGTAGTGGAAGACTGTTCTCGCCAGACATTGCTCCTCCAGCAATTCATAGGCCTTTGATCTTCACACCTGCCAGAGTGCCTGTTTCTCCTTCTGACCAAGTATCCACCCCTGCTGCTGAGTCATCTGATACTCGGGGCAAGGGACTTGCTGCTGATGTGCCTGCCAGGACGGAGGCACCAAAGACCATTGTTGAGGCTTCCAAGCAGGAAATGGAAGAAATTCTCAAGATAATAAAGAAAAGTGATTTCAATGTTGTGGAACAGCTGGGGCACACCCCCTCTAAAATCTCCATGTTGTCACTGCTGCTGTGTTCAGAGGCCCATGCAAAGGCTCTGATTGCTTTCTTAAAGACTGCCCATGTACCCCAAGATACGACTGCTGACCAGTTCACCGATTGTGTGGCCAACCTAACTGCTGATAATGGCCTGGGTTTCTCTGATGCTGATCTGACAGCAAAGGGGAAGAACCATAATGATGCCCTGCATGTCTCCATTGAATGCAGGGGCACTACTCTTGCTCATGTGCTGGTTGACACAGGTTCTTCATTAAATGTGCTGCCCAAGAAGGCTCTGGATAGGCTGGATTGTGAGGGTCTAGAGCTCAAACCAAGTAGCATTGTTGTCCGGGCCTTTGACGGGTCCAAAAGAATGGTGCATGGTGAAGTGGACATCCCAATCAGGGTTGGGTCACAAGTATTTGATTCAAAATTTTATGTGATGGACATCCATCCGTCCTATTCTTGTTTGCTGGGTCGCCCATGGATCCACAAGGCTGGAGCGGTGACCTCCACATTGCATCAGAAGCTCAAGTACCCGGTCAGGGGGAGGATCGTAACAGTGCAAGGGGAGGAGGAATACATGGTCAGCCACCTCAACTCTTTCAGATACGTGGAAATGGATGGGGAGTTCATTGAAACCCCCTTTCAACATTTTGAGGAGGTACCACCAACCTTGGCAACAGCAGAAGATGAAGAGGTTTCTCCTATGAAGATGGCCTCCTTAAAGGACGCCCGGGCTGTGATCGAAAAAGGCGAATGTGCAAATTGGGGCAAGCTCCCTGATCTTACTCCTAAGACTAACAAGTTTGGGCTGGGTTTCACCACGGAAGCTCAGAAAGCGGTGCGCAAGGCAAGAATTGGAAGACCTCCGTTGCTCATCACTCAGCATGGAGTGAATGCTATTGGAGAGGAAGATGAAGTGGGAGAGTCAGAGTTCGATAGCTGGATCTACCCAACGGCCGACGGTGGATTGACCAATTGGACTGCTAAAGATTTTACTCCCATAACTTTTGTTCCCCAGTAATGAATTTCTTTGTTTTTGATTTGTAATAAACAATAATTTGAGACTATATGGCCCGGTGTCTTACCTGGGGCACCGTGGTTTTATGAGGGCTTTTTGTTTGTCACTATCATATATCATGAATAAAAGCATTGGACGTTTTTCACATTTCAAATTTTGCGCTCCTTTTCTTTCCTTTCTTTACATATTGCAAAACAGCTGTATTTACACACACACTCACTCATACAGGTTTCAATCCACTCTGGATCTCACTGGTAACGACTCTGCTACTGCCGGTTATGACTTCGAAAATCCGATCAACTTAGCCGCCGACGAAGGTGAAGATGATTGCGAAGTGCCTGGTGAACTTGCAAGACTGTTACAACAGGAAGAGAGGGCAATTCAACCCCATGAAGAGCCAGTGGAAATAATAAACTTGGGTACGGAGGAAGACAAGAAAGAGGTGAAGATTGGTGCCAACCTAGAACTCAGCGTGAAGCAACGGTTGACTCAGATGCTGCAGGATTATAAAGAAATCTTTGCCTGGTCCTACGAAGATATGCCCGGATTAGATACCGACATTGTGGTCCATCATTTACCAACTAAAGAAGATTTCCCTCCGGTTAAGCAAAAGGTTCGTCGGATGCGTCCAGAGATGTCTGAGAAGATTAAAGCCGAGGTTATGAAGCAGTTTGATGCCGGGTTTCTTGCAGTAACTTCTTACCCTCAGTGGGTTGCTAATGTGGTGCCGGTACCTAAGAAGGACGGCAAGGTCAGGATGTGTGTTGATTACAGGGATCTGAACAGGGCCAGCCCCAAGGATGACTTCCCTTTACCTCACATTGATGTCCTTGTTGATAATACCGCTCAGCACAAGGTGTTCTCTTTCATGGATGGCTTTTCAGGTTACAATCAGATCAAGATGGCACCTGAAGACATGGAAAAGACTACCTTTGTTACTCAGTGGGGCACCTTCTGTTACAAGGTCATGCCGTTCGGGTTAAAGAACGCTGGGGCAACCTACCAACGTGCCATGGTTACCTTATTTCATGATATGATCCATCATGAGATCGAAGTGTATGTGGACGACATGATCGCTAGGTCCCAGACTGAGGAAGAACACCTTGATCATCTGCAGAAACTGTTTGACCGGTTGAAATTGTACAAGCTGAGGTTGAACCCGAACAAGTGCACCTTCGGGGTAAGATCTGGAAAGTTGCTAGGCTTTGTGGTCAGTGATAAAGGAATTCAAGTGGACCCTGCTAAGGTCAAAGCCATTCAAGAGATGCCAGTTCCTAAAACGGAGAAGGAAGTCAGAGGCTTTCTAGGACGCCTGAATTACATTGCTCGCTTCATCTCTCATCTGACTGCCACCTGTGAGCCCATCTTCAAGCTGTTGAAGAAAGATCAGGTAGTACGTTGGAACGATGAATGTCAGGCTGCTTTTGACAGAATCAAAGAATATCTCCAAGAACCACCCATCCTTATGCCACCAGTGGAAGGGAGACCTTTGATACTTTACCTGACAGTGCTTGATAATGCAATGGGGTGTGTGCTGGGGCAGCATGACGAGTCTGGCCGAAAAGAGCATGCCATTTATTACCTTAGCAAAAAGTTTACCGATTGTGAGACCCGATACTCACTGCTTGAGAAAACTTGCTGCGCTTTGGTATGGGCTGCTCGCCGGCTGAGACAGTATATGCTGACTCACACTACCTTGTTAATCTCAAAAATGGATCCTATAAAGTACATATTCGAAAAGCCTGCTCTGTCTGGGAGAATTGCAAGATGGCAGATGATCTTGACGGAATACGACATTCAGTACACGACCCAAAAAGCCATCAAGGGAAGTGTATTGGCAGACCACCTAGCACATCAAGCTGTGGATGACTACCAATCAATGAACTTCGAGTTTCCAGATGAAAGCATTATGATAGTAACTGACTGTGAAATACCTGGACCGGATGAAGGATCTGAACCAGGATCCCGATGGTCTATGCACTTTGACGGAGCCTCCAATGCTTTGGGAAATGGTATCGGCGCCATAATCGTATCTCCACAAGGCACTCATACTCCACTCACCGCCCGGCTGTGTTTCAACTGTACCAACAACATGGCGGAGTATGAAGCGTGTATTATGGGTCTTCAAGCTGCGATCGACCTGAGGATCAAATTTCTGAGTGTCTTCGGAGATTCCGCTCTTGTGATCAATCAGATCAAAGGAGAGTGGGATACGAAACACCCAAACTTGATTCCTTACAGAGAATGTGTGTTGGCCCTGATCCCCCATTTCACAGAGATAACATTTGAGCACTTTCCAAGAGAAGAGAATCAGTTAGCGGACGCGCTAGCTACAATGTCTTCAATGTTCAAGGTTAAATGGGATAATGAAGCTCCCCGGATCATCATCTGGAAACTGGACGAACCGGCATACTGTTGTGATCTCGAAACTGAATTGGTAACTGAGAAGCCTTGGTACCACGAAGTGAAGAGATACCTAGAAGCTCAGGAATACCCTGAAGGAGCATCTGTCAATGATAAGAAGTTCCTGAGAAGGTTTGCAGCCAAGTTCTTCCTAAGCAACGGCATCTTGTACAAGCGAAACCATGATTCCACCTTACTGCGTTGTGTAGATAAGACTGAAGCGGAAAGAATCATGGAAGAGCTACATGAAGGGACCTTTGGTACACACTCCAGTGGACATACTATGGCTAAAAAGATTCTACGGGCGGGGTATTATTGGTCCACCATGGAAGCTGATTGCTACCAACATTCTAGGACATGCCATAAATGCCAGATCTACGCAGACAAGGTGCATGTTCCTCCGGTCCCCCTGAATGTTCTGACTGCGCCTTGGCCGTTTGCAATGTGGGGCATAGACATGATCGGTGAGATTAAACCTATGGCATCTAATGGACATCGCTTCATCTTAGTGGCGATTGATTATTTTACGAAGTGGGTTGAGGCAGCATCCTACGCTACGGTAACTAAGACTGTTGTGGCACGGTTCATTCGGCACAATCTGATATGTCGGTACGGTGTCCCTGAGCGGATTATTACAGATAACGGTACCAATCTGAACAATAAGATGATTGCTGAGCTCTGCGAACAGTTCAAGATACAGCACCACAATTCTTCTCCTTACAGACCGAAGATGAATGGGGCTGTAGAAGCAGCTAATAAAAACATCAAGAAGATCGTGCAGAAAATGACAGTAACGTATAAAGACTGGCACGAGATGTTACCGTTCGCTCTACATGGATATCGTACCTCAGCTAGGACGTCAACCGGGGCAACTCCTTTCTCTCTGGTTTATGGCATGGAGGCAGTCTTGCCAATCGAAGTACAAATTCCTTCTCTCTGGATAATGAAGGATGCAAATCTGAATGAAGATGATTGGATCCAGACACGACTTGATCAGCTCAACCTTATTGACGAAAAGAGACTTGCTGCTATCTGTCATGGTCAGACGTATCAGAAACGAATGATCAGGGCATTTAACAAAAAGGTCAGACCACAGGAATATCAAGTCGGGGATCTGGTGATCAAGCGAATCATCCTTCCTCAGAGTGATCCAAGGGGCAAATGGACCCCTACGTACGAAGGGCCATTTGTGGTTAAGCATGTGTTCTCAGGAGGAGCAATGATATTAACCAATATGGATGGTGACGACCTTCCTCACCCCGCCAATGCAGACATAGTTAAAAAATACTACGCATGAAAAAATGACCCGCTAGGCTGACATGCCTAGGCAAAAATAAGGGCTTCCCGTCGAACCAAAAGGGTTCGGGCAAAATGAAGGGATGAAAATGAAAAATCTGTACACCCGACAAGTCGAAAACCTGAAAAGGCGGCTTGGGCAAAAATGGGTATCCCGGTGGACTGAAAACCCGAAAGGGCAGTCCAGGCAAAAATTAGGGATAAAAGCGTAATACTATGTCTCATTGGATCACTTTGTATCCAGAATCCGTTACCTACATCAAGACGGCATCGATCAGTCAGCCTCACCTTCAACCAAGGTCACCAAGTGATGAGACGCTCGGAGTTATAAAGGCTATAGCAGAGTTGAAACCCAGTGGATCATTCATATTTCACACAGCTGTTTTAATTTCTTTTGTACAAAACTTGTAATAAACTCTTTTGCTCGGCGACATTCCGCTTACTAGGACGTCAGCCTCTTGTACACAAAACGCCTATTCACAGGCTATTCAAAATCAATACAAATATACTTTTCAGTTAAACGTGCCAACTGTTTTTTTCTTTTCCTGTTTTGGTTTTGCGAAAAACGTCCAAGGTTCAATTTGTGATATATGCATTGATAATAATTTGCTAGCTCATAAATATTTGCATACGAGACAAAGAACTAATTGCAGGTGACACTAGAAACAGGGGCAATAAAGAGTTGTTTGAGCAGTCTAATTGTTCTATCCAAGGTACCAAAGTAGGTTCAGCTAAAGAACCTAACCAGGCATCTTAAGTTCCCCAGAGAGTGAGACAGCAAGTCAGTGCATTCTTCCCCAGCATATCAAAACTTCCCCAGGAGAGTCCCATCCAAGTTCCCCAGGAAAGATGGAATTCATCTCCCCAAGCAGTAAGCTTATCCCCAGTAAATTCTGGAAGCTTATCCCTCGCAGAGTACGAACGCGTCGTCCGGCTTTATTCAAAGAGTTATTTCCTTAACAGGATATAACTGGGTTATCCTCAGCCAAAAACCAAGGGAAAGTCGTCGTCAACGTAGTTCTTTCCTATCCCCAGCGAAGTCTATTCACACTTCCAATACAACAACGGTATCCCCAACAGAGTTACTGTCAACATTCAGCAAGGCATCACTCTTCCCACAGAGTATTGCTTCCCAGCATGATCACTAAAGTATCTTTTCTCCCCGCAGAATCTCCCATTCGCCAAGTTTATTCCGCAACGGAGTCATCTTCTCCTACCGGTATCCTTGCAGTTATCATCCCCAGCGGAAGCAAAATCTATTCTTCGACATCAGCCCGGGATACGACTTCCCGGCACCCGTCAAGGATTCATTTTCCTGGACGAAAACATACATAAAACATCACATACATCATTATAGCATGCATAACGCACTGCATCATACAAATCTCATTTATGTTGAGAACATCATTGCTTGATCCATATCATGCATTGCACATGACTGACTTTTATCTTTCAGGAAAAATTCAGTTAAGTTCTCAAGCTACATTTCAAGACCTAGACTGGTTCAGTCAAAGGCCTTCTCTGGTTCAGTTAAATCGTCCCAAGATTTTCCTGATGCTTATCCCTTTGAAGACATTTCAAGACCTAGACTGGTTCAGTCAAAGGCCTTCTCTGGTTCAGTTAAATCGTCCCAAGATTTTCCTGATGCTTATCCCTTTGAAGACATTTCAAGACCTAGACTGGTTCAGTCAAAGGCCTTCTCTGGTTCAGTTAAATCGTCCCAAGATTTTCCTGATGCTTATCCCTTTGAAGACAGTTCAAGACCTAGACTGGTTCAGTCAAAGGCCTTCTCTGGTTCAGTTAAATCGTCCCAAGATTTTCCTGATGCTTATCCCTTTGAAGACATTTCAAGACCTAGACTGGTTCAGTCAAAGGCCTTCTCTGGTTCAGTTAAATCGTCCCAAGATTTTCCTGATGCTTATCCCTTTGAAGACATTTCAAGACCTAGACCGGTTCAGTTAAATCGTCCCAAGATTTTCCTGATTCTGTCAAAGGCCTCTCTGGTTCAGTCAGATCGACCTTAAGATCTCCCTGATGCTTATCCCTTTGAAGACATTTCAAGACCTAGACCGGTTCAGTTAAATCGTCCCAAGATTTTCCTGATTGCTTACCCAGTCAAAGGCCTCTCTGGTTCAGTCAGGTCGACCTTAAGATCTCCCTGATTCTTATCCCAGTAGAAGACACCCCAGATTTTTCTCAACGAGCGTTGTTGAAGTTAAAGTCACCCAAGGCTCTCTTACCATTCATGCTAAGGAAGTAATCATCCCTGGTTCTTTCATCGCCGTTTGAAGCTCCAGACTCAGCTCCTGTAACCAACTAGGACACATCTAAACATCAGCTCCTGCAACGTGCCAGGTACTCATTTTCTGTTTTGCAGGTATGCAGGTTCTCGCCAAGGAATCTCTTACGCGATCAAAACATCCAGATGGCATCTATAAGCCCATTCCCCCATCATTGCCAACATGTGAGCGCAAATTTCCGGGCACTCTAGTGTCCAATCATCTTTTACCCTCGGATTACGAAAGGCACGTCAGCCAATCTACATCCTCAGGTCTAAGAAGATTGAACAGGGGCAACTGTTATACCCCAAAATTTGCCCTCCCATATTCTTCAAGGAATTGCCAAGCCAAGCTACAAAAGTCCCCAAGGGTTGTGCAGTGCAACAGTCTCCCATACAGTCAAAATTAGGGTTTTGAGTCTGATCAAGAAAAGGAAGTGTTCAAAGGCCCAATCAAGTCTCATATGCTTACAAACATGGTCAAGCATCCTCATACCAAGTTTCAAGGCATTCAGCTCAAGATTGCACAGTCAAAACCCTAAATTGCACTACAGTCAACTGTAGGGGCAAAATGGTCATTTGACAGTCAAAAGTTCAAATTTTTGGTCAATACATCATTTTGAAGCCACAAACATCATTTGATCAATGCTTGATCATGATTCTCAAAATTTGGCTCAGAAATCATCAAAGATGCTATATTTGGACAGCTGAAAAAGTCAACTGAAATTGACCAGAGCATAACTTTCACATGGATTATCAGAAAAATTCCATCCAAAGCTCATTTTGAAGAGAAAGACATTTCCTACAACTCATCTTCATACTTCAAGTCCAAGAAATGCTCTCACAAAAAGTTATCAATTTCAACATTATAGGTCATTTTCAAAAGTCAACAAAAAGGGACTTTAAGTCAAAGGCCATAACTTGAGATTGGTAAATCAAAATGACATGGGACCAAAGGCATTGGTTAAAGGACTCAAATACCTTTCCAAAATGTCCAAGAACATGAGAAAATCTTAAAAATTGAGCAAGTTATGCCTTGTAGAAGTTGGGAAATTTTTGTGAAATGGCAAAAGTCAACTATCCTTGAAAATCCAATTTTGACAAAAGGGCCCCATTTTTCTCACTTTGTTCATCCTTGTCATGCTACACACGTGTTCCATGGTTGATTTCAAGACCAAATATTGATTTTTTTATTTTATTTAATTTTTGATGATTTAATTCATTTTAATTCTTTGAAAATTCAAATAAAATTTAAAAATCAATGAAATAATGTCATATGAACTTGGACAACTTCTATGCATCATGAACCAACTCAAAAATCAGGCTAAGGTTCATTTGCACACTAGGTCTAGGTTTTGGCTAAAAAGTAGGAAAAATGGTTAATGGAAGAAACCCTAAGGCCAATTCTCTAACAAGCATGAATTAAGGAGAGTTAGCAAGCCAATTCCACTCCAGCATAACCCCTAAGTCAAACCCTAACCACAATAGGCCATATGCTGCGCTGAAAAAGCCATTGGGCATTTGAAATTTTGGCCATATAATGCAAAACTGAAATCAGTGCTAGGGATCTTTTCAAGCCTTAATTTTTGTACCAATAGCTTCCTGAGACAATTCTGAACGTATCCCAATTCATAACATCAATCAAAACTCCTTGAACTGGTATCTACAAGTGAAAGTGTACAGAAAATTTTTTGAATTCGTGTTCTTGATTCTAAGCATCCTTTTGCATTTTTAATTACATATTCATGTTCCTCACAAAGTTTCCAAGCTGTTCATGGTATTTAATTGCATTTTCATAAGCCATACACGATTTTACCATTTTCACGTTCTAGGGTTTTCAAGTTTTGATTTTAGGGTTTTTACCATACTGCAAAATTGGCCCTCAAGACCATGACTATCACACTCCATGCATCTGGACGAAGAGATCTACATGCTTGCGCCTAATTTATATTAGGAAACAAGCTATTCGCTATTTTTTTGTAGCTTACCTAATGCAACGCCTCAAAACCGTTGCTGTATGCGTATGTTTCAGAAGAAAAAAAAATGAGGCGAAGACGATGATGTGCTGGCGTGCAATGGTTGGATGTTTTAAATTTTGCGCGCCCATTTACTAACGCGCTTAGTTTTTCCTTTTGTTTTTTATGCACTATAATATGTCAATTAACATTCAATGGCACAGATGGCAAGCGAGCGCGTGAATAATGCATAAGACCTGGGTTCGATTCCCAGGTCTACTTCACTTCAATATTCTTTTTCCATATATATTCAGGTGTGGATATGACGTTGCAGACTACCATACACTCACCAGATCAGGCCAGCCACGTCACTTAATGGGATCAGATCAAGGGTTGTGCACTGGGGAATACCATGGGGAAAGTCAACAGGCGTGCATATGATTGGAAAAGTCCACAAAATTCAAAGCAAATGGGCCAGGCTTTTCAAAATTGCACCTCCAATTCTGGGGTCTACCCCCCCCTGGTTTGCCCATTTAATTTATTTTCTTATATCTTTTAATTATTTATTTTAATTGTTATATTATTTTAATTATTTGTTTTATTTAATTTTTAATCAAAAATATAAAAACATTAAAAATACAGAAAGGACAAAAAAAAATATAATTAATTTTGATTACTTTTATAAATAAATTAAAATGTGTAAATTATTTAGTTTTAATTAGGTTTGCAATTTTAATCTCTTTTTAATAAAAATCCAAAACAACATAGAATTTAGGATTAATGACTTTTAATTTTCTTTTTTTTATTTTTCCCTTTTTTTTCAGAATAATAACATTATTTTTTTATTTTTCATAAATCAAAAATTGTACATAATTTAATTTAGAATTAAATTAGGTTAGAAATTAAATCTCTTTCTTAAAAACTTAAAAAAACACTAGGGTTTAGCATTTTAATTTTAATTAATTTTTTTCCTTTTTCTTTTAAATCTAAAAAACACAAAATACTATTTTTCATTTAATTTTAATTTTAAATTCCTTGATTAATTTTAATTATTTGTTAAAGGGTCCAACGCCCTAATTTTGTTTAAACTCTTATTTCGCGCATCTATTTTATATTGCTTAAATAATTCTGTATATGCCCCAAAGCCTTGTAATAAATTTAGAATTCTCGCACTTTTATTTATTCGCTTTATTTTACTTTCAGTCAAATCGGGTTCGGTTTTTTTGGCGATGTGGACCCGCGCCAGTTGTAATAGTCTAGATTTATTTTCTCGCAAGTATATAACTGTTAATAAATATGCATGAAAGAATGAATGCCCAAAAATAAAATCGAATCGATAGATCACCAATGCATGACAAGACGAACAATAAACTGAAAATGACACACAATTTGCACACACCACCCCTAGGGTACGCCTCACTGTTGCCTTTCGAAAGGTGGTCGTCGAGTAGAAGACGTCTTAGTAAGTCCTCATGATCCGGGAACCTGGCATGAGGGTAGCTTCTAAGGTGTCTTCCCATTGCTCCGGTGATCATCATGTCCCTAAAATCGAATTGACCCGAACACCTCCAACGGTGGTGCTACCTACCTCTCAATGGTGGGATGGCACTACTTTAAAGGACATTTACACAGACAAATTCCTTAGGGTAGGTAGGTTCTCGTAGGTACTTGCTCTCTTCAAAAAAAAACAAATCAAAATACTTTTCACACCCAAACACTTTCAAAAAACTTTCAAAACAAACTTTTCAAACACTCTGACGTACGAGTTGAATCGAAACTTTTCAAAGAATATTTTTGAAACCCACATTGAAAAGCAAACAAACAATTTTGAAAACACATTGAGCAAGTACCTAAGAGCCCATGGATAACCATGGATAGAAAGGGTGCTAACACCTTCCCTTTCTATAACCTACCTCCCGAACCGAGAGCAATCTCTTTAAAGGAATTTTTCTGTGCTTTTGTCCTTTCCAATTGGAGAAAATAAAAGACGGTGGCGACTCTTGCTTCCGCGACATTTCGCGAACCAGCTTTAAAACAGTCAGTTCCAGATCCACCGATCACACTAACCAATAAATCAATTCTTTTTTTATCAAAAATCACAAAAAATATTATTTTTTCACAAATTAGGTCTAGATCTTATTGTTATTAAAAATTAATTAATTTAATTAGGTTTGATTAATTAGACAACTTTAATTTTTTTTTTTTGTAAATAATTAAAATCAATTAGAATAAATAGGTTTTATTACTAATTTAATTTTTTATTTCTTTCCTAAAATAACAAAAATCCAAAAAATATGTCATTTAATTATTTTCATTAATTAATTTAATTAACCAATTAATTTTTGCACTTATTTAGAAAACTTATTTCTTTTATTAAAAACAACAAAAAAATAATTTTCTCTTTTAATTAGGTTAGGAGGGTCAAAACCCTAGTTTCTCGTCGATCTAATTTTTTAATCGCGCACTTTATCATTATTTTGTACAATTATTGTATCTGCTCCCAGTTTGTAATAATTTAATTAGGACATTTAATTATTTTTATCGCTTTTATTTTCAAAGGGTTTGTTTTTGGCTATGTAAATACCCGAAGCCTTGTAATAGTTTAGTTTAATTTCCGCCCTTTAAAATTCCGCAAATTATAAACTGTTAGATGTATGAATAACTAGGGTTTGCATGACAAGAATTTATGACTAAATTTAAAACAGTTAGATCACCCTAAATGTGCAAAGATAAATAAACTGAAACTGAATCACTCGCACATGCGCACTCCTAGGGTACACTCCTACTTGGTTGCCTTCGGTAAACGGTCATTGAGTATAGGATATTTTAGTGGTCATCCTTTTGTCCAAAGATCATAGTTGCCTCGGAAAGGTTGCCTCGGATATTGTTGCATCGAATAATTAATCTAAGACATTAGGGTTATTACTAAGACGTCCTAACATTGCTTTAGTGACCGTGCATCCCTTTCGAATTGACCCTCAAAACTCCAATGACGGTGCTACCTACTCACTAATAGTGGGATAGCATTGTCTAAAGAAAATGAACATAGGACGATTACTTTTTTCGAGTAGGTAGATTAGTTCTTAAGTACTTGCTCATTCCAAACAAATTTTTTCACATTTACACTCCTTTACAAACAAAGTTTTCAAAAACACTTCATTACACTCTTGAAGACAGAAGCAAGAGTTAAATCGAAGTTAAAACAAAAACTTTTTCAAAACCCACAAACACAAAGAAAACAATTTTGAAAATGATGAGCAAGTACCTAAGAGCCCGTAGATAACTACAGATAGAAAGGGTGCTAATACCTTCCCTTTCTATAATCTACCCCTGAACTCAGAAATATCTCGAAAAGGGAATTTTTCTGTGCTTTTTTCCTTTCCTTGTTGGATAAAATAAAAGACGGTGGTGACTCTTGCTTACCACGACATTTTGCAAACACAAACGCAAAACGCAAACCAGCAATTCCTTAACGAAATAAGGAAACACGTCCCGGTTCTGGCCACCGTATCACAACATACTATGGCTAAGAAAATCTTGAAAGCATGTTACTATTGGTCGACTATGGAAACCGACTGTCACCACCACTCGAGAACTTGTCATAAGTGCCAGATCTATGCTGATAAAGTTCATGTGCCTCTGGCACTTTTTAATGTCATGACTGCTCCTTGGCCATTCGTAATGTGGGGCATTGATATGATTGGAGAAACCAAGTCGACTGCTTCTAACGGACATCACTTCATTATCGTCGCCATTGACTACTTCACAAAATGGGTTGAAGCAGCCTCGCTCACCTCTGTTATCAAGAATGTGGTAGCCCGGTTCATCAAGCATAACCTTGTCTATCAGTATGGCATCCCCGAGAGAATCATCACAAACAATGGTACCAACCTCAACAACACTATGATCACTAAACTCTACATGCAGTTCAAGATCAAGTACCACAACTCTTCTCCGTATCGACCAAAGATGAATGGAGCAGTGGAAGCCTCCAACAAGAACATAAAGAAGATTGTGCAAACTATGGTTGTGACCTATAAAGACTGGAATGAGATGTTACGATTTGCTCTTCATGGCTACTGCACTTTGGCGTGAACATCAACTGGGGCAACCCCATTCTCTCTGGTCTATGGTATGGAAGTTGTCCTACCTATCGAGGTTCAGATTCCTTCTTTAAGGATTATGAAAGGTGCAGACTTAGACGAAGATGAGTGGATTTAGACCAGGCTAGACCAATTGAATCTGATTAACGAAAAGAGGCTTGCGACTGTCTGTCACGATCAAATGTATCAGAAACATATGATCAAGGCATTCAGCAAAAAAATTAAGCATCAGGTATATTAGGTTGGTGACTTGGTAATAAAGTGCATCATTCTACCGCAAGGTGATCCCAGGGGCAAATGGACTTCCACCTACGAAGGGCCATTTATTATCAAGAAAGTATTTTCGGGTGGTGCTATGATACTAACCACCATGGACGATGAAGATTTCCCACACCCTATGAATACGAACATAGTCAAAATATACTATGCATGAAAATGACCCGCTAGGTTGACTGGCCTAGGAAAAAATAAGGGCATCCTAGAGAACTAAAAGGGTTTGGGTAAAAATTAGGGATATATACAAAAGATTGTACATCCGGCAAGTCGAAAACCTAAAAAGGTGGTTTGGGCAAAAAAAGGGTATCCCGGTGGACTGAAAACCCGAAAGGGTAGTCCAGGAAAAATTTAGGGATTAAAAGCGTACGACTATGTCCCATTGGATCACTTACTGCAAGCTTTATTACCAACGTCAAGTTCGAATGGTGTTGATCAATTCAATCAACTTCCGACAATAAGGGATGAGATGTTCAAAGACATAGGGGCAATAAGGGAGTTGGAACCCAACGAGATCATTTTCACATAGCTATATGTTTTGTTTCACTTTGTACTCTTTTCGTTTCACGACAATTTCCTCTTACTAGGATTTATGTCTCTTTGTATAAAATTGCTTGTTTATAGGCAAACTATCAATGCAAATACACCTTAAAAATTCAAAATTTTGTTTTTTTAATTTAATTTTTCTGTTTTGTTTGCAAAAATGTCCAATGACTAAAATTGAATGAACATATGCATATGAACATGATTAATTGTTAACAAATATATGCATAAGAACAAAAATACGCATTTACTCAAAACTCTAGGAGTTGGGATGACATTCACGCTATCTACAAATCCCCACATAGCTACTTCCATGAGATTATCCCCACAGAGTAATCTTCACAAATTCATATTCAATAAAGATACATTCCCCGCAATTTCCCCAACAAATCTTTTCCCGGCAATATCACCAACCTATGGAGTTTCAATCAGTACAATTCATGGAAATTCTCTTTCCCAGTTGAGCTTATTCCTCAAGAATTGTAAAACCCACTACAAATTTCTTCTCTCCAACAGAGCTTGTTTCCTCAACAAAGTATTTCTCCATCAAACAAGGTTTATTTCCCCAACAGATTACAGTTCCCCCAGCTTAAATCTATTTCTCGAATGGATATGAATCACCAACAAAATTCCTTCCCAATGAAGCCGCCACTATCCCCAGAGAGTTTCTATGAAACCTAGAACTGGACCAGATATCAGTTAACTTTATCCTCCCCATACGAGTCAGAAGGTTATCCATCTCTTTTATCCCCAGTCAGGCTATATAAGAATTATCCTCTTCAGAAGAGTCAAAAGGTTATCCATTTCTTTTATCCCAAGTTAGGGTATATAAGAATTTTCCTCCCTAGATGAGTCGAAAGGTTATCCATCTCTTTAATCCCCAGTTAGGGTATATAAGAATTATCCTTCCAAGATGACTCGGAAGGTTATCCATCTCTTTTATCCCCAGTCAGGGTATATAAAAATTAAACTCCCCAGTAGAGCGATGAACGACTAATGTTCCTAAACTCTTCTCCTCAAATAGAAGTCGACATTCCCCAGCGGAGTTTCCTCGAAAAGCAAACAAGAATCCCCAACGGAAGCATTCTAGATAAGGTCAAAGATTACACGTTTTCTTCATCCCTAGGACCAGTCAGGGATTCATTTTCCCCAGTAAATTGTCATACAGAGCTATTGATACACTTCCAATAACATTTCAAATTCAGACATCATTTATAGCATATGCATACGAAACACATATGGCACAATCTCATTTATTTTGAGAACATCATTATGCAATGCATTTCATACATCATGACATTTCATATAACTAACTCTTTATCTTTTTAGGTAAATTTCGCAAACAGAAGAATATCATCAACAATTATTAATTGGGTCCAAGATGAATTCCCGAAACAGGACGGGGAAACTATCTATGTAACCAGGTCAGAGATTAATTCCCAGAACAAGACGGGGAAACTATCTTTATGGCCAACAAAAAGTAGGTTCCTGATTAATTCCCGAAACAAGATGGGGAAACTATCTATACAACCGAGCTAAGATTAACTCCCGAAACAAGATGGGGAGACTATCTTTCTTTATGGTTATATGAAGATAAATTCCCGAAATAGGACGAGGCGACTATCTTTATCACCAAATGGTATGAACACCCGAAACAAGACAGATTTACCAACAAAAATAGATTGTAGATCAATTCCCGAAACATGTTGGGGCGACTATCCACATGACAAACTCTCCCTTAAGAGGCCTCTTCTGGCTTATATTAAATCAAGCGTAGATTTATTCTAATACTTTTTCCAGTATACATCTTCTGGCTCAGATTAAATCAACCATAGATTTATTCTGATACTTCTTCTAGTAGAAATTTTCTAGCTCAGATTAAATCGACCATAAGATTTATTCTGATACTTCTTCCAATTAAAGACAAGCATAGACATCTTCTGGCTCAGATTAAATCAAGCATAGATTTATTCTGATACTTCTTTCAGTTAAAGACAAACATAAACATCTTCTGGCTCAGATTAAATCAAGCGTATATTTATTCTGATACTTCTTCCAGTAGATATTTTTCTGGCTCAGACTAAATCAACCATAGATTTATTCTGATACTTCTCCCAGTGAAAGACGAACATAGACATCTTCTGGCCCAAATTAAATCAAGCATAGATTTATTTTGATACTTCTTCCAATTGAGGTCAAGCATAGACTTAGTCTAATTTCTATCAACAGTTACTTTGGATGGCATCTATAAGCCCATCTCCGGAAACTCTCCATCACCTCTCCAAATGGCATTGTTAAGCCCATTCCCAGTATTACATCAACCAACAACATTACTTTAGGCACATGCTAGTGCAAATTTCTGGGCACTTAAGTGTTCAATCATCTTCTACCTTCAAGTCACGAATGGCGGACATGCCAATCTAACTCTTCAGGTTTAAGAAGATTGAACAGGGGCAGATGTTGTACCCCAAAATTTTCCCTCCCATTTTCTTCAAGATATTAACATAAAGGTCTCAAATAGTTAAAACTACTCAAGAGTTGATCAGACAAACTCACCTCCTAAGCAATGGGTCCACAACTAGGGTTTCATCTTGTACAAGGAAGAATGGTTTGAAAGGGTCTAAAATGACTTTCATGGTTCATCATAGGTCCTCAATAATTCTTATATCAAGTTTCATGCCTTGCATCACATGTTTGCTCAGTCAATGGCTCAGATGATTGAAAATCAAACTTATCGGGTAAAAAGTCAACTATGGTCAACATACTGTCAAACTTAAAAATTATTTGTCAACATAAATATTTTGAGGTGACATTCATCATCTGATCAAGGGTTGACTATGATTCCTCAAGGAAAGCCCTCAAATCATCAAAGGTAAAAAAATTGCCAAAATTAGGGTTTTGACTGAAGAGGACTGACCATTGACTTTTGAACTAGTGCATGACCTAATGGTTTGAAGCATGATCTCAAGAGCTCAAATAAAACATATTGGCCTAATTACATTCCTCAAGACATTTCTAAAGATGCAAGTGGTTGATAGTTGAAGAATTTGAATCAATTGATGAAAAGTCAACAGTCACACAAAAGTCAAACCTTAACTTTTTGGTCAACATTGGAATTCAAAAGTCAAGAATCATCAAGATATTAAAAACTATAAAACTTGATCATCAAGAAATCAAAAAGTCAACAAAAGTAAAATTGGGAAAATTTTCTAGCACTTAGAAAAATTCTAAGTGTTTTTGTTCTTAACAAAAGTCCTAACTTCATAGCCATTTTTCACTAAGATCCAAGTTGATTCAAAGAAAAATTTCAACATGAAAGTTGTAGGGATTGATGTATTAAACAACTTTGTTAATGAGGGTTGGTTTGCAAAAAGTTCTTGGATTAAGAGACATGAGCCCATAAAGTTATGATATTTTTTATCCAACACTTAGAAATTTTTTAACAAGTTTTGATCTGTTTTTTTGTCTCAACTTCTTGGCCAATTTCCACCAAGTTCCCATTTGATTTAGCCAAAACACATAACATGAAAGTTGTAAACAATGTTTCAAGCTTTCTAAAATGTCCAAGAACACAATTTTATCATGCTTGATCAAGGAGAATCGAAGAGATGAAGTTGGGTATCTAAGTGTATTATGGTGGGAGAACTGAATTTTATACTGGTTTTGCGTTTGTATTCGCAAATGTTGCATTAAGCAAGAGTCGCCACCGACTTTACTTTTATCTAACAAAGGAAAGGGTGAAAAGAACAGAAAAAGACCTTTCGAGATTATTTCTGAGTAAGGGGGGTAGATTATGGAAAGGGAAGGTGTTAGCATCCTTTCCATCCGTAGTCATCTACGGGCTCTTAAATGCTTAGCTCATTTTGAAAAATACCTTGTGCTTTATGTGCTCTGAAGAGTATTTTTTTAAAACTCCTTAGTACGGAGAACTTTGTAATGTTTCTCGGAATAGTAGAGAATGTATACAAAGTGTTTGAAAATGTTTTTGAAAGAAGTTTTGTGTAAGTGTAAAGGTTGTTTGAGCAAGCATCTAACAACTATCTACTTTACTCGAAAAGTTGTTCTTTTCCTCTTTTCCTTTAGATAGTGCTATCCTACTATTAGTGAGTAGGTAGCCCTAGTCGTTGGATGTTTGAGGGACATTTGAAGGGACGTTTATACAGTCACAAAGGCAACTGGGCAAGAAACTTTAGTAACTACCCTAGGGTTTTAAGATCATTTTACCAAGGCAACGTCGAGAGGGTCATCGAGGGACTTATGATCTTTAAACCGGAGGGTAGCCACTAAAATCTCTCACATTTCTAGAGTTGTGACTGTTTTTCCGAAGGCAACCAAAGTGGGATATCCTAGAGGTGCACATGTTCAATTGTGTTGTATTCGATTATTTATCTTTGCATTCAGGTTTGCTAGCATTTTGTTTTATTCTTGCCATACAACTCTAGTTAACATGCATCTAAACAGTTAATAGTTTGCAATAATTAAAAGTGCGGAAATGTAAATCTAACTATTACAAGGCTTCGGGAAGGGGGATTATTACAAGTCCAAAATTTGGGGAAAAAATAAAGAGAATCAGTAACGTAAAGCCCTAATTTAAACTATTACAAACCATACGCAGATACATTAGTATATATAAAAAAGTGCAAAAGTAAATAACGCGCACGAAGTGTAAAGGACGTCTAAACCCTAAAATGTTCTAAGTAACAAATAAAGATTCTTTTTGTTGTCATTTTTTATTCATTTAAAAAAAAAGGAATAAATTAAATTAAACCTAATTAGTTAACTAAAAAAGAAAATTAAATTAAAGTTAAAAATAAATCTAACATTTTTTATTTTTTACTAATAAAAGAAATATTGAAAATTTACCCTAATTCTAATTATTATTATTTTTTGAATTTATATTATGAAAAGTAAATGAATTAACCTAAATCTATTTAATTTTAAATTAAAAAAGAGTTAAAATAATTAATTAATTGATTAACAAAAATAGTTCCACAAAAAAAACTAAAACCTTATTTTTGTGACTTTAATTTTTTTATATGGTTATAAAAAAGAATTAAAAGAAAAAAAATTAAAACAAATAAATAAAAGAAAATTGCAAACGGGCATGATGCAAACAACAATGAGGGGTGTGAGATCTGGAATTTGTAAGGCCCAAAAATTTAGCAAGCCCAAGCCACGTTGGGATCTGGTGAGGAGGCGTCTGGGAGGTGCATGGTGCTCTGCGCATTTGAGTGCATTGGATTTGGATCAGCTGTGATCTGATGGCTCGGATTGATGGTCCATGATGCACGCATGGGATATGCCAACACTGGATCTGCAAACAATATGTTAGAAATGATGAAAATGCATGACCTGGGATTCGAACCCAAGTTCTCTCTCCAACGCACACATTCCTTTACCGTCTGAGCTAGCTGTTCAATCGTTATTATATAAAAACAAAAACAAAATAAATGAAACCAACATTTAATCCTAGTCAGCCAAACGCACGCGTCCTAAAAAATTCCAATGGGCCCGACCAATCATAACGCGTGATAGTACCACGCCTGCTCCCAACTGGAGTCAACCGGTCAAAGACGCCGGAGCAGAGCTCCGGTCATCTTATCTGATCCATTAAATCTTGGATCCTGCAAAATCAACAGTTTCAAGACCAAACAACGACCCTATCTTGCTTAAAATTTCGCGCTGATCAAGAATTTGGCCTTAGATTGGCCAGAAAACTCATGTATCTTGAGTTATGAATCCAAAACCCGAACACGACTTGAACATGGCAATATGCGATCTAAGGCCCTAGCTTCTCATGTAACACATTAGAATGTACGCAAACAGAATCAATAACCTGAATATATGCTTAGTATGGATTTAAATGGCATGTATTGAGAGTTTGAGATCAAGAAAAAATTACCAAACAGAGAGAGATCGTGAGAGATTTCTGGCGTGTGTTAGGCTTGCCTTAGGATTGAGAATGGTTCCTGGAACCTTCAGGATGTGGATGGCACACTTGGTTTGGATGGAAAAGGCCTGGATTGCTTGATACAAATTTTTACCTTTCTTTGAATTTTTGAGAATTTTCTAGGACTTCTCTGAGGCATGTGCGTGTATCCTTTAGGTTTGATTTGCTTGTACATATATATGGGACCAAATTAGGGTAACAAATATGGTACCATATCATATGTAATCAAGTAGAATATTTGATTTGGAAATATATGTATCCTTTCTATTTTAAGCCAAGATTTGATCCAAAAATACTCCACACGGTTTTGACAACTTTCTATGAGCTTTTTGGCTTCAAAGAGATTTGAATCTTTTATGTCTTACATATTTCTCGTATTTATTTAATTTATTTTGAATTTATTTGAATAAAATCAAAACAAATAAAATAAAAAAACAAAATAATGCATGGACATGTTTAGAGGCCCTTAGATACATCATGAACACGTTTGGACTCTAAAAATTGGGCCCAATAGCTCAAAATTACAAATTTGCCCAATTGAGATTTCCTGCACTTCTTGAAAATTTCCCAACTTGTGAAATCCATAACTTACTCAATTGTTATCCAATGAAGATGATCTTGGACTCTTTGGAAAGCCTAAAATGTCCTATTCAATCTCTAAGTTGACCAATTTTGCACTTGAAGAATTTATCTTAATGTAAATGGTCTTGGAAAAAAGTGTCTTTTGTTGACTTTCTGAAAGTGACCTATAATGTATGGGCTTGTATATTTCAATTGGTGCATTTATTGAACTCGAGGGTAAAAGAGAAGTTGTAGGGAATTTAATTCTCTTCCAAATGAGCTTTGGTTGGGGAAAAATGTATAAAGTATGTGAAAGTTATGCCTAGTCAAAGTTCAATTGACTTTTCCTATAGAAACCCTAATTTAACAATTCTCGACTTTTGATATATTAGGAGTATTTCTTGAGGAATCATGATCAACCCTTGATCAAATGATGGATATCACTTCAAAATGTTAATGTTGAGCATAAATATTGAAGTTTGATTGTATATAGGCCACAATTGACCTTTGACCTAGTACAATTGATTTTCAGACATTTGAAAAATTGACTGAGCAAACTTGTAATGTAATGCATGAAACTTGGCATGGACAATCTTGAATACCTATTAGGATCATGGAAAACATTTGAGACCTTTGGAGCTTGCACATCTTGGTGAAAAATGAAACCCTAGTTAGAGGTTGATTGCTTAGGAGGAGAATTTGTCTGGTCAATTCTTGGTCATGTTTGAGCAATTGAAGACCTCAATGAGCATGTCTTGAGTAAAAATTGGAAGGCAAATTTTGGGGTACAATAGCTGCCCCTCTTCAATCTTCTTAAACCTGAGGATTTAGATTGGCTTGTCTGCCTTTTGTAATCTGAACGTGGAAGATGATTGAACACTAGAATGCCTAGAAATTTGCACTCGCATGAGATAACATCGTTGGTTGATGACATCGGGAATGGGATTACAGATGCCATTTTAAGAAGATGACCGAGATTTTTCGAAGATGGGCTTAAAGATGCCATCTAAAATAGATGCTGACTTCATAAGAGGTCTCTTTTGTGGGGATTCCTGTTCCTGTTGTTTGAGGAGGACTCCACTGGGGAGTGTTGGTTTCTGTTTGGGGAATAGAGTCTAGGAGCTTTAGTTGTCCATTACTCTACTGAGGAGTTTATCTCTTGACTGGAGGGATGAAAGTTAGTTGTTATCTGGTCGAGATCCAGATTTCATAGTAACTTACTGAAGATCATAAAGTTGACTGTTATCTGATCGTATCCCAAGCTTCACAACGACTTACTGGGGAATACGAAATTAACTGTTATCTGGTTGATTTCTAGGCCTCACAGTAATTTGCTTAAGGTTAAACTGTTATCTGGTCGTATCCAGGATTTAGTGACTTGAACTGTTATCTGGTCGGGTCCAGGCTTCAGTGTTGAAGAAATTAAGTTGTTATCTGGTCGGATCCAGGCTTTAACTTGAATTTGAGGTACACTATCATCTGGTTGGGTTCAGGCTTCATAGTAATTGACAGAGTTGGACTGTTATCCGGTCGGATTCCAGGCTTCAGCAATGATATTAACTGATATCTGGTTGGGTCCAGGCTTCATAATGATATTAACTACTATCTGGTCGAGTCCGGGCTTCACAATATGGTAGATTATACTGTCATCTGGTCGAGTCCAGGCTTCATAGTAATTGACATAATAAACTGCTATCTGATTAGACTCCAGGCTTTGCAGTAATTTGACAGAGTAAATTGCTATTTGGTCGTACTCCAGGCTTCAGAGTAACTTATACTGTTATCTGGTCGGGTCCAGGTTTCATAGTGTCTTGAATTGTAGGTTGACTGTTATTCGGTCGGATTTCGGGCTTCAGTAATGAGGTTAACTGCTATCTGGTAGGGTCCTAGGCTTCACAGTGTTTGTACTTGATGTTAACTGTTATCTGGTCGGGTCCAGGTTTCACAGTGACTGATGAGATTTAATTGCTATCTGGTCGGACTCCAGGTTTCACAATAATCGTAAACTGCTATCTGGTCGGATTCCAGGCTTCACAGTGACTTACTGAGATGTTACTTCAAATAGTTGCCCTGTCTTGCTTCAAGAATTAATTTGGAAATTTTGAGAATTGATGATGATATTTGTTTGTTGATTTTCCCTGAAAAGATAAAGAATTAGTTGTATGCAATGTCATGATGTATGTAATGCATTGCGTGATGTTGCTCTCAAAATAAATGAAATTGTGCTATATGTATTCTGTATGCATATGTTATGACGCTTGTAACATGATGTATGAATGTAATATATGAAATGGTCAGCTGTTCTTTGTAGCTTTGTTGAAATGAGGGAAAATAAACCTCTTTCTGCTTGGGATGAAGAATGTGATTCTTCATTAATTGTTAAAGTTGACTTGCTGGGAGATGGATTTCCGTGGCCAGAGAAATAAACTCTACTGGGGGAGAAAACTCTATAAACTGCTTGGGAATTTTTATGAAGCCCTGTTGGGGAACCCAAGAAGTTTGTGAACCAGGCTGAGGAATTCTTTAAGATGCCGCAGAGATAACTGGAGACCCTTGCTCTGCAGGGGATATCAGAATCTCTGACGTCATTAGACTGTATACTGAGGATATAGTAGTGACTTTGCAACAGGACTTCTCTGTCTCTCTACCTGCTGGAGGATAGTATCTGTGGGGATTTGCAGATGCCTTTTTTAGACGTTGTTTCGTTTCTTAAAACCCTTAGTAACCGTCTTTCTATTTTTTATGCGTGTATTTGTAAACGGTGATCATATTCAAATGCGTATGTTAAAATAATCACTGGACATTTTTGTAAAACAACATAGAAAAATAAAAACGAATAGTTTTGAACTTTCAAAGAGATAATTTTGTATTGATTTGAAGAAGCTTCTGCCTATAACAGACGTTTTTGTACAAAGAGACATACATTCTAGTAAGAGAATGTCGTCTCAAGAATGAAAACTATACAAAATAGTATACAAAAGAAAAAATAGCTATGTGAAATGATCCCATTGGGTTTCCATTCTGCTATTGCCTTTATATCTTTGAGCATCTCATCACTTTGCTGCTTGGCTGAAGCTGACTGGATTGATTGGCACTATTTGAACTTGACAGTTGACGATGAGGGTTGGCTGTGAGGTGATCCAACGGGACATAGTTGTACGCTTTTATATCCCTAACTTTTGCCTGGACTGCCCTTTTGAGTTGTCAGTCCACTGGGATACCCTTTTTGCCCAAGCCGCCTTTTCAGGTTTTCGACTTGCCGGGTATACATATTTTTTCATATATATATATATATATACCTAAACTTTTCCCGAACCTTTTGGTTCACCAGGATGCCCTTATTTTTGCCTAGGCCAGTCAACCTAGTGGGTCTTTTCTCATCTGTAGTATCTTTTAACTATGTCCGCATTTACAGGGTGTGGAAGGTCGTCACCATCCATAGTGGTTAAGATCATAGCTCCACCAGAAAATATGTTCTTGATCACAAATGGCCCTTCGTATATGGGAGTCCATTTCCCCTGGGATCACCTTGCAGAAGGATAATGCGCTTGATTTCTAGGTCACCAACCTGATATACCTGACGTCTAACCTTTTTGTTAAAAGCTTTAATCATAGGTTTTTGGTTCATCTGACCATGACAGATAGTCACGAGCCTCTTCTTGTCAATCAGGTTCAACTGGTCAAGTCGAGTCTGGACTCATTCGTCTTCATTCAAGCCTGCATCCTTCATGATTCTCAAGGAAGGGGTGTGGGCTTCGATGGGTAGGACAACTTCCATACTGTATACCAGAGAGAAAGGAGTTGCACCTGTTGACATACATACTGAGGTACAGTAACCATGAAGAGCAAATGGCAACATCTCATGCCAGTCTTTGTATGTCACCGTCATGTTCTGTATGATCTTCTTGATGTTTTTATTAGCAGCCTCTACAGTGCCATTCATCTTTGGCCGGTAAGGTGAAGAGTTATGATGCTGAATTTTGAATTGCGTACAGAGTTCGGTGATCATAGTATTATGAAGATTGGTACCATTATATGTAATGATTCTTTCTAGAATACTGTATCGACAAATAAGGTTATGTCTAATGAACCGGGCCACAACATTCTTGGTAACAGAAGCAAATGAGGCTTCCTCGACCCACTTTGTGAAGTAATCAATGGAAACCAGGATGAAGTGATTCCCATTAGAAGCTATGGGTTTAATCTCTCCAATCATACTAATACCCCACATCGCAAATGGCCAAGGAGCAGTCAAGACATTCAAGGGGGACTGGAGGTACATGTACTTTATTCGCATAGATCTGACACTTGTGACAAGTTCGGGAATGCTGATAACAGTCCGCTTCCATAGTGGACCAGTAATATCCTGCCCATAGGATCTTTTTAGCCATTGTATGCCCACTAGAATGGGTGCCAAAGGTGTTGTACCCTAATTTCCCCCCCTAATATCCCTTCATCATACCATGTTGATTCACTCACAACAAGATCACACTAGGATTCTTGGTTCCCCTCCCTACTTTGAGTTTTGCTCCTTTTGAGGGATTACTAAGCACCTGCACTTATGTTCCTTTTGAGATCATTATATTGTTTTGATATCTTCACTTAAATAATAAAATACAATTTTATCTTGTCTTGCTTGTTATCCATGTAGGTAAGGGCAATGAGATTTAATAAGTTACTCCATGGGTTCATGAGTTTATTTCCATGCCCTAGCCAATAAAAGCTTGAGAAGTTCAAACCTCACCATTGGATTGGTTTTGGGAGAATTGTCATGACAAGGTTGCTTTGGTTCATCACATTTCAAGGTTATTAGATTTGACTCAAAAGTACAAGGGGTTGATTGGAGAAGTTGTTATGTTTGGACAAGGCCTTGTTCATATTGGTCACAAGGGCATAGTTCTCTCAAATTTCAATATATGGAAGTGGTTTTGGTGGATATGAGTCCTCATTATCATCCTCAACAACTTATATTCATAAAGCAAGAGTATTGGTACAAGAAGTTTGTTCAAACTTGTCAAAGTTCCTCAAGGCATTTTCTTGATCTAGAAGCTAGGATTTTGAACTTCAAAGGAGTATATCTTGCTCATCTTTTGGTATTTTTGAATTATTCCAAAGACATCCTTATCTTCAAAGGGTTATCAACAAATAACTTCAAAATTTCCAAGGATTTTTCATGTGGAAGAAACTTGATGAAGAAGAAAGATTACAAGTCCTTCAGATGAATCCCCAATTTTCCATGTGTGACTTCAAATGATCATAACTTTGTCAATTTTTATAACCTCGAGCCCATTATTTTTCCATATTGATCTTTAAGATGTGAACTTTATGCCTTATTTTATTTGTAAAGTGGGAAAACGGGATGGAGGTTGCCTTAAATATGCAAAAGATTATAGGTCATTTCATGATTTTTGGCCAACTTCAACAAGTCATAACTTGCTCAATTTTTGGAGATTTTGAGTGGTTCAAGTTTTAAAATGTCATTCAAGAGATCTAATTCATTCCATCTTTTTTGGTCAAGAGAAAATTTCAAGTGGAAGGCCATGTTTGGATGCAAACGATTATAGGTCATTTTTAAAGAAGAATTTGAAATATTTCTAAGTATGGAAAGTCAACCCTTTTTCTTCAACTTTGACTCAATGCAACTTTCAGCTCAAGCATCCATTTGATTTCATTCTTTTTCCATTGCAAAGCTTGTAATCTCATCTTTCTAAAGCATCAAGAATCATGCCCTAAGACCCCTTGAGTTTGAAATGCCATGGATTTGAATTTGGTAACTTGAAATTGAATTTTCCACAAAGTCAGAATTTTGAAATCCATAATGTGACTTCTAAACACAAGGTTTATGCGCGTTTTTGATTTAAACTTGATTAGAAAACTTTCCAGAAGTGATTAGCACCCCAAAAACGCAATATTTGGTTGAGTTTTTATGGAAATGAAGTCACACTTCACTCGTGCTCGACCTTCATTCAATTTCCCTCCAAACTTCCTCGTTTCTTCCAATTTTCATTCTCATTCACTTCCCTATAAATAGAGGGTCATCCCCCATTCATTTCTTCAAGATTTGAGAGCCATAAACACCCTGCCAAAACCTCACATGAACCCATCTTTTTTGAATTCAGTTTTTGAGATTTAAGCTCCCTTTTCCAAAATTCTTTGCGCATTCATCATCCTTAAGCATCATACAAACTCTCCAGCACTTAAACCAATCAAAACGAGCCATAATTCAAGCTACATAAGTCCAGTTTCAGAGCTTCTTCCTTGAACTTCGAAAAGGTAGAATTCTCCACCATTTGGATCCAAATCAAGCACTAATCTATTCTACTCCTTCTCCTGATTCTAATGCTGCTTACAATTTTAAATCCATTGAGAATTGAAAGAGAAATCTCAAATTGAAGGTGCTCGCTATTTTCTGAGTTTTTGATTCATATCTCTCTCCATACCTTATATAAATTTGGCGCGATGGTGGTGTTAGAATTGTCTTGAAGAGACGAGTTCAATGATACTAGCCTGAGATTCTAATTTTTCCATTTGAAGGATCTCACAAAATCCCCATTGCAGGGTGTCTGGAGGTTGAAGACGATGACATGTCTCGTCTCAGCCAATGATAGCGTGCCAAACGTTTTAATTTCATTGGTTGCCCTTTTTCTGATCCTATGTGTATCTCACTAAGGTCTATATCAAGCACAGCGTGTCTGGTCCACTGGATCAGCTTACTAACACGTTTTGACTATGATCTGATGGTCCACATCTTTTTGGTTTTTATTTTATTTTATGATTTTACATTTTTTATTGATTAAATTTTCAAAAATTCATAACTCTTTTATTTTTTATCCAAAAATTATGAAAAAATTCACAAAAATACTTTGAGTTATTTCTGATCTCATGACAATTTTTTCATATTTTTATTTTGATATTTGATATTTTTTTCCTCTCTATTTATAGAGAAGGTTTGAGATTTGAAAACTCAGATTTTTAACCACATGTTATGGCTAGGTTAGATTGTACATGAAGCAAGCTTGAAGATTGTAGTTCCAATGCTTTGTACTTTGTTGCATAGAGATGTTAGACACTTTAAGCATTCCCTTCTAATTTGTGTGTGATTAGAACAACAAGTTAGAGGCTCAAGAAATTGACTTTATGATTAAAGTGAACTTTGCAAGAATGGCAATGGTGCCTTTGTGCCAAAAATAGAAAGATCACTTGAATAATGCTTAAACCTAATGGACCATAGCTCAAAAGTTTGTGTAAGCATTAAATTATGGTAAGAGTTGCAAGTCACAAGGCCTGCAAATTGGAGATTATGCAGCATGGGTTAAGATTCTTGTTCCTTGTTGATCACAAATCTGCCTTGTAAATCAAGAATGAATGTCCAACTTCAGATCCTTGTATCTCCTAACTCAAATAAGATAAATTCATGCTCTTGGATGTTTTGGAAAGCTTGAAACATCCTCTATAACTTTCATGTTGGCCATTTTGACAAAATCATTTTGGAACTATGTGAAAAAATGCCAAGAAGTTGGGATAAAATCCTGAACAAAATCTGTTGAAAATTTCTCTAAGTGTTAAATGAAAATGTCATGACTTCATGAATTTATAACTCAAAATCCAAGCACTTCTAGGAGAAGTTGTGTAAATCAATGTTGTAGATATCATGGAGATCTACAACTTTCATGTTGAAAGTTTCCATTGAACTGTCTTGCATCTTGGTGAAAGAATGGCATGAAGTGATGGAATTATCATGTATAAAAACACTTAGAAAATTTCTAAGTCTTGGAAATCTTGACTTTTCAAGTTGACTTTTGACTTTCTTAACTTCTTAATGATCAAGCTTGATATTTTTGAATGTCTTGATGAAATTTGATCTTTGGGTTGTAATGTTGACCAAAAAGTCAAAGTTTGACTTTCCAGTATGCAATTGACCATTTTGTCCTTGTGCCAATTCCAAGCCTAAATTGATGTATCAATGCTGCAAACTTGATGTCATAGAAGATCTTGTGAGAAAATCCTTGAGAAATGAGAGGGCAAATTTTGGGGTACAACAGCTGCCCCTGTTCAATCTTCTTAAACTTGAAGAGTTAGATTGGCGAGGTGTTATACAAGAGAAATTATGACATGGTCTTGCTCAAATGTATGGATAGACACGAAGCTGTCATGTTGATGCACGAGATTCATGAAGGTTCATTTGGCACTCATGCCAATGGATATTCGATGGCTAAAAAGATGCTAAGGGCAGGTTACTATTGGCTGACAATGGAATCTGATTGTTACAAATTTGCAAAGAAGTGCCATAAATGCCAGATTTATGCAGACAAGGTCCATGTGCCTCCTACACTTCTCAATGTGATTTCCTCCCCGTGGCCTTTCTCAATGTGGGGTATTGACATGATTGGGATGATAGAACCCAAAGCTTCTAATGGGCACCATTTTGTCTTGGTAGCAATTGATTACTTCACCAAGTGGGTGGAGGCTGCTTCATATGTCAATGTTACTAAGCAGGTGGTTGTGCGCTTCATTAAGAATAATCTTATATGCCAGTATGGTGTGACAAGTAGAATCATCACTAACAATGGCTCGAATTTGAACAACAAGATGATGACAGAACTGTGTGAAGAATTAAATATTGTCCATCACAATTCATCTTCGTACAGGCCAAAGATGAATGGGGTTGTTGAAGCTGCTAATAAGAATATCAAGAGAATTATCCAGAAGATGGTCGTTACTTATAAGGATTGGCATAAAATGCTTTCTTTTTCTCTTCATGGATATCGAACATCTGTCCGCACTTAAACAGGAGCAACCTCATTCTCCTTATTATATGGAATGGAAGTTGTAATCCCAGTCGAGGTAGAGATTCCCTCGTTGCGTGTGATAATGGAAACCAAGTTGACCGAGGCTGAATGGGTCTAGAATAGGTTTGACCAATTGAATTTGATTGAGGAGAAGAGAATGACAGCCTTGTGTCATGGCCAGTTATATCAAATAATAATGAAGAAAGCTTTTGATAAAAAGGTCAAACCTCGTGAATTCAGAGAAGGCGACCTTGTGCTCAGGAAGATCATGTCTTTCAACACTGATTCTAGGGGCAAGTGGACTCCCAATTTTGAAGGCCCATATGTTGTCAAGAATGCCTTCTCTGGAGGTGCATTAATTCTTGAAACTATGGATGGCGAGGAGTTCCCACGTCCCATGAATGTTGACACAGTCAAGAAATACTTCGTCTAAAGAAATAAAAGAACAACTCACTAATTTGAAAACATGAAAGGGCGGTTTAGGAAAAAAGGAGCGTCTCGGTAGGCCGAAAACCTGAAAGGGAGGTCTAGGCAAAAATTAGAGACATAAATAGAATAAACTTCCCGCTAAGTTGAAAACCTGCAAAGGCAACTTAGGAAAAAGTTAGGGATTTTCTTGGCAAGTAACTACGTTAGACAAGACTTGATCGTTGAAGCAACAATCTTCTCGGATCCTCACCATACTTCAACAAAAGCTGCTGCTCAGGATTTCAAAAGTTTTTAGGGGGGATAGTGGTCATTGTATCTCAATGTATCTTTTCCATTATGTATTACCATTTCCCAAACTTTGTAATCATCTATGGAGTCTCGCCATTCGCAGACTACCATTCTATTAATGAAATTCGAGATTTTACCCAATTCTTTGTATTTCCTATGTTATTTAGCTTGCAAAGACTCCATTTATTACTGATAATAACTTTCAAAGCAAAGAGATTAAATAACAAAATTGATTTTTCAAAAAAAAAAAAGAAAAAAAAAGAGATTTTTACAATTTACATTTACTTTGATATTTGTGATGAAACAATGACAACAAAAATGGTGATCCCAGGAATGGACAAACTCTAGTTGATTTGAGAAGTTTTTATTCCCCCTGGGAAGGGCTACTCGGGTTGATTTTGCCATATTGGATTTATGGTTCCGGTATCCTCGATCAAGTTTGGATTCGTTTCTCCTCCTTTCTGAGTTTTCATAATGTGAAGTTTCAATCCGCGATTTCCTCCAGTGAAGTGGGTCTGAATTCCCCAGCAAAGTTTGATTGTCTCGGTGTCAGTCTTCTTTATTTGAGACTGGTCTTACAATCTCCATTAGGAATGTTACTTTTGAAAAAAACACTGGTTTTCCTGATGAAGCCTAAAGAAGGATGTTCTACTCCGGTATCTGTTTGATTTGTCCACCTCTGGATTATGTTTCTCCCCGGTAAAGTTAAAAGAAGGCAGTAGGTTTGGTTTTTGCAACTGGCCTTTTCCTTTCTTCGAATGATCATCTTGGTTGAAGCTTAGCCGAGTGTTGTTAGTGCCCGAGGAAGTTTTTCCCGATTGTTCCCCATGTTATGTGTCTGTTTTGTCAGCATGCACACGAATACACTCATACATTCATACATGCATCATGTATAGCTAAAATTGACAAATCATTGTTTATTGACATTTATTAATATTCTTGTTGATATATTACCTTGTTTTGCAGATATAAGTTACCCTATTTTCATTGGAGCGTTGGTATTAAGCAGAAAACATACATTCTTTCAATTTCCTTACTGAGTTGTCCCTCATAGAAGATTTTTGCTTTAAACCTTCCGGTACAGTTCCTTGTTTTGACGTATCTTGTTTTCCCTCTTGAGTTTATTTCTCAAAGGATGTATTCTGGTTGACTGTTTCATTCTTGTTTATTTCTGGTTTGGATATGTGGTTCCCTGGCAATGCTATTTACTTTGGAATCCTGAAAAACTCCCAGCTTGGGTTGGTGCATTTAGTTTGCACAAGAAGAATTTATCCCCTTAGCGAGAATATCATGGCATCTCCCCAGGAAGTCATACCTCTTGCCAAAAAAAGTCATTTCCTTTTACAATCCTCCGTGACCGCAAATAGTAAGTTCACTTTATTTGACACAGCTTATGTATTATCCTTTACAGGCGGAGTGCCTCGGTTAAAGAAGAAGTTGAGACCCATTCTAGGAGAAACACCTGAATCTTGGGGAAACTTGTTACCTTTTTGCTATCTATAGTGAACATTGATAGTTCATCGTCAGTGAACGATGGTGATATGATATTTTCTCTTTCTACCTTCAATGAAAGTTGGTAGACCATCGGCAGTGAACGTCGGTGTTTGTCATGTTTTGCTATCTTCAGTGGACGTTGATAGTTCATCGTCAGTGAACGACCGTGATATGATATTTTCTCTTTCTACCTTCAGTGAAAGTTGGTAGGCCATCGACAGTGAACGTCGGTGTTTGTTATCTTTTTTCTATCTTCAGTGAACATTAATAGTTCATTGTCAGTGAACGGTGGTGATATGGTATATTCTCTTTCTACCTTTAGTGAAAGTTGGTAGACCATCGGCAATGAATGTCAATGTTTGTTATCTTTTTGCTATCTTCAGTGAACATTGATAGTTCATCGTCAGTGAATGGTGGTGATATGGTATTTTCTCTTTCTACCTTCAGTGAAAGTTGGTAGACCATCGGCAGTGAACATCAATGTTTGTTATCTCTCTACCCTCAGTGAACGTTGGTAGTTCATCGTCAGTGAACGGTGATGCCGTGATATATTCTCCCTTTACCTTCAGTGAAAGTTGGTAGGCCATCGGTAGTGAACATTGATGTTTGTTATCTTGCTCGCTACCTTCAGTAAACGTCGGTAGCTTCACCTTTTAGTAGAAGTTGTTGTGTCCTTTGACCATCCTATCATCCTCTCTGATTCAAATCTTTTGGTCCACCAGTGATTTATTTTCCTGGTGGGGTTGCTCCCTTGTTTCTTTATTATTGTTGCACCCCCAGTGTTATCTTTGTGTCTCTTTGGTCCTGTTCATATGCATTCATACGCATAAGCATTTGCATGGCATCTTAGGGCCAAAAATAGGGTTTGTTTTATATTTAAGTATATTCGATCGCGTCGACACGAATATTTTTAACCTTCGTATCTCCGGATAGAAGAAACTTAAATAAGGGCAGCTGTTGTACCCGAATTTTTGCCCCTAAGATCCCTTCATCATACCATGTTGATTCACTCACAACAAGATCACACTAGGATTCTTGGTTCCCCTCCCTACTTTGAGTTTTGCTCCTTTTGAGGGATTACCAAGGACCTGGACTTATGTTCCTTTTGAGATCATTATATTGTTTTGATTTCTTCACTTAAATAATAAATATAATGTTGGCTTGTCTTGCTTCTTGTCCATGTAGGTAAGGGCAATGAGATTTAACAAGTTACTCCATGGGTTCATGAGTTTATTTCCATGCCCTAGCCAATAAAAGCTTGAGAAGTTCAAACCTCATCATTGGATTAGTTTTGGGAGAATTGGAATGACAAGGTTGCTTTGGTTCATCACATTTCAAGGTTATTAGATTTGAATCAAAAGTACAAGGGGTTGATTGGAGAAGTTGTTATGTTTGGACAAGGCCTTGTTCATATTGGTCACAAGGGCATAGTTCTCTCAAATTTCAAGATATGGAAATGGTTTTTGTGGCTATGAGTCCTCATTATCATCCTCAACAACTTCTATTCACAAAGAAAGAGTATTGGTATAAGAAGTTTGTTCAAACTTATCAAAGTTCCTTAAGGCATTTTCTTGATATAGAAGCTAGGGTTTTGAACTTCAAAGGAGTATATCTTGCTCATCTTTTGGTATTTTTTAATGATTCCAAATACATCCTTCTCTTAAAAGGGTTATCAATAAATCACTTCAAAAGTTCCAAGGATTTTTCATGTGGAAGAAACTTGATGAAGAAGAAAGATTACAGGTCCTTCAGATGAATCCCCAATTTTCCATGTGTGACTTCAAATGATCATAACTTGGTCAATGTTTATCACCTTGAGCCCATTCTTTTTCCATATTGATCTTGAAGATGTGAACTTTATGCCTTATTTTATGTGCAAAGTGGGATAATGGATGGAGGTTGGCTTAAATATGCAAAATATTATAGGTCATTTCATGATTATTGGCCAACTTCAACAAGTCATAACTTGCTCAATTTTTGGAGATTTTGAGTGGTTCAAGTTTCAAAATGTAATTCAAGAGATCTAATTCATTCCATATTTTTTGGTTAAGAGAAAAATTCAAGTGGAAGGCCATGTTTGGATGCAAAAGATTATAGGTCATTTTTAAAGAAGAATTGGAAATATTTCGAAGTATGGAAAGTCAACCCTTTTTCTTCAACTTTGACTCAATGCAACTTTCAGCTCAAGCATCCATTTGATTCCATTATTTTTCTACTGCAAAGCTTGTAACCTCATATTTCTAAAGCATCAAGAATCATGCCCTAAGACCCCTTGAGTTGGAAATGCCATGGATTTGAATTTGGTAACTTGAAACTGAATTTTCCACAAAGTTAGAATTTTGAAATCCATAATGTGACTTATAAACACAAGGTTTATGCGTGTTTTTTATTTAAACTTGATTAGCAAACTTTCCAGAAGTGATTAGCACCCCAAAATGCATGATTTGGTTGAGTTTTGATGGAAATGAAGTCACACTTCACTCGTGCTCGACCTTCATTCAATTTCCCTCCAAACTTCCTTGTTTCTTCCAATTTTCATTCCCATTCACTTCCCTATAAATAGAGGGTCATCCCCCATTCATTTCTTCAAGCTTTGAGAGCCAAAAACACCCTGCCAAAACCTCACACGAACCCATCTTTTTTGAATTCAGTTTCTGAGATTTAAGCTCCCTTTTCCAAAATTCTTTGCGCATTCATCATCCTTAAGCATCATACAAACTCTCCAGCACTTAAACCAATCAAAACGAGCCATAATTCAAGCTACAAAAGTCCAGTTTTAGAGCTTCTTCCTTGAACTTCGAAAAGGTAGAATTCTCCACCATTTGGATCCAAATCAAGCACTAATCTATTCTACTCCTTCTCCTGATTCTAATGCTGCTTACAATTTTTAAATCCATTGAGATTTGAGAGAGAAATCTCAAATTGAAGGTGCTCGCTATTTTCTGAGTTTTTGGTTCATATCTCTCTCCATACCTTATATAAATTTGGCGTGATGGTGTTGTTAGAATCGTCTTGAAGAGACGAGTTCAATGATACTAGCCTGGGATTCTAATTTTTCCATTTGAAGGATCTCAAAAAATCCCCATTGCAGGGTGTCTAGAGGTTGAAGACGATGATATGTCTCGCCTCAGCCAATGATAGCGTGCCAAACATTTTAATTTCATTGGTTGCCCTTTTTCTGATCCTATGTGTATCTCACTAAGGTCCATATCAAGCACAACGCGTCTGGTCCACTGGATCAGCTTACTAACGCATTTTGAATATGATCTGATGGTCCACATCTTTTTGGTTTTATTTTATTTTCTGATTTTACATTTTTTATTGATTAAATTTTCAAAAATTCATAACTCTTTTATTTTTTATCCAAAAATTATGAAAAAATTCACAAAAATACTTTGAATTATTTCTGATCTCATGACTATTTTTTCATATTTTTATTTTGATATTTGATATTTTTTGTATTTTTTTGAATCATTTGCTTTCTTTTAATAACTTAAAAAATACTTTCTGACATTTTTTAATTCTGAAAAAATTCATAAATATTATTTTGGCATATTTTTGACTTTCTGAAAATTTTATGGAATTTTATATTGAGGTTTACTATTTTTGACCTATTTTCAATTTGTTTGAGCAATTTTAAATAGTTTAAAAATAATTTCTGACTTTTAAAAATTACCAAAAATTTTATAAAAATATTTGGATTCATTTCTAATTTTTCTATGGTCTTAATTATTATTTTTTGATTAATTTGAACATATTTGATATTTTTCTCTTTATTTTCTATTTTTGAACATTATTTTTTACCCTTTTGTATATATTAAAATGTGATATTATTTTGTGATTATTTTCTGGCTAATCTTGGGGTTAGATTTTGAATCATGAACTTTATTAACATCATTGGATCCATGATGTTGATTTTAACTCCACAAAAATGGATGAATGATTTTAATAATAGTTTGATTAAAATTTTATTTAAATGTGGTTTGTATAATTTTTCCCAGTCCCTCTTCATCTCATTCCCTTCTTATTGCATCAAATGTTGTTGGAGCATGATCTCTATATCATGTCTCACAACAAATGGTGCATAAATTGCTATTGACCGGCCTCAAAATAGGTGCGACTTCTATATAAGTCCACTTACGATTGCTTAACATAGCGCTAATTTTTGTCCCGATTCGAATAAATGATCATTCGTGGCCCAAACTTATGATTGCAAGCCCAAGTATGTTAATTTGATCTCTTTGATCCAATAACCTTGAGATTCATTGTCTGGAGGCGTTGGTTCTACCAATCCTCTAATGGATCTACAACACCTTTGGTCAACGCAAATCACTTAAATATCATTGATCATTAAATGGTACTTATGAGAATTCCAAATGGATGATATACTTGACAAAAAGAAAATGCAAGTTGTTGTGTGGAGGCTTTGGTTCTACCAATCCTCTAATGAGTTCCAAATGCAAGTTTCAAGATGGTCATCGAACTAACCACTAATTATTAACTTGTTTTACCTTATGCTTTTATTCTTTCTTATGCTTTATGTACTATTTACTTTTAACATTTACATTTCATGCCATTTTCATATTTTCTCATTTGAGCATTTATTTCCTTTCCATTTTGTACTTTGCTCACTTGAGCTTTTCTTTTCCTTTCTTAAGATACTTAATAATCAACCTAAACCCTAAAAATCTTTAATGGTACTTGGGCTATTTGGCTACTATCCTTGGCATTATGGAGCATGGGATTTTTCTTGGACTTAGGATTAGAAACCTTGGCCTATCTTGGAAACCTTATGATCTTATCTGATTATTTTTGTCTGGAGCTCTTGAGGTTTACCTCAAGAAATTGGGTTGTTTGTTTGTTTTGTGTGCAGGTTATTATGATTACACCCTTTGTTTGTAATCTGAAATTCACCCGTATATAGCCGTTACTCTGCCCAAATTTTAATGATGACTTAATACACTTGAAGTTTGGTTCTCTCAAGAGGTCTAGTATTTTTGCTTGCTTGGTTTCAATCCAAAGAATTGGAATTCTATCTTGGCTCATAATTCCAAGTATTGGCTTCTCGTTGGTTAGATGGTTCTTATCCCTAGCTTTTACCTTATGCTTTAGGATAGTCTCTTCTTCTTCTCCCCCCATCTTCTTTAATTTCAAAAATCTTCTCCCTCCTTTTGAAAACTCTTCTTGTTTTTGAACTTGAACCATTTTCATAATAAACTTGGACTTATGTCCATGCATTTTCAAAACATTTTTCATAAATAAACCCCAATCAACTTAATGATGCCTTGACATTTTTGTGAGAAGACTAAAAGTCAATCAATCTCATTTCAAACCATTTTGTCACTTTGGGTTTTTTATCTTTAAAACTTTTCTTAAAAGATTAAACTCTTGTCAATCGTTGTAGTGATGCAAACAACTATACTTATATAATATGTAGTGGAGAGAGATATTTTCCACTTGGGTGTTGAGTGAGGCATTGTTGATTTTAAAATCCAAGCCATATCCTCCACTTTGAGATGATGCAAATTCTCTTTTCTCATGATTATGGGTAGTAGGTATGTTTTCCACACGGACAATGACGATGATGTTTTATCTCATGAAATTGACCAACACACTTGTGTTTTAAATTTTTTTAAAAAAGGAACTACGTGTACCCTGATCCCCTATTGCACGAAAGGTGGTACATAGTGTTGTACCCCAAAATTTACCCTCCCATATTCTTCAAGAGTTGGCAAAGTCAAAGTTCAAAATCTCTCAAGGGGTTGCAAAGTCCAATGGTCTCCTAACACAGTCAAAATTAGGGTTTTGGTTCTTGCAAAGAAATTGAGATTTTCAAGGGTCCAATCAAGTCCCACATGCCTATATACATTGTCAAGCATTCATATGCCAAGTTGCAAGACTCACAGCATCAAATTGCACAGTCAAAAACCCTAATTGCACCACAGTCAACGGTAGGGGCAAAATGGTCATTTGACAGTCAAAAGTCAAAATTTTTGGTCAACATCTTATTTTGAAGCCACAAACATCATTTGATCAATTCTTGATCATGATTCTCAAACATGGCTCAAAAGGTCTCAAGATGCAAAGGTTTCTATTTTTGGACAGTTGAAAAAGTCAACTGCAAATTGACCAGGGCATAACTTATTCATTGTTTATCAGAAGAATTCCATCCAATGCTCATTTTGAAGAAAATGACATTTCCTACAACTCATCTTCACACTTCAAGTCCAAGAAATGCTCTCACAAAAAGTTATCAATTTCAACATTATAGGTCATTTTCAAAAGTCAACAAAAAGGCACTTTAAGTCAAAGACCATAACTTGAGATTGGTAAATCAAAATGACATGGGACCAAAGGCATTGGTTAGAGGACTTCAATACCTTTCCAAAATGTCCAAGAACATGATCAAAGCTTGAAAATTGAGCAAGATATGCCTTGTAGAAGTTGGGAAATTTTTGGGAATTTTGAAAAGTCTACTTTGCTTCAAAGGCTTCAAAAATGCTAATGGGCCACAATTTCTTTCATGAACCATTACCCAAAGGCTATGCACGACCCATTAAGCTAAAAGGGAGTTATTTTCTTATTTTTAATTAATTAATTGAATTTTTAATCTTATTAATTCATTTAATTAAATTTAAATATGAGAAAAATACTAAACAATGGTTTTAAATCTTTTTGTGCAGCAAGTTCACTCATTATGAGCTGAATATCTCGTGTACCAATCAACAAGGACAAAATCTTCCATATTTGGCATAATTGGCATGAAAAAAGATTGGAAAAGATATGAACAAAGTCAAAGATTCAAAACATGAATGCATGGGTTATGGGCTTGTTTTTTTAACCTAATTCCATCCACATACATATGCAAGACTAGACCTATTCCATTGGACACAAAAAAGCTGCGCTCAAAACCATAGAACAGCATTGCATTTTTTTCACAAAATATTGAAAACTGAAAACCTAGTTAGAAGGCGTTTCAAAGCTTCAAAAGTGTTCCAAAACATTGCTGAGTCACCTAGGAAGCGTTGGCAATCAAAATCAAGTCTCCAGACCTCCAGAATTGGTAGAACGACATCACACTTTTCTCAAACTTGTCCATTATCGTTTTTCAATTCTCATGCATTATTCACATGTTTTAACTATTGATTTATACTAATATGGATGTTCTGAAGCTAATGGTACCCTTTGATTGAACTAACAACGCCTGTATAAAGATTTGCCATTAACGCTTGCTAGGGTTTCAGAAGCTTCGAATTGGGGTCTTCTTCATATGGAAAAATTAGGCCTTAAAACCTATGCCAATGGATTCCTGGCAACAAGACGAACTGAACCCACACCTCGCGCCCATTTTATATTTGCTTACATGCTAATCGCTATTTTTCTGAATTGCAGTTAGTGGGGGTTTAAAACCCCCGCTATTTGATTATGTTACAGGCACAAAAACGAGGAAGGCGCATATGTGTCATCTGATGGTTGGACGATTCAATTACTGGCGCGCTTTTCTTTGTTCAGACCACTAACCATTGTTTTCATATATTATATTTTCCATTTACTATATTAACAAACACGCGCGTTGGTTCAGTTGGCAGTTGAGTTGTCATGCAGGTACTGGGACCTGGGTTCGATTCCCAGGTCCCCCCATATATTCCATGTTTTTTGTCCTAATGTGTTTCTATGCAGCATGCCATCAACGCCCTACCATACAACCCCACATGCTGGCTTGCCACATATGCATGATGATCCATCTGAAGGCTATGAATGGAAGTCCATGGTACACGCTGGTCAACCACTCCACATGCAAGCATAGAAAGTCAAAAGGGCTTGGAATCTGATGGGCCAAATTGCCTCCAATTCACCTCCAAATTGGGTCAGACACCCCCATTGTTTGTATTCTCTTTTTACTTTTCCTTTTCTTTTCTTTTAATTATTTTAATTGTTTCTTTAATTTCATAAATTTTCTTTTCATAATAAAACCAGAAAAATCAAAAAATGTTTATTGCTATTAATATTAATTTCACTTTTATTTTATTTTTGTAAATAAACTTTAATAATTAATTTAGTAAATTAGGTTTTCAATTTTAATGCTTTTTCTTAAATAAATAAAATATGTAGAAATTAGGGTTTCTAACCTTTTTTATCTTTTTTTTCAATAAATAACTTTCTTATTATCATTATTATTAATTACTAATTTATTTTATAAATAAATACGTACATTAATTATTTAGTAAATTAGGTTAAACTTTGACATTTTTCATTAATAATTAAAAATAACTTAGAATTAGGGTTTCTTTCAATTTCAATTTTAATTTCTTTATTTCATAAATACAAAAACCTAAAAAAACACTTCTTTTCTTTTATAATTAATTAACCTTTAATTTCAATTTAATTTCAAAAGGGTCCAACGCCCTCGAACATTCGATTCTAATTTCTTCTCGCGCATTTATTCTTATTTATTTTCTTGTGAATATTATGTAATTGCTCAAGCCTTGTAATAGTAATTAGGAATTTATTTTACTTTTCGCATTTTATTAAAAACGGGTCTTTGTTAATTTGGCGATGTATAGACCCGCGCCTTGTAATAGCGTAGGATTTTACTTTCCGCACTTTAATTTCTGCACTTTTAAATTCTAAACTCTGCATGAAAGAATGAATGGCCTAAATTAAAAACAATGCGTAGCTCACCAAACGCATGATCAAAGACAAATATTAACATGAAAATAACACACAAATTCACACACCACTCTTAGGGTACGCCTCACTGTTGCCTTGCCATCGAAACGTGGTCGTCGAGTATAGGACGTTTTAGTAAGTCCTTATGTCCATGATCTATGGCATAGGGGTAGCTTCTAAGGTGTCCTACTGTTACTCTGGTGACCACACTGTCCCTAACAATCGAATTGACCCGAACACCTCCAACGGTGGTGCTACCTACCTCTCAATGGTGGGATGGCACTACCTTAAGGACTTCTACACAGCCTAATTCCTTAGGGTAGGTGGATGACTCATAGATACTTGCTCTATTTCAAAAAACAAATCAAAAACTCTTTTCACACCGACACTTTTCAAAAAGCTTTCAAAACAATTTTTCAAACACTCTTGAGGACTGATACAAGAGCGATCTGGAATCTTTAAACGGAACTTTTTTCAAACCCACTCACACAATTAAAGAGCAAACAAACATTTTGAAAACACAAATGAGCAAGTACCTAAGAGCCCATGGATAACCATGGATAGAAAGGATGCTAACACCTTCCCTTTCTATAAATCTACCTCCCGAACCGAGAAACTATCTCATAAGGAATTTTGCTGTGCTTTTGTCCTGTCCATGTTAGAGAAAATAAAAGATGGTGGCGACTCTTGCTTCCGCGAAATTTCGCGAACCAGCGTTAAACAGTCAGTTCTGAATCCACCGATCACATCTACGGTACTCTGCAGGAGCCTCTTTGTAAAAATCTGTATATTTTGGCTATAAAAACTGTTATATAAAATGGATGTTGGAGGTTAGAAAAGAAATATATATTTTATGATTTTTTGCACCCGCGACATTATGCAAAGGGAAGGTATTAGCACCCGAAACATCTACGATACTCCGCAGGAGCCTCTTTGTAAAAATCTGTATATTTTGGCTATAAAAACTGTTATATAAAATGGATGTTGGAGGTGAGAAAAGAAATATATATTTTATGATTTTTTGCACCCGCCACGGTTGCGAACCTTTAGTGCCTATGTGTGATCGGTGGATTCAGAACTGACTGTTTAACGCTGGTTCGCAAAATGTCTCGGAAGCAAGAGTCGCCACCCTCTTTTATTTTCTCCAACATGGACAGGACAAAAGCACAGCAAAATTCCTTATGAGATAGTTTCTCGGTTCGGGAGGTAGATTTATAGAAAGGGAAGGTGTTAGCACCCTTTCTATCCATGGTTATCCATGGGCTCTTAGGTACTTGCTCATTTGTGTTTTCAAAATGTTTGTTTGCTTTTCAATTGTGTGAGTGGGTTTGAAAAAAGTTTCGTTTAAAGATTTCAGATCGACTCTTGTATCAGTCCTCAAGAGTGTTAGAAAAATTGTTTTGAAAGCTTTTTGAAAAGTGTCAGTGTGAAAAGAGTTTTTGATTTGTTTTTTGAAATAGAGTAAGTATCTATGAGTCATCCACCTACCCTAAGGAATTAGGCTGTGTAGAAGTCCTTAAGGTAGTGTCATCCCACCATTGAGAGGTAGGTAGCACCACCGTTGGAGGTGTTCGGGTCAATTCGATTGTTAGGGACAGTGTGGTCACCAGAGCAACAGTAGGACACCTTAGAAGCTACCCCTATGCCATAGATCATGGACATAAGGACTTACTAAAACGTCCTATACTCGACGACCACGTTTCGAGGGCAAGGCAACAGTGAGGCGTACCCTAAGAGTGGTGTGTGAATTTGTGTGTTATTTTCATGTTAATATTTGTCTTTGATCATGCGTTTGGTGAGCTACACGTTGTTTTTAATTTAGGCCATTCATTCTTTCATGCAGAGTTTAGAATTTAAAAGTGCAGAAATTAAAGTGCGGAAAGTAAAATCCTACGCTATTACAAGGCGCGGGTCTATACATCGCCAAATTAACAAAGACCCGTTTTTAATAAAATGCGAAAAGTAAAATAAATTCCTAATTACTATTACAAGGCTTGAGCAATTACATAATATTCACAAGAAAATAAATAAGAATAAATGCGCGAGAAGAAATTAGAATCGAATGTTCGAGGGCGTTGGACCCTTTTGAAATTAAATTGAAATTAAAGGTTAATTAATTATAAAAGAAAAGAAGTGTTTTTTTTAGGTTTTTGTATTTATGAAATAAAGAAATTAAAATTGAAATTGAAAGAAACCCTAATTCTAAGTTATTTTTAATTATTAATGAAAAATGTCAAAGTTTAACCTAATTTACTAAATAATTAATGTACGTATTTATTTATAAAATAAATTAGTAATTAATAATAATGATTAATAAGAAAGTTATTTATTGAAAAAAAATATAAAAAAGGTTAGAAACCCTAATTTCTACATATTTTATTTATTTAAGAAAAAGCATTAAAATTGAAAACCTAATTTACTAAATTAATTATTAAAGTTTATTTACAAAAATAAAATAAAAGTGAAATTAATATTAATAGCAATAAACATTTTTTGATTTTTCTGGTTTTATTATGAAAAGAAAATTTATGAAATTAAAGAAACAATTAAAATAATTAAAAGAAAAGAAAAGGAAAAGTAAAAAGAGAATACAAACAATGGGGGTGTCTGACCCAATTTGGAGGTGAATTGGAGGCAATTTGGCCCATCAGATTCCAAGCCCTTTTGACTTTCTATGCTTGCATGTGGAGTGGTTGACCAGCGTGTACCATGGACTTCCATTCATAGCCTTCAGATGGATCATCATGCATATGTGGCAAGCCAGCATGTGGGGTTGTATGGTAGGGCGTTGATGGCATGCTGCATAGAAACACATTAGGACAAAAAACATGGAATATATGGGGGGACCTGGGAATCGAACCCAGGTCCCAGTACCTGCATGACAACTCAACTGCCAACTGAACCAACGCGCGTGTTTGTTAATATAGTAAATGGAAAATATAATATATGAAAACAATGGTTAGTGGTCTGAACAAAGAAAAGCGCGCCAGTATTTGAATCGTCCAACCATCAGATGACACATATGCGCCTTCCTTGTTTTTGTGCCTGTAACATAATCAAATAGCGGGGGTTTTAAACCCCCACTAACTGCAATTCAGAAAAATAGCGATTAGCATGTAAGCAAATATAAAAAGGGCGCGAGGTGTGGGTTCAGTTCGTCTTGTTGCCAGGAATCCATTGGCATAGGTTTTAAGGCCTAATTTTTCCGTATGAAGAAGACCCCAATTCGAAGCTTCTGAAACCCTAGCAAGCGTTAATGGCAAATCTCTATACAAGCGTTGTTAGTTCAATCAAAGGGTACCATTAGCTTCAGAACATCCATATTAGTATAAATCAATAGTTAAAACATGTGAATAATGCATGAGAATTGAAAAACGATAATGGACAAGTTTGAGAAAAGTGTGATGTCGTTCTACCAATTCTGGAGGTCTGGAGACTTGATTTTGATTGCCAACGCTTCCTAGGTGACTCAGCAATGTTTTGGAACACTTTTGAAGCTTTGAAACGCCTTCTAACTAGGTTTTCAATTTTCAATATTTTGTGAAAAAAATGCAATGTTGTTCTATGGTTTTGAGCGCAGCTTTTTTGTGTCCAATGGAATAGGTCTAGTCTTGCATATGTATGTGGATGGAATTAGGTTAAAAAAACAAGCCCATAATCCATGCATTCATGTTTTGAATCTTTGACTTTGTTCATATCTTTTCCAATCTTTTTTCATGCCAATTATGCCAAATATGGAAGATTTTGTCCTTGTTGATTGGTACACGAGATATTCAGCTCATAATGAGTGAACTTGCTGCACAAAAAGATTTAAAACCATTGTTTAGTATTTTTCTCATATTTAAATTTAATTAAATGAATTAATAAGATTAAAAATTCAATTAATTAATTAAAAATAAGAAAATAACTCCCTTTTAGCTTAATGGGTCGTGCATAGCCTTTGGGTAATGGTTCATGAAAGAAATTGTGGCCCATTAGCATTTTTGAAGCCTTTGAAGCAAAGTTGACTTTTCAAAATTCCCAAAAATTTCCCAACTTCTACAAGGCATATCTTGCTCAATTTTCAAGCTTTGATCATGTTCTTGGACATTTTGGAAAGATATTGAAGTCCTATAACCAATGCCTTTGGTCCCATGTCATTTTGATTTACCAATCTCAAGTTATGGTCTTTGACTTAAAGTGCCTTTTTGTTGACTTTTGAAAATGACCTATAATGTTGAAATTGATAACTTTTTGTGAGAGCATTTCTTGGACTTGAAGTGTGAAGATGAGTTGTAGGAAATGTCATTTTATTCAAAATGAGCATTGGATGGAATTCTTCTGATAAACCATGAATAAGTTATGCCCTGGTCAATTTGCAGTTGACTTTTTCAACTGTCCAAAAATAGAAACCTTTGCATCTTGAGACCTTTTGAGCCATGTTTGAGAATCATGATCAAGAATTGATCAAATGATGTTTGTGGCTTCAAAATAAGATGTTGACCAAAATTTTTGACTTTTGACTGTCAAATGACCATTTTGCCCCTACCGTTGACTGTGGTGCAATTAGGGTTTTTGACTGTGTAATTTGATGTTGTGAGTCTTGTAACTTGGCATATGAATGCTTGACAATGTATGTAGGCATGTGGGACTTGATTGGACCCTTGAAAATCTCAATTTCTTTGCAAGAACCAAAACCCTAATTTTGACTGTGTTAGGAGACCATTGGACTTTGCAACCCCTTGAGAGATTTTGAACTTTGACTTTGCCAACTCTTGAAGAATATGGGAGGGCAAATTTTGGGGTACAACAGTTGCCCCTGTTCAATCCTCTTAGACCTGAGGATGTAGATTGGCTGTCGTGCCTTTTGTAATCCGAAGGTGGAAGATGATTGAACACTAGAGTGCCCAGAAATTTGCACTCACATAGTAGAATGTCAGCAGTGTGATGACGGGAATGGGCTTACAGATGCCATTTGGAGACTGTGGGGTAGGAAGATGGGCTTATAGATTCCATCTAGGTGTCGATCGCGTAAGAGATTCCTTAGCGAAAACATGCGTACCTGAGAAAGAAAAATAATTACCTGGCCTGTTACAGGAGTTGACCTTCAAACTCTTTATGTAGATGTGCCCTGGCTGGATACAGGTATCGAATCTTTAAACTCTTCAGACGTGCCCTGGAAAGATACAGGAATCGAGTCCGGAGAATATAGTCGTCAACAGATACACCCTGGCGAGATACAGGAATCAGATCTTCAAACTCTTCAGACGTGCCCTGGCGAGATACAGGAATCGAGTCTGGTAATGTTAGTCGTCAACAGATACACCCTGGCAAGATACAGGAATTGGATCTTCGAACTCTTCAGACGTGCCCTGGCAAGATACATGAATCGAGTCTGGTAATGTTAGTCGTCAACAGATACACCCTGGCAAGATACAGGAATCGGATCTTCGAACTCTTCAGACGTGCCCTGGCGAGATACAGGAATCGAGTCTGGTAATGTTAGTCGTCAACAGATACACCCTGGCAAGATACAGGAATCGGATCTTCGAACTCTTCAGACGTGCCCTGGCAAGATACAGGAATCGAGTCTAGTAATGTTAGTCGTCAATAGATACACCCTGGCAAGATACAGGAATCAGATCCTCAAACTCTTTAGACGTGCCCTGGCGAGATACAGGAATCGAGTCTGGTAATGTTGGTCGTCAACAGATACACCTTGGCAAGATACAGGAATCGGATCTTCAAACCCTTCAGACGTGCCCTGGCGGGATACAGGAATCGAGTCTGGTAATGTTAGTCGTCAACAGATACACCCTGGCGAGATACAGGAATCGGATCTTTGAACTCTTCAGACGTGCCCTGGAAAGATACAGGAATCGAGTCTGGTAATGTTAGTCGTCAACAGATACACCCTGGCAAGATACATGAATCGGATCCTCAAACTCTTCAGACGTGCCCTGGCGAGATACAGGAATCGAGTCTGGTAATGTTGGTCGTCAACAGATACACCCTGGCAAGATACAGGAATCGGATCTTCAAACCCTTCAGACGTGCCCTGGCGAGATACAGGAATCGAGTCTGGAATTAGTCGTCAACAGATACACCCTGGCAAGATACAGGAATCGGATCCTCAAACTCTTCAGACGTGCCCTGGAAAGATACAGGAATCGAGTCTGGTAATGTTAGTCGTCAACAGATACACCCTGGCAAGATACAGGAATCGGATCTTCAAACTCTTCAGACGTGCCCTGGAAAGATACAGGAATCGAGTCTGGTAATGTTAGTCGTCAACAGATACACCCTGGCAAGATACAGGAATCGGATCCTCAAACTCTTCAGACGTGCCCTGGCGAGATACATGAATCGGATCTTCGAACTCTTCAGACGTGCCCTGGCAAGATACAGGAATCGAGTCTGGTAATGTTAGTCGTCAACAGATACACCCTGGCAAGATACAGGAATCAGATCCTCAAACTCTTCAGACGTGCCCTGGCGAGATAGAGGAATCGAGTCTGGTAATGTTAGTCGTCAACAGATACACCCTAGCAAGATACAGGAATCAAATCTGGAATCACGACCGTTGATAGCAATTATCTTTGTATTGACTTTTGTCCTGAAAAGACAAAGTGTTAGTTGTGCGTAATGTCATGATGTATGACATGCGTGATGCTCTCAGAATGAATGAGATTGTATGTTCATGATGCGTATATGCATGCTGTAATGTATGGAAATGCGGTGTTTATGAATGTATGTTTTTGTCTAGGAAAGTAAATCCTTGACGGGTGTCGGGAAGTTAAATCCTGGGCTGATGTGGAATAGTAGCGTTCTTTGTTTCCGTTGGGGAGTGATGGTTGCAAGAATACCGGTAGGAGAAGATGACTCTGTTGGGGAATAAACTTGGCGACTAGATTACTCTGCGGGGAGATGCTCTGTGGGGAGAGAGGGGTACTTTGCTGAGGTTTGATGATAACTCCGCTGGGGATACCATTGATGTTTTGTTGGAAGATGAACTCCGCTAGGGAATAGGAAGACTTCGCCAAGGACGATCTTTCCGTAGCAATTGGCTGAGGATAACCCAGTTATATCCTGGTGGGGAAATAAACTTTGAATAAAGCCGGGGGGGAGTTCGTACTCTGCAGGTGGTAAGCTTCCAGAATCTATTGGGAATAAGCTTCAAGACTTGTTGGGGAGATGGATTCCACTTTCCTGGGGAAACTTTTGGACTGGACTCTCCTGGGGAAATTTTTGAGATGTACTGGGGCAGTGGCTCCATTAAACGTCTGGTATACCGCCGAGGAACAATCTTAGATCAAGACTGCCGGGGATGCTTGTTAAGAATGTTTGCATACTCTGCTGAGGAATGTTGAGATCTGCTGGGGATACCCAATTTCCTTAAGACTGATAGGATAGGCTAACTCTGCTTGGGGAGAGTATCGTTGACTTGCTAGGGGGTATTGTGCCTTCTAGGGCTGATTGGGGACCACCTGCTTGGGAGAGAATTGTTGAATCTTGGCTCACTCTCTGGGGAATTAAGATATCTTGGTTATGTTCTTCAGCCGAACTTACCTTGGTACCTTGGTGGACAGAGCAACTAGGTCGCTTAGACAACTCGTTACTGCCCCTGTTTCTGTGGGAGAAGATACTGGTGGAGGCCTGATGATGAGCTCATGTAAAACTGCATCTTTGGAGGGAGGAAACCTGTGTAGGGTTTATTGAGGATGAGTCCGTGTAAAACTTCGTCTGAAAGGAAGGAACCGGTGTAGGGTTGCCTGGTAATGATCAAGTAGATAATTGTCCTGTTTGGTCTCGGATATTAACCCACGATCAGTCGTCCACAGAATTTTCCTGGCTGGTTACCAGTGTTAATCTGAAGCTGTAAAGGTAGATGGTAATCATCTTTTGATTGACCTTTCCTAGGTACTTTGGTTGACAGAGCAACTGGATCGCCTGAACAACTCATTATTTCCCCTGTTTCTGAGGTGAGGGAAGAAGATACCTGTGGAGGTGCTTGATGACTGCCGCCTGACAACTCTTCTTCTGGTATGCAAGTGACGAGATGCCGGGACATAGTCGTACGCTTTGATCCCTAATTTTTTCCTGGACCGCCCTTTCGGGTTTTCAGTCCACCGGGATACCCATTTTTGCCCAAGCCGCCTTTTAAGGTTTTCGACTTGCCGGGTGTACAAATTTTTAATTATCTCGCCAGGGCACGTCTGAAGAGTTTGAGGATCCGATTCCTGTATCTTGCCAGGGTGTATCTGTTGACGACTAACATTACCAGACTCGATTCCTGTATCTTGCCAGGGCACGTCTGAAGAGTTCGAAGATCCGATTCCTGTATCTCACCAGGGTGTATCTGTTGACGACTAACATTACCAGACTCGATTCCTGTATCCCACCAGGGCACGTCTGAAGGGTTTGAAGATCCGATTCCTGTATCTTGCCAGGGTGTATCTGTTGACGACCGACATTACCAGACTCGATTCCTGTATCTCGCCAGGGCACGTCTGAAGAGTTTGAGGATCCGATTCCTGTATCTTGCCAGGGTGTATCTGTTGACGACTAACATTATCAAACTCGATTCTTGTATCTTGCCAGGGCACGTCTGAAGAGTTCGAAGATCCGATTCCTGTATCTTGCCAGGGTGTATCTGTTGACGACTAACATTACCAGACTCGATTCCTGTATCTCGCCAGGGCACGTCTGAAGAGTTCGAAGATCCGATTCCTGTATCTTGCCAGGGTGTATCTGTTGACGACTAACATTACCAGACTCGATTCCTATATCTTGCCAGGGCACGTCTGAAGAGTTCGAAGATCCGATTCCTGTATCTTGCCAGGGTGTATCTGTTGACGACTAACATTACCAGACTCGATTCCTGTATCTCACCAGGGCACGTCTGAAGAGTTTGAAGATCTGATTCCTGTATCTCGCCAGGGTGTATCTGTTGATGACTATATTCTCCGGACTCGATTCCTGTATCTTTCCAGGGCACGTCTGAAGTGTTTAAAGATTCGATACCTGTATCCAGCCAGGGCACATCTACATAAAGAGTTTGAAGGTCAACTCCTGTAACAGGCCAGGTAATTATTTTTCTTTCTCAGGTACGCAAGTTCTCGCTAAGGAATCTCTTACGCGATCGACACCTAGATGGCATCTATAAGCCCATATTCCTACCCCACAGTCTCCAAATGGCATCTGTAAGCCCATTCCCGTCATCACACTGCTGACATTCTACTATGTGAGTGCAAATTTTTGGGCACTCTAGTGTTCAATCATCTTCCACCTTCGGATTACGAAAGGCACGACAGCCAATCTACATCCTCAGGTCTAAGAGGATTGAACACGGGCAACTGTTGTACCCCAAAATTTGCCCTCCCATATTCTTCAAGAGTTGGCAAAGTCAAAGTTCAAAATCTCTCAAGGGGTTGCACAGTCCAATGGTCTCCTAACACAGTCAAAATTAGGGTTTTGGTTCTTGCAAAGAAATTGAGATTTTCAAGGGTCCAATCAAGTCCCACATGCCTACATACATTGTCAAGCATTCATATGCCAAGTTGCAAGACTCACAACATCAAATTGCACAGTCAAAAACCCTAATTGCACCACAGTCAACGGCAGGGGCAAAATGGTCATTTGACAGTCAAAAGTCAAAAATTTTGGTCAACATCTTATTTTGAAGCCACAAACATCATTTGATCAATTCTTGATCATGATTCTCAAACATGGCTCAAAAGGTCTCAAGATGCAAAGGTTTCTATTTTTGGACAGTTGAAAAAGTCAACTGCAAATTGACTAGGGCATAACTTCTTCATGGTTTATCAGAAAAATTCCATCCAATGCTCATTTTGAAGAAAATGACATTTCCTACAACTCATCTTCACACTTCAAGTCCAAGAAATGCTCTCACAAAAAGTTATCAATTTCAACATTATAGGTCATTTTCAAAAGTCAACAAAAAGGCACTTTAAATCAAAGACCATAACTTGAGATTGGTAAATCAAAATGACATGGGACCAAAGGAATTGGTTATAGGACTTCAAGACCTTTCCAAAATGTTCAAGAACATGATCAAATCTTGAAAATTGAGCAAGATATGCCTTGTAGAAGTTGGGAAATTTTTGGGAATTTTGAAAAGTCAACTTTGCTTCAAAGGCTTCAAAAATGCTAATGGGCCACAATTTCTTTCATGAACCATTACCCAAAGGCTATGCACGACCCATTAAGCTAAAAGGGAGTTATTTTCTTATTTTTAATTAATTAATTGAATTTTTAATCTTATTAATTCATTTAATTAAATTTAAATATGAGAAAAATACTAAACAATGGTTTTAAATCTTTTTGTGCAGCAAGTTCACTCATTATGAGCTGAATATCTCGTGTACCAATCAACAAGGACAAAATCTTCCATATTTGGCATGAAAAAAGTTTAGAAAAGATATGAACAAAGTCAAAGATTCATAACATGAATGCATGGATTATGGGCTTGTTTTTTTAACCTAATTCCATCCACATACATATGCAAGACTAGACCTATTCCATTGGACACAAAAAAGCTGCGCTCAAAACCATAGAACAACATTGCATTTTTTTCACAAAATATTGAAAACTGAAAACCTAGTTAGAAGGCGTTTCAAAGCTTCAAAAGTGTTCAAAAACATTGCTGAGACACCTAGGAAGCGTTGGCAATCAAAATCAAGTCTCCAGACCTCCAGAATTGGTAGAACGACATCACACTTTTCTCAAACTTGTCCATTATCGTTTTTCAATTCTCATGCATTATTCACATGTTTTAACTATTGATTTATACTAATATGGATGTTCTGAAGCTAATGGTACCCTTTGATTGAACTAACAACGCCTGTATAGAGATTTGCCATTAACGCTTGCTAGGGTTTCAGAAGCTTCGAATTGGGGTCTTCTTCATACGGAAAAATTAGGCCTTAAAACCTATGCCAATGGATTCCTGGCAACAAGACGAACTGAACCCACACCTCGTGCCCTTTTTATATTTGCTTACATGCTAATCGCTATTTTTCTGAATTGCAGTTAGTGGGGGTTTAAAACCCCCGCTATTTGATTATGTTACAGGCACAAAAACGAGGAAGACGCATATGTGTCATCTGATGGTTGGACGATTCAAATACTGGCGCGCTTTTCTTTGTTCAGACCACTAACCATTGTTTTCATATATTATATTTTCCATTCACTATATTAACAAACACGCGCGTTGGTTCAGTTGGCAGTTGAGTTGTCATGCAGGTACTGGGACCTGGGTTCGATTCCCAGGTCCCCCCATATATTCCATGTTTTTTGTCCTAATGTGTTTCTATGCAGCATGCCATCAACTCCCTACCATACAACCCCACATGCTGGCTTGCCACATATGCATGATGATCCATCTGAAGGCTATGAATGGAAGTCCATGGTACACGCTGGTTAACCACTCCACATGCAAGCATAGAAAGTCAAAAGGGCTTGGAATCTGATGGGCCAAATTGCCTCCAATTCACCTCCAAATTGGGTCAGACACCCCCATTGTTTGTATTCTCTTTTTACTTTTCCTTTTCTTTTCTTTTAATTATTTTAATTGTTTCTTTAATTTCATAAATTTTCTTTTCATAATAAAACCAGAAAAATCAAAAAATGTTTATTGCTATTAATATTAATTTCACTATTATTTTATTTTTGTAAATAAACTTTAATAATTAATTTAGTAAATTAGGTTTTCAATTTTAATGCTTTTTCTTAAATAAATAAAATATATAGAAATTAGGGTTTCTAACCTTTTTTATCTTTTTTTTCAATAAATAACTTTCTTATTATCATTATTATTAATTACTAATTTATTTTATAAATAAATATGTACATTAATTATTTAGTAAATTAGGTTAAACTTTGACATTTTTCATTAATAATTAAAAATAACTTAGAATTAGGGTTTCTTTCAATTTCAATTTTAATTTCTTTATTTCATAAATACAAAAACCTAAAAAAAACACTTCTTTTGTTTTATAATTAATTAACCTTTAATTTCAATTTAATTTCAAAAGGGTCCAACGCCCTCGAACATTCGATTCTAATTTCTTCTCGCGCATTTATTCTTATTTATTTTCTTGTGAATATTATGTAATTGCTCAAGCCTTGTAATAGTAATTAGGAATTTATTTTACTTTCCGAATTTTATTAAAAACGGGTCTTTGTTAATTTGGCGATGTATAGACCCGCGCCTTGTAATAGCGTAGGATTTTACTTTCCGCACTTTAATTTCCGCACTTTTAAATTCTAAACTCTGCATGAAAGAATGAATGGCCTAAATTAAAAACAATGCGTAGCTCACCAAACGCATGATCAAAGACAAATATTAACATGAAAATAACACACAAATTCACACACCACTCTTAGGGTACGCCTCACTGTTGCCTTGCCCTCGAAACGTAGTCGTCGAGTATAGGACGTTTTAGTAAGTCCTTATGTCCATGATCTATGGCATAGGGGTAGCTTCTAAGGTGTCCTACTGTTGCTCTGGTGACCACACTGTCCCTAACAATCGAATTGACCCGAACACCTCCAACGGTGGTGCTACCTACCTCTCAATGGTGGGATGGCACTACCTTAAGGACTTCTACACAGCCTAATTCCTTAGGGTAGGTGGATGACTCATAGATACTTGCTCTATTTCAAAAAACAAATCAAAAACTCTTTTCACACTGACACTTTTCAAAAAGCTTTCAAAACAATTTTTCTAACACTCTTGAGGACTGATACAAGAGTCGATCTGAAATCTTTAAACGAAACTTTTTTCAAACCCACTCACACAATTGAAAAGCAAACAAACATTTTGAAAACACAAATGAGCAAGTACCTAAGAGCCCATGGATAACCATGGATAGAAAGGGTGCTAACACCTTCCCTTTCTATAAATCTACCTCCCGAACCGAGAAACTATCTCATAAGGAATTTTGCTGTGCTTTTGTCCTGTCCATGTTGGAGAAAATAAAAGAGGGTGGCGACTCTTGCTTCCGAGACATTTTGCGAACCAGCGTTAAACAGTCAGTTCTGAATCCACCGATCACACATAGGCACTAAAGGTTCGCAATCGTGGCGGGTGCAAAAAATCATAAAATATATATTTCTTTTCTCACCTCCAACATCCATTTTATATAACAGTTTTTATAGCCAAAATATACAGATTTTTACAAAGAGGCTCCTGCGGAGTACCGTAGATGTTTCGGGTGCTAATACCTTCCCTTTGCATAACCAACCCCCTTACCTTGAATATTTCCCCCCTATTTTTAGGTTATTCGCTCTTTTCCCATTCCTTTGGAAACAATAAAGCACGATGGAGATTTTTATTTTGATTTGTATAAGGTCTAGTCAATCCAATGGCTTAGTGTTAAACATTTCTACCGCTACAAAAGGTACCTTCGTGTATGTACTCCATGATCTTCTCTGCTTCACTCTTATCCACACACCGAAGCAAAGTAGAATCGTGGTTACGCTTGTAGAGGATTCCGTTACTAAGGAGAAACTTGGCAGAGAACCTTCTTAGGAACTTCTTATCATTGACGGAAGCCCCCTCAGGATACTCTTGAGCTTCGAGGTATCTTTTTACTTCATGAAACCAAGGTTTACCCACTGCCTCTCCAGTATCAATCTCATAACAGTATGCCAGTTTGTCTAATCTCTCAATAGTGATCTGAGGGGATTCCTTATCCCATTTGACTTTGAACATGGATGACATAGTAGCTAGCACGTCTGCTAATTGATTTTCCTCTCATGGAAAATGCTCAAAGGTAACTTCTTCAAAATATGGAATTAGTGTCAGCACATGCTCCCGGTAAGCGATGAGATTAGGATGCTTCGTTTCCCATTCTCCTTAGATTTGACTGATTACCAGGGCCGAGTCTCCATATATTCTTAGGAATTTGATTCTCAAATCGATAGCAGCCTTGAGACCCATGATACATGCTTCATATTCAGCCATATTGTTGGTATAATTGAAACATAACCTGGCAGTGAAGGGTTTATGGCAGCCCTCAGGGGAGATAATCACAACACTGATTACATTTCCAAGTGCGTTGGAAGCTCCATCAAAAACCATAGTCCATCGGGATCCCTTTTCAGGTCCTTCATCCGGTCCAGGTTTTTCATAATCAGTCATTGACATGATGTTCTCGTCCGGGAAATAAAAATTCATGGATTGGTAGTTGTCCACAACTTGATGAGCCAAATGATTAGCTAATAAACTTCCCTTGATTGCTTTCTGGGTTGTGTATTGAATAACATATTCGGTCAAGACCATTTGCCATCTTGTTATTCTTCTGGAGAGAGCGGGCTTCTCAAAGATGTATTTGATAGGATCCATTTTAGATATCAACAAGGTAGTGTGAGTCAACATGTACTGTCTTAGTCGACGAGCATCCCATGTCAAAATGCAGCAAGTTTTCTCGAGTAGTGAGTATCTTGTTTCACAGTCGGTAAACTTTTTTCTAAGGTAGTATATTGCATGTTCTTTTAGACCAGACTCGTCATGCTGCCCCAACACACACCCCATTGAATTCTCTAATACTGTTAAGTACATGATCAGAGGCCTTCCTTCAACCGGTGGCATCAAAATTGGAGGCTCTTGAAGATTTTATTGGATTTTGTCAAAGGCGGTCTGGCAGTCGTCATTCCACTTCACTGCTTGATCTTTCTTCAGTAATTTGAAGATTGGCTCACAAGTAGCGGTTAGATGGAAAATGAATTTGGCAATGTAGTTTAGACGTCCCAAGAATCCCATGACCTCCTTCTCAGTGCAGGGAGTTAGAATTTGTTGAATAGCTTTAACCTTTGGAGTGTCTACTTCAATACCTTTACCGCTGACAATGAAACCTAGGAGCTTACCAGATCTTACTCCAAAGGCGCACTTGTTCAGGTTCAGTCTTAGCTTGTACTTCTTCAGTCTTTCGAACAGTTTTTGCAAGTGATCAAGGTGCTCTTCTTCAGTCTGAGACCTGGTTATCATGTCATCCACATAGACCTTTATCTCGTGATGGATCATATCGTGAAACAAAGCTACCATAGCTCGCTGATAGGTTGCCCCGACGTTCTTCAACCCAAATGGCATAACTTTATAATAGAAGGTGCCCCACTATGTGACGAAGGTTGTTTTCTCCATGTATTCAGGTGCCATTTTGATTTGATTATAACCAGAGAAACCGTCCATGAAGGAGAATATCTTATGCTGTGCGGTGTTGTCAACCAGAACATCAATATGGGGAAGCGGGAAGTCATCCTTGTGGCTTGCCCTATTCAAGTGTCAGTAATCCACACACATACGTACCTTACCGTCCTTCTTAGGTACCGGGATAAGATTAGTAACCCATTGTGGATAAGAGGTAAAATCTAAGAAACCGGTGTCGAACTGTTTCATAACTTCAACTTTGATCTTTTCTGACATCTCTGGACGCATACGACGAACCTTTTGCTTCACTGGAGGGCAGTCTTCTTTTGTTGGCAGATGATGAACCACAATATCAGTGTCCAACCCTGGCATGTCTTTGAATGACCAGGAAAAAATCTCAACATAGTCATGTAACATTTGTATTAATCACTCTTTGAAACTATGCTCCAAGTTGGCACCTATCTTGACTTCTTTTTTATCCTCTTCAGTACCCAAGTTTACTGTCTCAACTGGCTCTTCATGAGGTTGTATTTCCCTTTCCTCCTGTTGTAATAGTCTGGTAAGTTCTCCTGGTACTTCTCAATCTTCCTCACCTTCGTCCTTGGCTTGGTAGATCGGATTTTCAAAGTCATTACTGGAAATAACAGAACCGTTATCAATGGGATCCAGAGTGGATTTGGATCTGCAATTTGATATGCGGGTGTGTGTAAGAGAGCATAACTATTTTGATAAAATAAAAGCAGAAAAGAAAGACAGAGAGCATAAAATTTGTATGAAAAATGTCCAATGATTTATAAATGACATATGAAGATGAAACGATAACCCTCACAAATAGACCATTGTGCCTTGGGTAAAGCATAAGGCTTTAGAGTTTAAATTGTTCAAATATTACATATTCCAAACATAAAAAAGACAATTACTCCTGGATAAAAGTAATGGGAACAAAGTCTTTAGCCATCTAATTATTTAGTCCACCGCTGGCAGTTGGGAATATATAATTGTCCATGTCACTGTCACTGTCCTCCAAAGCATTGATTCCATGGTTGCTGATGCATAGTGGTGGTCCTCCGGTGAGAGCACAACGAATAACTCTTTGGGCTCCTGAAGTAAAACCCAAACCAAACTTGTCTGATTTGTAGGGGATATCAGGGAGTTGGCCCCAAATGGTACACCCACCTTCTTTGACTACTGCTTTGGCATCCTTTAGAGAAGCCATTTTCAATGGAGTTCTGGTAATCTTTGGAACATTAGCACCGGTCTTGGTAGCAGTTATTGTCTGAGGAACCTCTTCAAATTTTTGGAAGGGGGTCTCAATGAACTCGTCATCCATCTTAACATACCTGAAAGAGTTCAAGTGGCTCACCATATACTCTTCCTTGCCATGGACTATGACAATCTTCCCATTTAACGGATACTTCAACATTTGATGTAGAGTAGAAGTAACAACAGCAACCTCATGGATCCAAGGGTGACCCAACAAATAAGAATAATATGGTCAGATGTCTATCACGTAGAAGGTGGAGTCAAAGGTCTGAGAACCAACTTTAATAGGGATGTCCACCTCCCCGTGTACCATTCTCTTGGAACCATCAAAAGCCCATACCACAATATTACTGGGCTTCAAAGTTAGTCCTTCGCAGTCCAATCTGTCCAAAGCACCCTTGGGTAGAACATTCAGTGACGAACTCGTATCAACTAGGACATGAGCCAGGTTAGTGCCCCTGCACTCAATAGAGACATGTAGGGCATCATTATTCTTTTTTCCTTTGGATTTAAAATCGGCATCGAAGAAACCAAGTCTGTTGTCAGCATTCAGACTAGCAACACATTCCTCAAATTGGTCGGCAGAAGTCTCTTGTGGCACATGAGTAGACTTCAGGAACTTCACCAAAGCCTTAGCATGGGCTTTAGAGCATAATAACAAGGCCAACATTGAAATTTTTGAAGGGGTTTGCCCCAATTGTTCCACCATATTGTAATCACTCTTCCATATAATCTTCAGAATTTCCTCCATTTCTCGTGTGGAGGCTTCAGGGATGGCTTCTTTAGGTTCCTCCGTCCGGGAAGGCTCAACCAGTACTTCTTTTCCCCGAGTCTCAGCTGACTCAGTAGCAGGAATACCAACAGGAGTGACTGTAGGAGTAGAAACAGGAGTAGAAACAGGAATAACAACAAGAACATTAGCAAGAATGACCAAAGGAGTGGCAACAGTCTTCAGAGAGATTTCAGGAGAGAAAATCCTTCTGCTTCTAGTGATTTTACTGGTCCCAACAATGTTGTCGATGTTAGGATCGGTATCTTCAGTATCTTCATTCTTAATATCCAGTAAATCTTTCTTAACGCCATGGTAGTAAATTTCAGTCCCATAATTCCGAGGAACAACTTTGTCGAAGGAATATGGTATTGGCCCTGGAAAGGTGATAATTAAAGGAGCAACCATTGGAGTGGATGTAATCTTGACAGGTCTTTTGGAGGAGACCCTGGGAGGATTGTCGGAAATGGTAATAATTGAAATGTCTTCACACAGAACTCTTGTAGAGGGAGTCTTCTCAAACAAAATTTCTTTGTTGTTCATCAGGCGTTGGACACCCCTCTTCAACAACAAGCAACCATTGGGTAGAGACATACACAGGTGGCAACCTTCACCACAACCCGGAAATAAGCCGACTCGCAAGAGATTTTTCTTAAACATCGGAAGAGGAGTATCTAGTTCATCAACAGAAGAAACTAATAGGTTGTCATCAACAACATTAACACCTTGGCCATGCTTGGGAATTGGGGCAGTTATCACATTAAGGGTCTCAGGAGGGTCAAATTCAATCTCCGTTGCCTCGATAAGATCTTGCAATTTGTTCTTCAGAGCTTAACAATTGTTTGTATCATGCCCTGGACTATCAGAGTGGTAGGCACATTGAGCATTTGGATTATAACGGGGAGACATAGTATCTGGATTCTTAGGAGCTTCCCTTAGAGTGACCAGATTAGACTTCAACAAGTGTGGCAAAACCTGAGATAAGAACATGTTAAGCCGGGTGAACTGTCTTCTTGGCGCATCCTGTCTACGCTGATTATTTTATTGTTGATTCGGTGCAGGTTTGGAAATCATCACAGCTCCTACCGTCGGGCGGTGTTCAGTTTTATTTTGATTCCTCTTACCGTAGGCAATATTTACTTCCTTCTTCCCCATGAAAGGCTTTTTCACTGTACTTGAAGAGGCATCCCTTTGAATCTTACCGCTCTTGATACCAGCTTCTACTCTTTAACCAGTCAATATCAGCTCAGTGAACCCAGCTGAAGAGCTTCCAATCAAATGGTTGAAAAACGGTCGTGAAAAAGTACCCAAGAACATATCTATCAGCTTTCTATGAGACAGAGGAGGCTGGACTCTTCCCGTAAGATCTCTCCATTTCTGGGCATAATTTTTGAAGCCCTCGCTAGAACCCGTAGACATGCTTTGAAGTTGTGTACGGGTTGGAGCGAGGTCAGCATTATATTGGTACTGCCTGTAGAAAGCAGCAACCAGATCCTCCCAGTAACGAATGTTGGTTCCTTCCAGTTGATAGAACCATTCCAATTGAGTCCCAGCTAATCTTTCTTAGAAGAAATGCACCCATAAATTACTATCGTAGTGTGAGGCTGGATCTTCCTGAGATAAGATCTTAGATGCAACTTAGGACATGAGACCCCATCATATTTAGCAAACGCGGGAACCTTAAACTTCGGTGGGATGACCACTCTAGAAACCAACCCTAATTCTTTAAAATCCAGACCAGGTACTCTTTATATTTCCATAGCATTAAGACGATCCTCCAACTATTTATACTTGTCATCAGCAGAAGGATATTGTTCTTCAGCATAGTATGCTTCCTCTTTATCAATCCCTGGGCTTTTATCTTCTTATTTTGTCTTCTTGTCATCCTCTTCCTGATTATCCCCCTCATTTGATGCAGTTGCGAATTCTAGAGCTCGCTTGGCTGGTCCTCTAAATCTACTTCTCATATCCAGGACCCCTAATGGTTTCTTTGTCTTCTTCTTCTTGTATTTCAGGATGAGAGCCTTTAGATCCTCTTGTCCCTTAGCTAGAGCCAGGAACATCTGCTGGAATTGAGCATTTTGGGCTTGAAGGTCCTTGATATTCCGTTCGAGAGCAATTTCTTTTTGCTGAAATAAACAGCGAAAAGATAAGAATCCTGTCCTGAAACCTGTTTATGTGATGATATGCATGATATGCTTATGCAATGTTTCCAAGGACATTATAGGACTTAAGCTCTTTTAAACAAAACAGAAAAAACAGACTTTTATTAGTAGGTTCAACTGAAGCAAAAGTTACAATGAAAAGACAACTAAAAAGACTTTTTTTTATTCCTAGGTCTCCCACAGACGCTTCCTTTTGGTGCTGATATAGGCATTGGGATTCTTCTCTTTATGAAGTTGCTTCGTTAGTTCCAACACTTTATTCTCACTGGCATAGAATTGGGTCTCAAAGGTGTCTCGTTCTTCCTTGAGCTGGATCCAAGACTTTTGCAATTCTTCGAAGTTTGTCGACATATCAGGATGAAGAATGATGCGAGACTCGTCCCCTTGAACAATAGGCTCTGAGATCACTGGTAATACAGTAGCATATGGCATCATAAGACTTTGAGCACGAGCTCGCACCCATTTGAGGTAGGGCTCCAAAGGGATAGAGTTCTTACACCCTAAAGTCTTAATATCAGTCTTCTTAACCATGCCCCAAGCACGAATGAACCTCTGACGATAACCTTGCAGATCATTTGAATAGTCGAACAGAATACCCTGGATGATTATATTATGAGGATCATCTCTTCGGGTGTAACCAAATTGACGTAGGGCTAAAGAGGGGTTGTAGGTGATGCCTCCTATAATTCCAAGGAGTGGCACATTATGAAATTCTCCGCAGCGATCAATAAAAGAGATATCTTCTTGAGAGTGAGGGCACCAATAGATATCAGAGTGAGAAACATACATTAACCTTTGGTTCCACCTTAAGCCTAACTCATTCTTCATTGCTGACAGAGGAAGGTGTGAAATAAACCACCTATAGAGCAAAGGCGTACAACACATAAGAGTTCCTCGTTTCTTCATAGTACAGGTGTGGAGTGAATGCAGAATATCCCCGAGCAATGTAGGCACTGGATTGTGAGTAAGGAAAATGTTGATGGCACTGACATCTATAAATTGGTCTGAATTGGGGAACAACACCAACCCATAGATCAAGAGAGCTAAGACATCTTCAAAGGCATGGTAACTCATAGCGTCTAGGAATACTGAGCTTTCTTCATTAGAAAATTTGCAAGAAGGCCCTTAAATCCACTTCTTCTCTCCCAATTGGACTCAATGTTAGATGGTTTCAAATGCAAGGCTACGGCAACATTTTCAGAAGTTGGGTCTTGTTCTAACCCGGTGAAAGGTACCTACTCCAATATAGGTAAACCAAGTATTTTGGAGAATTCTTCCAGCGCATGTACCAACTGATAATCTGGAAATGTGAAACAATGGTGCTTAGGATCGAAGAACTGGAATAGGACGCTCATCAAACCTTCGTCAAAACCGGCAGTAACCAAACTGAGCAAGTGACCATATCGTTTATTAAATGATGAGCCCTCAGGAACTTTTAAGACCATTTCCTTGAGTTTGGGACGAATTTCTGCGAAGTTAATTTGAATGGTTTTTCTACGAACTGAATCCATAACCTACAAAACAGAGAAGAGATAAATCCATAGGTCCTTGAAATGGTTAGTGTACAAGACATGTTATGATGTTTATGATGTTATGATTATGCTTGAAATCACAGATATAACAAATACAAACAAGTCACACAAATACCTTAGGTTTAAAGGCTTGCATGAGTTTTAAAGGTAAGTACCCTCTTGAAGTTTCAATTGGCTAAACCTATCCTATTAATAGTAACCGGGTTCTAAGGAGTCTCATATCATTGACCTTTCTTTTAGGCATTGTTTCAGCTCAAGCACCAAAGTATTGCGGCAAAAATATCCCAAAAGTCCAATCTCAATGAGTGTAGCATGAAGTATCAACCAATCTTCAGTCGGAACCAAAGCCGACTATCTCACTACTTTATAATGGCTAGGATGAGTCAATTAAAGGTTCTAAAGGTCAGTTAGCGTTTAATGACACTATAGGGAAGCCTAATGTTATCCTTGACTGACTCAAGGAACATTAGTACAAGCCAGAGTATCACGCGAATGTAGCCATCACCTCGTTCGTATCGGTCTACGCTGTAGAACCTCCATGATTTTATTGCTACTTACCTAAAAAGGTGCCCTAGATCCGGGTATAGGATCTTTAATAATAACCCCAACAAACCCTTTAAAAATAAAGCAGACAAAGCAAACAAGGAAAGCAATTTAAAATGATCTAGCTCTAAGGTAACCCCACTTTCGAAGGTCCCCAACAGAGTCGCCAGTTCTGTAATATGGTGGGAGAATTGACTTTTATACGGGTTTTGCGTTTGTATTTGCAAATGTTGCGGTAAGCAAGAGTCACCACCGACTTTTCTTTTATCCAACAAAGGAAAGGGTGAAAAGAACAGAAAAAGACCTTTCGAGATTATTTCTGAGTAAGGGGGTAGATTATGGAAAGGGAAGGTGTTACCACCCTTTCCATCCGTAGTCATCTACAGCCTCTTAGATGCTTAGCTCATTTTGAAAAATACCTTGTGCTTTGTGTGTTTTGAAGAGTACTTTTGGAAACGCCTTAGTACGACGAACTTTGTAATGTTTCTCGGAATAGTAGAGAATGTATACAAAGTGTTTGAAAATGTTTTTGAAAGAAGTTTTGTGTAAGTGTAAAGGTTGTTTGAGAAAGCATATAACAGTTATCTACTTTACTAGAAAGGTTGTTCTTTTCCTATTTTCCTTTAGACAATGCTATCCTACTATTAGTTAGTAGGTAGCCCTAGTCGTTGGATGTTTAAGGGACATTTGAAGGGACGTTTGTATAGTCACAAAGGCAACTAGGAAAGAAACTTTAGTAACTACCCTAGGGTTTTAAGATCATTTTACCGAGGCAACATTGAGAGGGTCATCGAGGGACTTATGATCTTTAAACTGGATGGTAGCCACTAAAATCTCTCACGTTTCGAGAGTTGTGATTGTTTTTCCGAAGGCAACCAAAGTGGGATACCCTAAAGGTGCGCATGTGAAATTGTGTTGTATTCGATTATTTATCTTTGCATTCAGGTTTGCTAGCATTTTGTTTTATTCTTGCCATACAACCCTAGTTAACATGCATCTAAACAGTTAATAGTTTGCAGTAATTAAAAGTGCGGATATGTAAATATAACTATTACAAGGCTTCGGGGAGGGGGATTATTACAAGTCCAAAATTTGGGGGAAAAATAAAGAGAAGAGGTAACGTAAAGCCCTAATTTAAACTATTACAAACCATACGCAGATACATTAGTATATATAAAAAAGTGCGAAACTAAATAACGCGCGAAGTGTAAAGGACGTTTAAACCCTAAAATGTTCTAAGTAACAAATAAAAATTCTTTTTGTTGTCATTTTTTGTTCATTTAGAAAAAAGGAATAAATTAAATTAAACCTAATTAGTTAACTAAAAAAGAAAATTCAATTAAACTTAAAAAATAAATCTAACATTTTTTATTTTTTACTAATAAAAGAAATATTGAAAATTTACCCTAATTCTAATTATTATTTTTTTTGGAATTTTTATTATGAAAAGAAAATGAATTAACCTAAATCTATTTAATTTTTAAATTAGAAAAGAGTTAAAATAATTAATTAATTGATTAACAAAAATAATTCTACTAGAAGAACTAAAACCTAATTTTTGTGACTTTAATTATTTTATATGGTTATAAAAAAGAATTAAAAGAAAAAAACAAATTAAAACAAATAAATAAAAGAAAATTGCAAAGGGCCTGATGCAAACAACAATGGGGGGGGGGGGGTGTGAGATCTGGAATTGGTAAGGCCCAAAAATTCAGCAAGCTCAAGCCATGTTGGGATCTGGTGAGGAGGCGTCTGGGAGGTGCATGGTGCTCTGTGCATTTGAGTGCTATGGATTTGGATCAGTTGTGATCTGATGGCTCAGATTGATGGTCCATGATACACGCATGGGATATGCCAACACTGGATCTGCAAACAATATGTTAGAAAAGATGAAAATGTATGACCTGGGATTCAAACCCAGGTCCTCTCTCCAACGCACACATTCCTTTACCGTCTTGGCTAGATGTTCAATCGTTATTATATCAAAACAAAAACAAAATAAATGAAACCAACATTGAATCCTAGTCAGCCAAACGCGCGTATCCTAAGAAATTCAAATGGGCCAATCATAACACGCGATAGTGCCACGCCTGCTCCCAACCGGAGTCAATCGGTCAAAGACGCCGGAGGAGAGCTCCGACCATCTTCTCCGATCCATTAAATCTTAGATCCTGCAAAATCAAAAGTTTCAAGACCAAACAAAGACCATATCTTGCTTAAAATTTTGCCCTGATCAAGAATATGGCCTTAGATTGGCCAGAAAACTCTTGTATCCTGAGTTATTAACCCAAAACCCTAGCACGGCTTGAACATGGCAATATGAGATCTAAGGCCCTAGCTTCTCATGCAACACGTTAGAATGTACGCAAACATCATCAATAACATAAATATATGCTTAGTATGGATTTAAATGGCATGTATTGAGAGTTTGAGATCAAGGAAAAATTACCTAACAGAGAGAGATCGTGAGAGATTTCTGGCGTGTGTTAGGCTTTCCTTAGGATTGAGAATGGTTCCTGGAACCTTCATGAAGTGGATGGCATACTTGGTTTGGATGGAGAAGGCCTGGATTGCTTGATACGAATTTTTACCTTTCTTTGAATTTTTGAGAATTTTCTAGGACTTCTTGGAGGCAGATTGCGCGTATCCTTTAGGTCTGATATGCTTGTACATATATATGGAACCAAATTAGGGTAACAAATATTGTACCATATCATATGTAATCAAGTGGAATATTTGATTTAGAAATATATGTATTCTTTCTATTTTAAGCCAAGATTTGATCCAAAAATATTCCACACGGTTTTGACAGCTTGCTATGAGCTTTTTGGCTTCAAAAAGATTTGAATCTTTCATGTCTTACATATTTCTTGTATTTATTTAGTATTTATTTAATTTATTTTGAATTTATTTGAATAAAATCAAAACAAATAAAATAAAAAAACAAAATAATGCATGGACATGTTTAGAGGCCCTTAGATACATCATGAACACGTTTGGACTCTAAAAATTGGGCCCAATAGCTCAAAATTACAAATTTTCCCAATTGAGATTTCATGCACTTCTTGAAAAATGCCCAAATTGTGCAATCCATAACTTACTAAATTTTTATCCAATGAAGATGATCTTGGACTTTTTGGAAAGCCCGGGATGTCCTCTTCAATCTCTATTTTGACCAATTTTTCACTTGAAGACTTTATCTTGATGTAAATGGTCATGGAAAAAAGTGTCTTTTGTTGACTCTTTGAAAGTGACCTATAATGTATGAGCTTGTATCTTTCAATTGGTGCATTTCCTGAACTTGAGGGAAAAAGAGAAGTTGTAGGGAATTGGATTCTATTCAAAATTAGCTTTGGTTGGGGGAAAATGGATGAAGTATGTGAAATGTATGCCTAGTCAAAGTTCAGTTGACTTTTCCTATATAAACCCTATTTTAACAATTCTTGACTTTGGATAGATTAGGAGTATTTCTTGAGGAATCATGATCAACCCTTGATCAAATGATGGATATCACTTCAAAATGTTGATGTTGACCAAAAATCTTGAAGTTTGACTGTATATAGGCTACAATTGACCTTTGACCTAGTACAGTTGATTTTCAGACATTTGAGCATTTGACTGAGCAAACTTGTAATGTAATGCATGAAACTTGGCTTGGACAATCTTGAAGACCTATTAGGACCATGGACAAAATTTGAGACCTTTGGAGCTCACACATCTTGGTGAAAAATGAAACCCTAGTTAGAGGTTCATTGCTTAGGAGGAGAATTTTTCTGGTCAATTCTTGGTCATCTTTGAGCAATGAGCATGTCTTGAGTAAAAATAGGAGGGCAAATTTTGGGGTACAATAATAAGGTTGTATTATAGGTCATTTTTTATGATGAACATAAGATCAAATCTACAAACATGCTTAGAGATCTCCCTTTGCAAGCCTCTAAACTTGAAAATCATGCTATAATCAGAAGATTACACAAGCTTTTGAGCTATGATCCAAGTGATTAAAGCTTTATCCAAGCTTACTTGCCATTTAAGGGAGAAAGGTCACATTGCCATTTTGATAAAGTGAATTTATACACAATTTCAATTCTCCTTGAGCCCATACATTGTTGCTTCTGACTTCAAAACATCTCAGCACTAAGAAGCAACCATCTACAGCCTATCAACCATCCTACATTGCATCGGAACCATGACTTTGCAAGTTACTTCAAAAGCAAACTTCAAAACCATAACTTGTCATCTTTCAATTCTGGTTACTGGAGTCTTCCAAACCTTTTCTATATAAATTTAAGGTCCACTTGCAAGCCAATACATGAGTTAAAAAGCCCTCAAACACTCCCAAACTCAGAATCACCAAGAAAACTCCATTGTTACGCATTTGAAGCTTCCAACACCCAACTTCAAATCCAATCGTGCATTTTCCTTTTTTATCACTCAAAAATCATCTATACATCATATAGAATCCATCCATACCCCTGTTTCATCACTGTAACACCTCCACCATCATTGTCCAAACCTCATTTTACACCTCTGCAACTTGACTTGTCCAGAAGAATTGAGGCCCTCTCAATCCAGGGTAGGAATTGCAAAAGCTTCCTGGGTGTTCAGTGAAGCTATCCAGATCATCTTAACACCTCCAGAAGTGCTCTAAATTCAAACTCGATTCTCACTTCAGAGGTAAGTTTTCTAAACTTTGAAATCTTTGTACAAGCATCATTTGTATTTAGTTTCTAAAGCAAAAATGTAGATATCATTTCCCTGAAACTAATCATGTCCTTAGTTTTCATTTATGTTGACTGTGTGATGAGAATTTTGGAATTGAAGTTTCTGAAATATTAGGGTTCAGTTTGGTACCACGCAAAATTCATCCTAACCATTAATCTATAGTTTTTTCAAGTTATATGGTTGGATTCGTGGTTAAATTTCAAGCAAGTTTGATGTTTACATTTTTTAAAATGGTTGAGAAATGAGAGTTTTACAAATTTGAACAATGTTGTTGCTGTAAACGCGCGCGGAAGTCCAAATTTTGAAAACAAGTTTACTTTATATTTATTGCAACATGTTTTATCACCGGATGTAACAGCCACCCCAGTGGAAGCGCGCTTGCTCTTAAGTCATACCTATCCCTGGTCACAGGTTCGAGCCAGGCGTGAGACATTTTTCTTTTTCACATTTGTTTCTTACAGATTCAATACAAACAAGGCAATAATGCGCATGGTATACCTCACATCTTGACCATCAGATCTCAAGATCACAGATCCAACACTCCAGGCAGCCAGAACCATGGTGAACTTCCTAAGACCAGCCCCATTGGATCACAAACAGGCGTTGGGCTTCTCTATCTTGGGCCTGGAATTTTTTCTTCTTTTCACCCCCTCAATTCTCTTTTATAACGCCAGGGCCATTAAAATCTTTTTTTGTTATTTTTTTAATTAACTATTATCTTTTCTTTAAATAATTTTATTTAAAATCAGAAAAAATCATAAAAATGATATAAAAAATTAGATTTAGGTTTTTGATTAATTAGTTTAATTTTTGACAAATAAAAATTAATTTAATTTAATCACTTTGATTTTATTTAGATAGATTTAGGTTTTTTACTTAAAATATCTCTTCTAAATAAAACACCAAAAACATTAATTTAATTTTCATAAATAAGACTAATTAATCTAATCACACTTTATTTTACTTTGAATAATTAAATTGTAAATTAAATTAGAATTATGTTTAATTTTTTATTTCACATTTCAAATATTTTCTAAACAAATAAACAAATAAATATTGTCTTAAATACTTAGAATTTTTAGGGTTTTTACATCTTTCCCCTTTCTATCTCTGCGCATCTATTTATTTTTCACATTAATACAATTATGTAACTGTCAAAAGTTTTGTAATAGATAATTAGGATTTATTGCTTTCCTCCCTCATTCATAAACTTGAACCCCCATCCCCGAAGCATTGTAATAGCGTATGACATTTAATTTTCGCAATTTACTGCTTTCCTTATTTCTGTTAGTAATTAGGGATTGTATGGCAAGATTAAAATCAACTATTAGATAACCTAATCTTAAAGACAAATAATTAAAATCAAAACACTTTACACACACGCACCTCTAGGGTAACCTCACTTGTTGCCTCTGATTTAAACAGTCATGTCCCTCGAACGAGAGATGCTTTAACAAAGACCCTCGGTTAAAATATCATAGTCCCTCGATGACCCTTCGATGCTGCCTTCAGCAAATGATCTTAGTCCCTTATGACAAATTGATAAAGCGTCTTACAAGTTTCCTTCTATGACTGTACGATGACCCACGCCCGTCCCTCACATCCAATGAAATGGCTTCCTACTAACTAATGGTAGGATAGCACTATCTAAAGGAGGAGGAAAAGAACAAAGACTTTTTTGAGTAGGTAAATCACTCGTAATTGCTTGCTCACAAACTAAAACAACTTTCACACCTCAAAATTTCAAAACAACTACTTCAAAAAGGCACTTTATAAACACTCTTGAGGACTAATTATAAAGCAAATTGCCTTACATTGGCATTTTCCAAAACATATTTTCACAAAACAACACTTTCTTTTGTTGTACCCCAAAATTTGCCCTCCCATAATCTTCAAAGTTTTTGACAAGCATCACCTCAAATGGTTCAAAGTCTACTCAAGGGCTACACAGTCAAACCATCCTCCTGAGCCAGTCAAACTAGGGTTTTGGTTCTCACAAGGAAGCTGAGGTTTTCAAGGGCTCAATCAAGTCCCATATGCTCATACACATTTTCAAGCACCTACATGTCAAGTTTCAAGGCTCACAAGGTCAAGTTGCACAGTCAAAAAGCCCTAATTGCTCAACAGTCAACTGTAGGGGCAAAATGGTCATTTGGCAGTCAAAAGTCAAAATTTTTGGTCAACATCTTATTTTGAAGCCACAATCATCATTTGGTCAAATCTTGACCATGATTTCACAAGAATGGCTCAAAAATCATCAAGGTGTCAAAAGTTTCTATTTTTGGACAGCTGAAAAGTCAACTGTAACTTGACCAAGGCATAACTTTTTCATGGTTCATCAGAAAAATCCCATCCAATGCTCATTTTGAAGGGGAGGACATTTCCTACAACTCATCTTCACATTCCAAGTCCAAGAAATTCTCCCACAAAAAGTTATCAATTTCAACATTATAGGTCATTTTCAAAAGTCAACAAAAATGGACTTTAAGTCAAAGACCATAACTTGAGATTGGTAAGTCAAAATGACATGGTACCAAAGACATTGGTTAGAGGACTTCAAGACCTTTCTAAAATGTCCAAGAACATGATCAAAGCTTAAAAATTGAGCAAGATATGCATTGGAGAAGTTGGGAAATTTTTGTGAAATGGCCAAAGTCAATTATCCTTGAAACTTCATTTTTGACAAAAGGGCCCCACTTTTTCCACTTGTTTCAGCTTGGCCATGCTTCCCACGTGTCCCAAAAATTATTTCAAAATTTAAAATTAATTTTTTCATTTTTATTTAATTTTACTTGATTTAATTCATTTTAAACCTTTTAAAATCAAATAAAAATCAAAAAGATTAATTAAGGGACATATTTTTGCTTTGACTAGCTTTGAATCACCATCATTGACATTCCAATTTCGTGCAAGGGCATAAATGAAGCAAGAATTCAAATTTTGGCTTAAGAATGGAAAGTGCTTCAATGGAGTTTATGGAAAATCCCAAGCATGAATGCATTGCATTATTGGCTTTAATTCTGATCAAGACTCATTACATAACATGTATGCAAGCTAACACAAGTGAGGACACGACCTAAAAAGCTGAGAAACTGCAAAACACACTTCAAAATTTTCAAGCAAAAGAGCAAAACTGTAAACCTCCTTACAGCACGTTTTAAGTCCCCATTCCCATCCAAGCGCATTCCTGGCATTCCTAGGAAGCTTTGACAATCAGAACCAAACACAATCATTTAAGAAATCGTGCCATAGACCTCTTCCGGTTTGCTTCATTTTTCAAAATCATATATCATGTTTCATAAGCATTTAACCCATTTTCTTTGTTGTTTTGTGTTGCTAGGGGCTTTCTGAAGCTAATAGATTGATTCAATTGCATTCTAATGCATCATAGCATGATTCACCATTGAAACATTCTAGGGTTTTTCAAGCTTCAAATTGGGGATTTCCCCATACTGCAAAATTGGGACATCAAACTGCCATGGTTGAAATCGTGACATCCAAACAGACATAACCATAACCTCGCGCTCAATTTATGTGCAAGCATGAGCTGTTCGCTATTTTTTTGCAGGTGTTGTTTTGTGGGGGTTTAAAACCCCCGCTATTTACTTATTTTACAGGGACAAACGGAGAAGAAGGCTGGCGTGGCAAGACCTGAGTGGAAGGTTCAAATCCACGCGCGCATTTTTTTTTGTTTTTGGCATATAATGTTTTTATTCTATATAATATTTCATTTCTATGTTACTTACAAACGCGTGCATTGGATCAGTTGGTAGGCAGGTGGCTTGGTAAACGCTGGGACCTGGGTTCGAATCCCAGGTCCCCCCAAATAACTTCTATTATTTTGTTTCAAATGTTTCCATGCAGTGCACGTCCCAGGGCTCACCATGCATCCCAACGCTTAGGCTTGACAAGTGGCTTCAAGACCAATCTGAAGGCCAGAACATGCAGTACACGATGCACCCTAGTCAGCAAGCAAGCACATGATCAAAAAAGTCAACGTGGTCTTTGCCTCAATGGGCCTGAATTCCATATTTCACCCTCCTATTTGGCCCACACCCCTTGGTTTTCATTTCTTTTCTTTTATTATTTATTTGTTTTTTTGTTATTTCCCATTATTTTTAACCCTTTTATTTTATTACTAATAATTAGTTTAATTAACCATTTTCATAAAAAACCAAAAAAATATAATTAACACCTTTATTATTATTATTTATTATTTTGTAAATAAACCATAATTGAACTAGTTTTTAATTAGGCCATTTTAACATTTTAATAATTAAAATAGATTTAGATTTAGGTTAACCTAGAATTTTATTTCTTATTCTATTTTATTTCATAAAAAATATAAAAACAAAAAATATTTTCTTGTAATTAAAATAATTAATTAATTTTTAATTTCATTTAATTACCAAAAAAGACAAAAAAAAATTAATTTCCTTTTCTTTATTCGCGCGTATTTAACTTGTTCGATTATTATGTAATTGCTCCGGATATGTAATAGTAAAAAGGACCTTTTACTGCTTTTTTTATTTTTTTATTTTTTGCACTTATTTACTTAAAACGGGTCTTTGTAAAGATTTGGCGATGTATAGACCCGCGCCTTGTAATAGCGTAGGATTTACATTTTCCGCAATTTACTTTCCGCACCCCTTTTAACTGTTAACTTGCATGAAAGAATTAATGGCCCAAATAAAATCAAAGCGTAGCTCACCAAATGCATGACAAGATAAAATATAACTGAAAACAATACACAAATTCACACACCACTCTTAGGGTACGCCTCACTGTTGCCTTGCCCCTCGAAACGTGGTCGTCGAGTATAGGACTTTTTAGTAAGTCCTGGTAGCTTCTAAGGTGTCCTACTGTTGCTCTGGTGACCACACTGTCCCTACAAACGAATTGACCCGAACACCTCCAACGGTGGTGCTACCTACCTCTCAATGGTGGGATGGCATTACCTAAAGGACACTTACACAGCTTAATTCCTTAGGGTAGGTAGATGACTCATAGATACTTGCTCTTTTCAAAAACAAACAAAATACTTTTCACACCTTACACTTTCAAAAGCTTTCAAAACAATTTTTCAAACACTCTTGAGGACTGATACAAGAGTTATTCAGAAAACTTTGACGAAACTTTTTCAAACTCACTCACATTTGAAAAGCAAACACTTTTGAAAACACAAATGAGCAAGTATCTAAGAGCCCATGGATAACCATGGATAGAAAGGGTGCTAATACCTTCCCTTTCTATAAATCTACCTCCCGAACCGAGAAACTATCTCATAAGGAATTTTGTTGTGCTTTTGTCCTGTCCATGTTGGAGAAAATAAAAGACGGTGGCGACTCTTGCTTACCGCGACATTTTGCGAAACCAGCGTTAAACAGTCAGTTCCAGATCCACCGATCACACCTTTCAACAAATATTTTCAAAACAAACATTTTGCATACATTCTCAACGATACGAGAATCATTATAAAACAGCCGTACTTAGGCATTTTCAAAATATTTTTAAACATACACAAATAAAAAGCATTTCAAAAAGCGATCAAGCGATTAAGAGCCCGTAGATAACTACGAATGAAAAGGGGGATAACACCTTCCCTTTTCATAACCTACCCCTCGAACTCAAGAAAATTCTCAAAGGTCTTTCCTGTTCTTTTCACCATTTCCTTTATTGGATAAAAGAAAAGTCGGTGGCGACTCTTGCTATCCGCAACATTTGCGATAAAATGCAAAACCCAAAAGTCAGTTCTCCCACTGTATTACAACATGTATTACACAAAAATGCACACATATGCTCAAGATCAAAAGTTGATAATCCATTGCTTCCAAGATAGTTTGAGTGGGGAATCCTTAGATTGGTACATGAAATTGGTATGAATTCATATCCAGACATGGGAAGATCTTGCTAATGATTTCTTGAGACACTACAAGTATAACTTGGACATGGAGCCTAACCGTATGCAGCTCCAAAACTTGCCTCAAAAGAAGGATGAGTCTTTCAAGGAGTATGCTCAAAGATGGAGAGAAATGGAAGCCCGTGAACAACCACCACTATTGGAGAAAGAATTAGTTGATATGTTCATGGGCACTTTACAAGGGTTGTACTATGATAAGATGGTAAGAAGTGTCTCTTCTGGATTTTATGATTTGGTGACTATTGGTAAAAGAATTGAAGCAGGTATAAAGAGAGGAAAGATACAAGGGGCATCATCTAGTACCCCTTTATAACTCAAAGATACGTGTTCCTAACTTCTCGAAAAGAAGGATGGAGAAATTAATGATGTCGCGTCACACCCAAGGGCACAACAGGCATTGTTAATTCCACGAGAACAACAACAAAGCAGGTTTGTAAGGCCTTCGAGAATATTTCATCCTCTCCCTATGCCGTACAGTCAATTACTGCAACATCTACTTAAAGCATATTTGGTAGAGTAGAAGCCTTTAGCTCCTCCAATTGGGGCACTCCCACCAAAGTACGATGCAAATGCTAGGTGCGAGTATCATGCTAATTCTCCAAGGCATACTATAGAAAAATGTTGGGCCTTCAGACACAAGGTTCAAGATTTGTTGGATTCTCAGGATATCACCTTTGATAAGCCAAATACCAAGATGAACCCTATGCCTCCCCATGGTGGGCCGACTGTGAATGCAATTAAAGTGGTGACTGACTTGGGGCAGCCAAATAAGTAAAGGCCCCGATAAACCTTTTAAAAGAATATATGTTGGAGTATCGGTTCCTCTTGGAACACAATGAAGCTTTTGAGAAGACATTACAAAAATTGGTGGATCAGGGGATAGTCCAATTTGGGCGATACCCTAATAAATAATACGTAGTTGCGATCGATGGAAGTGAAAAGAAGCCATTGGTAATTCCTTACCAAAGACTGAACCTTAATAAGAAGACTCTTGTGACTCCATGGGGAGAGTTAACTGAAATACCAGTGGTGATACTACGACAAACTCTGAGGATACCAGTAGTTCCGAAGACTATGATGGTGATTAGAGGCCCATCTCCTACCCCTTACGAAAGTAACAAAGCACTACCTTGGAGTAATTATTCTACTGTATATGTCAATGGTTTAAAGCAAGAATGTGAGCCATCGACAAGTTAAGGACCTGCAATCACAAATATAGCTGGAACATGGGGCATGACTCGCAGTGGTCGAATCTATAGTCCCGAACCACAAAAAAGAATGATGTTATGGTTAAAGATAAGGGAAAAATTATGGTGGAGGCAAGCCAAGAACAAGAACTTCCAAGAAAAAATATTACTGACCAAGAGGCAGAAGAACTCCTGAAAATAATCAAGAGAATTGATTATAGGATAGTGGATCAGCTACACCATACCCCGACTGTGATACGGTGGGAGAACTGACTTGAGGTTTTGCGTTTTGCGTTTCTAAGGTGTCCTACTGTTGCTCTGGTGACCACACTGTCCCTACAAACGAATTGACCCGAACACCTCCAACGGTGGTGCTACCTACCTCTCAATGGTGGGATGGCATTACCTAAAGGATACTTACATAGCTTAATTCCTTAGGGTAGGTAGATGACTCATAGATACTTGCTCTTTTCAAAAACAAACAAAATACTTTTCACACCTTACACTTTCAAAAGCTTTCAAAAGCTTTCAAAACAATTTTTCAAACACTCTTGAGGACTGATACAAGAGTTATTCAGAAAACTTTGACGAAACTTTTTCAAACTCACTCACATTTGAAAAGCAAACACTTTTGAAAACACAAATGAGCAAGTATCTAAGAGCCCATGGATAACCATGGATAGAAAGGGTGCTAATACCTTCCCTTTCTATAAATCTACCTCCCGAACCGAGAAACTATCTCATAAGGAATTTTGTTGTGCTTTTGTCCTGTCCATGTTGGAGAAAATAAAAGACGGTGGCGACTCTTGCTTACCGCGACATTTCGCGAAACCAGCGTTAAACAGTCAGTTCCAGATCCACCGATCACAGAACTGGCGAGTCTGCTGGGGATCTGGAACTGACTATTTAACGCTGGTTTTGCGAAATGTCGCGGTAAGCAAGAGTCGCCACCGTCTTTTATTTTCTCCAACATGGACAAGACAAAAGCACAGTAAAATTCCTTATGAGATAGTTTCTCGGTTCGGGAGGTAGATTTATAGAAAGGGAAGGTATTAGCACCTTTTCTATCCATGGTTATCCATGGGCTCTTAGATACTTGCTCATTTGTGTTTTCAAAAGTGTTTGCTTTTCAAATGTGAGTGAGTTTGAAAAGGTTTCGTCAAAGTTTTCAGAATGACTCTCATTTGAAAAGCAAACACTTTTGAAAACACAAATGAGCAAGTATCTAAGAGCCCATGGATAACCATGGATAGAAAGGGTGCTAATACCTTCCCTTTCTATAAATCTACCTCCCGAACCGAGAAACTATCTCATAAGGAATTTTGATGTGCTTTTGTCCTGTCCATGTTGGAGAAAATAAAAGACGGTGGCGACTCTTGCTTACCGCGACATTTCGCGAAACCAGCGTTAAACAGTCAGTTCCAGATCCACCGATCACAGAACTGGCGACTCTGTTGGGGACTCTTATAAAGTGAGGTGTACCTTAGGACTAAGATCACTTGTGTTTTCAATTGTCTGAATTGTTTGCTTTACTATTGTGGGTTGTTTCGGAGTTACATAGATCCTAACCAGGATCTGGGGATACCCTATTAGGTAGCATAAGCTGTGATGGACCTGTCCGGCGTAGACCGACACGGGTGAAACAGTGGCTACGTTGGTGTGGCACCTTGGTCTGTACCGATATCCCTTGTGTCGCAACGAGGAGAATATGGGTCTTCTGAGGAGTCATTAAGCACCAACCGACCTTAGAACCTTAAATGACCCAACTTGGCCAATAGAACAGTAGCAGTATGCTACACCCATTGAGGCTAAACTCTCGCGATGGTTCTGACTGCAAGAAAAGATTGCGATGCTGGAGTTATGACCGATTGAGGGTAGTCGATGATATGGGGATCCTCTAAGAACCCGGTTACTTTTGATAGGACATGTCTTAACCAACAAACTGAAAGAGGGTAGTACCTGAACCCCATGCTGGCCTAAACTCTAAGGGCTTGTCTTGTGTGACTTGTGTGCCTTATCATGTTTGCCTTTGTGAATACTTGTGGTGTGCTTTATTATAACATCATGCCATCATAACATTGCATGCATCCTGCATAAGGACTGACTATTTCAAAGACAAGAGGGTTTCACCTTTGCTCTATTTTGTAGGACATCATGACGCCTATGCAAAGGAATACAATCCGGTTCAACTTTGTTCACCCACCTGAGTTGCTTGAAGAGTTGGTTAGTAGAATTCCAAATACTACTTCCTTCATCCAGAGGCATGGTTCTCTTCTCAGTTTAGTCACGGCGAAGTGGGACCAACAACTGATGAGTGTCCTGACACAGTTTTATGACCCTCTATACCAGTGCTTCACCTTTCAAGACTTCCAGCTGGTCCCTACCCTGGAAGAGTTCTCTGATTTGCTTGGTATCCCTATCTTGGATCAGACTCCCTTCACTGGTTGGGAAAAGACTCTTAGGCTCGAGGAGATTGATGCAGCCCTTCCCTTGACCAACCAGGAGGTAATGGACAACTGGGTGACTAGAAGCGGAGTTAAGGGCTTCTTGGCTAAGTTTCTGATTGGCAAAGCTAACAGTTTCTGGAATGACTTAGACTTCAGGGCGCACGAGGACATTCTGGCTCTCTTAATCTATGGTCTAGTCTTGTTTCCTAATCCTGATAACTTCATTAACGTCACTTACATAAGGATCTTCATGTCTCGGAACCCTATACCCACTCTCTTGGGTGATATCCTGCAACAAATCTATGCTCGTACTGCCCGAAGACGAGGAACTCTGTGGTGTTGTACTCCTTTGTTGGTGAGGTGGTTTATTTAGCACCTCCCCAAGTTCGTGCTAAAGAACCAAGAAGGAAGAGGTTGGGCTCATAGGTTAACGTCTCTCACTGATAGTGACATCATTTGGACTCTCAGAGGTTTGGATGAGGTAGCTGTTATTGATCGTTGCGGAGAGTATCCTAATGTTCCATTGATTGGCACTCAGGGCGGAATCTCTTATAATCCATGTTTAGCTCTCCGTCAGTTTGGAAGAGCCAGAAGAGAAGGGCCTCATGAGATGCAGGTGCCTCACATCAGTTTTGAGTTTCAGAAAGATAGTGACGAACTGCGCCGTAGATTCATCAAAGCTTGGGACAGAATTCACAAAGCTGACCCACAAGAGCTGGGACCGAAGACTTCTCTACCTATGGAAGCCTACCACAAATGGGTCCGCATCCGTGCTCAGAAGTTAGGTATGCCGTATGAAGCTGTCAGGCCTATCATTCTTGAAAGTCCTGATGGAGATGGGGTTCCTCCAACTGTTCTCCCTCCTCAGATACCCACTGATGTTGACACCCTAAAAAGGTCTTGGGCGCAACTACAGGAAGAGCGGGATTATTATCGGGAAAAGTTCAATGAACAGGAACAAAAGATCCAGAAGCTGACCAAGCAACTGGAGAACGAGCGGGCCCTGAATGACTATATCCGTACTGAGAAGAGGAGGCCATGGGAGCACTGATGGGCTTTGGATGTTTCTTTTACAGCTTTATTTCCTTTTCAGTATTTACATTCTTGTAACGCCTAAGGGCAGATTGTTGAACAATTTAAAGTTTGAATCTAATAAAGTGTGTTCCTTTTGTTTACAAAGTTGACTCCCGATTGTCTTTGAAAACATAATTCATGCGCATTTCATTCATCATATGCATCACAGGTACCCTTTTTCTACAGGTTGCTTAATCTTCTTCGCTGTTTATTTCAACACTCAAGCATCATGAATCCTGAACTCACTACCGAGCAAGCTATCAAGGCCCTCCAGGCCCAGAACGCCCAATTCCAGGAGATGGTCATGAACTTGGCCCAGGGACAACAAGAGCTGAAGGCTTTGCTCCTGAAGAAGAATAAGAAGAAGAAGAGGATTGTGCTATTCAACACTGGGCGCAGACTCGGAAACACATTGCAGAATGAAGCTGAGAGGACTACTCCATCTGTGGGGGAAGGTAGTCACCAAGGGAGAGAGGTCCCTAGTCCTGTGGTCTCTGACACTGAGACAGACTTCAATGGCGAACAGTACCCTCCTGCTGAGGACTGGTACAAGCAGCTCGAGGACAGATTAAATTCTATGGAGATTCAACGTGTGCCTGGGTTGGATTTCGGAGACTTGGGGTTATCTTCTGGGGTGGTGATCCCGCACAAGTTCAAGGCACCGACCTTTGTGAAGAATGACGGGGCTTCCTGCCCTAAGATGCACCTCCGTTCTTATGTAAGGAAGATCCAGCCTTACACAGCAGACAAGAAGTTATGGATCCACTTCTTCCAGGAGAGTCTTTCAGGGACTCACCTCGAATGGTTCTATCAGCTGGATGGAACCAACATTCGTAACTGGGAGGATTTGGCCACTGCTTTTTACAAGCAGTATCAATATAATTCCGACCTCGCTCCTACGCGTACCCAACTCCAGGGTATGTCGCTAGGATCGGGTGAAGGTTTTAAGGAGTACGCACAGAAATGGAGAGACCTGGCTGGCAGGGTGCAGCCACCATTGACGGACCGGGAGTTGGTGGACATGTTCTTGGGGACCCTATCTGGGCCATTCTTCAATCATCTCATTGGTAATTCCTCTGCTGGGTTTACTGATCTGATTCTGACTGGGGAAAGAATCGAAGCTGGCATAAAATCAGGGAAAATACAGAAGAGTGCCTCCTCAAATGCTGAAAAGAAGCCCTTCAAGAAGGAGGCAAGTGCTGTATATGGTCCAAGAAGGCAGGGCAAACCTGAACGCCGCCAGGCTGTCAACGCGGTGGTTATTTCTAAGCCTGCTACTGCTCCACAACAGTACAACCAACCCAGAGCTGAGAGGCCCAAACGGCAGTATACTCGGCTCATCATGACTCTCTCTCAGATCCTGCCGCAACTACTGTCAACTAGCCTAGTAACTGTCAAAGAGGCTCTGAAGATGGTAAACACAGCATCTCTGAAATACAACCCCAACGCCCCTTGCGCGTATCACTCTGATAGCCCGGGACATTCTACTGATGATTGCTGGGCCTTGAGGAATAAGGTGCAGGACCTTATTGATGCCAAGGAGATACAGTTCGAGGCGCCCGAGAGGCCAAATGTTGTGACCGCTCCCATGCCCCAGCATGGAGTGAATGCTGTTGAGGAGGATTTGTATGTAGCTTCTGTGGATGATGTTGTTACTCCGCTGCTGACTGTCAAGAGGAACCTGTTGCTAGCCGTTTTATTTCCGGGATGTAGCAAAGGTTGCCCTTTATGTGCTGATTCCCCTGCTGGTTGTTCTTTGCTGAAATCAGGCGTCCAAAACCTGATGGATAGTAAAGATATCTTATTCAAGAAGACTGCCGTTCCTGCTGCCCCTGTTGAAGAAGTTTCAATTGTTACCATTTTCAATAACCCTTCCAAGGCTCCTTCAAAGAAGCCTGTCCAAATTTTGCCTGTTCACAAGATTGCTCCTATAACCATTACTGTTCCGGGGCCCATCCCCTACAAGTCTGATAAAGCTGTTCCGTGGCACTATGGGGCAGATGTCTATGTCCTAGGAGTGAAGCAAGAGTTCAAAGCTGGTACCAGTGTCACCAATATCACTGGGCCTGCTAAGGTCACTCGTAGTGGAAGACTGTTCTCACCAGACATCGCTCCTCCAGCAATTCAAAGGCCTCTGGTCATCACACCTGCCAGTGTGCCTGTTTCCCCCCCTGATCAAGTTTCCACCCCTGCTAACGAGTCATCTGACACTCAGGGCAAGGGGATTGCTGCTGATATGCCTGCCCGGACGGAGGCACCAAAGACCATTTTTGAGGCTTCCAAGCAAGAGATGGAAGAGATCCTCAAAATTATAAAGAAGAGTGATTTCAACGTCGTTGAACAACTAGGGCACACCCCCTCCAAAATATCCATGCTATCACTGCTGCTGTGTTCAGAGGCCCATGCCAAGGCCCTGATTGCTTTCTTGAAGACGGCTCACGTACCCCAAGAGACTTCTGCTGATCAATTCACCGACTGTGTGGCCAACCTAACTGCTGATAATGGTCTGGGTTTCTCTGATGCGGATCTGACGGCCAAGGGGAAGAACCATAATGATGCCCTGCATGTCTCCATTGAATGCAGGGGCACTACTCTTGCTCACGTGCTGGTTGACACTGGTTCTTCACTAAACGTGCTACCCAAGAAGGCTCTAGACAGGCTGGACTGTGAGGGTTTAGAGCTCAAACCAAGTAACACTGTTGTCCGGGCCTTTGACGGGTCCAAAAGGATGGTACATGGCGAGGTTGACATCCCGATCAGGGTTGGTTCGCAGGTATTTGATTCAAAGTTCTATGTGATGGACATCCGTCCATCCTATTCTTGTTTGCTGGGTCGCCCGTGGATCCACAAGGCTGGAGCTGTGACTTCAACTTTACATCAGAAGCTCAAATACCCAGTCAGGGGGAAGATTGTAACAGTGCAAGGGGAAGAGGAATACATGGTCAGCCACATCAACTCCTTCAGATACGTGGAAATGGACGGGGAATTCATTGAGACCCCCTTTCAACATTTTGAAGAGGTGCCACAAACATTGGCAGCAGCAGAAGCAGTGACTGAAGAGGGTTCTCCCTTGAAAATGGCCTCCTTAAAGGACGCTCGGGCTGTGATTGAAAAAGGTGAATGTGCAAACTGGGGCAGGCTCCCTGATTTTACTCCTAAGACTGACAAGTTTGGGCTTAGTTTCACTGGAGAGGCTCAGAAGGCTGTGCGCAAGGCAAGGATTGGAAAACCTCCTGTGCTCATCACCAACCCATGAGTGAATGCTATTGGGGATGAAGACGAAGTGGAAGAATCCGAGTTTGACAGCTGGATCTACCCAACAACTAACGGTGGACCTAGCAACTGGACCGCAAAAGACTTTACACCCATTACTTTTGTCACCCAGTAATGAACTTCTTTGTTTTGGAGTTGTAATAAACAATAATTTGAAACTTTATGGCCCGGTGTCTTACCCGGGGCACCGTGGTTTTATTTGTGAGGGCTTTTGATTGTCACTTTCATATATCATGAATAAAAGCATTGGACGTTTTTTCACATTTCTTGCGCTCCCTTTCTTTCTTTCTTTATATATTGCAAAACAGCTGTATTTACACACACTCACTCATACAGGTTTTAATCCACTCTGGATCTCACTGGTAACGACTCTGCTACTGCCATTTATGACTTCGAAAATCCGATCAACTTAGCCGAAGACGAAGGTGAAGATGATTGCGAAGTTCCCGGCAAATTTGCAAGACTGCTACTCCAGGAAGAGAGGGCCATTCAACCACATGAAGAGCCAGTGGAAACGGTGAATCTGGGTACTGAGACAGACAGAAAGGAAGTCAAGATTGGTGCTAATCTAGAGCTCAGTGTGAAACAATAGCTGATCCATATGCTGCATGACTACATGGAAATCTTTGCCTGGTCTTACGAAGACATGCCTGGGTTGGATACCGATATCGTAGTTCATCATTTGCCTACCAAGGAAGACTGCCCTCCGGTTAAGCAAAAGGTCCGCCGTATGCGTCCAGAGATGTCCGAGAAGATCAAAGCTGAGGTTATGAAACAATTTGATGCCGGTTTTCTAGCAGTGACTTCTTACCCTCAGTGGGTTGCCAACGTGGTGCTGGTATCGAAGAAGGATGGTAAGGTCAGAATGTGTGTCGATTACAGGGATTTGAACAGGGCGAGCCCCAAGGATGACTTCCCCTACCTCACATTGACGTTCTGGTTGACAATACTACACAACACAAGGTGTTCTCCTTCATGGATGGTTTTTCAGGTTATAATCAGATCAAGATGGCTCCCGAAGATATGGAAAAGACTACCTTTGTTACTCAGTGGGGCACCTTCTGCTACAAGGTCATGCCATTTGGACTGAAAAATGTTGGGGCAACCTACCAACGTGCCATGGTTGCTTTATTTCATGACATGATCCACCATGAGATTGAAGTGTATGTCGACGATATGATTGCAAGGTCCCAAACTGAGGAGGAACACCTTGACCATCTGCAAAAGCTGTTTGACCGTCTGAAATTGTACAAGCTGAGGTTGAACCCGAACAAGTGCACCTTCGGGGTAAGATCTGGAAAGTTGCTAGGATTCGCCATGAGCGACAAAGGTATTCAAGTGGACCCTGCCAAGGTTAAAGCCATACAAGAGATGCCAGTTCCTAAGACAGAGAAAGAGGTCAGAGGCTTTCTAGGACGCCTAAATTATATTGCCCGATTCATCTCGCACCTAACTGCTACCTGTGAACCAATCTTCAAGCTGCTGAAGAAAGATCAAGTAGTACGTTGGAATGATGAATGTCAGGCCGCTTTTGACAGAATCAAAGAGTATCTCCAAGAACCACCCATTCTTATGCCACCGGTTGAAGGGAGACCTCTAATACTATACCTGACAGTACTTGACAACTCAATGGGGTGTGTGCTGGGGCAGCATGACGAGTCTGGCCAAAAAGAGCATGCTATTTATTACCTTAGCAAAAAGTTTACCGACTGTGAGACCCGATACTCACTACTCGAGAAAACTTGCTGCGCTTTGGTATGGGCTGCTCGCCGGCTGAGACAGTATATGCTGACTCACACTACTTTGTTGATTTCAAAGATGGATCCGATCAAGTACATATTCGAAAAGCCTGCTCTGTCTGGAAGAATAGCAAGATGGCAAATGATCTTGACAGAATACGACATCCAGTACACAACTCAGAAAGCTATCAAGGGAAGTGTATTGGCAGACCATTTGGCACATCAGGCAGTAGACGATTATCAGTCAATGAACTTCGAGTTTCCAGACGAGAGCATCATGATAGTAACTGATTGTGAAGTACCTGGACCGGATGAAGGACCTGAGGAAGGATCCCGATGGTCTATGCACTTTGATGGAGCCTCCAACGCTTTGGGAAACGGTATTGGCGCTGTGATCATATCCCCTCAAGGAACTCATACTCCACTCACTGCCCGGCTATGTTTCAACTGCACCAACAACATGGCGGAGTATGAAGCATGTATCATGGGTATTCAAGCTGCGATTGACTTAAGGATTAAGTTTCTGAGTGTCTTCGGAGATTCTGCTCTCGTGATCAATCAGATCAAAGGCGAGTGGGATACGAAACATCCGAATCTTATTCCTTACAAAGAATGTGTGTTGACATTGATCCCTCACTTCACAGAGATAACTTTTGAACATTTTCCAAGAGAGGAGAATCAGTTGGCGGACGCGTTAGCTACGATGTCTTCCATGTTCAAAGTCAAGTGGGACAATGAGGCTCCCCGGATCATCATCTGGAAATTGGACGAACCGGCATATTGTTGTGACCTTGAGGCTGAAACAGTAACTGAGAAACCCTGGTACTATGAGGTAAAGAGGTACTTGGAAGCTCAAGAATACCCTGAAGGTGCATCTGTCAACGACAAGAAGTTTCTGAGAAGGTTCGCAGCGAAGTTCTTCCTCAGCAATGGCATTCTATACAAGCGAAACCATGATTCAACCTTACTGCGTTGTGTGGATAAGACTGAAGCAGAAAAGATCATGGCAGAGCTACATGAAGGTACCTTCGGAACACATTCCAGTGGACATACCATGGCGAAGAAAATCCTTCGGGCAGGATATTACTGGTCCACAATGGAAGCTGATTGTTACCAACATTCTCGGACATGTCATAAGTGCCAGATTTATGCTAATAAGGTGCACGTTCCTCCAGTTCCTCTGAATGTCTTGACTGCACCTTGGCCTTTTGCAATGTGGGGCATAGATATGATCGGCGAGATTAAACCTATGGCATCTAACGGGCATCGCTTCATCCTGGTGGCGATTGATTACTTTACAAAGTGGGTTGAAGCAGCTTCCTATGCTACAGTAACCAAGAATGTCGTGGCACGGTTCATTCGGCATAACCTGATCTGTCGATACGGCGTCCCGGAAAGGATCATTACGAACAATGGTACCAATCTTAATAACAAGATGATCACGGAGCTCTGCGAGCAATTCAAGATACAGCACCACAACTCTTCTCCTTACCGGCCGAAGATGAATGGGGCTGTAGAAGCAGCGAATAAGAATATTAAGAAGATTGTGTAGAAGATGACAGTGACCTATAAAGATTGGCACGAGATGTTACCGTTTTCTCTTCATGGGTACCGCACCTCAGCAAGGACGTCAACCGGGGCAACTCCTTTTTCCTTGGTCTACGGCATGGAGGCAGTCTTACCGATTGAAGTGCAGATACCCTCTCTCCGAATAATGAAGGATGCAGGCTTGAGCGAAGATGACTGGATCCAGACTCGACTTGATGAATTAAACCTAATTGACGAAAAGAGACTCACTGCTATTTGTCATGGTCAGACGTATCAAAAACGGATGATCAGGGCATTTAACAAGAAAGTCAGACCACAAGAGTATCAAGTTGGGGACCTGGTAATCAAACGCATCATCCTTCCTCAGAGTGATCCCAGGGGCAAATGGACCCCCACGTACGAAGGGCCATTTGTGGTTAAACATGTGTTCTCAGGAGGAGCCATGATCCTAACCACCATGGATGGTGACGACATTCCTCACCCCGCCAATGCAGACATAGTAAAAAGATACTACGCATGATAAAAGACCCGCTAGGTTGACATACCTAGGCAAAAATTAGGGCTTCCCGGCGAACCAAAAGGGTTCGGGCAAAATGAGGGATGAAATGAAAAAAAATCTGTACACCCGGCAAGTCGAAAACCTGAAAGGGCGGCTTGGGCAAAAATGGGTATCCCGGTGGACTGAAAACCCGAAAGGGTGGTCCAGGCAAAAGTTAGGGATTAAAGCGTAATATTATGTCTCATTGGATCACTTTGCATCCAGAATCCGGCATCTACATCAAGTTCAAACGGCATTGATCAGTCAGCTTCATCGTCAACTGAGCAGCAAAGTGATGAGACACTCGAAGATATAAAGGCGATAGCAGAGTTGGAACCCAGTGGGATTATCTTTTCACATAGCTGTTTTGTTTTTCTTTTTTGTATAAACTCTTTTGCTCGGCGGCGTTCTCTTACTAGGACGTCAGCCTCTTGTACATAAACGCCTATTTACAGGCAATTCAAAAATCAATACAAATACACTTTTCAGATAAATTGCCAATTATCTTTCCTTTTTCTGTTTTGTTTTGCGAAGAACGTCCAATGTTCAATCTTGATATATGCATTTGACAATAATTGCTAACTGATAAATATTTGCATGCGAAACAAAGGATTAATTACAGGTAACATTAGAAACAGGGGAAATAATGAGTTGTCTAAGCGATCTAATTGCTCTGTCCACCCAGGTACCAAGGTAAGTTCAGCTGGAGAACATAACCAATATATCTTAATCCCCCAGAGAGTGAGCCAGCAAGTCAATACACTCTCCCCAAGCAGAGTTATCCTGTCAGCCTTATGGAAATTGGGTATCCCCAGCAGATCTCAACATTCCTCAGCGGAGTATTCAAACATCCTTAATAAGCATCCCCAACAATCTTGATCTAAGATTGTTCCCCGGCGGTATACCAGACATTCAGTGGAGCCACTTCCCCAATACAGTTCAGAAATTTCCCCAGGAGAGTCCAGTCTGAAGATTTCCCCAGGAAAGTGGAATCAATCTCCCTAGCAGGAAGCTTATCCCCAGTAGATTCTGGAAGCTTATCCCCTGCAGAGCGTGAACGCCTCTCCCGGCTTTATTCAAAGGTTATTTCCCTACCAGGATATAACTGGGTTATCCTCAGCCAAAAGCCACGGAAAGATCGTCCTCGGCGAAGTCTTCTCATCCCCAGCGGAGTCTATTAAAACTTCCAACATAACAACGGTATCCCCAACGAAGTTATCATCAACATCCCAGCAAAGTACCTCTCTTCCCACAGAGTATTGGTCCCCAGCAAGGTTGCTAGAATAATTTTCCCCCGCAGAGTAATCTCCAAGTTTATTCCCCAACAGAGTCACCATCACCTACCGGTATTCTTGCAACCATCACTCCCCAGCGGAAACAGCGAAATGCTATTCACATCCGCCCAGGATTTAACTTCTCGGCATCCGCCAAGGATTTATTTTCCTAATACGAAAACATACATTCATAAACATCGCATCTTCATACACTATAGCATGCATATACGCATCATGAACATACAATCTCATTCAGTTTGAGAACATCGTGCATGTCATACATCATGACATCACATACAACTAACGTTTTGTCTTTTCAGGACAAAGGTCAGTACAAAGATGATTACTATCAACGGTCGCAACTAAAGATCCGATTCCTGTATCTCGCCAGGGTGTATCTGTTGACGACTAATTCCAGACTCGATTCCTGTATCTTGCCAGGACACGTCTGAAGAGTTTGAAGATCCGATTCCTGTATCTTGCCAGGGTGTATCTGTTGACGACTACATTACCAGACTCGATTCCTGTATCTTGCTAGGGCACGTCTGAAGAGTTCGAAGATCCGATTCCTGTATCTTGCCAGGGTGTATCTGTTGACAACTACATTACCAGACTCGATTCCTGTATCTTGCCAGGGCACGTCTGAAGAGTTCGAAGATCCGATTCCTGTATCTTGCCAGGGTGTATCTGTTGACGACTACATTACCAGACTCGATTCCTGTATCTTGCCAGGGCACGTCTGAAGAGTTCGAAGATCCGATTCATGTATCTTACCAGGGTGTATCTGTTGACGACTACATTACCAGACTCGATTCCTGTATCTTGCCAGGGCACGTCTGAAGAGTTCGAAGATCCGATTCCTGTATCTTGCCAGGGTGTATCTGTTGACGACTACATTACCAGACTCGATTCTTGTATCTTGCCAGGGCACGTCTGAAGAGTTCGAAGATCCGATTCCTGTATCCAGCCAGGGCGTATTTGTTGACGACTATTTCCAGATTCGATTCCTGTATCCAGCCAGGGCATGTCTGCACGAAGAGCTTAGAGATTCGACTCCTGTATCCAGCTAGGGCACGTCTGTAAGCAACCTTTTGAAGTTCCAGATTCGACACCTGTATTTAGCCAGGGCATGTCTGTGAGCTACTGAGTGAAGATCAACACCTGTAACAGGCCAGGTAATTATCTTTCTTTTTCTCTCAGGTACGCAAGCTCTCGCTAAGGAATCTCTTACGCGATCAACACCTAGGTGGCATCTATAAGCCCATCCTCCCATTACACTTCCAAATGGCATCTATAAGCCCATTCCCGACAAGGTTCTGTCACACTTCCAGATGGCATCTATAAGCCCATCCTCCTGTCCATCATCTCTCTAAATGGCATCTGTAAGCCCATTCCCGCCATCACACCGCTGATACTCAACTATGTGAGTGCAAATTTCTGGGCACTCTAGTGTTCAATCATATTCCACCTTCGGATTACGAAAGGCACAAAAGCCAATCTACATCCTCAGGTCTAAGAAGATTGAACAGGGGCAACTGTTGTACCCCAAAATTTGCCCTCCCATAATCTTCAAAGTTTTTGACAAGCATCACCTCAAATGGTTCAAAGTCTACTCAAGGGCTACACAGTCAAACCATCCTCCTGAGCCAGTCAAACTAGGGTTTTGGTTCTCACAAGGAATCTGAGGTTTTCAAGGGCTCAATCAAGTCCCATATGCTCATACACATTGTCAAGCACCTACATGTCAAGTTTCAAGGCTCACAAGGTCAAGTTGCACAGTCAAAAGCCCTAATTGCTCAACAGTCAACTGTAGGGGCAAAATGGTCATTTGGCAGTCAAAAGTCAAAATCTTTGGTCAACATCTTATTTTGAAGCCACAATCATCATTTGGTCAAATCTTGACCATGATTTCACAAGAATGGCTCAAAAATCATCAAGGTGTCAAAAGTTTCTATTTTTGGACAGTTGAAAAGTCAACTGTAACTTGAACAAGGCATAACTTTTTCATGGTTCATCAGAAAAATCCCATCCAATGCTCATTTTGAAGGGGAGGACATTTCCTATAACTCATCTTCACATTCCAAGTCCAATAAATGCTCCCACAAAAAGTTATCAATTTCAACATTATAGGTCATTTTCAAAAGTCAACAAAAAGGGACTTTAAGTAAAAGACCATAACTTGAGATTGGTAAGTAAAAATGACATGGGACCAAAGACATTGGTTAGAGGACTTCAATACCTTTCTAAAATGTCCAAGAACATGATCAAAGCTTAAACATTGAGCAAGATATGCATTGGAGAAGTTGGGAAATTTTTGTGAAATGGCCAAAGTCAATTATCCTTGAAACTTCATTTTTGACAAAAGGGGCCCACTTTTTCCACTTTTTTCAGCTTGGCCATGCTTCCCACGTGTCCCACAAATTATTTCAAAATTTAAAATTAATTTTTTCATTTTTATTTAATTTTACTTGATTTAATTCATTTTAAACCTTTTAAAATCAAATAAAAATCAAAAAGATTAATTAAGGGACATATTTTTGCTTTGACTAGCTTTGAGTCACCATCATTGACATTCCAATTTCGTGAAAGGGCCTAAATGAAGCAAGAATTCAAATTTTGGCTTAAGAATGGAAAGTGCTTCAATGGAGTTTATGGAAAATCCCAAGCATGAATGCATTGCATTATTGGCTTTAATTCTGATCAAGACTCATTACATAACATGTATGCAAGCTAACACAAGTGAGGACACGACCTAAAAAGCTGAGAAACTGCAAAACACACTTCAAAATTTTCAAGCAAAAGAGCAAAACTGTAAACCTCCTTACAACACGTTTTAAGTCCCCATTCCCATCCAAGCGCATTCCTGGCATTCCTAGGAAGCTTTGACAATCAGAACCAAGCACAATCATTTAAGAAATCGTGCCATAGACCTCTTCCGGTTTGCTTCATTTTTCAAAATCATATATCACGTTTCATAAGCATTTAACCCATTTTCTTTGTTGTTTTGTGTTGCTAGGGGCTTTCTGAAGCTAATAGATTGATTCAATTGCATTCTAATGCATCATAGCATGATTCACCATTGAAACATTCTAGGGTTTTTCAAGCTTCAAATTGGGGATTTCCCCATACTGTAAAATTGGGACATCAAACTGCCATGGTTGAAATCGTGACATCCAAACAGACATAACCATAACCTCGCGCTTAATTTATGTGCAAGCTTGAGCTGTTCGCTATTTTTTTGCAGGTGTTGTTTTGGGGGGGTTTAAAACCCCCGCTATTTACTTATTTTACAGGGACAAACGAAGAAGAAGGCTGGCGTGGCAAGACCTGAGTGGAAGGTTCAAATCCACGCGCACATTTTTTTTGTTTTTGGCATATAATGTTTTTATTCTATATAATATTTCATTTCTATGTTACTTACAAACGCGTGCATTGGATCAGTTGGTAGGCAGGTGGCTTGGTAAACGCTGGGACCTGGGTTCGAATCCCAGGTCCCCCTAAATAACTTCTATTATTTTGTTTCAAATGTTTCCATGCAGTGCACGTCCCAGGGCTCACCATGCATCCCAACGCTTAGGCTTGACAAGTGGCTTCAAGACCAATCTGAAGGCCAGAACATGCAGTACACGATGCACCCTAGTCAGCAAGCAAGCACATGATCAAAAAAGTCAACGTGGTCTTTGCCTCAATGGGCCTGAATTCCATATTTCACCCTCCTATTTGGCCCACACCCCTTGGTTTTCATTTCTTTTCTTTTATTATTTATTTGTTTTTTTGTTATTTCCCATTATTTTTAACCCTTTTATTTTATTACTAATAATTAGTTTAATTAACCATTTTCATAAAAAACCAAAAAAATATAATTAACACCTTTATTATTATTATTTATTATTTTGTAAATAAACCATAATTGAACTAGTTTTTAATTAGGCCATTTTAACATTTTAATAATTAAAATAGATTTAGATTTAGGTTAACCTAGAATTTTATTTCTTATTCTATTTTATTTCATAAAAAATATAAAAACAAAAAATATTTTCTTGTAATTAAAATAATTAATTAATTTTTAATTTCATTTAATTACCAAAAAAGACAACAAAAAAATTAATTTCCTTTTCTTTATTCGCGCGTATTTAACTTGTTCGATTATTATGTAATTGCTCCGGATATGTAATAGTAAATAGGACCTTTTACTGCTTTTTTTATTTTTTTATTTTTTGCACTTATTTACTTAAAACGGGTCTTTGTAAAGATTTGGCGATGTATAGACCCGCGCCTTGTAATAGCGTAGGATTTACGTTTTCCGCAATTTACTTTCCGCACCCCTTTTAACTGTTAACTTGCATGAAAGAATTAATGGCCCAAATAAAATCAAAGCGTAGCTCACCAAATGCATGACAAGATAAAATATAACTGAAAACAATACACAAATTCACACACAACTCTTAGGGTACGCCTCACTGTTGCCTTGCCCCTCGAAACGTGGTCGTCGAGTATAGGACGTTTTAGTAAGTCCTTATGTCCATGAACATGGCATAAGGGTAGCTTCTAAGGTGTCCTACTGTTGCTCTGGTGACCACACTGTCCCTACAAACGAATTGACCCGAACACCTCCAACGGTGGTGCTACCTACCTCTCAATGGTGGGATGGCATTACCTAAAGGACACTTACACAGCTTAATTCCTTAGGGTAGGTAGATGACTCATAGATACTTGCTCTTTTCAAAAACAAACAAAATACTTTTCACACCTTACACTTTCAAAAGCTTTCAAAACAATTTTTCAAACACTCTTGAGGACTGATACAAGAGTTATTCAGAAAACTTTGACGAAACTTTTTCAAACTCACTCACATTTGAAAAGCAAACACTTTTGAAAACACAAATGAGCAAGTATCTAAGAGCCCATGGATAACCATGGATAGAAAGGGTGCTAATACCTTCCCTTTCTATAAATCTACCTCCCGAACCGAGAAACTATCTCATAAGGAATTTTGCTGTGCTTTTGTCCTGTCCATGTTGGAGAAAATAAAAGACGGTGGCGACTCTTGCTTACCGCGACATTTCGCGAAACCAGCGTTAAACAGTCAGTTCCATATCCACCGATCACACCTTTCAACAAATATTTTCAAAACAAACATTTTGCATACATTCTCAACGATACGAGAATCATTATAAAACAGCCGTACTTAGGCATTTTCAAAATATTTTTAAACATACACAAATAAAAAGAATTTCAAAAAGCGATCAAGCGATTAAGAGCCCGTAGATAACTACGAATGAAAAGGGGGATAACACCTTCCCTTTTCATAACCTACCCCTCGAACTCAAGAAAATTCTCAAAGGTCTTTCCTGTTCTTTTCACCCTTTCCTTTATTGGATAAAAGAAAAGTCGGTGGCGACTCTTGCTATCCGCAACATTTGCGATAAAATGCAAAACCCAAAAGTCAGTTCTCCCACCGTATTACAACATGTATTACACAAAAATGCACACATATGCTCAAGATCAAAAGTTGATAATCCATTGCTTCCAAGATAGTTTGAGTGGGGAATCCTTAGATTGGTACATGAAATTGGTATGAATTCATATCCAGACATGGGAAGATCTTGTTAATGATTTCTTGAGACACTACAAGTATAACTTGGACATGGAGCCTAACCGTATGCAGCTCCAAAACTTGCCTCAAAAGAAGGATGAGTCTTTCAAGGAGTATGCTCAAAGATGGAGAGAAATGGAAGCCCGTGAACAACCACCACTATTGGAGAAAGAATTAGTTGATATGTTCATGGGCACTTTACAAGGGTTGTACTATGATAAGATGGTAAGAAGTGTCTCTTCTGGATTTTATGATTTGGTGACTATTGGTAAAAGAATTGAAGCAGGTATAAAGAGAGGAAAGATACAAGGGGCATCATCTAGTACCCCTTTATAACTCAAAGATACGTGTTCCTAACTTCTCGAAAAGAAGGATGGAGAAATTAATGATGTCGCGTCACACCCAAGGGCACAACAGGCATTGTTAATTCCACGAGAACAACAACAAAGCAGGTTTGTAAGGCCTTCGAGAATATTTCATCCTCTCCCTATGCCGTACAGTCAATTACTGCAACATCTACTTAAAGCATCTTTGGTAGAGTAGAAGCCTTTAGCTCCTCCAATTGGGGCACTCCCACCAAAGTACGATGCAAATGCTAGGTGCGAGTATCATGCTAATTCTCCAAGGCATACTATAGAAAAATGTTGGGCCTTCAGACACAAGGTTCAAGATTTGTTGGATTCTCAGGATATCACCTTTGATAAGCCAAATACCAAGATGAACCCCATGCCTCCCCATGGTGGGCCGACTGTGAATGCAATTAAAGTGGTGACTGACTTGGGGCAGCCAAATAAGTAAAGGCACCGATAAACCTTTTAAAAGAATATATGTTGGAGTATCGGTTCCTCTTGGAACACAATGAAGCTTTTGAGAAGACATTACAAAAATTGGTGGATCAGGGGATAGTCCAATTTGGGCGATACCCTAATAAATAATATGTAGTTGCGATCGATGGAAGTGAAAAGAAGCCATTGGTAATTCCTTACCAAAGACTGAACCTTAATAAGAAGACTTTTGTGACTCCATGGGGAGAGTTAACTGAAATACCAGTGGTGATACTACGACAAACTCTGAGGATACCAGTAGTTCCGAAGACTATGATGGTGATTAGAGGCCCATCTCCTACCCCTTACGAAAGTAACAAAGCACTACCTTGGAGTAATTATTCTACTGTATATGTCAATGGTTTAAAGCAAGAATGTGAGCCATCGACAAGTTAAGGACCTGCAATCACAAATATAGCTGGAACATGGGGCATGACTCGCAGTGGTCGAATCTATAGTCCCGAACCACAAAAAAGAATGATGTTATGGTTAAAGATAAGGGAAAAATTATGGTGGAGGCAAGCCAAGAACAAGAACTTCCAAGAAAAAATATTACTGACCAAGAGGCGGAAGAACTCCTGAAAATAATCAAGAGAAGTGATTATAGGATAGTGGATCAGCTACACCATACCCCGACTGTGATACGGTGGGAGAACTGACTTGAGGTTTTGCGTTTGTGTTCGCAAATATTTTGGTTTAGCAAGAGTCGCCACCGACTTTTTATTTTATCCTAAGGAAAGGTCAAAAAGCACAGGAAAGACCTTTGAGATGTTTTCTTGGGTTCGGGGAGTAGATTATAGAAAGGGAAGGTATTAGCACCCTTTCTATCCATGGTTATCCATGGGCTCTTAGTTACTTGCTTAGATCACTTGCTTTGCATTTTCAATTGTTTGAAATGGTGCTTTGTGTGTGGTTTTGATAGATGTTTTGAAAAGAGGCCATTTGTTGTGGCAACCTTTGTAATGATTCTTTTTTGAATGTATACAAAGGTGTTTTTGTCTTTTGAAAATTTTTCAATGTTTTTGAAAAGTTGTTTTGAAATTGTGTTGTGAGGTGTGTTTTGAAAGTAGCAAGGATGTTTTTTGCAAGCTTTTGATCAAGTAACTAAGAGTTATCTACCCTATTTTACTCAAAGATCTTTGTTTTATTTTTAACCCTTTTAACAGTGTTGTTTCACCATTGTATTTGGTGAACAACCTTGTGTTAGGATGTAAACGGGACAGGCGCGGGTCATCATATAGACCATGAAAGCAATTGTGTCAAGTATCTTTGGCAATTTTAAGGGACTTGATCATTTTGTTTAAGCAACTCCGATAGCGTCATCGAGGGACTATGATCATTTTGTTTGTTTTTGTTTTGTTTTTGTTTTTGTTTTGCCAAAGTACTCAACATGCAACCATGGCCCATTTTTGAAGGCAACAAGTGGATGAAACCCTAGGTTGTGTTTGTTTTTCATGCATGTTTATCTTGGATTAGGTCAAGCTACTTGTTGGTTTTATTTGCATACAAGCCCTAAGTCTAAGCATGGGATAATTGAAAGCTTTTAAATGTGCGAGAATTTAAAGTTCTAGATTATTACAACATGATTATGGGGATGGGGATACAAATTTGAATTGGTGATATTTTGACAAGGAAATAAATGCTATGTTATTACAACCATATCAAATGTACAAGTCCATATTTAACATTTAAATAAATACAATTAAATAAATATCAAATAAAGATGTATTATGCAAAAAAGATTGTTTATGTATGTGAAAAAGGTTTTTTATGTTTGAAGTATAAACAAAATAAAAAAAGTCAAATTTTAATTATTTGGGTCATTTTAGGGCAAAACCCTAATTTTTAAATAAATGGTAATATTTATTAGTTATATACAATATATATTAATTTATACAAAAATAATAAAAAAAAGAAATATATTGTAGAAAAAGTATTTTGGTGTCAAATATTAATAAACATAAAAAATGTATTATTTCTATATTTTTGTCCTAATTATCTAATAATAATATATATATATATATATATATATATATATATATATATATATATATATATATATATATATATATATATATATATATATATATATATATATATATATATATATATATATATATATATATATATATATATATATATATATATATATATATATATATTTATTAAACCTATTAAATGTACAAAGATAAAATATTAATTATTTACAAGATGGATATTTTTGCAAGAAAATGTTTTCAAAATATAAATAAAAATAATAACTGAAAAATAAATATATTTTTTATATTATTTTTTTAGGGTTTTAATAAAAAAGGATTTGTATTATTTACATACATATGCTTAATAAAGTAAATAAATATCAAATAAATATAAAAAAAAATGTGGAAAATTATTTTTGGTATTTTTTATGTTTGAGCAAAAAAATATAAAGTCAGAATAAAAAGGAAAAATATAAAAATGACACATATTTAATCAAATGGGCCAGGGGGTGAAAACTAAAAAAGGGGGTGCAAAAAGCAAGACTGACTCAGGCCCAGCCCAAGCCATCACCATCTTCAACCTCCAGCGCCAGTTTTGAAAACCCGCGCGCTTCCTTGTACAACATGCCAACTCCTGATTCTTTGATCTTTTGACAAATCTTAAAACATGAAACTTGTAGAGAATTTAAACACTAATCCAACCATATAAAGAATTAAATCTAACTCTCAAAGACCAGAGAGAATTTCTCTGGCCCTAAAATCTGACCTAAATTTTTTCAAATGTTCATGGCTAAAATTCTCACAGCACGCTTAACATAAATAAAAACTGATCACATGTATGGCTTCAGGGCTATGAGTAGGACATGTTTCATTCACAAACCTAAGCCTAAACATTCCTAGATAGAGAGATAGAAGTCCATGGATTACCTGTTTCAGCTTGAATCGAGTAGAGCAAATGTAGCAACCTTTAATGGAGTTTGAGCTTCTGTTGAGCTTGCCTGAGGTCCAAGGAAGCTTCTCCAATAACTGGCTTGCTTTGAAACACCCTGTATCGTGCTGTAGAAGTCCACCTGCAAAGCTTTGAAATGAAAATGACAAGTGGGGTTAGAGGTGTTACAGCTTGCAATGGAGGATCAGGATAGCTCAGGTGGATGGATTAGAAGGTATTTGAACAAGCTTGGGCAAAAACGCACGAGTGGATTGTGTTATGGAACTCAAGTTGCAGGGAGTACCCTGTTTTGCAGAAAAATAGTGGTTTTGTGTATTAGTAGGTATGAGGGATCAATGAGTCGTGCCTTAGGTCTGTTTTGGTGTATGGAAAATGTGTACAAAGTTTGCTTAAGCTTTTGTTTGCAGGAATGAAAGATGGTATGTGTTTTGCCAAGTTTCTTCTACTTGAAGCAAGAAAGTGCAAGTTGGGAATACAAGCCTGTACAGGCCCTCAAGTATGCTGCACACAATCCTCTAGGTTGCTGGAATTTGTGGATTTGATTTGCCTCTAAAGATCTGGCCCCATGTCTCAAGGATTTGGAATTTGACATAAAGCAACTTTAAGCAAAAATGGAAATTTTGCTTTTTCTAATTAGGGATTAGTTTGTTGTACAATGTCCTAATGACCAAAACAAAGCCTTATACCAATGGACTTGCATTAAATTATTGAGTGTGAAGGGGTTTAGAGGCCTGCAATCTAGTGCAAAGCATGCTGTCTTGAAATTGCAAGTTGCTATGAACATTCCTTGGCCATGAACAAAAGTGAGTTTTGGCCAACTTTGTGAATTCGATTCTCTCTAACCACAAGGGTGTTTGAGGAGTTCTTGGACAATTTGGAAAGCTTGGAACATATAATACAATCCATCTTTGTAATGCAAATTGAAAATCCAAGTGGAACCATGTGAAAAATGGCCAAGAAGATGGGCCAAAATCCTGCCTAGAATAGGGCAAATTTTCTCTAAGTTAAAAGTTTTATGCACCCTTGTTCCAAAAATCATAACTTGAGATACAAGCTTCCTTTGAGAAAACTTTGTGAATAAAAGTTTTAGATTTTGTTATGGAATACAACTTTCATGTTTCAAGTTTTGTTTGAATCCATTTGCATCTTGGTGAAAAAATGGGACAAAGTTAGGAAAAAATAAGAAAATTTCATAACTTAGAAAATTTCTAAGTTATGAAATTTTTTCATTTTAAACCCTAATTTGCAATTTTGGGTTTCTTGATGGATAAGTTTCATAATTTGACATGTCTTTATGAAAAATGAATCTTGGCACTTGATTTTGACCAAAAAGTCAAAGTTTGACTTTTCAGTGTACAGTCAAATTTTGATCAGTTGACTGAAAAATTCATCTGTCAATCCCATGCACTTGAGATCTTTTGAACTTGTTGAATGGGTCAAGACAATGTCATTGAGTCCTTGGGTCCATATGTGAGCTTGGTTTGCCATTGGTTAGGTTAAACAGTCAAAAATTGCCTTTGTGCAGTCAAAACCCTAAAAATGACCATTTTGCCCTTTTGGTGATCTGATCAAATTTCTTGTGGAATTGTGATCCAAACTTGATCAAATGGTTCATATGAGTTCATAATGTTGATGTGGGTCAAATTTCATGAGGTTTGACTGTCAATTGGCTATAGTTGACTTTTTCCCCAATACAACTGATTTCTAGGTCAACTGTTCAATTGACTAGGCAAAGATTTGAATCAAGGCTTGAAACTTGGTATGGGAAAACTTGTGAACCCAACATGAAGTATGAAAGTCAATTTGGGAATTGTAGGTCAAAATATCCTTATGCAAACTCAAACCCTAATTTGGGTCAACAGTGCAAGGAGGGGTCTTGAGTAGAGCAAACCCTAACTTGATCTTGAGTTCTAAGAGTCTTGTGATGAGAAAATGTTGATGAAATGAGAGGGAAAATTTTGGGGTACAACAGTTGCCCCTGTTCAATCTTCTTGAACCTGAAGAGTTAGAATGACAAGTTTGCCTTTCGCGACTCGAAGGTAAAAGAGGATTGGACACTAGAGTGCCCGTAAATTTGCACTCGTCAAAACAATAGGTGCGGGAATGGGCTTAAAGATGCCATTTGGAGATGGTAGAATCTTGCTAGAGATGGGCTTAAAGATGCCATCCGAGAGTCAATGTTGAACTACAATGTTGTAGGTCAGAAGAATGAGGATCAAAATGGTATCCGTGTCTAGAATGCATTTGAACTGTATCTGAAGACTGAGTTTGTATGAGCAAAAGAATGGCCTCCGCGTCTGGGGCGTATCTGAGCTGTGACTGTGTTTGAATGTAGAATGAATATCAGAATGACTGCCATGTCTGGAGTGTATCTGTGTTGTATCTGGGTAACAGAGAAATATCTGTGTATGGAGCAACTACGTGTTGGGGATAAACTCTGAATGAGTGACAGAATGGCAGCCGTGTCTGGAGCGTATCTGGACTGTATCTGAGGTTGAGATCTGTATGAGTAGCAGAATGACTTCCGTGTCTGGAGTGTATCTGAAACTGTAACTGGGATCTGAGTAAATGAAAGAATGACTTCTGTGGAGACCGTACTGAGAGAATCAAACTACTGATGTAAAGGTCAGAATGGTATCCGTGTTTGGAATGCATTGAACCTTGAGGTTGATAAATGAATCTGAATGAGAGATAGAATGGCTGCCGTGTCTGGAGCGTATCTAGTCTGTATCTGATTGTTGTAGTCTGAATGAGTAGTAGAATGACCACTGTGTCTGGGGTGTATCTGTACTGTATTTGACTTGAAATTCTGAATGAGTAATAGAATGACCGCCGTGTCTGGGGTGTATCCATATTGTATCTGAATAATTGTTAACGATAGCCTTTTAATATTATTCTGAAAAGGATAAAATGTTAGCTAAAACACAAAGTTATGTTGCATGACATGCATGATGCAATGAACTGCGTTTCATCAATGTTTATGATATATGAATGTAATGATTATGCATGTAAGCTGGATAGCCGTCTTACTGAGGAAAATAAATCCTGGACTACTGCTGGGGATTGAAAATCTTTTGATTGTTGTCGGGGAAAATAAATCCATGACTGAAGCTGGGGATTCCAAGGATCTTTGATTACTGGAGATGAGAAATCCTTGCTGACTGCTGACTGCTTGGGGAACAGGGAAAGCTCTGAAAATTTCTACTGGGAAGTTTAAAACCTGGGAGACTTATGCTGGAGGAGTGAGACTGAGAATCTTCAATCTGATGGGAAGCATCTCTGTGGGGAGAATGTTCACTATTCTGGTTCCGCTGGGGATAGGATTTTCAGGCTTTTTGGGCTCCACTGGGGATCTTGAAACTTAACTCTGAGGAGAATTTTGAAATTCAGTTTAGCCGGGGAATCCAGTTTTAGAAAGTATTTGCTCTACTGAGGATCCTGAAGTTTAACTCTGTTTGGGGAAATATATTCTGGACTTTAACTATGTTGAAGAACTTGAATCTTAATTCCGCTGGGGATTTCTTCTGAAAGGGCATCAAGATATCTACCTATACCTTCAAATTATCAGCAATCATCTTTTATTAATTTTTGTTTTGTAAGCAATGATTATGTTCAAATGCATATGCCTGTTTAACAAACGTTGGACGTTTTTTCAAATAAAACATAAGTGTAAAAAGAAAAGGAATACAAAGCAAAATTTCTGCACTTGGAAAAGTATTTGTATTAACTTTTTATGAGTATCTTTGTACAAAGGAGACAAACATCCTAGTAAGAGAATGTTGTCGTAAACATTTGAAAAATTTATACAAAAGAAAGATGGCTATGTGTAACAATTCCATGGGATTCCCATTCTGTTATAGCCTTCATAACTCTTAATATCTTGTCCATTCATTGCTCCGTCCGCCGATGATTGGATTGATCAGAAGCTCGGAACTTGTTGATGAAGAGTTTGTTCTTTAAAGTGATCCGACGAGACATAGTCATACGCTTTAATTCCCTAACTTTTGCCTGAATCACCCTTTCGGGTTTTCGATTCACCGGGAAACCCTTTTTTGCCCAAGTCGCCTTTTCGGGTTTTCAACTTACCGAGTGTACATATTTTTTTGTTTTATCCCTAATTTTTGCCTGAACCTCCCTTTCGGGTTTTCAGTTCACCGGGATGCCCATTTTTGCCCAAGTCACCCTTTCGGGTTTTCGACTTGTCGGGTTGTTTCATGTGTAGTATCTTTTGACTATGTCTGCATTCGCAGGGTGTGGCAAATCGTCGCCGTCCATGGTGGTCAGAATCATTGCACCACCAGAAAAGATGCTCTTGATCACAAATGGTCCTTCGTAAGTAGGAGTCCATTTGCCCCTGGGATCACTTTGCGGCAAGATGATCCGCTTGATTACAAGATCTCCGACTTGATATACCTGACGTCTTACTTTCTTGTTAAAAGCCTTGATCATCCGTTTTTGGTACGTCTGGCCATGACAAACAGCAGTGAGTCGCTTCTCATCAATCAAATTGAGTTGATCAAGTCGGGTCTGAATCCAATTGTCTTCACTCAAACCAGCATCCTTCATAATCCTTAAAGAAGGAATCTGAACTTCCATAGGTAGGACAACTTCCATGCCATACACCAAAGAAAATGGGGTTGCCCCTGTTGAAGTACGTGTCGTGGTACGATATCCATGCAGAGCAAACGGTAACATCTCATGCCAGTCCTTGTAGGTAACTGTCATTTTCTGAATGATCTTCTTGATGTTTTTGTTTGCAGCTTCAACAACACCGTTCATCTTCGGCTGATAAGGAGATAAATTGTGATGCTAAATCTTGAATTGTTCGCATAGAACGGTGATCATAGTATTGTTCAGATTTGTACAGTTGTCTGTGATGATCCTGTCGGGGACACCATACCGGCATATGAGGTTCTGCTTGATGAAGCGGGCGACCACATTCTTCGTAACAGAGGCAAAGGAAGCTGCTTCGACCCACTTGGTGAAATAGTCAATAGCGACCAAGATGAAGCGATGTCCATTGGACGCTGTGGGCTTGATCTCTCCAATCATGTCAATGCCCCACATTGCGAACGACCAAGGAGCTGTCAGAACGTTGAGAGGAACAGGAGGAATATGTACTTTGTCGGCATAGACTTGGCATTTATGGAAAGTACGGGAATGTTGATGGCAATCAGCTTCCATGGTAGACCAATAATAGCCTGCCCTTAAAATCTTCTTAGGCATCGTATGTCCGCTTAAGTGGGTGCCAAATGTGCCACTGTGTATCTCAGTCATGATCAACTCTGCTTCAGCCTTGTCTACACATCGAAGTAAAATACAATCATGGCTGCGCTTATAAAGGATGCCATTGCTTAGGAAGAACTTGGCAGCGAATCTCCTTAAAAACTTTTTGTCATTGACGGAAGCTCCTTCGGGATATTCTCTAGTCTGGAGATACCTTTTGATTTCATGAAACCAGGGTTGTTCCACTACTTCTTTGGTATTAATATCATGACAATGTGCAGGTTCATCCATTCGCTCGATGGTGATTTTGGGAGCCTCGTTATCCCAGTTGAGTTTAAACATGGAAGACATTGTAGCCAGAGCATCTGCTAGCTGATTCTCTTCTCGCGGAAAATGCTCGAAAGTAATCTGCTCGAAATGAGGCAACAAAGTCAGGACATGTTCTTTGTATGGGATAAAATTAGGATGTTTGGTGTCCCACTCTCCTTTGACTTGACTGATAACCAAAGCCGAGTCCCCAAATACGACCAAAGATTTGATTCCCAAGTCTATAGAAGCCTTGAGACCAAAGATGCAAGCTTCATATTCGGCCATGTTGTTGGTACAGCTGAAACAAAGTCGGGCAGTGAAAGGTGTATGGCAACCTTCTGGAGAGATGAGTACTGCACCAATACCGTTGCCAAGTGCATTTGAAGCACCATCAAAGTACAGGGTCCATCGGGATCCATTTTCAGGTCCGTCATACGATCCGTTTCCTTCAATGTTGTCCAATGTCATGATGTCCTTGTCCGGGAAGTCGAATCTCATAGATTGATAATCTTCGACGGCTTGATGAGCCAGATGGTCAGCTAGCACACTCCCTTTTATAGCTTTTTGGGTAGTATACTGGATGTCATAATCAGTCAGGATCATTTGCCATCTAGGGATTCTTCCAGATAAAGCAGGCTTCTCGAAGATATACTTGATTGGATCCATTTTGGAAATCAGCAAAGTGGTATGAGTCAACATATACTACCTTAGTCGGCGAGCAGCCCATACCAAAGTGCAACAAGTTTTCTCGGGCAGTGAGTAGCGAGTCTCACAGTCGGTAAACTTTCTGCTAAGGTAATAAATGGCATGCTCTTTTCGACCAGACTCGTCATGTTGGCCCAGTACGCACCCCATTGATTTATCCAGAACAGTCAGATACATGATTAACGGCCTTCCTTTGACGGGTGGCATCAGAATAGGAGGTTCTAGCAAATACTCCTTGATCTTATCAAAAGAAACTTGACAATCATTGTTCCATTCAACCACCTAATCTTTCTTCAACAGCTTGAAGATTGGCTCACAGGTAGATGTCAGGTGAGAGATGAACCTGGCGATATAGTTCAAGCGTCCCAAGAATCCTCTAACCTCCTTTTCAGTACGGGGGGCAGGCATTTCTTGTATAGCCTTCACTTTAGCAGGATCAACCTCAATGCCCTTGTTGCTGACAATAAATTCCAGAAGTTTACCAGACCTAACTCCAAAAGTGCACTTACTTGGATTCAGTCTGAGTTTGTATTCCTTCAACCTGGAAAACAACTTTTGAAAATGTTCAAGGTGTTCTTCTTCTGTTTGTGATTGAGCTATCATGTCGTCTACGTAAACTTCAATCTCGTGATGTATCATATCATGAAACAAAGCTACCATGGCGCGTTGATAGGTTGCCCCTGCGTTCTTCAGTCCGAACAGCATCACTTTGTAGCAGAAGGTACCCCATTGTGTGACAAAGGTAGTTTTCTCCATGTCCTCGGGGGCCATTTTAATCTGATTGTAGCCCGAGAATCCATCCATGAAGGAAAAAACCTTGTGCTGAGTTGTGTTGTCAACCAAGATGTCGATATGTGGTAGCGGAAAATCATCTTTAGGGCTGGCCCTGTTTAAATCCGGATAGTCTACACACATTCTGACTTTGCCGTCTTTTTTAGGTATGGGCACGATGTTAGCAACCCATTGTGGATAGGATGTAACAGCCAGAAAGCCAGCGTTGAATTGCTTCATTACTTCAGCCTTAATTTTCTCAAACATGTCAGGCCTCATTCGACGAACCTTTTGCTTGATCGGTGGATAATCTTCTCTTGTGGGGAGACGGTGGACCACGATATCTGTGTCAAATCGTGGCATGTCTTCATAAGACCATGTGAAGATTTCAACGTTTTCATTCAATAACTGCACTAAGCGCTCCTTGACACTTGGTTCCAGATTGGCACCCACTTTTACTTCCTTCCTATCTTCCTCTGTCCCTAAGTTGATGGTTTCTAGCAACTCTTCATGAGGCAAGATGGCCCTCTCTTCTTGTTGTAGAAGTCTGGCTAACTCTCCCGGTACTTCACAATCTTCGTCATCTTCGTACTCAGCCTGATTGACCAAATCTTCAGAGTTTTTGAAGGATAAAACAGAATAGTCACCCATGGAATCCGGAGTGGATGGGTATCTGCATTTGTGAGTGTGGGTGTGTGTAAGGGATAGCCATCTTTAAACAAACAAAAATGCAAAAGGAAAGAAAATGAACACAGCAGTTTATAAATGAAAAACGTCCAATGATTTGTTAAAACATTGCATATGATTATGAAGAGAATCAAGCCCTTACAAATGGACCTACATGCCCCGGGCAAGGCATGAGGTGAAAAATAGTGTGCGAATTGTTTAATAATTATTACAGACCAAACAGGAAATGTTCAAAAGATAAATTACTGATTGATGAAAGTAATGGGAACGAAGTCTTTCGCCTCCCAGTTGTTTAGTCCTTCTTCAATGGTTGGAAAGATCCAATCTTCAAAGGTGCCCTCTTCATCATCATCTTTTAAAGCATTGATTCCATGATGAGAAATCTTGATGGGTGTTTTTTCAATTTTGGAGCGACGCATAGCCTTTTTCCCCGCAGCCGTAAACCTTAACCCAAACTTGTTTGTCTTATAGGGGAAGTCGGGCAACTGTCCCCATACTGCACTCTTTCCTTCTTTAATCGCAGCCTTTGCGTCTTTGAGAGATGCCATCCTAGCCACCTACTTGGTAATGATAGGTACCTCAGCCACTGCCTTCTCTACTGCCACCTCGCGAGAAACTTCCTCAAAGTGTTGAAAAGGTGTTTCGATGAATTCACTATCCACTTCCACATACCGAAAGGAATTGAGATGACTGACCATGTACTCCTCCTCACCGTGTACAGTTATGATTTTACCCTTAACAGGGTATTTCATCATCTGATGTAAAGAGGAGGTGACCGCCCCAGCATAGTGGATCCATGGTCTTCCTAGCAAGCAAGAGTATGATGGGCGGATGTCCATTACGTAGAAAGTGGATTTGAAAATTTCGGTGCCTACCTTGATGGGAATATCGACCTCCCCATGCACCATCCTTTTAGACCCGTCAAAGGCCTTGACAATGATATTACTTGGCTTCAGCTCCAAGCCTTCACAATCCAACCAGTCCAGAGCTTTCTTAGGCAGCACATTTAGGGAAGAACCAGTATCGACCAACACATGGGCGAGAGTGGTTCCTCGGCATTCAACCGACACATGTAATGCATCATTGTGCTTCCTTCCCTTAGGAGTCAGGTCAACGTCAGAAAACCCAGGTCGTTGTCAGCAGTAAGACTGGCTACACAATCTTGAAATTGGTCAGCCGAGGTCTCTTGGGGCACATGGGCCGTCTTCAAAAATCTTATCAAAGCTTTAGCATGGGCCTCTGAACAGAGCAGGAGGGCCAACATTGAAATTTTTGAGGGGGTTTGCCCCAGTTGTTCTACAACATCATAGTCACTTTTCTTGATTATTTGCAAAATCTCCTCCATTTCTTTTTGAGAGGTTTCAGGGATGACCAACGGCTGAGCCCTCGTCCTGACGGGCTCTTCTTGGATCCCTTTCCCCCTATCATTAGCAGCAACAGAAGGGACAACCACAGGAGTTACAACTTCTTCAATAATTGGAGTTCTTGCAGATACGTTTACCGGTGCAGGGGTAACCTTAGGAGCAATTGAGGGTCCAAAGATTTCCTTTGGAGGGGCAATCTCTGGAGAGAAAATTCTTCCACTGCGGGTGATTTTTCTCGTTCCGGCAATGTTTCCAATGTAAGAAGTCTCTTCATCAGAACTCTCTTCTATTGATTCAATTTTTTTAATACCGTGGTAGTAGATTTCTCCACCATAGTTCCACGGTATTGATTTGTCGGAATTGTACGGGACGGGCCCGGGCATGGTTATCTTCAAAGGTGCAGTATTCGGAGCGGATGTAATCTTAACAGGTCTTTTGGAGACCTTGGAAATATTGGCGGATATGGTTATTATTGAAACATCATTGATAGGAGTCGGTGTAACAGGAGTCTTTTCAAAAAGGATTTCTTGGTTATCCATTAGGCGTTGGATGCGTAATTTCAACAATGGACAGTCAGTTGGTAAGGATGAACAAAGGTAGCAATCTTCTTCACAACCTGGGAAAATCCCAGCCTTCAGCAAATTCAACTTGATTATCAGTAGTGGAGTTATCAAATCATCAACAGTAGCAACAAACAGATCCTCTTCAACAGCATGGGCATTGTGGCCATGCTTTGGCATTGGAGCAGAGATTACATTCGGCTTTTCAGGGGCGTCGAATTCAACTTCTTTAGCGTCTATCAAATCCTGAATTTTACTCTTGAGCGCCCAGCAATTGTTGGTGTCGTGCCCGGCGCTGTCAGAATGATAAGCACACTTAGCATTCGGATTGTAAGATGGAGAGGTGGTATTCACATTCTTTGGTGCCTCTTTTAAACTGGTCAGATTTAGCTTCAACAAATGGGGAAGAACTTGTGCGGGCATCATGTTGATGCGGGTGAACTGCCGTTGTGGCCGTTCTACCCATTGTTGATTAGGTCTTGACCGATTGTTACGAGGCTGATCATTTGACGAACTTTGAATCATTACGGCACCCACAGTTGGCCGGCGCTCAGTTCTTCCCAATCCCTTATGAGAGTATATAGCAGACGCTTCTTTCTTGGCCGGGAAAGGTTTTTAACAGCTGTGGATGCAGAGGCATCCTTTTGAATCTTTCCATTCTTAATACCGGCTTCCACCCTTTCGCCAGTCAGAATCAGTTCAGTAAACCCCACAGAATAGCTCCCGATTAGATGGTTGAAGAAAGGGCCAGATAGGGTCCCCAAGAACATATCAACTAGTTCCCTATCTGATAGCGGCGGCTGCACCCTTCCAGCCAGGTCACGCCACTTTTGGGCGTACTCTTTAAACCCCTCATTCGAGGCCATCCCCATACTTTGTAGCTGAGTACGGGTAGGCGCCAAGTCAGCGTTGTAATGATACTGGCGATAGAAGGCAGCTTCCAAATCTTCCCAATTATGCACTTCTGACCTCTCAAGCTGGTAAAACCAATCTAGCTGAGTACCAGACAAGCTGTCTTGGAAGAAGTGTACCCAGAGATTTCTATCGGATGAATGAGGTTGAGTTTTTCTGACATACGACCTCAGGTGCATCTTGGGGCAAGACAGACCATCGTATTTGGAGAAATTTTGCACCTTGAACTTGGGATGGATAACAATCCCAGCAATCAATCCCAATTCTTAAAAATCTAGCCCGGGAACCCTTTGCAACTCCATAGCTGCCAGTCTATCCTCCAGGTTTTTATATTTGTCGTCCGCTGGTGGGTATTGCTGTTCTGAATAGTCTTCATCCTCTTCAACCTCTTCCTCTTCAGCCTTAGACTCAGAGGGTAATGCAGCTCCTTTTCCCTTGCCGGTCCCCTCGTTAGATGTTAAGGGGAATTCCAGAACTCTCCTAGCTTCATTCTCAAATCTTCTTCCCAGTGTAGCTACCCCAACTCTCTTCTTTTTCTTTTTTCCTTTTTCCTGCTCTTTATTCCCTAGCAGTGCTTTAAGATCCTCCTGACCCTTTGCCAAGGACATGAGGAGTTGTTGAAACTGCGAGTTTTGTGCTTGCAGATCTTTGATCGTCTGCTCAATATCCATCTTGCTGAAATAAACAGCAGAAAGATAAGGAAACCTGGTGTGAAGACCTGTTTATGCATATGATGAATGATATGTTTATTCATGTAATGCATTCAAGGATTTAGAAATTCAAATTTGTTGTAGACAAAAAGAACACACGTCATATTAATAAGAAGAAATTTTGTCAGTACATAAATGCCCCATGGGCCAAATATTACAAAAACTTCTTAAGGTAAAAAGACGTTGCACATCCTTTTTGGTGCGATGTAAGTGTTGAGGGTCTCCTCCTCGTGAAGTCGGCGGGTAAGCTCCAAAACCTTATTCTCACTGGCATAGAAGCTGGCTTCAAAAGTATCACGTTCTTCCTTGAGTTGGATCTAACTCTTCTGCATTTCCTCCCATGATGTTGGCATGTCAGGATGTAGGATGGTGTATGGAACCTCTCCTTCCTTAACAGGCTCTTTGATCAAGGGGAGAATGTGAGGGTATGGCATCATAAGACTCTGGGCGAGGGTTCGTACCCACTTGAGGTAAGGCTCAAGAGGGATGGAGTTCTTGTGCCACAGTGTCTTACTATCCACCTTGTTAGGCATCCTCCAAGCTCTGATGAATCTTTGTCGAAGTCCTTGCGCATCATTGTCAAAGTCAAAAACTAGGTTAAGAATCAGCATGTCATGAGGGCCATCCCTCCGAGCATATCCAAATTGTCTTAAAGCTAGACAGGGGTTGTAGGTAATGCCTCCCCCAATGCCAAGTAATGGTACATTGGGGAACTCACCACAACGATCGATGATGATGACATTTTCTCTGGACCGAGAACACCAATGTACATCAGAATGTGTGAGGGTCATCAATCGTTGTGACCACCTTGAACCCTTCTCATTCTTTAAAACTGATTGTGGAAGGTGAGAAATAAACCACCTTGTTAGGAGAGGAGTACAGCACATGAGAACACCTCTTTTCCTCATTGTTCGTGTGTAAAATGAGTGTAGGATGTCCCCAAGCAATGTAGGTATGGGATTCTTGGACATGAAAATCTTGACAGCATTCACATCTATAAGTTGGTCATAGTTTGGAACAAGACCAACCCATAAATGAGGAGTGCCACAATCTCTTCAAAGGCTTGTAGATCCAAAGAATTCCAACACTCTTGTGCCTTCTCAAACAAGAACTTTGCCAAGAAGCCCTTGGCACCACTCCTGGTTTCCCAATGCCCCTTGATGTCAGATGGTTGCAAGTGTAATGCTTGAGCAACATCTTCAGGCTTTGGTTCTTTTTCTGTACCGTTGTAGGGTAGTTGATTAAGAATAGGAATTCTCAGGAGTTGAGAAAATTCCTCCAAAGTAGGCACCAATTGGTAGTCAGGGAATGTGAAACAGTGGTGAAGGGGGTCAAAGAATTGGAACAACACTTTCACCATGTCTTCTTCAATGCTGGTGTTGACTAGGTTGAGAAGTCTACCATGTCTTTCACTGAAGAGAGAACTTTCTGGAATTCTGGATGTAAGCTCCTTGAGTTGAGGAGGGATTCTCACAAGGTTGACTTGAATCGTTTTCCTGCGAAGAGATTCCATGACCTACAAAACAAGAACAAAGATGAAGATCCAAACCCTTGAAATGGTTAGTGGATGCATATGATGCTTTATGATGTTCATGATGTATGCACAAACACATGTACAAGCAAGTCACACAAAACCCTAGTTTCAGGCTCGCATGAGGTTTCATAGGTAAGTACCCTCTTGAGTGTAGTTGGCTTAAATCCTGTCCTATAAATAGTAACCGGGTTCTAAGGAGCTCAATATCATTGGATTGTTTTCTATGTTCATTGTTTTGGTTTAGCCACTTAACTAGCGACCAAAATATTCCAAGAAAACAACCCTCAATGAGTGTAGTATCGAGTATCTACCAACTTCGGACTGCACCAAAGCCGGTCATCTCACTACCCCTAATAAAAGGCCAAGATGGTCAAGTAAGGTTCTAGGTCATTAGTGCTTAGTGACATTACTCAGCGGCCCCGTATTCTCTTTGATTGACTCAAAGGCTACCGGTACTCACAAATATGTCGCACTAATATAGCTATTGCTTCAACCGTGTCGGTATACCCCGCATAGTTTCCATCATGTATTGCTATCTATGAATGTTTCCCAAATCTGGGTGGAGGATTTCAAGCCCAAACAAGAGAACCAAAAATATAAAGCAATCAAAGCAAACAATTAATCATGCAAAAGGTGATCTAAGCCCTAAGGTAACTCCACTTTTAAAATAATCCCCAGCAGAGTCGCCAGTTCTGTGATACGGTGGGAGAACTGACTTGAGGTTTTGCGTTTGTGTTCGCAAATGTTTCGGTTTAGCAAGAGTCGCCACCGACTTTTTATTTTATCCTAAGGAAAGGTCAAAAAGCACAGGAAAGACCTTTGAGATGTTTTCTTGGGTTCGGGGAGTAGATTATAGAAAGGGAAGGTATTAGAACCCTTTCTATCCATGGTTATCCATGGACTCTTAGTTACTTGCTTAGATTACTTGCTTTGCATTTTCAATTGTTTGAAATGGTGCTTTGTGTGTGGTTTTGAAAGATGTTTTGAAAAGAGGCCATTTGTTGTGGCAACCTTTGTAATGGTTCTTGTTTGAATGTATACAAAGGTGTTTTTGTCTTTTGAAAAATTTTCAATGTTTTTGAAAAGTTGTTTTGAAATTGTGTTGTGAGGTGTGTTTTGAAAGTAGCAAGGATGTTTTTTGCAAGATTTTGATCAAGTAACTAAGAGTTATCTACCCTATTTTACTCAAAGATCTTTCTTATGTTTTTAACCCTTTTAACAGTGTTGTTTCACCATTGTATTTGGTGAACAACCTTGTGTTAGGATGTAAACGGGACAGGCGCGGGTCATCGTATAGACCATGAAAGCAATTGTGTCAAGTATCTTTGGAAATTTTAAGGGACTTGATCATTTTGTTTAAGCAACTCCGATAGCGTCATCGAGGGACTATGATCATTTTGTTTGTTTTTGTTTTGTTTTTGTTTTTGTTTTGCCAAAGTACTCAACATGCAACCATGGCCCATTTTTGAAGGCAACAAGTGGATGAAACCCTAGGGGTGCAAGTGTGCATTGTGTGTGTTTTTCATGCATGTTTATCTTGGATTAGGTCAAGCTACTTGTTGGTTTTATTTGCATACAAGCCCTAAGTCTAAGCATGGGATAATCGAAAACTTTTAAATGTGCGAGAATTTAAAGTTCTAGATTATTACAACATGATTATGGGGATGGGGATACAAATTTGAATTGGGGATATTTTGACAAGGAAATAAATGCTAAGTTATTACAACCATATCGAATGTACAAGTCCATATTTAACATTTAAATAAATACAATTAAATAAATATCAAATAAAGATGTATTATGCAAAAAAGATTGTTTATGTATGTGAAAAAGGTTTTTTATGTTTGAAGTATAAACAAAATAAAAAAAGTCAAATTTTAATTATTTGGGTCATTTTAGGGCAAAACTCTAATTTTAAATAAATGGTAATATTTATTAGTTATATACAATATATATTAATTTATACAAAAAAAAAAAGAAGTATATTGTAGAAAAAGTATTTTGGTGTCAAATATTAATAAACATAAAAAAAAAGTATTATTTCTATATTTATTAAACCTATTAAATGTACAAAGATAAAATATTAATTATTTACAAGATGGATATTTTTCAAGAAAATGTTTTCAAAATATAAATAAAAATAATAACTGAAAAATAAATATATTTTTTATATTATTTTTTTAGGGTTTTAATAAAAAAGGATTTGTATTATTTATATACATATGCTTAATAAAGTAAATAAATATCAAATAAATATAAAAAAATGTGGAAAATTATTTTTGGTATTTTTTATGTTTGAGCAAAAAAATATAAAGTCAGAATAAAAAGGAAAAATATAAAAATGACACATATTTAATCAAATGGGCCAGGGGGTGCAAACTAAAAAAGGGGGTGCAAAAAGCAAGACTGACTCAGGCCCAGCCCAAGCCATCACCTTCTTCAACCTCCAGCGCCTGTTTTGAAAATGCGTGCGCTTCCTTGTACAACATGCCAACTCCTGATTCTTTGATCTTTTGACAAATCTTAAAACATGAAACTTGTAGAGAATTTAAACACGAATCCAACCATATAAAGCATTAAATCTAACTCTCAAAGACCAGAGAGAATTTCTCTGGCCCTAAAAGCTGACCTAACTTTTTTCAAATGTTCATGGCTAAAATTCTCACAGCACGCTTAACATAAATAAAAACTGATCACGTGTATGACTTCAGGGCTATGAGTAGGACATGTTTCATTCACAAACCTAAGCCTAACCATTCCTAGATAGAGAGATAGAAGTCCATGGATTACCTGTTTCAGCTTGAATTGAGTAGAGCAATGTAGAAGCCTTTAATGGAGTTTGAGCTTCTGTTGAGCTTGCCTGAGGTCCAAGGAAGCTTCTCCAATAACTGGCTTGCTTTGAAACACCCTGTATCGTGCTGTAGAAGTCCACCTGAAAAGCTTTGAAATAAAAATGGCAAGTGGGGTTAGAGGTGTTACAGCTTGCAATGGAGGATCAGGATAGCTCAGGTGGATGGATTAGAAGGTATTTGAACAAGCTTGGGCAAAAACGCACGAGTGGATTGTGTTATGGAACTCAAGTTGCAGGGAGTACCCTGTTTTGTAGCAAAACAGTGGTTTTGTGTATTTGTAGGTATGAGGGATCAATGAGTCGTGCCTTAGGTCTGTTTTCGTGTATGGAAAATGTGTACAAAGTTTGCTTAAGCTTTTGTTTGCAGGAATGAAAGATGGTATGTGTTTTGCCAAGTTTCTTCTACTTGAAGCAAGATAGTGCAAGTTGGGAATACAAGCCTGTACAGGACCTCAAGTATGTTGCACACAATCCTTTTGGTTTCTGGAATTTGTGGATTTAATTTGCCTCCAAAGATCTGGCCCCATGTCTCAAGGATTTGGAATTTGACATAAAGCAACTTTAAGCAAAAATGGAAACTTTGCTTTTTCTAATTAGGGATTAGTTTGTTGTACAATGTCCTAATGACCAAAACAAAGCCTTAGACCAATGGACTTGCATTAAATTATTGAGTGTGAAGGGGTTTAGAGGCCTTCAATCTAGTGCAAAGCATGCTGTCTTGAAATTGCAAGTTGCTATGAACATGCCTCGGCCATGAACAAAAGTGAGTTTTGGCCAACTTTGTGAATTCGATTCTCTCTAACCACAAGGGTGTTTGAGGAGTTCTTAGACAATTTGGAAAGCTTAGAAAATTTAATACAATCCATATTTGTAATGTAAATTGAAAATCCAAGTGGAACCATGTGAAAAATGGCCAAGAAGATGGGCCAAAATCCTGCCTAGAATAGGGCAAATTTTCTCTAAGTTAAAAGGTTTATGCACCCTTGTTCCAAAAATCATAACTTGAGATAAAAGCTTCCTTTGAGAAAACTTTGTGAATAAAAGTTGTATATTTTGTGATGGATTACAACTTTCATGTTTCAAGTTTTGTTTGAATCCATTTGCATCTTGGTGAAAAAATGGGACAAAGTTAGGAAAAAATAAGAAAATTTCATAACTTAGAAAATTTCTAAGTTATGAAATTTTTTCATTTTAAACCCTAATTTGCAATTTTGGGTTTCTTGATGGATAAGTTTCATAATTTTACATGTCTTGATGAAAAATGAATCTTGGCACTTGATTTTAACCAAAAAGTCAAAGTTTGACTTTTCAGTGTACAATCAAATTTTGATCAGTTGACTGAAAAATTCATCTGTCAATCCTATGCACTTGAGATCTTTTGAACTTGATGAATGGGTCAAGACAATGTCATTGAGTCCTTGGGTCCATATGTGAGCTTGGTTTGCTATTGGTTAGGTCAAACAGTCAAAAATTACCTTTGTGCAGTCAAAACCCTAAAAATGACCATTTTGCCCTTTTGGTGATCTGATCAAATTTCTTGTGGAATTGTGATCCAAACTTGATCAAATGGTTCATATGAGTTCATAATGTTGATGTGGGTCAAATTTCATGAGGTTTGACAGTCAATTGGCTATAGTTGGCTTTTTCCCCAATACAGCTGATTTCTAGGTCAACTGTCCAATTGACTGGGCAAAGATTTGAATCAAGGCTTGAAACTTGGTATGGGAAAACTTGTGAACCCAACATGAAGTATGAAAGTCAATTTGGGCATTGTAGGTCAAAATATACTTATGCAAACTCAAACCCTAATTTGGGTCAATAGTGCAAGGAGGGGTCTTGAGTAGAGCAAACCCTAACTTGATCTTGATTTCTAAGAGTCTTGTGATGAGAAAATGTTGATGAAATGAGAGGGAAAATTTTGGGGTACAACACCGACCAATATTTAAATACTCTCATTGCTCCTCAATTCATAAGCGCATCGAGACTCTCTAATGAAGGTTCTAAGTTTTACTCAGGTTGTAGAAGAGATTACAGTAAATCATAATGACAATGTTGTAGCAAATCTGACATCTGGATCATATCTAGGTTTTAATGACAGTGAGTTGCCTCCATAAGGCAGAGCTCACAACAAGGCATTGCACATTTCTATTCAGATAGGTACTACAAGCATGTCCATGGTACTCACCGATACTGGTTATGCCTTCAATGTGTTGCCAAAATCAAGTCTGGTGAAATTAACACTAGATGGTGTTGTAATAAGGCCAAATTTTGCGATAGTCAAAGCTTTTGATGGTTCTCAAAGTATGGTGTTTGGAGAAGTAGATCTTCCTGTCAAGATCGACCCACATATATTTTATATCACTTTCAAGTAATGGATATAAAACCAGCGTATACATGTTTACTCGGACGACCTTGGATTCATGCAGCGGAGGTTGTTACTTCAACTCTACATCAGAAGTTGAAATTCTTCATTGACGGAAGATTGGTTATAATCGACGGTGAAGATGACATCTTTGTAAGTCACATAGAGTCCTACAGATATATCAGTGTTCATGAAGATTGTATAGCAACACCGTTTCAAGTCTTAGAAGTTGCTTCAATGGTAACTGTTGTACCCCAAAATTTTCCCTCTCTTTTCTCAAGATATTTCTTACAAAGATCTTCAATGGTTTAAGCTTACACAAGTATTGACTAGGTTAAGCCATCTCCTCAACACTGATGCCTAAAATTAGGGTTTGGTTTTTCACAAGGATAATTGGACTTCTAGTGCTTCAATTGACTTTCATGGATCATTACGGGCCTTCAATAATGCTCATATCAAGTTTCAAGTCTTGCATCTCAAAATTGGCCAGTCAATTGATCAGACCCAAAACCAGCTGTATTGGGTAAAAAGTCAACTATGGTCAACCTACAGTCAAACTTCAAGATTTTTGACCAATATCAACATTTTGAAGTTATGTGTATCAATTGATCAAGTTTGGATCAAAATTCCCCAAGAAAAATGTTCAAATCATCAAAAGGGCAAAATGGTCAAAATTAGGGATTTGACTGTATTTGACTGATCAAGGGTTTTTGACCTAATACATAATCTAGTGGCTTGAAGAATAATATCAAGGATTAAAATACAATGTCTTGACCTAATTTCATGGCTCAAATCATTTCTCAAGATCAATTGATTGATAGTTGAAATTCAGTCAACTGATGAAAAGTCAACTGATACACCAAAAGTCAAACTTTGACCTTTTGATCAAAATTGAGTTTCAAAGATCACATTTCATCAAGAAATTGAATAATATTAAACTTTATCATCAAGAAATCAAGAAATTCAAAATTCATTTTGAAAAGTCAAAGTTTTCTAAGTGTTTTAAGTCTTATTTTTTCATGACTTCATGCCAACTTTTCACCAAGATGCAAGATGATTCAAAGAAAACTTCCAACGTGAAAGTTGTATATCTTGATGATATCTACAACTTTTCTTTACTGATCAAGTCCTATAAATGATTGTATTTTGAGTTATAAATCCATAAATTCATGCACTTTTTCTTAAACACTTAGTGAAATATTGACCTAGTTTAGGCAGATTTTTGACCTAACTTCTTGGTCAATTTTCACAAGCTCCAAGAGGATTTTGTCAAAATTGCTAACATTAAGGTTGTATACGATGTTCCAAGATTTTCAAAATGTTCAAGAACTCATTGAGATCATTCTTGAGCTAGGATAATCGAAGATATGAAGTTAGGGTTTTAAACTTGAATTACAAGGCATTTTTCATGAAGAATACTTGACCAAATCCATAAGCCATGCTGCATAATCTTGCTTTGTAGGCCTCAAACTTGTGTTTCAATCCATAATTAATTATTTACACAATTGATTGATCCATTTTCCAATTTATTCAAGCATTATCTAAAGCAATTTGCCATATTTGGAAGAAAGTTACCATTCCATTCTCATAAAGCAAGCTTTATGCAAAGTCAACTTGTATTGAGATTTGCACTTGTTCCTTCTGCACAAGCTTCCTCCACAAAGTCAGATAATCATTTTTGAAGTTTGTAACCACTCTAGGTAGCTTTGTACCTTGCCTTTAAACCATACTTGTCAAGCTTTCTTCAAAAACAAGTCAAAATCCCATAACTTGTGATCTTGTGATTCTGATCATTCCAAGCCTCCAAACCTTTTCCTATATATTAAGACACTCTTATGCAACTTAGGACACAATTTTACAAGCCCTCAAGCACCCTCAAACTCACTCAAACCATAAATTGCATAAAAACTCCATTGTTACCACAATCCTGCCCAAGAACTTCCATCTCTTAAACCACTCGTGCATTTCTTCTCCAAGTCAATCCTAAAGATTCCTCACATCAAATATAACCCATCCCAACACCTATTACACAACTGTAACTCCATCTTCACTATCCTCCATAACCAAAAACATGGTGTTACACATTGACTTCTCCAGCACGATTTAGCCATCCTCAATCCAAACTAATCATTGCATTAGCTTCTTAGAGGTTCAAGGAATCTAACCAGATCATTACAACATATTGAAAGATGCTCAAACTCAAAACACGAATTCCATTTTTAAGGTGAGTTTTCTGACTTTTGAGGTCTTCATATAGGCATCATTTGGTTTCCATTTGTGAAGATAAAATGTAGACACCATAGCCCTGAAACTGACCATGTCCTTAGAATTCATTTATGTTGCCTAAGTAGTGAGAATTTTAGAGTTGAACTTTCTGAAAAAAATTAGGTTAAATTTGGTACCATTCAAAATTCATGCTCATCGTTGATCTATAGCTTTAATTATTTATATGACTGAACTCGTGATAAAATTTAGAGTAAGTTTCATGTCTGTACTTTGGAAAATGGTTGAGAGGTGAAGAAGTTACAGGATTTAAATTCATGACTGATTATGGCGCGAGGAAGAAGATGAAGTTATCTTCAGGAATGTCTTTCAAATATATATTTATGGTTTTTTTATAACACCGGATGTATAGCCATCCCAGTGGTAGAGAACACGCGTGTAAGGTCTTATTGCTAAGGATCCAGGGTTCGAGCCCCAGGGACGCCTTTTGCTATTTTTCTAACATTTTTACTTGTTTCAGGAGCGCTTGGGCCTCCCTCCATTGGGCCATCATTTTTTACTCCATCTCACCCCCTGAATGCTTAATGATACGTAGCCCAACATCACACTTTTTTATTTTGTTTTATTTTCTGTTACAAGCAAAAATCATTCTTTGGGCCTAACACAAAACCAAGTTGTTTTACTATTTTACATCCTTTCCAATTTCTAACCTCCCTGACTTTAATTTTTTATTTCTTTATCATTATTATTATTATTATTTTTATTAATCAAAAATACTAAAAAAATATAATATTATTTATTTAGATATTTTAGTTTATTTTTATTAAGCAAAAGACTCACAGATATTTTCTTAACAAATTTAATTTCTTTTTTCTATTCAAATCAATTTAGATGTGGATTTATTTTAATTTTCTTTATATATTAATTAACCTAGAATTAGGATTTTTAGTTAATCTCTCTTTATTAAGTTTAATTAGGTTAAAACTCTTTTTTATAAAACCCTAAGAATTTGTTTTTTTCCCTTAAATTAATTTAATTTATTTTTTATTAAATCAATTTAGTTTAGTTCTACTTGAATTAATTACCTTTTTTCTTTTTATTTAGCTTAATTAGAATTAAAATATTTTCATAAAAACTTAAACAAAAACAATTTCCTTTTCTTTGTATGTCATCTTACATTCTTGTACATTATTTATCCATATTTAATATGATTGTAATAGTAATTAGGTTTAATTTCTTTTCCTCCCCCCCATTTGTAAATTGTACCCCCATCCCCAAATTATGTAATAGCGTAGAATTTTACATTTCCACAATTTATCACTTTCAATATAAATGCTAATAATTAGGGTTTGTATGGAAAGACATAAAATCAACAAATAGAAAACCCTAATTCAAAGACAAAAATGCATGAAATCAAAACACTTGCACACTTGTACCTCTAGGGCTAACCTCATTTGTTGCCTAAGATAAAATAGTCATGTTACGCAAATGTGGGATACTTTATCAAAAACAAAATCATAGTCCCTCGATGACCCTCCAAATGTTTCCTTCATAAATGATCTTAGACCCTTACAAAAATTGCTAAGGTATCTTACAATGTTGCTTCCTATGACTATACGATGACCCACACCTGTTCCTTAACATCCAATGATAGTGCTCTTATCAATCAATGGTAAGGTAGCAATTACTAAAGGAGGAATAAAAGAACAAAGACTTTTTGAGTAGGTAGAACGCCCGTAGTTGTTTGCTCACAACCATTTTCAAAAACATCTTTCAAATACACCAAACACTTTCAAATGGAATATTTTCAAAAGTCAACACTTTGTATGCATTCTTATAGAGACGAGAATCATTACAAAGTTCCCCTAAATGAAGGAACTTTTCAAAAATACTTTCAAAAACAATCACAAACACATTTCAAACAAAGCATTTCAAAGTGAGCTAGCAAGATAACTATGGATGAAAAGGGTGCTAACACCTTCCCTTTTCATAACCTACCCCCCGAACTCAAGAAAATTCTCAAAAGGTCTTTCATGTTCTTTTCACCCTTTTCTTTATTGGATAAAATAAAAGTCAGTGGTGACTCTTGCTATCTGCAACAATTGCGATAAAACGCAAAACACCCAAGTCAGTTCTCCCACCGTATTACATAACTGGAGACTCTGTTGGGGATATACTTAAAAGTGGGGTTACCTTAGAGACCAGATCACCTTTATTGCTTTCATTATTTGACTTGTTTGCTTTACATTTTGGGTCCCTGTTTGGGTTTGGTATAGACCCTCTACCCGGATCTGGGAATATTATTAGGTAACTAGCAAAGATCATAGAGACTGTACGACATAGACCGATATGGTTAAAACGATGGCTATGTTAGTGTGACACATTTATTGGTACCAGTATCCCTTGTGGCGAATCGAGGAGAATACGGGGCTGCTGAGTGGTATCATAAAGCACTAACTGACCATAGAACCTTTAATTGAACAACTTGGCCATTGGGAAGTAGTGGGATAGCCAGCTTTGGTGTAGAGCTGAAGACTGGTTGATACTCGATACTACGCTCATTGAGATCAGGCTTTTGGGATATTTTGGTTGCAAGAAAAGATTGATTGTGCTGAGATAATTCCCAATGAAGAAAGATCAATGATGTTGAGATTCCCTAGAACCCGATTACTTTGTAGGACATGTTGAACCAACTAAACTTCAAACGGGTACTTACCTATGAACCTCATGCAAGCCTAAACCTAAGAACTTGTTTTATTTGTTTGTATATGTTTATCAGTACATAACATCATGACATCATACCATGGCATTTACACTAACCAATTCAAGGACCTTGGGACTTATCTTTGTCTGTTTTGTAGGACATGGATTCCACTCGAAGAAAGACTATCTGAATCGGCTTTGTGAAAGTTCCTCCTCAACTCAAGGAGTTAGCGTCAAGGGTTCCCCATGATTCTCTGTTCACCAAGAAGTATGGTCGTCTCATCAACTTGGCTACCTCAAATTTTGAAGAAAAAATGATGGGGGTACTCTTTCAATTCTTTGGCCCTAAGCACCATTGCTTTACATTTCCTGATTACCAATTAGTGCATACCATGGAGGAGTTTCCTCAACTCTTGGGAGTTCCTATTCTTGATCAATTACCCTTCACCGGTATTGAGAAAGACCCAAGACCTGATGAGATTTCTTTATCTTTACATTTGCAACGGTCCGACATTGTGGAAAATTGGGATACAAGAAGTGGTGTTAAAGGTTTTCTAGCCAAGTTTCTGTTTGAGAAGGCTCAACAATTTTGGGATGCTTTGGATTTGCAAGCTTTTGAAGAAATTTTGGCTCTTCTACTCTATGGGATGGTACTATTTCCTAACCCGGACCAACTCGTAGATGTGAATACGGTCAAAGTTTTTCTATCTCGTAACCCGGTGCCTACCTTACTTGGAGATATTCTGCATTCTTTTCATACTCGCACCATGAAGAGAAGGGGGATTCTTATGAGTTGTACTCCTTTATTGGCTAGGTGGTTTATTTTGCACCTTCCACGATCAGTTTTGAAGAACGAACAAGGTATGAGTTGGTCTCAAAGGTTGATGTCACTATCGCATTCGAATATCCATTGGTGTTCTTGATCTTTGTAGGATGTCACCATCATTGATAATTGGAGCATAAGAACTCCATTCCTTTGGAGCCTTATCTCAAGTGGGTGTGAGCTCGCGCTCAAAGCCTCATGATGCTGTATCCTACCATCTTACCTATCATCACGGAGCCTATCACCGAAGGAGATGTTCCCTACACTATTCTTCATCCTGACATGCCTAGCACTCTCGAGGAATTGCAAAGGTCATGGATTCAACTCAAGGGGGAGCGAGACACCTTTGAAGCCCAATTCTACTCAAGCGAGAAGAAAGTGATGGAGCTCACAAGGAAACTTCACGAGGAGCGAAACTTGAATGCCTACATTGCTCCAAAGAGGAAGCATCCATGGGAGACTTGAGCCTTTTTGTATTAGTTCATTTTGTTTGTTTTCTTTTATTGTAAAGCCCAAGAGGCATTTTTTGTAACTGTTTGAACTAATTAATACAATTAATGTTTGTTCTTTCTTTGTTTAAACAAATTTAAATCTTAAAGGTCCTTGAAAACATTTTCATTCACATTAAATAAATCATAACATAAGCAGGTTTTCTAACACAGGTTTCCTCATCTTTCTACTATTTATTTCAGTAAGATGGATCTCTAGCAGACTGTGAAGGACTTGCAGACGCAAAATTCTCAATTTTAAGAAACCTTGCTCAACTTGGCTAAAGGGAAGCAAGAACTAATGTCACTTCTAGTTACAAAGAAGAAGACAAAGAAGAAGGCTTTGATCAACATGGGGAAGAGGTTCAAGGGCCCTGTTTGACAAGTTCAAGTGGTAGAAGACTCCTCCGAGGAGGATGAGAATCATGATGAAGATGAAAGAAGCACACTTGCATGGGGTGGTAACAATCCAATCTCTGAGGATGAGGAATACTTTGAAGAACAATATCCGCTGGTTGAAGACAAGTATAAGCAACTGGAGGACAGATTGAAGGCTATGGAAATTCAAGTTGTGCCTGGCCTAGATTGTGGTGATTTGGGTTTGGTTCCTGGAGTAGTAATCCCCCATAAATTTAAGATTTCAGTTTTTTCCAAGTAGGATGGCGTTTCATGCCCGAAGCTTCACTTGAGATCATACATCCGTAAAATTCAACCGCATACCACTGATAAGAAGTTGTGGGTGCACTTCTTTCAAGAGAGTCTGTCTGGAACTCAATTGGAGTGGTTTTACGAGTTAGAAGGTTCCAACATCCATACCTGGGAGGACTTGCGCACTGCTTTCTACAGTCAATATCAGTACAATGTTGATCTGGCGCCAACGAGAGTGAAGTTACAAGGAATGACCATGGGTTCCAATGAAGACTTCAAAGAATATGCGCAGAAATGGAGAAACTTGGCTGGCAGCGTGCAACCACCATTGACTGACAGGGAATTGGTAGATATGTTCATGGTAACATTGACTGGGCCATTTTTCAAATTACTAATTGGGAGCTCATCATCTGGTTTTACTGAGTTAATCTTGACTGGTGAAAGGGTCGAGAGCAGCATTAAAAGTGGAAAGATTCCCATGGCCTCTGCCTCTACATCAAATATTATGAAGAAAACTTTTACCGGTAAAAAAGAAACTAATGTTGTGTATGGGTCAAGGGGCCATATCAAGAAGGACCATCGTCAATCTGTAAATGCAGTTCTGATCTCTAACACGACCTCTACTCAAAGACCACAACAACAAGCTAACTACCAAACACCTGATATTCCAAGAAGACAATTTACAAGGATCAACATGTCACTATCTCAAGCCCTACAACACCTGTTGAAGGCTAATTTGGTAAAATTGCATGACCCCCCTCAAATCCCAATGTTTCATCTCTAAAGTATAACCCAAACGCTAAATGTGTTTACCACTCCAATAGTCCTGGACATGACACTGATCATTGTTGGGCGTTAAAATGCAAGATCCAAGACCTCATTGACAACAAGACCATTGAGTTTAATCCTCCTCCTACTCTGAATGTAATCACTGCACCTATGCCAAACCATGGAAAAGGTGTCAATGTTATTGAAGATATTGCTTTTGTTTCCTCTGTTGATGACTTGACCAGTCTGTTGAAGTTTGTTAAAAACAATTTGTTGAAATTGGGGTTTTCCCTGGTTTCCTTGAAGATTGCCTTTGTTGTGTTGTGCAAATCAATGGTTGTGAATGGCTGAAAAGAGGTGTCCAACACCTAATGGACAACCATGAGATCCAATTCGAAATAATTCCATCCGTAAAAAGTTTGACTGAAGTTGTACCTCAAGAAGTTGAAGACATATCTATCATCACTATCCAACAAATCTATTAGGATCACCTCAAAAGGTCCTATTAGGATTTCCAATGAACCGAAGATAGCTCCATTAATAATTACCACACCAGGGCCAGTCCCTTATTCTTCCGATAAGGCTGTACCTTGGAATTATGGCGCTGAAGTATACTACCATGGTATTAGACAAGACTCTTGGATTGATGAAGAAAAAACTGCTGATATTACCAACATTGTTGGGTCTAGCAAGGTGACTAGAATAGGGAGAATTTTCTCTCCTGATATTTCACCTCCAACCACCACAACTACACCTGTTCGCGTTACTGTTGACAAACCTAGTACTGATGCTAGGGGCAAAGAAAAGATGATTGAGCCTGCCAAGATGGAGGCGCATGCCAAAGACATTACTACTGAGGAACCCTCTACTCAAGAGATGAATGAGATTTTGAAGATTATAAGGAAAAGTGATTATAAGATAGTAGAGAAGTTAGGGATAACCCCCTTGAATATTTCTATGCTATCTTTATTACTTTTCTCTGATGCGCATGCTCAAGCATTGATAAGATTTCTGAAGAAAGCTCATGTTCCTCAAGAGACTACAGTCGATCAGTTTGAAAATTGTGTAGCGAGTTTGACTGCCGATAATGGGTTGGGATTTTCGGATGCTGATTTAACTCTACTGGAAGAAATCATAATAAGGCTTTGCATGTCTCCATTGAATGCAAAGGAACCACTCTAGCCCATGTATTGGTGATACTGGTTCCTCTCTGAATGTCCTGCCCAAAGGTGCCCTAGAACGATTTGATTGTGAAGGTTTGGTGTTGAAGCCAAGTGACATTATGGTAAGGGCTTTCGACGGATCAAAAAGGATGGTCTATGGGGAAGTTGATCTCCCCATAAAAGTTGGGTCTCAAATTTTCAAATCAACTTTATATGTAATGGATATCCGTCCTGCTTTCGTCTTTTCTACTTGGACGCCCCTGGATACATGGGGCAGGAGCAGTGACTTCTACACTTCATCAAAAGTTAAAATATCCAGTCAAGGGAAAGATTGTTACCGTCTGCGGTGAAGAAGAGTTTATGGTTAGCCATATTAATTCATTTAAGTATGTTGAGATGGATGGTGAGTTCATAGAAACTCCTTGTCAAGCCTTCGAAGTGGTCTCTCCCATGGTTGTTGCTGCCAAGACTACTCCTGATCTTCCAAAAGTTGTTCAAGATGTGCCAAGGATGACTTCCCTCAAAGACGCTCGTGCTGGGATTGAAGATGGAGGCTGTAGCATTTAGGGGCAACTCCCTGACATTCCGTTCAAATCAGATAAGTGTGGTTTGGGTTTCACTACTAAAGCTTAAAATGAGATCATACGTGCTCGCATAGGAAAACCGCCTCTTCGCATCAGTAATCATGAAGTGAATACCCTTGAAGACTCTGAAGACGACTGTGATTTTGATGATTAGATCTACCCGACTGCCAAAAAGAAGGACTCAACAACTGGCGTACCAAGGACTTCATTCCAATATCCTTCAACAAGGAGTAATTACCATTTATTGTTTTATCAATTTAAGAACTCTGCCTATAATTTTTATTGAAACAATAACTTTAAGCCATGTGCCATGTTCGGGGCACCATGGTCCATTTGCTAAGGGTTTGTTCATTTTCATATGCCATATGATCATTTAATGAAAAAACATTGGATTCTTTTGCATTCAAATTTTGCACTCATTGTCTTTCTTTCACTTTATTGCATTTCCAAAATAGCCATGTGACCTTCCATGCACACATGCACATTTGCAGATCCACATCCACTCAGGATCTCAGTGACAACGAATCTTCTATTGCCATCTATTACTTTGAACATACGATCTACCAAGCCGAAGACGAAGGCGAAGAAGCTTGTGAAATACTTGAGGAACTAGCCAAACTTCTGATGCAAGAGGATAAGTCCATTCAACCGCACGAGAAACCAGTTGAAGTGATCAACCTAGGTACTAAGACAGACAAGAGGGAAGTCAAGATTGGCGCCAACTTGGAAGATGGTGTCAAAGGCAGATTGGTCTAGATGTTGTGCGACTATGTTGAGGTGTTTGCTTGGTCATATGAAGATATGCCTGGACTTGATACTGACATTGTGGTTCATCGTCTGCCAACAAAGGAAGATTGCCCTCCATTCAAGCAAAAGGTTCTTCGCATGCGGCCAGACATGTCTGAGAAAATAAAAGTTGAGGTAATGAAACAGTTCGATGCAGGTTTTCTTGCAGTGATGTCATATACCCAACGGGTGGCAAATGTGGTCTCGGTGCCGAAGAAAGATGGGAAAGTCCATATGTGTGTAGACTATAGATATTTGAACATGGCAAGCCCCAAATATGATTTCCCACTTCCACATATTGACATCTTGGTCGACAACACTGCTCAACATAAAGTCTTCTTCTTCATGGATGGCTTCTTCGGTTACAACCAGATCAAAATGGCTCCCGAGGACATGGAGAAGACCACCTTTATCACACAATGGGGCACTTTCTGCTATAAAGTCATGCCTTTCAGTTTGAATAATGTAGGGGCAACCTATCAACGAGCTATGGTAGCTCTATTTCATGATATGATCCATCATGAGATAGAAGTGTACGTAGATGATATGATTGCAAGGTCGCAAACTGAGGAACAACACCTTGATCATCTTCACAAATTGTTTGAGAGGTTGATGAAATAGAAGCTAAGGTTGAATCCCAATAAATGCACCTTCGGGGTAAGATTTGGAAAACTCTTAGGGTTTGTCGTCAGTGGAAAAGGTATTGAGGTCAACCCTGTAAAAGTCAAAGCCATACAAGAAATTCCAGCTCCCTGTATTGAGAAGGAGGTCAGGGGTTTTTTAGGTCAACTCAACTATATTTCCCAGTTCATATCTCAACTAACTACTACTTGTGAGCCAATCTTCAAACTGTTGAAGAAAGATCAAGTAGTCAGATGGAACAACGACTGCCAAGCATCCTTTGAAAAAATTAAAGAATATCTGTAAGAACCTCCCATCCTGATGCCTCCAATTGAAGGAAGACATCTGATTATGTACTCGACTATATTAGAGAATTCAATGGGGTGTGTGTTGGGCCAACATGACGAGTCTGGTCGAAAAGAGCATGCAATATACTACCTAAGCAAAACGTTTACCAACTGTGAAACAAGATATTCACTGCTCGAGAAAATTTGTTGCGCTCTGGCATGGGCTGCTCTCCGGCTAAGACAGTACATGTTTACTCACGCCACTTTGTTGATTTCTAAGATGGACCCTATCAAGTACATCTTCGAGAAGCCAACTCTCTCCAGGCGAATAGCTAGATGGAAAATGATCTTGGATGAATATGATATCTAATACATTACATAAAAGGCTATCAAAGGAAGTGTGCTAGCAGATCATTTGGCCCATCAAGCTGTTGATGATTACCAATCCATAAACTTTGAATTCTCGGACGAGAATATCATGTTGATAATTGATAGTGAAAAGCCTGGACCGTATGACGGACCTGAACAGGGATCCCGATGGACTATGGTTTTGACGAAGCTTCCAATTCTTTAGGTAACAGAATTGGTGTTGTGATTATTTGCCCCGAAGGTGGCCATACACCTTTCACTGCTAGATTACGCTTTGACTGTACAAACAATGTGGCAGAGTATGAAGCGTGCATATTGGGTCTTAAGACTGCCATTGACCTAAGAATCAAATTCTTAAGCGTATACGGAGACTCATCTCTAGTAATCAGTCAAGTTAATGGATAATGGGATACTAAGCATCCAAATCTGATCCCTTACTTCAAAGAGGTCACCTTTGAACACTTTCCAAGAGAAGAAAATCAATTGGCAGATGCTTTAGCTACTATGTCATCTATGTTCAAAGTCAATTGGGATAACAAAGCTCCCAGAATTACAATCAAAAGATTTGACGAACCTGCACACTGCTATGAGATTGACATTGATGAGGAGAAGCCTTGGTACCATGAAGTGAGGAGGCAACTTGAAGCACAAGAGTATCCTAAAGGAGCCTCAATCAACGACAAGAAATTCTTGTGAAGGTTCTCAGCCAAATTCTTCCTCAACAATGGGATCTTATACAAGCGCAACCATGATTCAACCTTGCTCCGTTGTGTGGAAAAGAAGGAGGCAGAGAAAATCATGGAAGACATGCATGAAGGTATCTTTGGAACTCACTCTAGAGGGCACGCTATGGCCAAGATTCTGAGGGCTGTTTACTATTGGTCGACTATGGAAACTAATTGTCACTATCACTCAAGGACTTTCCATAAGTGTCAAATCTATGCCGACAAGGTTCATGTGCCTCCAATTCCTTTAGATGTCATGACTTCTCCGTGGCCATTTGAAATGTGGGGAATTGACATGATCGGAGAGATCAAGCACATGCCTCTAATGGACATCATTTCATCCTCGTTGCCATCGACTACTTCACTAAATTGGTCGAAGCTGCTTCATTTTCCTCAGTCACTAAGAATGTTGTAGCCAAGTTTATCAAGCATAGCCACATCTGCCGGTACGGTATCCCTGAAAGAATCATCACTGATAACGGAACCAATCTCAATAATTCTATGATCAATGAACTTTGTACGCAATTCAAAATCAAGTATCATAACTATTCTCCATATAGACCTAAGATGAATGACACAGTGGAAACTTCCAATAAAAACATAAAAAAGATTGTGCAAAAGATGGTAGTAACCTATAAAGATTGGTGAAACAACCGACCGAACCGTCATCTGATATAAAATCAATGAAGTCGCAATTGAACGTCTTTTATCCTGCCGAAAGGGAAAGGTAAACATTGAGAAAACCTGAAGAGGGAGAAATCATGGTCCTACGACCAAGAGATCGAGTAAGGGAGTTTGTTACGCGAGGGGAAGGTATTAGCACCCCACACGCCCGTAGTACTCTACGGTATCCACTCTTGTTTGTTCTAATCTAAGGGTGTGAAAAATCTATGTCTAAGCTTTAAAGATAAAAGAAAATTCAAAGAGGGAATGCATGCAAAAGAAAATAGAAAACCATGTCGGGAAAATAAAAGTTATGCTCGTTCAGGCCCTACCCCAACACCTACGTATCCCTTTTAAGGAATCAGAGCAGCCGTAGTTCGGCTCATATATTTTGATTGGTTTGTGTTTTTTAGTTAAGAAGACAAAATCAATAGTCAAGATGGCAAAACATCAGATAAAATGACAAAACATCAATGACGATGATAAAGCAATAAACAGGAATGACAATATATCACATGGCAACACAAACTCAGATAAGATGATAAAACGTCAGCACGATAACAAAATATCAGACAAGATGATGAGACATTACACCTAACAATGATATCGAAAATCAATGTAGGATGACAAACATACGCGACGGAAAAACATCAACAATAAACATATGTGTTGTACCCCAAACTTTTCCCTCCCATTTCACTCAAGACATGCCTCTAGAGGTCCTCAATTTCTCAAGGATGACTAAGGATTGACCAGACAAATCCTCCTCTTAAGACAACAAGCCTTAAACTAGGGTTTCATTCCTCATCAAGATGGTTGAGTTCCAAGGGTCCCAAATGTTCTCCATTGACCTAATATGTCCCCAAGATCATCCATGTCAAGTTTCATGCCTTGCACAACAAGTTTGCTCAGTCAACTGCTCAGATGCCTGGAAATCAACTGTATTGGTCAAAAGTCAAATGTGGCCCAAGTATAGTCAAACTTCAAGATTTTTGGTCAACGTCAACATTTTGAAGTAACATCCATCATTTGATCAAGGGTTGATCATGATTCCTCAAGAAACACTCCTAACTCATCAAAAGTCAAAAATGGCAAATTAGGGTTTCTATAAGAAAAGTCAACCAAACTTTGACCAAGCATAACTTTCTCATACTTTATCATATATTTTCCAACCAAGGCTCATTTTGAAGATAATCCAATTCCCTACAACTTCTCTTCAGCCCTCAAGGTCAATAAATGCCTCAATCAAAAGATATAAGTTCATACATTATAGGTCTTTTCAAAAAGTCAACAAAACACCTTTTAAGTCAAAGCTCCTTACATGAACATGGAAGATCCAATTGAGATGAAACCAAAATGGTTGTTTAGAGGACATAATAAGCTTTCTAAAAAGTCAAAGAACACCCTCTTAGAATTAAAAATGAGAGAGATATGCATTGCTAAAGTTGGCCAATTTTTGGAAATGTGCATGAAGTCAATATTGACCAAAATTGATTTTTCTCCAAATGGGCCCATGTTTTCATGCTTGAAACTTGTTCCTAACATGGCCCATGACCCCTGAGCTTATTCATGTATTATTTCATTATTTTTATTATTTGTTTTTATTTTTTATTCATTTAAAACAAAATAAATCAAATAAAATAGTGAATAATGAAATAAAATCCAATATTTGATTTTATGACCACATGATGAGTCTATAATCAGCTGGCAAATCAAGGAAATCGTGCAAGGGATGATTGGGATGAAAATACCATAATTTGTCCAATTTTAGAAACAAAGAATACAATATGCAAATCAAATCTTTTCTCACTCAATCTTCAAGATTTAGTTCAATTTTGTTAACCTAATACGCTCTACTATATATGCATAACATTCCTAGAGCAAAAAGACAAGGATTGGCCATGTAGAATTGAGACAAGAAACTCAAGTTTTTAGACAAAAAGTGGTGATCGAATTCTGCTTTAGAGGGAGATTCAAGGACTTTGAAGGCTTGCAATCAACTCCTGGGCATATTTGGAAGCTACCTGGATCATTCCCACGCACCAACACCTCCAGAATCAGCCATACAGAATCACGGTTTGCCCTTCTTTTCTTGAATTTGATTTTGAGAATTCACACATGATAAATGAGTTTTGAATACGCATACATGATTATATGATCATTTAGAACATGTTTGAATGACTAATCTCTGGTTTTGATGTGTGTATGAATAACTGCCATTGCTAGGGTTTGAAGCTTCGTTTTAGGGTTTTTTATTCCAGGAAAAATTAGGCCAAAAGAAGAGTACCATTGTACTCACGAGATCAAAACCAGCTGATCTATGTATTTAAACTGAATTTATGTTGCTTATTATGAGTTTTGGAAATATGCAGGTCTTTAGCAATAGTTTCATCTGTAGGTAAAAACCCCTTAGGCTAAAACGACAACCAGTGGGGAAGATAAAAACAACAAAATAGACAACCCTAATCAAGACTAAATACATGCAAATAAAACACTCTCTACACACATGCACCCTTAGGGTAATCTCACTTGTTGCCTTACAAAAATGGCCATGTTATGCATGTGGGATGTCTTAGCACAAACAAATCGAAAAATACAAGATCATAGTCCCTCGATGATGCTATCAAGGTTTCCTTTCAAAATGATCTTAGTTCTTAGAGAAAAGTGCTAAGTCATCTCACAACATTGCTATCATGGTCATACGATGACCCAACGCTCGTCCCTTCACATCCAACTATGGGGCTTCTTGCCAAATCAATGGTAAGGTAGCAACATCTAAAGGAGGAGGAAAAGCATATCTAAGACCTTTTGAGTAGGTAGATTACTTTTAGTTACTTGCTTAAATTCAAAATAAACATCCTTGCTATTTTCAAAAACAATCACATACACTTTCCAAACATCTTTCCAAGACTTGAAATATTTTCAAAAGCTCAACACTTTGCATACATTCTGACGAACAGGAATCATTGCAAAGTTTTCCTAAACGATGACACGTTTTCAAAATACTTTAAAAAAACCACACTAAACACATTTTTCAAACAAAAGCAAGTGATCTAGCAAGTAACTAAGAGCCCATGGAAAACCATGGATTAAAAGGGTGCTAATACCTTCCCTTTTCATAATCTACCCCCCGAACTCAAGAAAACAACTCGAAAGGTCTTTCCTGTGCTTTTTCACCTTTCCTTTTGGATAAAAGAAAAGTCGGTGGCGACTCTTGCTAAACCGCAACATTTGCAAACACAAAATGCAAAACCTCAAGTCAGTTCTCCCACCGTATCACGGTCACTGTCATTTTTTGTATGATCTTCTTGATGTTTTTATTAGCGGCTTCTACAGCACCATTCATCTTTGGCTGATAGGAGAAGAGTTATGATGTTGTATCTTGAATTGCGTGCATAGTGCAGTGATCATAGTGTTGTTGAGATTGGTACCATTATCTATAATGATTCTCTCAGGGATACCATATCGACAGATTAGATTCTGTTTGATGGATCGGGCCACAACATTCTTGGTAACAGAAGCGAAGGAAGCTGCCTTAACCCACTTTGTGAAGTAATCAATGGCAACCAAGATGAAGCGGTGTCCATTGGAAGCTGTCGGTTTGATCTCTCCAATCATGTCAATTCCCCACATTGCGAATGGCCAAGGAGCAGTCAAGACGTTTAGAGGAACTGGAGGCACATGTACTTTGTCAGCATAGATCTGGCACTTGTGACAAGTTCATGAATGTTGATAATAATCCGCTTCCATGGTGGACCAGTAGTATTCTACCCGTAGGATCTTTTTAGCCATCACGTGTCCACTAGAATGAGTGCCAAAGGTACCTTCGTGTAAATCAGTCATGATCTTTTCTACCTCACCCTAGTCTACGCACCGAAGCAAAGTAGAGTCGTGGTTGCGCGTATAGAGGATTCAGTTACTGAGGAAGAATTTAGCAGAAAAACTTCTCAAGAACTTCTTATCATTGACTGGAGCTCCCTCTGGATATTCTTGGGCTTCGAGATACCTCATAATTTCATGGAACCAGGGCTTGTCCACTACTTCTTCAGTATCAATCTCGTGACAGTGAGCTGGTTCTTCCATCCTTTCAATGGTGATTTGAGGAGCCTCGTTATCCCACTTGATTTTAAACATGGATGACATGGTGGCTAGCGCGTCAGCTAGTTGATTTTCCTCTCATGGAAAATGCTCAAAGTTAATTTCCTCTAAATGTGGGATTAATGTCAGCACAAGTTCTTTGTAGGGGATGAGATTAGGATGCTTCATGTCCCATTCTCCTTTGATCTGACTGATGACTAAGGCTGAATCTCCAAATACACTTAAATCCTTGATTCTCAAATCTATGGCAGCTTTGAGACCCATAATACACACGTCATATTCCGCCATATTATTGGTACAATTGAAACAAAGCCTAGCAGTGAAGGGAGTATGACATCCTTCAGGGGATATGATCATAGCACCTATGTCGTTGCCGAGTGCGTTGGAACCTCTATCAAAAACCAAGGTCTGTCGGGATCCTTGTTCAGGTTCGTCATATGGCCTGAATTCTTCACAATTATTTACCAACATGATGTCTTCATCTGGGAAATAGAATTTCATGGACTGATAGTCATCCATAGCCTGATGAGCAAGGTGATCGGCTAGCACACTGCCCTTTATTGCTTTTTGGGTAGTGTATTGGATGTCGTATTCGGTCAGGATCATCTTCCATCTTGTTATTCTTCCAAAGAGGACAGGCTTCTCGAATATGTATTTAATTGGATCCATCTTGGATATCAATAAGGTAGTATGGGTCAACATATACTGTCTTAGCCAGCGAGCAGCCCATGCCAGAGCGCAGCAAGTTTTCTCGAGCAGTGAATATTTGGCTTCACAGTCGGTAAACTTTTTGCTCAGGTAGTATTTTGCATGCTCTTTTCGGCCAGACTTGTCATGTTGCCCCAACACGCACCCCATTGAATTTTCCAAGACAGTTAGATACATAATCAAAGGTCTTCCCTCGACGGGCGACATTAAAATTGGAGGCTTTCTAAGGTACTCTTTGATCTTATCAAATGCAGCCTGCCAATCGTTGTTCCACTTTACCGCTTGATCTTTCTTCCGTAATTTGAAGATTGGTTCACAAGTAGCGGTTAGGTGAGAAATGAACCTGGAGATGTAGTTTAGCCGTCCTAAGAATCCTTTGACTTCCTTCTCAGTGCGAGGAGCATGCATTTCTTGTATTGTTGTTACCTTTGCAGGGTCCACTTCGATACCTTTACTGCTGACAATGAAGCCTAGGAGTTTACCGGACCTCACTCTAAAAGTGCATTTACTCAGGTTCAACCTTAGTTTGTATTTCTTCAGTCTTTCAAACAGTTTCTGCAAATGGTCAAGGTGTTCCTCTTCAGTTTGAGATCTGGCTATCATTTCATCCACGTAGACCTCTATTTCGTGATGGATCATATCATGAAACAGAGCTACCATGGCGCGCTGATAAGTTACCCCAGCATTCTTCAACCCAAACGACATAACTTTGTAACAGAATGTGCCCCACTGTGTGATGAAGGTCATTTTCTCCATGCCCTCAGGTGCCAATTTGATTTGATTGTACCCGGAGAAACCATCCATGAAGGAGAACATTTTATGATGTGCAATGTTGTCAACCAGAATATCAATGTGAGGAAGAGGAAAATCATCCTTGGGGCTTTCCCTATTCAAGTCTCTGTAATCCACACACATATGTACCTTACCATCTTTTTTAGGCACTGGAACTACATTGGCGACCCATTGTGGATAGGAGGTGACGACCAAGATTCCGGCATTGAACTATTTCATGACTTCATTCTTGATTTTCTCTGACATTTCTGGCCGCATGCGACAGACTTTCTGTTTTACCAGAGGGCAGTCTTCTTTTGTCGGCAGACGATGGACCACGATATCAGTGTCGAGTCCTGGCATGTCTTTATATGACCAGGCGAAAACCTCAACGTAGTCATGTAGTAACTGAGTTAAGTGCTTCTTGACACTAGGCTCCAGGTTGGCACCTATCTTGACTTCTTTTTTGTCATCTTCAGTACCTAAGTTAACTGTTTTAACCAGCTCTTCATGGGGATGTATGGTCCTTTCCACCTGTTGTAACAACCTGGCTAATTCCCCTGGTACCTCACAATCTTCCTCACCTTCGTCTTCAGCTTGGTAGATCGGATTTTTGAAGTCACAATAGGCCATAGAAGAATCGTTACCCATGGGATCCTGAGTGGATGTGGATCTGCATTTCTATATGTGAGTGTGTGTAAGAGCATAGCTATCTTTGATAAAATAAAAGACAGGAAAAATAAAAACAAAGAGCGTAAAATTTGCATGCAAAAACGTCCATGATCTATTGATGACATATGAAGATGAAACAACAACCCTCACAAATGGACCGTTGTGTCTCGGCTAAGACACAAGGTTTTAAAGTCTAAATTGTTTAAATATTACAAGTCTGAAAACATTAAAAGACAATTACTCTTGAATAAAAGTAATAGGGACAAATTCTTTAGCCTCCCAATTGTTGAGTCCTCTGCTGATGGTTGGAAAAATCCACTCGTCCATATCACAACTGCTATCACTGTCTTCCACTACACTGACTTCCTGATTGCTGATGGGTAAAGGTGGTCCCCCAGCGCGAGAATGTCGAACAACTCTTTGGGCTTCTACAGTAAAACCCAAGCCAAATTTGTTGGATTTGTAGGGAATATCCGAAAGTTGACCCCAGATGGTACATCCCCCTTCCTTAACTACTGCTCTAGCATCTTTCAGTGAGGCTATCTTCAGTGGAGGTCTGGTAATATTTGGAAATTTGGAAGCAGTCTTGGTTGCTGCAATTGTTTGTGGAACTTCCTCAAAAATCTAACACGGAGTCTCAATGAATTTACCGTCCATTTCAACATACTTAAAAGAGTTCAGGTGGCTAACCATGTATTCCTCCTCCCCATGAATTGTGATGATCTTTCCCTTGATCGGGTACTTCAGCATCTAATGTAGGGTAGAAGTGACAACACCAGCGCCATGGATCCAGGGTCGACCCAATAGACAAGAGTAGGAAGGGCGGATATCCATCACATAGAAAGTTGAATCAAAAGTATGAGTTCCAACTTTTACAGGGATGTCAACTTCTCGGTGCACTGTCCTCTTAGAACCAGCAAAGGCCCTCACTATAATGTTGCTAGGCTTTAAAGTGAGTCCCTTACAGTCTAGACGGTCAAGAGCATTTTTGGGCAAGACATTCAATGATGAGCCGGTATCTACTAGAACGTGGGCTAGTGTAGTGCCCCTGCACTCAATGGAAACATGCAAGCCATCGTTGTGTTTCTTTCCTTTGGGAGTTAAGTCAGCATCGAAAAAGCCCAATTCGTTATCAGTAGTTAGACTGGCCACACAATTCTCAAACTGATCGATGGAGGTTTCTTGGGGCACGTGGGCGGTCTTGAGAAACTTTACCAAGGCTTTGGCATGGGCCTCAAAACACAGAAGTAAGACCAACATTGATATCTTTGAGGGGGTCTTCCCCAACTGTTTCATGATGTTGTAGTCACTTTTCTTGATTATTTTTAGTATATCTTCTATCTCCTTTCTAGAAGCTTCAGGAATAGTCTCGAGACGCGCTTTCGCCTGGATAGGCTCACCCAATACCTCTTTGCCCCTTGTCTCGGTAGCCGGGATAACAGTAGGACTATCAACGGGAGTATCACTGGGAATGCTGGTAGGAGCAGCAACAAGAATAATCACAGGAGTAGTAACGGTCTTCTGAGAGATCTCGGGTGAGAAGACTCTTCCACTTCTTGTTATCTTACTGGTCCCAGTGATATTACCGACGTCAGGATTAGTATCTTTTGCAACTTTGTCTTTGATAACCAACTGATCTTGCTTGACGCCATAGTAATAGACGTCAGCCCCATAGTTCCATGGAACAACTTTATCCAAAGAATATGGTATTGGCCCTGGCATGGTGATTATTAGGGGAGAAGACTTTGGAGCAGATGTAATCTTGACGGGTCTTTTGGTGGAGACCCCGGGAGGATTGTTGGAAATGGTGATTATTGAGACATCTTCAAAGGAAGTTCTGGTGAGAGGGATCTTTTCAAACAGGATTTCTTTGTTAGCCATCAAGAGTTGGACGCCTATCTTCAGTAACAAACAGCCATTTGGTAGATTCATGCATAAGTGATAATTCTCATCACATCCCGGGAACAGACCGACTTGCAACAGATTCTATTTAATGGTTAGAAGAGGAGTAGTTAAGTCATTCATGGAGGAAACAAAACAAGCATCATCAAAAGCGTTGACACCTTGACCATGTTTAGGAATTGGCACCGTTATTACATTATGTGTTTCTGGGGGATCAAACTAAATCTCTTTCGCATTGATAAGGTCCTGTACCTTATTCTTCAAGGCCCAACAGTCATTTGTATCATGCCCCGGGCTTTCAGAATGATAGGCACATCGGGCATTCGGGTTATAGCGGGGAGAAGCATTATTGGTATTATTGGGAGCTTCTTTTAGGGTTACCAGATTGGACTTCAAAAGATACGACAAAACTTGAGACATGGTCATGTTGATTCGGGTGAATCGTCTCATGGGTGCTTCTGACCTGCGCTGATAATTTCGCTGTTGATTTGGTATAGGATTAGAAATCATAACAGCCCCTACTGTCGGGCTACGTTCAGTTTTGTTTTGATTCCTACGGTCATATGCAGCACTGAACTCCTTCTTTCCAGTAAAAGGATTCTTCATCGTGCTCGAGGATGCATCTCTTTGAATTTTTCCACTTTTTATACCGGCTTCTACCTGTTTACCGGTCATGATTAGTTCAGTAAATCCAGCCGAGGAACTTCCGATCAGGTGGTTGAAGAATGGACTAGATAACGTGCCTAAGAACATATCCACCAATTCTCTATCAGATAGAGGGGGCTGGACTCTACCAGCGAGATCTCTCCATTTTTGAGCATAGGTTTTGAAACCTTCATTTGCACCCATAGACATGCCTTGCAATTGTCCGAGTTGGAGCTAAGTCATCATTATACTGGTATTGTTTGTAAAAGGCGGCAATCAAATCTTCCCAATTACGAACATTAGTCCCTTCCAACTGATAAAACCAATCCAACCGCGTCTCTGACAAGCTTTCTTGGAAAAAATGCACCCATAGATTCTTACCGGCAGTATAGGGTTGAATATTTCTGACGTATGACCTTAAATGCAGCTTCGGGCAAGAGACACCATCATATTCAACGAAAGTGGGGACTTTGAATTTCTGTGGGATGACAAACCCTGATACAAGTCCTAATTCTTTGAAATCTAATTTGGGTACCCTCTGGATCTCCATAGCGTTGAGTCTATCCTCTAGCTGTTTTTACTTATCATCAGCGGGGGGATACTGCTCCTCAAAGTAGTCAGCTTCTTCTTCTTCTTCGGACGTTGGGTGATCATTTCCTTCCTTGGTCCTCCCTTCTTGATTATCTCCTTCACCTGATGATGTTGTGAAGTCTAGAGTCCATCTGGCTGGCCCTTTGAACCTTCTTCCCAGATTTAGAACACCGGTTGATTTCCTTGCTTTCTTCTTCTTTTCTTTGGCCAGTAAAGTTTTCAACTCCTCTTATCCTTTTTCTAGAGTCAAGAACATTTGTTGAAACTGAGTGTTTTGCGCTTGAAGATCTTTCATTGTCTGTTTAATATCCATCTCATTGAAATAAACAGTAGAAGGATAAGGAGACCTGTTGTAAAAAAAACCTGTTTTATGTTATGATGAATGAAGATGCATATGCAAATGATTTCAAGGAAATTAGAGATTTACAATTTTTCAGACCAAAGAAGAAACACACATTATATTGATAAATCCAAGTTTGAGTACATCATGCCTCTTTGGGCTTACAATAAAAGAAACAAAATACAAAAACTCCTAAGACAAAAAGGTTGAACGCATCCTCTTTGGCGCAATGTAGGCATTCAGACTCTGCTCTTCATGAAGCTGTTTAGTGAGTTCCAGAACCTTCTTCTCACTGGCGTAGAATCGGGCCTCGAAGATGTCTCTTTCTTCCTTTAACTAAACCTAAGCTCTTTGCAAGTCTTCGAGAGAGGTAGGCATGTCGGGATGAAGGACGGTGTACGGGGCATCTCCTTCAACAACAGGCTTCATGATAACAGGGAGGATTGAAGGATAATGCATTACGAGACTCTGAGCACGAGCCCGTACCCACCTAAGGTAAGACTCGAGAGGGATAGAGTTTGTGTGTCCCAAAGTTTTATTGTCCACCTTGCTTACCATTCTCCAGGCTCGTATAAACCTCTGGCGATAGCCTAGGATGTCTATGTCGTAGTCGAACACCAAACCTTGGATGAGCATCTCGTGAGGGCCATCTCTTCGGGCATACCCAAACTGTCGAAGAGCTAAGCAAGGGTTGTAGGTGATAACTCCCCTAATACCAAGCAGAGGGACGTTAGGGAATTCCCCACAATGGTCAATGATAGAAAGATCTTCCAAGGATCTCGAACACCAATGAATATCAGAGTGGGTGAGGGACATCATCCTTTGAGACCATGTCAATCTTTGCTCATTCTTCAATGTTGATCGAGGTAGGTGTAAAGTGAACCACTTGGCGAGTAGGGGAATACAACACAAGAGAATACTTCTTTTCTTCATTGTGTGGGTATGGAGGCAATGCAAGATGTCTCCCAACAAGGTAGGTATAGGATTGCGAGAGAGAAAGACTTTGATGGCGTTAACATCTATGAATTGGTCTAAATTGGGGAATAGAACCAAACCATGTCGTCCCAGAATGAACGAGCCTTCTCCAATAGAAACTTGGCTAGGAAACATTTAACCCTGCTTCTTGTCTCCCAATTTTCTATGATGTCAGCTTTCTTCAGATGTAAAGCTTCGATGATGACTTCAGGTTTCAGAATCCCTTCTAGACCGGTGAACGGTATCTGATCAAGCACGGGCACCCCTAAGAGTAGAGAGAACTCTTCTAGTGTAGGTACCAACTGATAGTCATGGAAAGTGAAGCAATGATATATTGGATCAAATAATTGGAATAACACACACATCATCTCTTCTTGGAAAATGGAGGTAGCCAAACTGAGGAGTTGACCATATTTCTTGGTAAAAGGAGAATCCCCGGGCACTCTTGAGGCTAACTCTTGGAGCTGAGGGTGTCCTTTTACAAAGCTGATTCAGATGGTGTTCCTTCAGACGGAGTTCACGACCTACAAAACAAAAACAAAGATAAATTCCTAAATCCTTGAAATTGTTAGTGAGAATGCGTATGATTTTTATGATGATGTTATGTACAAGTAAGTATATACACACAAAGCAAACAATTCCTATGTTTAGGCTTGCATGGAGTCTTATAGGTAAGTACCCTCTTGAAGTTTAGTTGGCTCAACCTGTCCTAGTAATAGTAATCGGGTTCTAAAGGCTCTCAATATCACTGACCTTTCTTTTAGGCATTGTCTCAGCACAATCAATCTTTCCTTGCGGTATAGATATCCCAAAAGTCTAGTCTCAATGAATGTAGTATCGAGTATCAACCAATTTTCATCTCTACATTGAAATTGGTTATCTCACTACGTCCTAATGGCCAAGTTTGTTCAATTAAGGTTCTACAGTCAGTTAGTGTTTCATGATGCCACTCAGCGGCCCCGTATTCTCCTCGATTCAACACGAGGGATACCGGTACCCACAAATGCGTCACACTAACATAGCCATTTTTTCAACCATATTGGTATACGCCGTACAGTTTCCATAATCTATTGCTACTTACCTAAAATGGTGTCCCAGATCCGGGTGGAGGATCAAATCAAGCCAGGACATAGTGCCAAAATGTAAAGCATACAAGTCAAACAAAGAAAGCAAGTAAAGGTGATCTAACCCTAAGGTAACCCCACTTTTTTTAAAGTTTTATCCCCAGCAGATTCGCCAGTTCTGTGATACGGCAGAAGAACTGACTCAGGTCGTTTTGCATTTGATCGCAATTGTGCGGATAGCAAGAGTCGCCACTGACTTTTCTTTTATCCAAAAGGAAAGGTAAAAAAGCATAGGAAAGACCTTTCTATATTATTTCTTGGGTTCGGGGGGTAGGTTATGAAAAGGGAAGGTATTAACACCCTTTTCATCCATAGTTATCTACGGGCTCTTAGTTGCTTGCTAGATCACTTGCTTTTGTTTGACAGTGTGCTTGTGGTGTGGGCTTTGAAAATATTTTGAAAATGTCTTTGTAATGGTTCTCGTCTCTATAAGAACGCGTATAAAGTGTTGTTTGGAAAATAGTTCAAAGAAGTGTTTGTGTAGTGTGTTTTTGAAAGTGGTTTTCAAAAGATGTTTTTGTAATGGTTCTCGTCTCTATAAGAACGCGTACAAAAGCTTTGTCTTTTGCAAATGTTTTGAAATGAAAGTGTTGGTGTGTAAAATGTTTTTGTCGTGGGCAAGCGGGCAACTAGGAGCATCCTACCTACTCAAAAGGTCTTAAATGTTATTTTCCTCCTCCTTTAGATGTTGCTATCTTACCATTGATTTCGTAAGAAGCCCCATCGTTGGATGTGAAGGGACGGGCATGGGACGTTTGTATAGTCATAGAAGGAAACCTATGGGACATTTTAGGAATGTCGTTTAGGGACTAGATCGTTTACTGAAGGCAACATTGAGGGACATTGAGGGACTACGATCTTTTTTATTGAAGGGTCTTTTTCTAAAGTGTCCCATATTCGAGGGACATGACTATTTTCCGAAAGGTAACAAAGTGAAGTTACCCTAGAGTTGCTACTGCGCAAGTGTGTTTGTTTGCATGCATTTTGTCTTGCATTTAAAGGTTATCTACTTGTTGATTTTATCTTGTCATACATCCTAATTACTAGCAATATATGAAAGCAAATAAAATACGGAAAATAAACCCTAAGCTATTACATCATTTTGGGGATGGGGGTACATGTTTACAAATAGGGATTTACAGGAATTTAAACCCTAATTATCTATTACAACCATATCGAATTGTACAATACAAGAAAAGGGAAGGATTTGTTTTGAAAAGGATTTTGTTGTATTAATATTTTAAAAGAAAAATAATTAGTTAATAAAAGAAAATATTTTTATGTCCCTTTTTTATATTAATAAAAGTAGTATTAATTCTAAAAAAATAATAAAAATAAAGAGAAAAGGGGAAAATAATGAGAAAGGGGATCAGCATGTTGCTGAGAGAAAAACAAAGAGGACCATAAGTTCTGATGCCAGGAACGTTGTGGTTCAGAAAGGAAAGTCAGAGGTAATCAGAAGTTCTGGGTTGATGCACACTGAGGTCCTGAAAGAAACATTAGAAGGAAAAACATAAAAGAAGTTTTGGGTCGCTACGTACTGAAATTCTGAGTGTAAGAAAGGTGAGAATACCTTAGAAGTTCTGATTCTGTGTTACATTGTGAGAAAACTAACTAGAAGTTTTGTGTTTAAAACAGTAAGAAAGCTACCTAGAAATTCTTATTGTGTTAAAACAGTGAGAAAAAATCTAGAAGTTCTGTGTGTTAAAACAATGAAGAGAACTCAGAAGTTCTATGTGTGTTAAAACAATAAGAAAGCTACCTAGAAGTTCTATATTACACTTTACCTCCTTCCTTACATTAGTCAAAATATCTGTAACTTATTCAGTTCTTAACAACAGCAAACCAGAAAGATAAAAGAACAATAGTTTATAGAAGTTTTAATCCTAATTTTGAGCCTATCTTTATTCAAGAAGTTCTTATCCACGATTTTTATACGTATGCAATGATATGGACAACATCAATATTATGATATTTACATTCTTAATGATGTTCTGAATGAAAAGTTCAAAGTCAGAATGGCTTACCTTGAATCTGAAGCGTGCGTTTGGGACTTGAGTTGCTGGCTTCAGATGTTCTGGGGTTAGCAAGGAACATAACAGAATGTTATGTTCTTTGGTTCAAAGGTAAGAACAAAGGTTTGGTTTTGTTTGGGAATTCTGGGTTTATGAATGTTTTACTGTTTTCTTTTCTCTTTTTGATAATTCTCTCTTTCCAAAAGCCAGCCCCTTGAAAGTGTGATGGAGCAACTTATTTATAGATGAATTTTCTGTGGTTTTGGGGGGGGGAAACAAATGAGATTTAAACCTTTTTGGTATACTGTTCCATTGATTTTTAATCACAGTTTTTGTATGCTAATTTGGTGCAAATGTGGGGTTTGAGAAAGTGCAGGCATGGACTAGATCAACAGCTGGTTATAGGACTGTGTTACAGCAGGGCAGCAGGCTGCTTAAACGAGGTTTTGGGATTTGGTGATGTTCTGATCGCAGAAAATCAGAAATGTAACCTCCATATGCTGAAGAGTTATGTTCTGATCGAAGAACATTGCTTCCATATGTTCTGATTGAAGCATCATGTTCTGAACCGTGTTTGCAAGTTCTGACTGCACTTGCGTGGAGGCTGACCCAGAAGTTTTGAAGTATCATATTCTCTTAACACTTAGAAAATTTTCTAAATGTTTAGAAATTTGATTTTTTTCAAGGTAATTTCTGATTTTTTATTTCTTTGATGAACCAATTTCATGTGTTGATGAAATATAATTGTTGAAACTTGATTTTGCTCAAAAAGTCAAAGTTTGACTTTTCAGTGTGCTTTTGACCATTTTTCCCTTGTGAAGGAATTTCTTGGAAAATGGTAATCCAAGACCTGAAACTTGCCAGAAGCAAACCTGAGAGTCCAGGATAATCTTTTGGGAAATGAGAGGGCAAATTTTGGGGTACAATATAGCCCTTGATTCCCACCATCCACTGGATAACAACATTGATTGTTGACAATGGTAGCCAATTCCTCTTGTCGGCGATTCACATTAGTGATGAAGTCCATGAAATGGGTCATTTGAGTAGCCATCTAGGCCCTCATTTCAGCGAGTTCAGCTTGGATCTGTTCCAGCTGTCTTAGAAATTGTTTCTGGTGTAATACCAATGAGTAGTTGTCTTGAATTCTGGATAAGAAAAGCAGAATCAAGATAAGAATATCGTCCTGAGATGACCTGTAATGTATGAGGTGCATGATATGCATGATATGTTTTTCATTTCTAGGTATTCAAGAGTCCTTTTAACCATCAATTTTAGCGTGCAACTAGATGTAATATAAATGTACAATCAAAGAAAAAGGAATAACAACAAAACATTACTTCATTCATTCGTAAGCAAGAGATGATGTTCAAGTGATTTCATACAATTAAGAGTGTGACACTAAACAACAAAACACGTGTTTCAAAGCGGACATAACAAAAACTGAGTACAAAAATAAAAATGGTCCCCTCCAACAATCCTTGGGGTGACCAACACATCAAAGATAAACAGTAAGACTAAATCTCCGAAACAAGGAATGCTTCAAGGTGTTGACAATATTCTTCGAGTCTGGCTTTTTCCTTCAGAAGTTAGGATGCAAGTACTTTACTTCCTTGGAACTGATCCTCCACGGCACGTCTCTGGGCTACCTCCTTCTCAATCTGAGCATCCTTGTCTTTGAGCTATTTTTCCAAGTTTTGAATCTTCTTTTTGTAGCTACTCTCAGATGCCTGAAATTTCTGGAACTCTCGTTGTTTCCTACTCAACTCTTCTTCCATTTTGGCATGAGACCTCTTCCTAAACCTTGCTATGTCAGAAGTTTCTCCTTGATATTCTTTGAGTTTGCGAGCTAATCCATCCCTCTCTTGATCTACCCAATAGAATTTCATCCCTGCCTCACGATCTTTTGCATGAAGTTGAATGTTCTCGACATGAACTTTGGTGAAAATCTCGGTAGGTACAGTGTCATTCAAAATAACAAGAGGTTTCTCATATAAAGGAGTTGATCTTGAAAATGGCAACTGTGGAGTCTTAACCCTGTCTTTAATCCATTCCATATAAGGAACCCTAGCAATAGGAACCTTCTTGCTCAAAGTAGTTCTATCCTTCCTGTGAACTCCCTTCCAAGCATTTGTCATTCTTTTTAACATCTCAGGATTACCTCCTCTAACAAAGTACACTGATTCAGTCACTTCTTCATCTTTTGGTGGTCCATATTGCATATCCCAACTAGTGGTAAGCAAGCATAGGGTTGTAGTTGATACACCCCTTAGTTCCCATGAGGGGGACATTAGGGAAATCTCCGCAGCTAGTGATGATACTTCGCACCTCCCCCATGACATAATTCCATCGGATATCAAATGAAGTGAGGTTGACAAGCCTTGACGACCATTGGAGAGAATGCCTTGTGTCCACAAAAGGGCCACTTACTGGTAAATGCAACTTAAACCACTGATACAACATCGAATGACACAAGCTAACATTACCTCCTTTTCCATGTCTGAAGTGAATGGTGTAAAGAGTATCTGCCAAAAGCGTCGGTAATGGGTTCTTATTCCTAAAAACACAAATAGCCGCAAAATCCACAAAGTTTCTCTTATGAGGAAATAGAATGATGTCGTATATCATGAGAGAAAACAAAAGGCTAAAGTCACTCCAATTTCCTTTCTTTTCCCAGTATTCAGCTTTCTTCACTAAGAAGTCCAAATAAAACCCCGTAGCATCTTTACTTGATTTCCAATTGTCTTTTAACTCTTTCCAACTCAAATGAAGGGTTTCAGCAATAACTTTAAACTTCAACTTCTTGGGCACTTGGGAAAAAGGAACTTCGTTGGCCAATTTGATATTAAGAAGATAAGAGTATTCTTCTAGCGTGGGAACCAGTTGATAATATTGAAAAGTAAAACACCGTAATTCCTTGTTATAGAACTGGAAGAGAGTGATCAAAGGCATTGGGTCAATTGAAGTATTGAGTATTAATAACAAATTGCCATAGTCCCTGTTGAAATTATTCAGAATATCACCCTTCAGATAAGAACTCAACCTCTTCAACTCAGACACATCAATAGTCGGAATCTGGTAAGCGAATGTATGCCTGGTGGGTTCTTTGACAGCAACTGAATCAAACTCATCTAACGGGAGGTCAGCCATTTCTGATGGAAAGAAGACCTTTGAACGCCCCTTGAAAATGGCATGCATATGCTAGTTATTTTTTATACATTATTTTTTAGAAATAAATATGATATGATGTGACATGACAAGATCAAAGTTTCCACACTGGATAATGGCTGGACCATTATATAGAATCACATAACTCAAGATCAATAATCCCACATAGCTTCAAAAATACCATGGGAGCCCGAGTCACCATCAAAACACAAATTCACCAATAGTACCTATACCTGTAAGAAAAGTTTTCCCTCCCCACTCACGGGTGAAGACTAGGTCGCGGTAAGGTCAAAGGCCAAATCAGAGTACAAGAGCTCATCTGTTGGTATGATCATACAATAACACCTATCCAAATTTCCTCTGAAGTCATGGTTCTCATGGTCGGGTCTTCAAGACATACGCCTCATAGCCGCTATGGACACTTTATTCCTAGTTCCTATCGAATTCATTCATAGCCTGGGTATGGGGCCTTTTACCTCATGGAACAACCCACCCACCAAGAAAACCAGAATCTAAATAGTCCAGCCAAATCTAGTATGCAGAAAGTAAAGCACACACATGATGCAATGCAAACAGATAAATATGCAAAGCGATAAAATAAACACACACAAAAAACAAACAAAATCTAGGATCGACTCCGAGACAGACCAACAATAGGTCGTCTGTTTTCCCCAGTGAAGTCGCCAGCTAAAACAACCCGCCAAACCTTCATCTGATATAAAATCAATGAAGTCGCCATCGAACCTCTTTTATCCCGCCAAAAGGGAAAGGTAAACATCGAGAAAACATGAAGATGGAGAAATCACGGTCTTGCGACCGAGAGATCGGGTAAGGGAGTCTGTTACGCGAGGGGAAGGTATTAGCACCCCACACGCCCGTAGTACTCTATGGTATCCACTCTTATTTGTTCTAATCTAAGGGTGTGAAAAATCCATGTCTAAGATTAAAAGATAAAATAAAATGCAAATAGGGAATGCATGCAAAATAAAAGAGAAAACAATATAGGGAAAATAAAAGTTGTGCTCGTTCGGGCCATACCCCAATGCCTACGTATCCCTTTTAAGGAATCAGAGCAGCCAGAGTTCGGCTCATATATTTTGGTTGGTTTTTGTTTTTTAGTTAAGAAGACAAAAGCAACAGTAAAGATGGAAAAACATCAGATAAAACGACAAAACATCAATGACGATGATAAAACAAAAAAAAGGAACGAAAATACATCACATGGCAACACAAACTCAGATAAGATGATAAAACGTCAGCGTGATAACAAAATATCAGACAAGATGATAAGACATTACACCTAACAATGATATCTAAAATCAATGTAGGATGACAAACAAACGCGATGGAGAAACATCGATAATAAACATATGCGATAATGAAACATCGACAAAAAGATAGCAAGATAACATGGCAAAGATGGCGAGACATCAATAATTCAGATGATAAAACATCACACCTAACAATGATATTGAGAATCAAAGTAGGATAACAAACATATGCGATGGAGAAACATCGGCAACAAACATTTGTGATGGCGAAACATCGACAAAAAGATAGCAGGATAACATGGCAAAGATGCCGAGACATCAACCATCCAGATGATAAAACATCACACCTAACAATGATATTGAGAATTAAAGTAGGATAACAAACATACGTGATGGTGAAACATCAGCTAAAGAATGGCAAGATAACATGGAAAAGATGGCAAGACATTACAATTCAGATGATAAAACAACACACCTAACAATGATATTGAGAATCAAAGTAGGATAACAAACACATGCGATGGAGAAACATCGGCAACAAACATATGCGATGGCGAAACATAGGCTAAAAGATGGAAAGGTAACATGGAAAAGATGGCGAGAAATCACAGTTCAGATGATAAAACAACACACCTAACAATGATATTAAGAATCAAAGTAGGATAACAAACATGCACGATGGAGAAACATCGGCGAAAAGATAAAAAAATATCATAGCAAGGATGGCGAGACATCAATTTGACAAGGTTTAAAACAAAGCCAAAAGGCGCACAAACAATTAAGATTGGTTTGTATTTTTTACCTTGAAGAAGGATTTAAGTTCATTGGAGACGTTTTTATGATTTTCCAAGAAGAAGCTTTAGTTTTAAGATGCAATATGCAAAGAAAGGAAAAATAACTAAGGGAGACTAGCCTAGCATTATCCCTAATGTTATCATACAATGATTGGCCCTAAGGTTGAGGATGAAAAGTAAAATTTCTAACCTAGTGAGCATACATAGATTCCTATCCTAAGGTCTAGCTCGAGGACTAACCCTACATGAGCAATCCTAAGGGAGAATGGTAAATACCAAACAAGTGAGCAAACAAGTGCTTTGGCAAAAGCACACAATCGGGGTATACTGACTCAGGGGATTGGAGTTATGAAGAGAAAATTCTTTAGCTAAGGGGAGCGGATCACCCGAAGTAAACAAGTTGGAGACAGATCAAAGAAGAAAAATGTGACGTCCAAAGCAACTGAGCACCTAACCAAGATATAGAAGATCGAGGTAGGCGACAGAAGATAATATGAATGATCGTGGAGTATCAGCATCGACCAATGCAAACTCTTGACAAAGTGTGGGGGTTCGATTGCGGAACCCTTCCTCACTTGACAGACTCCATACATATGATATGCACGACTCCGAAGCATCGACGTACCACGTGAGCTAAGGATAACACGGACTAGAATATGCGGGGGTCGATTACTGACCCTCCCCTCTCGCCTCCTTTTAAGGACTTATCACATGTAATATAATGCGGGCACAAATATAAACATACATGCATAATACCTACTCCGAAGGTAGGATTTAAAAAAATCACAATTAGAACACCGACATAATTGCCTTAAACAGGTCTTCAAATAAACCAGATGGACTCCTGACATATATCAGCAACGGAGGTCCCATCATGCAATAGAAAGCAATAAAGGGCGAAAACAGTAAAAAGGAAGCAGTGCAATACCAAATGGATAACTATCCGTAGCAACTAAGCAAGAAAAAGAAACCTAGAGAACTTAGAGAAAGCTAGCATCAATAAACCAATCAAGTTAGAAATCTCGTCATCAAATATAAGCATTGAGGCTTCTAATATGAACATGTCCCATAATTGGTGTATAATCAGACACAATTATATATATATATATATATATATATATATATATATGTCCTACAAGAGAATAACAAATATACAAGGCAGACGAATGGTGCAAGCATAATAGACTGTGTCCCACAAATAAAGTAGAACACAGAAGCATCAAGCCAAAATTGAAATTTTTTCTCAAGGTACCTCGCACATTTAACAGACAAATTAGTAATTACAAGGAGGATTGATGAATCAATAAGGATGAATGGTGATATAACAAGGAAATGAAAAACATGATGGCAAGACATCAAGGCAACATATGTAAGAACCCTCAAGCAAGCACAAATAACAATTAGGTCAAAACTAGTGAACTATTGCTCCTTTCTTGTCACCATGTTGAATCAACAATGGAATGTTAATCAAGGATCAAAGGAGCTTTGCATGACACCAAATAATCTCTAACAAGTCAGAATCATAAGAAATTCAATCTTAAAAAAATGAACTCCAAATGAATTCAAAAGATAAAGCACAAAAGTATCTTTCTAAACATATTTACAAATGATTATCAAACCAAATTGACAAAATAGGCAAGTGATGAGAACTTGAATGGTTAAATGATGAACTCAAGTCTTCAAAACATGGGAGAGGATGATAAAAATAAAATAGATTGATCTCTCATGGGTTGCACAAGTGCATTCCCTTTACCTCTAGTGCAAAAGATCACATAAGCATGCATGAGTGATTAATGGTCCAAACATAGAAACAAATCTTGCAAAAAAAATATTCCAATTTAAATCAAGTCTCACAAGATAATAGGAAGTCAAAAATAACAAGCTTAAGGCAAGAATAAAGTAGTTCAACTAGAAAATCACATCAAACAATGTAGAAACCGTAAAGAAAAAGAGCCCAAAAGGGGAACCCTAGTTTGATCAAATGGGGAGAAATAGTTATAAGTACTAGAAGATCATGAAAAATCATACAGAAGCTAAAGAGATCAGTATGGTCAAGCTTTCAAAATAAGGGATCTCCAACATGCACAAAAGCAACCAAGTGAGGGTCCAATTATTGAGGCAAGGTTCAAAGACCTACTTACAAACCAAAATTAAGCAAAAATGGAAAGAAATTCTTAAAAATAAAAAGAAATTTTTTTAAAAGCATCAAGACTTATAAAAGTCAGAATCAACCAATTCGGCTTCTTGAATATCTAGGGACAATGTGAAACAAAAGTCAGTTTTAGCACTAGTTGAGGTAAAACTCAAAAAAGGACACCCTTGACCAAATATTTTAGAGAAAATAGAGTTTTAAGGTATAAATTCAAACAAAATTAATTTCTAAAGACCTATCACATTCAAGAACCCTAATCAAGCATAATTTTACCTTTACAAGTCTCGAGAATTAGCAAACTAAATTAAAACTTGTGATGTAAGCAACAAAATATTAAAAAAAAAGGTTTACAATCTTTACTAGTTATAAAATCAAATATTTGAACATGATAAAATCCCAAAGAAAATTCTACAATTAACATAAAGGCCTAAGGATTCCTGAAAATATTTTAAACATTTTTTATGTCCAAGAAAAGGTGGTAAATGGAGCAAAAATGTGAATATTATGATAATAAAAACAATATACTCTCATAAACTCAAAATGAATAAAAAAATGTAAAAATTACAGAATAAAATCAAAAATGTGAAAATGTACTATTAACACAGTGTGTCATATTTTTGTGGAATTTTTCTATATTAAGAGCATGGTTAAAATAATTGAAGAAAACAAAATAATCAATTAAATCCTATATTAATCAACTAAAAGAAAGAAAATTCTAATATAAAATTCATAGTCCTAAAATGGATCAATCAAAGTGTTCAAAATATTTTCATATAATATTTGTATAAATGAAAAGTCAGAAATAAAAAATAATATGCAAAAAAACAATTAAAAAAATTAATTAATGCACAAATTTTTTCCAGCAATCAAACAATTTTTAAAAAATCCAAAAAAATATGTGACAAATACTAGAAATAAAGATCAGCCTATGGTAACTTTTTTAGAATTTTTGGAGATGTTTTGATCACAATAAAATCAGAGAAAATCAATTAAAATTGAATAAAATAAAAATGCATTAAGATTCAAATAAACCAATCAGGGCACGCCACCTCACTTCGTCTTTAACTTCCAGCATATCAAAATGTGTTCAGAAACAGGTCGCGAGCCCTCATTCAGGTCCATCAAACGCACTTGTTTCTCAACCAAAATCCATGAATCAAAGCACAAACTAAAGTTGAAGTTACCATCTATCTCATGATTATCATAAAATTCTCAATGGATAAGGGATCTAAAAGAAATTCACGCGCGGAGTTACTGAAAACATGAAATGTAGAAGTTGCAGAAAATGCATATAACACGATTTAAGCCTCAATCAAGTGAACCAAGTACATCAGACCTATAGTTTGTCCAGCTAATACATCATGAACATGGAATGATTAATCAAATCATGCTAAACAAAGCAAATCGAAGTTCAAAAATCTCACCTCAATATGAAACTGGAAACATTGATTCCTTAATTACAGAAGGAAACAAACTCCATAATCTTGATTTGATGAATGCGCGAAGGAGATGAGAGAATCGAAGAAAACTTCAGCAAGAGCAAAAAAAGTTCAGATCCGTAGTTTTCATAACTGGAGCGCGTGTAGCCTGAAATGAGGCTTGCAGTACATTATATAGAGTGAGTAGAGAAGGTTAGAAGAGGAAATTGGTCCTCAAAACTGTTAGAGGGTCGGATTGGAAAAAATGGCTAGAAATTGAGTGAATATGGGCTTTTGCGTTTTGCTTGTGAATTGCTCCTTATTTCTTGTGTTTTGTGTGCCAAATACCATCAGGAAGAAAGTCTAAAAGCTACAAGTCCTGACTTGTAGAGGAGAATGAGTATTGATGAATTGGCCCTTCTTGGCAACTTTGACAATTTTGAATGCAAGCAAGTACCATGGCCCATGGGGCATGAAATTCCTGGAATTATGGGCCTCATCAAGTCATAAAGAGGTCATGGGCTGGATTAGAAACAAATAGAATGACTGGAAATGAAGTTTGCAAGAAATTTCACTTTGCTTGCTTGGCCAAAATTCAATAAAATGGCATGAAATTCAAAAGACCATAACTTGCTCATCCTTTGGAATTTAGTCACAAATGAATACAATTTGGAAAGGTATTGAAGATCTCTACAACCTTGTAGTTTTAAGTTTTCTCAATTAAATCCATTAAAGCCTTCAAAAATTGGCATGAAAGTCATTGAATTTTGAAAATGACCTATAATTTTCACACATGACCATGAGTCCTAAACTCCAAAAATCTCCATCCTTGCATGTTTTTCTTTTGGTAAAAGAATAAAAGTTGTATAGCTCTATCTTATCTTTTCAAGCATATAAGATTTGCAACTTTTGGATCAAGTATGAATAAATTATGAAATTTTGAAGTTAGGTGCAAAATTTCCATTTTTAGTAACTTTCCAAGTTTCTTCCTGAACAAGTTACATCCCAAATTCCTTTCCTCTTGGCCTTGTAATGAAAATGACTTTGACAAATGAAAAGAAGATGTTTGAAAGAATGGTTGACCAAAATTTCAATTGGTCAACCATCGACTTTGATTGATTGTGGCCAAAATGACCATTTTGCCCCTTCTAAACAATTGAACCATTTCCAATCCAAATTGAGCCTCAATATTTATGCCAAAGATGCTTAGTATCATGTAGTGAAGCATGGAAACAACTTTGAGTGAAAAAGTCATAGAAAACTTGATTAAATCCAAAACCCTAATTTGCACTTTGTGTTAGGAGACAATTGGTCAAGCCCCAAAACCCTAATTCCAGTGGGCATCATGAGAGATTCCTTGAATAAATTTGATTCCAATGATGATAAGAAAGTGATGCTTCATAATTTGCCTCATCTAAACCCCAATTACTTCAACTTGGACAAAACCCTAATTTTGACTGATGAATCAAAAGAATGTGATTCTCTTTCAAATCAACATAATCTTTAACCTTTTGATGAATTAATGGAATGGATGAAAGGGTATTGAGACAAGAGGAACCCTTGTGACTTGATAAATACAAAGTTTGAGAGAAAGAGTTCCCTTCTTACACCAATTGTCAACACTATCAACTAGCACCACTTGTAGACAACTTGAGAACCAAAGTACCTTGATCCTGTCATAAGAGAATGAATGCAATGCAATATGATGTTTATGATGAAACATAATCCTGAATCAAGAGGATAAATTTTCGGGTGCAACAGCTTAAACAAGATGTTACCATTTGCTCTTCATGGTTACCGTACTTTGGCTCGAACATCAACTAGGGCAACACCTTTCTCTTTAGTCTATGGCATGGAAGCTGTCCTACCTGTAGAGTTCAGATTTCTTCTTTAAGGATTATGAAAGAAACTGACTTAGGCGAGAATGAATGGATTCAAACTAGGTTATGTCAGAGGCGTATGATCAAAGCTTTCAACAAAAAGATCAAACCTCGAGTGTATCAGACTGGCGATTTGGTAATAAAGCGGATCATTCTTCCTCAAGGAGATCCCAGGGGCAAATGGACTCCGACTTACGAAGGGCAATTTGTTGTTAAAAAAGTATTTTCTTACGGAGCTATGATGCTAACTACTATGGACGGTGAAGATTTTCCGCATCCGGTGAACGTGGACATAGTTAAAAAATACTACGCATAAAAATGACTCGCTAGGTTGACATACCTAGGCAAAAATAAGGGCATCCCGGCGAACCAAAAGGGTTCTGGAAAAAGTCAGGGATATATACAAGAGATTGTACACCCGGCAAGTCGAAAACTCGAAAGGGCAGCTTGGGCAAAAAAGGTATCCTGGTTGGCTGAAAACCCGAAAGGGCGGTCCAGGAAAAAGTTAAAGAACAAAGCGTATAACTATGTCCCATGAAATCACTACAGCCAACTTTATTACCAAGGCCCAAGTTCATTGGTATAAGATCAATTCAATCAACTTCTTTCAACAGCAATGGATGATGTTCGAAGACATAGGGGCAATGGTAGAGTTGGAACCCAATGAGATTACTTCCACATGGCTATTATTTTGTTTTCGCTTTGTATTCCTTTCTTTTGATGATTTCCTCTTACTAGGATTTCTATCTCCTTGTACAAACACGCTTATTTATGGGTAAAACATCAATACAAATATACTTCGAAGTGCAAACTTTTTGTTTTGAGTGCAAAAACGTCCAATGATTAAAATTGAATGAACATATGCATATGAACATGATTAACTGTTAACAAATGTATGTAATAAGCATTTCCTTAAGGATTTAGGATATCCCCATAAATTTGCTTCAATAAGATTATCCCCACAAAGTATAATCTCCTGAAAACCTTATCCCCAGCTGAGTTGGTCTTAACTGAAAAAAGAAACCTTGCGAATTCATCTCCCCAATAAAATATTCAAAATATTCTCCTCAACGGGGTTTATTTCCCCAACAAACTATAGATTCCCCAACACGAGTCTTTTCTCAGACTGTTGCAAATCAACGGACAAGACCCTTTTATCCTCAGTGGAGTCGTTACTATCCCTAGTAAGTTGTTACGAAGCCTGGAATCCGACTAGATAATAGTTAACTTCATCCTCCCTAGTAAGTTGTTGTGAAGCCTGGAATCCGACCAGATACCAGTTAACTTTTATCCCCAGACAAGTTATAATTCCCTAGTACATTAATGGACAACCAAGGTTCCTAAACTCTATCCCTCGAGCAGAAATCGACCTTCCCCGCAAAATTTCATAAAAACAACGAGACACGAATCCCCAGCAGAACACTCTAAATAAATTCGAAGATACACATACTCCTCATTTCCAGCATGTTGTACCCCAAAATTCGCCCTCCCATATTCTTCAAGGTTTGCTAAGATCATGCTTCAAAATCTCCCAAGGGTTGCACAGTCCAACTGCCTCCTAACAGTCTAAAATTAGGGTTTTGGTGCTGGCAAAGAAATTGAAGTTTCCAAGGGTCCAAACAAGTCCCACATGCCTACATACATTGTCAAGCATCCACATGTCAAGTTTCAAGACTCACAGCATCAAACTGCACAGTCAAAAAACCCTAAATGCTTCATAGTCAACTGCAGGGGCAAAATGGTCATTTGACAGTCAAAAGTCAAAAATTTTGGTCAACATATTATTTTGAAGCCACAAACATCATTTGATCAATTTTTGATCATGATTCCCAAAGCATGGCTCAAAAAGTCTCAAGATGCAAAAGTTTCTATTTTTGGACAGCTGAAAAAGTCAACTGCAAATTGACCAAGGCATAACTTCCACATGGTTTATCAGAAAAATTTCATCCAAAGCTCATTTTGAAGAGAATGAAATTTCCTAAACTCATCTTCATACTTCAAGTCCAAGAAATGCTCTCACAAAAAGTTATCAATTTCAACATTATAGGTCATTTTCAAAAGTCAACAAAAAGGCACTTTAAGTCAAAGACCATAACTTGAGATTGGTAAATCAAAATGACATGGGACCAAAGGCATTGGTTAGAGGACTTCAAGACCTTTCCAAAATGTCCAAGAACATGATCAAAGCTTAAAATTGAGCAAGATATGCCTTGTGGAAGTTGGGAAATTTTTGGGAATTTTGAAAAGTCAACTTTGCACAAAAGGGTTCAAAAATGCTAATGGGCCTCAATTTCTTCCATGAATCATCACCCAAAGGCTATGCACGATACATTGACCTCCAAGGGAGTTATTTTCTCATTTTTTATTAATTATTTGAATTTTTATTATTATTAATTCACTTAATTAAAATTAAATATGAAAAATAGCAAATAATACCTTTCAAATCTTTTTGTGCAGAGAATTCACTCATTATGTGCTCAATATTTCGTGCATCATTCAAAAAGGAAAGATTCTACATGATTGGCAATGATTGGCATAAAAAAGGATTGAAAAAGATTGAAATTGATCTCATTGAAAATCCAATCTCCAAATCATCAATGCATGGATTATAGGCTGGTTTTTTTAAACCTAATTCATTCATATACATATGCACAATTGAAACCTAAAGCATTGGGCACAAGAGGCTGCGCAGGAATCAAAGAACCAAATTGCATTTTTTCATAAAAAAGTTGAAAACTGTTTTGATACCTAGAGCTCGTTTCAAGGCTCCAAAAGGATTCCAAAATATTGTTGGACCATCAAGGAACGTGTTGCAATCAAGAACACATCCCCTGACCTCAAGAATTGGTAGAACCACGTTGCACTTTTCATGAACTTTTCAATTATCATGTTTCAATTTACATGCATTTTCCATACGTTTTAAATGTTGGTTTACACTAATATGAACATTCTGAAGCTAATGGTACCCTTGAATTGAACTAAGAACGCCTGTGTCAAAAGTTGCCATTAACGATCGCTAGGGTTTCAGAACTCCAGATTTGGGGCTTTATACATATGGTAAAATCAGGCCTTGAAACCTATGCCAATGGAACCAGGACATCCAGACGAAGCCAATCCACACCTCGCGCCCTTTTTATATTTGACTATCGTCTAATCGCTATTTTTGCAGGTCTGGTTTAGTGGGGGTTTAAAACCCCCGCTATTTGCTTTTATTTACAGGGAAAAGATGAAGACGATGCATATGTGTCATAACATGATGGGATGATTCAAATATTGGCGCGCGATTTCTTGCTTTATGCCACTAGCGCTTATTTTCTATTATATTAGTTGTGTTCTATTATAATAACAAAGAGGCGCACTAGCTCAGTTGGTTGATGAAGTGGCATGCAGGTATTGGGACCGGGGTTCGATTCCCAGGTCCCCTATTATGTTTCATAATTTTTTCCATAACATGCTTCTGTGTAGCGCCTCTCCCAGGGTTCATCATGCAACCCCACGTCCAAGCCAGCCAAGTGTCCCTGAGGGTCAATCCAAAGGCCAGAATGTGCAGTCTACAATACACGCTAGTCAACCACTCTGCACGCAAGCGCTGGAAAGTCAAAAAAGGCCTGATTCAATGGGCCAAATTACTCACAATTAACCTCCAAAAGGGTCAGACACCCCCCATGGTTTGCTCAATTTTTAGTTTTTGTTTCTTTTTCCTTTTTATCCTTTTAATTATTTTTATTTGTTTTCTTTAAATTCCATAAATTAATTTTCACAGTAATAAAACCAGAAAAATCAAAACTAAAAATATGTTTATTTAATATTTAATTCATTAATATTTTTGTAAATAAATCTTTAAATCATAAATTTAGTTAAATTAGGTTTTAAAATTTAAATGTTTTTCTTAATAACTAAAATATGTAGAAATTAGGTTTTTTAGCATTCTTATCTTTTTTTAATAAATAATTTCTTCTTCTCATTATTATTATTAATTATTAATTATTTTATAAATACCCATGTAATTAATTAATTAGTGTAAATTAGGTTAAAACTTGAATATTTTTCTTAAATAATTAAAAACAACTTAGAACTAGGGTTTTATTTAACTTCTAATATTTAATTAATTTTCTTTATTTTCATTAAATACAAAAAACATAAAAAACAATTTCTTTTCTTGTTCAATAATTAATTAACTTTTTAATTTCAATTTAATCTTTAAAGGGTCCAACGCCCTCGAACATTCGATTCTAATCTCTTTTCGCGCGTTTGTCCTTATTTTTCGTTTTAAATATTATGTAATTGCTCAAGCCTTGTAATAGTAATTAGGAATTTGTTTATTTTCCGCATTTTATTAAAAACGGGTCTTTGTTAATTTGGCGATGTATAGACCCGCGCCTTGTAATAGCGTAGGACTTTATTTTCCGCACTTTAATTTCTGCACCCTTAAAACTGCTAAAACCTTGCATGAAAGAATGAATGGCCTAAATTAAAAGCAAGCGTAGATCACCATAATGCATGACAAGATAAAACATAACTGAAAACAATACACAAATTCACACACCACTCTTAGGGTACGCCTCACCCGTTGCCTTCGAAACGTGGTCGTCGAGTATAGGATGTTTTAGTAAGTCCTTATGTCCATGATCTATGGCATAGGGGTAGCTTCTAAGGTGTCCTACTATTGCTCTGGTGACCACACTGTCCCTAAAAACGAATTGACCCGAACACCTCCAACGGTGGTGCTACCTACCTCTCAATGGTGGGATGGCACTACCTTAAGGACATTTACACAGCCTAATTCCTTAGGGTAGGTAGATGACTCATAGATACTTGCTCTATTTCAAAAAACAAATCAAAAACTCTTTTCACACTGACACTTTTCAAAAAGCTTTCAAAACAACTTTTTCAAACACTCTTGAGGACTGATATAAGAGTCGATCTGAAATCTTTAAACGAAACTTTTTCAAACCCACTCACACTTTGAAAAGCAAACATCTTTTGAAAACACAAATGAGCAAGTATCTAAGAGCCCATGGATAACCATGGATAGAAAGGGTTCTAACACCTTCCCTTTCTATAAATCTACCTCCCGAACCGAGAGCTAATCTCATAAGGAATTTTGCTGTGCTTTTGTCCTGTCCATGTTGGAGAAAATAAAAGACAGTGGCGACTCTTGCTTCCGCGACATTTCGCGAACCAGCGTTAAACAGTCAGTTCCATATCCACCGATCACACAACAGTAGTCCGAGATTTTTCTTCCCGACACTCCCCAACATTTGTCAAGGATTTATTTTCCTAGAAAAAGATACATTTCAATAAAATTCATACATCATAACACATACATGACAAATGCATACCGCATAATCTCATTTATTTTGAGAACATCATTCCACCATGCATACATCTTCATGCAACTAACCCTCTTCCTTTCAGGGAAAATCAATCGACCAAAAAACAAAGACCTCTTCTGGTTAGATTTACCTCTTCTAATTAAAGACAGGCAGACGAAGACCTCTTATGGTTAGATTTATTTCTTCCAGTTAAAGATAGGCAAACTACAAACCTCTTTTGGTTAGATTCACTTCTTCAAGTTAAAGACAGACAAACAACAGACGAAGATCTCTTTTGGTTAGATTCACTTTTTCCAATTAAAGACAAGCGAACAACAAACCTCTTCTGGTTAGATTTACTTCTTCCAATTAAAGACAGGCGAACGACACACCTCTTCTGGAAATCGACAGGCCTCTTCTGGTTAGATTCACTTTTTCCAGTTAAGGACAGGAAAGCGACATACCTCTTCTGGTTAGATTTATTTCTTCTAGTTAATGATAGGAAACAGACAAAGACCTCTTCTGGTTAGATTTACTTCTTCCAGTTAAAGACAAGCAATCAACATACCTCTTATGGTTAGGATTATTTTCCAATGAAGTCGCCTAACGACAGACCTCTTCTGGTTAGATTTTTCTCTTCCAGTTAAAAACAGGAAAAAGACATCTACTGTTTCAATATAAATCGACCAAAGATTTATTCTGATACTTCTTCTAATTTCTACCAACAGCCACTCTGGATGGCATCTGTAAGCCCATCTCCGACAAATTCTTTATCACTTCTCCAAATGGCATATTTAAGCCCATTCCCGACACAATCAACTAACACATTACTTCGTGCATCAACGAGTGGAAATTTCTGGGAACTCTAGTGTTCAATCATCTTCCACCTTCAAGTCACGAATGGTGGACCCACCAATCTAACTCTTCAAGTGTAAGAAGATTGAATAGGGGCAGCTGTTTTACCCCAAAATTCTCCCTCTTTTTTTCTCAAGATATTTCTTACAAAGATCTCCAATGGTTCAAGCTTACACAAGTATTGACTAGGTCAAGCCATCTCCTCAATACCGATGCCTCAAATTAGGGTTTGGTTTTTCACAAGGATAATTGGACTTCTAGTGCTTCAATTGACTTTCATGGATCATTATGGGCCTTCAAGAATGCTCATATTAAGTTTTAAGTCTTGCATCTCAAAATTGCTCAATCAATTGATTAGATGACCCAAAACCAGTTGTATTGGGTAAAAAGTCAAATATGGTCAACCTACAGTCAAACTTCAAGATTTTTGACCAATATCAACATTTTAAAGTTATACGTATCAATTGATCAAGTTTGGATCATGATTCCCCAAGAAAAATGTTCAAATCATCAAAAGGGCAAAATGGTCAAAATTAGGGTTTTGACTGTATTTAACTAATCAAGGGTTTTTTTACCTAATACATAATCTAGTGTCTTGAAGCACAATCTCAAGGATTCAAATACAATGTCTTGACCTAATTTCATAGCTCAAATCATTTCTCAAGATCAATTGATTGATATTTGAAATTCAGTCAACTGATGAAAAGTCAACTGATACACAAAAAGTAAAACTTTGACCTTTTGACCAAAATTAAGTTTCAAAGATCACATTTCATCAAGACATTCAAAAATATGAAACTTGATAATCAATAAATCAAGAAAGTCAAAAGTCATTTTGAAAAGTCAAAGTTTTCTAAGTGTTTTAAGTCTTATTTTTTTCATGACTTCATGCCAACTTTTCACCAAGATGCAAGATGATTCAAAGAAAACTTCCAACATGAAACTTATATATCTTGATGATATCTACAACTTTCCTTTACTGATAAAGTCCTAGAAATGCTTGGATTTTGAGTTATGAATCCATAAAGTCATGCACTTTTTCTTAAACACTTAGTGAAATTTTGACCAAGTTAAGGCGGATTTTTGACCTAACTTCTTGGTCAATTTTCACCAAGATCCAAGAGGATTTTATAAAATTGGCCAACATGAAGGTTGTATAGATGTTCCAAGCCTTTGAAAATGTCCAAGAACTCATTGAGAGAATTCTTGAGCTAGGAGAATCAAAGAGATGAAGTTAGGGTTTCAAACTTAAATTACAAGGCATTTTTCATGAAGAACACTTGACCAAATCCATAAGCCATGTTGCATAATATTGCTTTGTAGACCTCAAACTTGTGTTTCACTCCATAATTAATGATTTACACAATTTATTGAGCCATTGTCCAATTGATTCAAGCATTATCCAAAGCAATTTTCCATATTTGGAAGAAAGTTACCATTCCATTCTCATAAAGCAAGCTTTATGCAAAGTCAACTTGTATTGAGCTTTCCACTTGTTCCTTCTGCACAAGCTTCCTCCACAGAGTCAGATAATCATGTTTAAAGTTTTTAACCACTGTAGATATATTTGTACCTTGCCTTGAAACCATACTTGTCAAGCTTGCTTCAAACACAAGTCAAAATCCCATAACTTGTGATCTTGTGATTCTGATCATTCCAAGCCTCCAAACCTTTTCCTATATATTAGGAAACTCTTATGCAACTTAGGACATGATTTTACAAGCCCTCAAGCACCCTCAAACTCACTCAAACCAGAAATTTCATAAAAACTCCATTGTTACCACAATTCTTCCCAAGAACTTCCATCTCTTAAACCACTCGTGCGTTTCTTCTCTAAATCAATCCTAAAGCTTCCTCACATCAAATATAACCCATCCTAACACCTGTTACACAACTATAACTCCATCTTCACTATCCTTCATAACCAAAAACAGGGTGCTCCACATTGACTTCTCCAGCACGATTTAGCCATCCTCAATCCAAACTAATCATTGCATTAGCTTCCTAGAGGTTCAAGGAAGCTAACCAAATCATTACAACATCTTGAAAGATGCTCAAACTCAAAACATGAATTCCATTTTTAAGGTGAGTTTTATGACTTTTGAACTCTTCATATAGGCATCATTTGGTTTCCATTTATGAAGATAAAATGTAGACATCATAGTCCTGAAACTGACCATGTCCTTAGAATTCATTTATGTTGCCGGAGTAGTGATAATTTTAGAGTTGAACTTTCTGAAAAAATTAGGTTAGATTTGGTACCATTCAAAATTCATGCTCATATTTGATCTATAGCTTTAATTGTTTATATGACTGAACTCGTGATGAAATTTAGAGTAAGTTTCATGTTTGTACTTTGGCTAATGGTTGAGAGATGAAGAAGTTACAGGATTTAAATTCATGACTGGTTATGGTGCGAGGAAGAAGATGAAATCATCTTCAGGAATGTGTTTCAAATATATATTTATGGTTTTGTTTATAACACAAGATGTATAGCCACCCCAGTGGTAGAGAGCGCGCGCGTAAGGACTTATTGCTAAGGGTCCTGGGTTCGAGCCCCAAGGACGCCTTTTGCTATTTTTCTAACATTTTTACTTGTTTCAGTCGCGCTTGGGCCTCCCTCCATTAGACCATCATTTTTTACTCCCTCTCACCCCCTGAATGCTTAATGATACGCAACCCAACATAACACTTTTTTATTTTGTTTTATTTTCTGTTACAAACAAAAATCATTCTTTGGGCCTAACACAAAACCAAGTTGTTTTACTATTTTACATCATTTCCACTTTCTAACCCCCCTGACTTTAATTTTGTATTTTTATTTTATTTTTTCTTTATCATTTTTATTTTTATTATTATTATTATTATTATTATTATCATTTTATTAATCAAAAATATCAAAAAAATATAATATTAGTATTTTAGTTTATTTTTATTAAACAAAAGACCCGAAAATATTTTCTTAATGAATTTAATTTCTTTTTTATATTTAAATCAATTTAGATTTGGATTTATTTTAATTTTATTTATATATTAATTAACCTAGAATTAGGATTTTTAGTTAATCTCTCTTCATTAAGTTTAATTAGGTTAAAACTCTTTTTTTATAAAACCCTAAGAATTTGTTTTTTTTCTTAAATTAATTTAATTTCTTTTTTCTTAATTCAATTTAGTTTAGTTCTACTTGAATTAATTACTTATTTCTTTTTATTTAGCTTAATTAGAATTAAAATCTTTTCATAAAAACTTAAACAAAAACAATTTCCTTTTCTTTGTATATCATCTTAAATTCTTGTACATTATTTATTCATATTCAATATGGCTGTAATAGTAATTAGGTTTAATTTCTTTTCCTCCCCCCATTTGTAAATTGTACCCCCATCCCCAAATGATGTAATAGTGTAGAATTTTACATTTCTGCAATTTATGGCTTTCAATATAAATGCTAGTAATTAGGGTTTGTATGGCAAGATATAAAATCAACAAGTAGAAAACCCTAATTCAAAGACAAAAATTCATGAAATCAAAACACTTGCACACTTGTACCTCTAGGGCTAACCTCACTTGTTGTCTAAGATAAAATAATCATGTTATGCAAATGTGGGATACTTTAGCAAAAATAATCAAAAACAAGATCATAGTCCCTCGATGACCCTCCAAATGTTGCCTTCGTAAATGATCTTTGACCCTTACAAAAATTGCTAAGGTATCTTACAATGTTGCTTCCTATGACTATACGATGACCCACGCATGTTCCTTAACATCTAATGATAGGGCTTCTTATCAATCAGTGGTAAGGTAGCAATAACTAAAGGAGGAAGAAAAGAACAAAGACTTTTTGAGTAGGTAGAACACCCGTAGTTGCTTGTTCACAACCATTTTCAAAAACATATTTCAAATACACAAAACACTTTCAAATGAAATATTTTCAAAAGTCAACACTTTGTATGCATTCTTATAGAGACGAGAATCATTACAAAGTTCTCCTAAATGAAGGCACTTTTCAAAAATAATTTCAAAAACAATCACAATCACATTTCAAACAAAGAATTTCAAAGTGAGCTAGCAACTAAGAGCCCATAGATAACTACAGATGAAAATGATGCTAACACCTTTCCTTTTCATAACCTACCCCCCGAACTCAAGAAAATTCTCAAAAGATCTTTCCTTTTCTTTTCACCCTTTCTTTTATTGGATAAAAGAAAAGTCGGTGGCGACTCTTGCTATCCGCAATAATTGTGATAAAACGCAAAACACCCAAGTCAGTTCTCCCACCGTATTACAGTAACCCTATCGGTGGAGAAAATCAAGAAACCTACTTTGACTTTATGGAGAGACTTACAAACAACTGTGGAGGATGTTACCTCAAAAAGTTGGGGTAAACTTATGGAGATACCTGAGAAGAAGAATTGTTTTGGTTTGGGCTATGAATCATCAAAGGCTACCCTGAAAGGCAAGGCACAATTTCCTCCTATCCAGGAAACCTTCATCAATAAAGGAACAGGGCATGGCAGATAAGTGGCGATGATATCTAACAAAAACAACACCAAGAGAGCATCTGACTTCATCCGTGAATATGCTCTAGGCGAAGAGCTCAAGAATTGGACAACTGTGGGGATTCCAGAGATCTTTTTCTTTCCAAAGTAATTTTTCTTGTTTTTGAAAGAACTTATGTCAAGCTCGAGGCATAGGGGTAGCTTGTAAGGGTCCCCCAATTTTCTTCAAACAATATTCGCAATTAATAAAAAGTTATATTTCACATTCAATTAAGATCTTTGTCTTTCTCTTGCATTTAACTTTTATATTTTAAAATGGAAATACTTTTTCTTCATATGCATTTTCAAATTCACATACCAAAACGGCACCAAAATATGATAAATATGCAGATCCATACCTAAAATCACCAATAATGTTAGTGTTGTTATCCGATATAATTTTGATGAACCCATCAACCAAGCGGAAGAGGAAGATGATGAAGATCTTGATCTCTCTGAAGAATTGGTAAGGGAATTAGAGCAAAAAGCTGACAATATACAACCTTACCAAGAATCTATTGAGACCATTAACCTTGGCACAGAGGAAGATCTAAAAGATGTCAAGCTAGGGGCAACGTTGGAGAGAAGCATCAAAGAAAGACTGATAAAGTTGTTACATGAATATGTGGATATATTTGGCTGGTCTTACAGAGACATGCCAAGACTAGATACGAATATTGTGGTACATAGACTACCTCTGAAGGAAGGTTGTTCTCTAGTTAGACAGAAGCTCAGAAGAACTCGTCCGAACACGTCTAGCAAGATTCAAGAAGAAGTCCTTAAACAATTTGATGCAGGGTTCTTATCAGTGGTAGATTATCCACCTTGGATAGCTAACATCGTGCCAGTACCCAAAAAGGACGACAAAGTACGCATGTGTGTAGATTATTGGGATCTGAACAAAGCAAGTCCCAAAGACAATTTCCCGTTACCTCACATAGATGTTTTGGTGGATAATATAGCTCAAGCTTCAGTATTCTCATTAATGGATGGTTTCTCATGTTATAATTAGATCAAAATGGAACCCGAAGACATGGAAAATACTACTTTCATGACTCCTTGGGGAACTTTCTGTTACAAGGTGATGCCTTTCGGTCTAAAGAATGCAGGGGCAACTTATCAACGAGCTATGGTCACACTATTTCATGATATGATCCATAAAGAAGTTGATGTATACGTAGATGATATGATTGCCAAATATCATACAGAGGAGGACCACATCATACATTTACAAAAGATATTCGAGCGTCTGCAAAATTTCAAACTGAGGTTGAATCCGACCAAGTGTACGTTTGGTGTCAGGTCAGGCAAGTTATTGGGTTTTATTGTAAGTTAGTATGGTATTGAGGTAGATCCCGACAAGGTGAAATCCATACAAGAAATGCCAGCTCCAAGGACAGTGTTTCCCTCTCATCTTATTTATTTAATTAATTTTGATTTTAATCATTTAAAAATCAAATTAAATCAAATAAATTATATAAAATAGTAAAGATTTGTTTTTGATCAGATTTTGAATAGAATCACAATCCAATTATGCTGTCAAACAAAATCAAATCGTGCAAAGGGTGATTGGGATGAGAATGGCATGATTTGGCTTAATTTAGGAAGAAATAATGCAAAGAGGAAATCAAATCCAATATTCATAATTTTCCAAGATTTGAATACTTTTTGTTGACCTAATTCAGTGCACTACATATATAGAACAATTCCCAAGCACAAAAAAGAGGACTGCACGGGTGAAACAGCCAAGAGAACTTGCCACTTTTTTCCAAAAAGTCTCAAGTCGAATTCCATCTTAGAGCCATCTTCAAGGAGATTTAAGATTTGCAATACATTCCTGGATGCTTACAGAAGCTTTTCCAACCATTTGCATGCATTGAAACATCCAGAATCGACCTGCACGCCTATCACGGTTTGCCATTGTTATTGATTTTGATTCTGATTATTTGCGCAAGGTTAACAATTTTTAAGCATACCTTCATGTTTGTATTGTCATTTAGAACGTATTGGCATGATTAATTATGAGTTTTGATGCACGTATGGACAATTGCCATTATTAGGGTTTATGCTTGCATTTTAGGGCTTTGTGATACAGCTAAAATCAGGGCCAAATATGGGCACCATCATTCTCACGAGGTCAAACTAAGTGGATTTGCATGCTTAGATTTCATTTATCTTGTTTATTTGAGATTTTTTGAGATGTGTAAGTTATAGTTACAGTTAATAAACCGTAGGTGTGATACGGTGGGAGAACTGACTTGGGATTTTGCGTTTATGTTCGCAAATGTTTCGGTTTAGCAAGAGTCGCCACCGACTTTTTATTTTATCCTAAGGAAAGGTAAAAAAGCACAGGAAAGACCTTTGAGATGTTTTCTTGGGTTCATGGAGTAGATTATAGAAAGGGAAGGTATTAGCACCCTTTCTATACATGGTTATCCATGGGCTCTTAGTTACTTGTTTAGATCACTTGCTTTGCTTTTCAATTGTTTGAAATGGTGCTTTTCAATTGTTTGAAATGGTGCTTTGTGTGTGATTTTGAAAGATGTTTTGAAAAGAGGCCATCGTTGTGGAAACCTTTGTAATGATTCTTGTTTGAATGTATACAAAGGTGTTTTTTTTTTTTTGAAAAGTTTTCAATGTTTGAAAGTAGGGTTTTGAAATTGTGTTGTGAAGTGTGTTTTGAAGATAACAAAGATCTTTCTTATGTTTTTAACCCTTTTAACAGTGTTGCTTCACCATTGTATTTGGTGAACAACCTTGTGTTAGGATGTTAAACGGGACAGGCGCGGGTCATCGTATAGACCATGATAGTAATAGTGTCAAGTATTTTTGGCAATTTTCTTGAGGGACTTGATCATTTTGGTTTAGGCAACTCAGATAGCGTCATCGAGGGACTATGATCTTTTGTTTTGTTTTTGTTTTGCCAAAGTACTTGACATGCATACCATGGCCCATTTTTGAAGGCAACAAGTGGATTGAAACCCTAGGGGTGCAAGTGTGCATTGTGCTTGTTTTTCATGCATTTTTGTCTTTGATTAGGTCAAACTATTTGTTGGTTTTAATTTTGCATACAAACCCTAATTCTCTAATCATGGCATAATTGAAAGCGTAAAAGTGCGAGCATTTAAACCCTAAGTTATTACAACATGATATAGGGAGGGGGTACAAATTTGAATAGGGGATTATTTTGCAAGAAATTAAACCCTAAATTATTACAACCAAATTGAATTTGCAAGGCGTGATATTTAAATGTACAATATTTAAATAAATACAATAAATAAATATTAAATAAAATGTATTATGTAAAAAAAGGTTTTTTATGTATGTAAAGTATTTTCAATGGAAAGAAATATAAAGAAATAAATAAAAAGTTAATTTAAATTATTTTTAGGGTAAACCCTAATTCCTTAAAGAAATGGTATTATTTATTATTTATATACAAAAATGTATCAATATGTACAAAAAATAAAATTATATTGAAAAAAAGTATTTTTTAGTATAAAATATCAATAAAAATAAAAATGTATTATTTTTGTGTTTTTTATTCTATGCTTTTAATAAAATAAAGTATATATATATATATATATATATATATATATATATATATATATATATATATATATATATATATATATATATATATATATATATATATATATATATATATATATATATATATATATATATATATATATATATATATATATATATATATATATATATATATATATATATATATATATATATATATATATATATATATATATATATATATATATATATATATATATATATATATATATATATATATATATATATATATATATATATATATATATATATATATATATATATATATATATATATATATATATATATATATATATATTAAACATATTAAGTGTGTAAAAAATAAAATAAATTATTTACAAAAATGTATATATTTCAAGAAAATATTTTTGGTGTAAATAAAAAAAAGAAATGAAAATAAGAGTATTATTTTCATTATTTTTAAGTTTAAACAAAATAATATATATATTTAAACATTTGTTTATATTAGGAAAAATTAAAATAAAATATCTAATGAATGAAAAAAATTGTGAAAATATTTTTAGAATATTTTTTATATTTGAAAATAAAATACCAAAGTCAAAAAAGAAATTAAAATGAAAAAATAATGAAAATACAAAGAAATGGGCCAGGGGGTGCTTAAAGTAAACTAGGAGGTGTTGGAAGCAAAGAAATCCAGGCCCAGCCCAGACTTCATCTTCAACCTCCAGAAATTTGAAAAACGCGCGCATGCCTGTACAAACTTGTATCTCCTATATTTGTGATCTTTTGACAAAACTCAAAACATGAAACTTGTAGAGCATCAAATCACGAATCTAACCATATAAAAAACTTAAGCTAACTCTCAAAGACCAGAGAGAATTTTTCTGGCCCTAATTTCTAACCTAGTTTTTTCAGAAAGTTCATGGATGAAATTCTCCTAGCACGATTAATATAAATGAAAACTGAGTATATGTATGGTTTCAGGGCAATGAGTACAACATCTTTCGTTCATAAACCTAAGGCTAAATGTTCCTAAATAGAGAGATAGAAGTTCATGAAATACATGTTTCAATTGAGTTCGAGTTGGACAATGAAGCAACTTTCAATGGGGCCTGAGGTTCTTTTGAGCTTGCTTGATGTCCCCTGAACCTTTCCCAATGCTTAGTTTGTTTTGAAGTGGCCTGAATCGTGCTACAGAACTCAACCTGCAAAGCTTCCAAACAAAAATTTTGATGTGTGTTAATGGAGTTACAACAACTTGTGAATGGTCTGGATAGCTTAGGTATATTGTTTGGAATGTGTTTGAAGTGATTTGGGACAAAACGCACGAGGGGATTTGATCGTGGCTTGTGATTTGCAGAACTGGCCCTGTTTTGCAAGAAAATGTGGTTTTTGAGTATAAGGGTTCTTTAGGGGTGAAAAGCTCGTGCTTCTGACTTACAAGGATATGAGAAACTTATTTGAAAACTTTTCTTGAGTTCAATATATCAGATGTGTGAGTTATGGACTTTTGGCCATTTGACTTGTTTTGAAAGCAAAGTTTGAAGTGAAATGAGATAGGCCTGTACAGGCTATCTCCAAGAATGCACCAACTTCTTGTACATTTGCCTAAGTTTGTGGAACTTGTTTGCTGCAAAGGAAGAAGTTCAAAGCTCAAGAAAAACAACTTTGCAAAAGTTATGCTTTATGAAAATGGAAGTGTGATCTTTATGCCCAAAATGGAATTATTCAATGTATAATGCTCCCTTTATCAGGACAATGCCTCTAACCAATGTATTTGCATTCAATTTTTGAGTGTTGAAGGGTTTAGAGACCTGTAATTATGTACTAAGCTAGTTTGGTCAGATTTGCAACTTGGTATGAACATGTATTGGCCATGGTTACAAAGTGAGTTTTTGCCAACTTCAAGCATTCGATTATCCCTAACCACAAATGTGTTTGAGGAGTTCTTGGACAATTTGGAAAGATTGAAACATGTAATATAATCCATCTTTGAAATGAAACTTAAGACTCCAAGTGTAACTATGTGAAAAATGGCCAAGAAGATGGGTCAAAATCCTGCCTAAACTAGGGCAAAATTTCTCTAAGTTAAAAGTTTTAGGTACCCTTGTTCCAAAACTCATAACTTGAGATCCAAGCTTTTTTTGAGAAAACTTTGTGAATCAAAGTTGTAGACTTTGTGATGGAATACAACTTTCATTTTGTGAGTTTTGTTTTAATCCATTTGCATCTTGGTGAAAAATGGGACAAAGTTAGGAAAAAATAAGAAAATTTTATAACTTAGAAAATTTCTAAGTTATGAAAATTTTCCATTTTAAACCCTAATTTGAAATTTTGGGTTTCTTGATGAACAAGTTTCATAATTTGACATGTCTTGATGAAAAATGACCATTGGCACTTGATTTTGACCAAAAAGTCAAAGTTTGACTTTTCAGTATATAGTTAAATTTTGATCAGTTGACTGAAAAATTCATCTCTCAATCATATGCATTTGAGATCTTTTGAACTTGTTGAATGGGTCAAGATGATGTCATTGAGTCCTTGATTCCATGGTTGAGCTTGATTTGCCATTGGCTAGGTCAAACAGTCAAAAATTGCCTTTGTACAGTCAAAACCCTAAAAATGACCATTTTGCCCTTTTTGTGATCTGATCAAATTTTTTGTGGAATTATGATCCAAACTTGCTCAAATGTTTCATATGAGTTCATAATGTTGATGTGGGTCAAATTTCATGAGGTTTGACTGTCAATTGGCCACAGTTGACTTTTTCCCCAATATAGTTGATTTCTAGGTCAACTGTCCAATTGACTGGGCAAAAATTTGATTCAAGGCTTGAAACTTGGTATGGACAAACTTGTGAGTCCAACATGAAGTATGAAAGTCACTTTGGGCATTGTAGGTCAAAATATCCCTGTGCAAACTCAAACCCTAAATTAGGTCAACAGTGCAAGGAGGTGTCTTGAGCAGAGCAAACCCTAGCTTGATCTTGAATTCCAAGAGTCTTGTGATGAGAAATGTTGATGAAATGAGAGGGCAAATTTTGGGGTATAACAATTGCCCCTGTTCAATCTTCTTGAACCTGAAGAGTTAGATTGGCAAGTTTGCCTTTCGCGACTCGAAGGTAAAAGAGGATTGGACACTAGAGTTCCTGTAAATTTGCACTCGTCAAAATATTTTTGATGGAATGGGCTTAAAGATGCCATTTGGAGAAGGTGGAATCTTGATGGAGATGGGCTTAAAGATGCCATCCGAGACTGTTTGTTGAATTGCAATGTTGTAGGTCAGAAGAATGAGTATCAAAATGGTATCCGTGTCTGGAATGCATTTGAATTGTATCTGGAGACTGAGTCTGTATGAGAAAAAGAATGGAGTCCGTGTCTGGAGCATATCTGAGTTGTAACTGTATTTGAATTTTGAATGAATATCAGAATGACTGCCGTGTCTGGAGTGTATCTGTATTCTGAATGGGTAACAGAGAAAAATCTGTGTATGGAGCAACTGTGTGCTGGGGATACGTTCTGAATGAGTGGCAGAATGGAAACCGTGTCTGGAGCGTATCTGGACTGTATCTGAAGTTGATATCTGTATGAGTAGCAGAATGACTTCCGTGTCTGGAGTGTATCTGAAACTGTAACTGGGATCTGAATAAGTGACAGAATGACTTCTGTGGCGATTGCACTGAGGAGAATCAAACTTCTAGTGTAAGGGCTAGAATGGCATCCGTGTTTAGAGCGTATCTGAACTTGAAGTTGATAGTTGAATCTAAATGAGAGATAGAATGACTGTCGTGTCTGGAGCGTATCTAGTCTATATCGGATTGCTGAAGTCTGAATGAGTAGTAGAATTACCGCCGTGTCTGGGGTGTATCCGTACTGTATTTTGACTTGAAATTATGAATGAGTAATAGAATGACCGCCGTGTCTGGGGTGTATCCATACTGTATCTGAATAATTGTTAATGATAGTCTTTTAATCTTATCTTGAAAAGGGTAAAATGTTAGCTAAAACACAAAGTTATGTTGCATGATATGTATGATGCAATGAAATGTGTTTCATCAATGTTTATGATATATGAGTGTAATGGATATGCATGTAAGCTGAATGGCTTTCTTGCTGAGGAAAATAAATCCTTGATAACTAGAGATAATGAAATCTTTGACTGCTGCCGGGGAAAGTAAATCATTGATCGATGTTGAGGATTCAAAACTCTTTGATTGTTGAAGAGGAGAAATCCCTGCTGACTGCTTGGGGATTAAAGATCTCTATTTGTTTGAGAAGGAGAAATCCTGGGACCACTACTGGAGATTGAAAATCCTTGGCGATTTGTGGGGATTAACAAGGCCTTTGACAACTTCTGCAGGGAATGAGAATCCTTCATGACTTTCCTGGGAAATAGGGAAAACTCTGAAAATCTCTATTGGGGAGTTAAAACCTAGGAGGTTTCTGCTTGGAGAAATGAGATCGAGAATCTTCAATCTGTTGGGAAATAACTCTGTGGGGAGAATGTTTACTCGATCGGTGAAATCAAGAGCTTTGGGTTGTATGCCAAACTACTGGGGAAGCATCCTAGTTGGGGATAAGCCAAGAAGTTAGCTGTTATCTTCTTGGTTTTCAGACTTTCAAGATAGCCCGCTGGGGAAATTGGGGGAAGTTGAACAGTTCCCACCGGGGGTTGATAGTTAGAAATTTGACTTCGCTGGGGAAGAAAGTTTAGAATATTCTGGCTCCGCTGGGGATAGGTTTTTCAGGGATTTCGGGCTCCACTGGGGGTCTTGAAATTTAACTCCGTTGGGGACACATACTTTGAGACTTTGGATTTGTTGAGGATTTGAACAATGTATTGCAGGGGATTTCTTCTGGGATGGCACAAAGATATCTTCCTACACCTTCAACCTATCAGTAATTATCCTTTCTCCATTTCATTTTATTTGTAAGCAGTGATTATATTCAAATGCATATGCCTATTTAACAAAACTTTGGACGTTTTCAAATAAAACATGAGTGTAAAAAAGAAAGAAAGGCAAGCAAATTTATGCACTTTGAAGTATCTTTGTATTAACTTTCGTAAGTATCTTTGTACAAAGGAGACAGACATCCTAGTAAGAGAATGTTGTCGTAAAAAATGAGAAAATTTTATACAAAAGAAAGATGGCTATGTGTAATAATTCCATGGGGTTCCCATTCTGCTATAGCCTTCACAACTCTGAATATCTTGTCCATTCGCTACTTCGTCCTCCAATGACTGGATTTATCAGAAGCTTGGAGCTTTTTGGTGAAGAGCTTGTTCTTAAAGTGATCCGACGAGACATAGTCATACGCTTTAATTCCCTAACTTTTGCCTGGACCGCCCTTTCGGGTTTTCGATCCACCGGGAAACCCTTTTTTTCCCAAGTCGCCCTTTCGGGTTTTCAACTTGCCGGGTGTACAAATTTTTTTTGTTTTATCCCTAATTTTTGCCTGAACCTCCCTTTCGGGTTTTCCATTCACTGGGAAACCCTTTTTTGCCCAAGTCGCCCTTTCAGGTTTTCAACTTGTCGGGTGTACAGATTTTTTTTGTCTTATCCCTAATTTTTGCCTGAACCGCCCTTTCGGATTTTCGATTCACCGGGATGCCCATTTTTGCCCAAGTCGCCCTTTCGGGTTTTCAACTTGTCGGGTCGTTTTATGCGTAGTATCTTTTGACTATGTCGGCGTTTGCAGGGTGCGCCAGGTCGTCATCGTCCATGGTGGTCAGGATCATTTCCCCACCAGAAAAGATGCTCTTGATCACGAATGGTCCTTCGTAAGTAGGAGTCCACTTGCCCCTGGGATCACTTTGCGGTAAGATGATTCACTTGATTACAAGATCTCTGACTTGATATACCTGACGTCTGACCTTTTTGTTGAAAGCCTTGATCATCCGTTTTTGATACGTCTGACCATGACAAACAGCAGTAAGTCGCTTCTCGTCGATCAAGTTAAGTTGATCAAGCTGGGTCTGAATCCAATCGTCTTCACTCAAACCGGCATCTTTCATAATCCTTAAGGAAGGAATCTGAACCTCCATAGGTAAAACGGCTTCCATGCCATACACTAAAGAGAAGGGGTTGCCCCTGTTGAAGTATGTGTCGTGGTACGATATCCATGCAGAGCGAACGGTAACATCTCATGCCAGTCCTTGTAGGTGACTGTCATCTTTTGAATGATCTTCTTGATATTTTTGTTGGCGGCTTCAACAGCACCGTTCATCTTCGGTCGGTAGGAAGATGAATTATGATGATAAATCTTGAATTGCTCGCACATAGAGGTGATCATAGTGTTGTTCAAATTTGTACCGTTGTCTGTGATAATCCTGTCGGGGATACCATATCGGCATATGAGGTTCTGCTTGATGAAGCGGGCAACCACATTCTTTTTAACTGAGGCATAGGAAGCTGCTTCGACCCACTTGGTGAAGTAGTCAATAACCACCAGGGTGAAGCGATGCCCATTGGATGCGGTAGGCTTGATCTCTCCAATCATGTCAATGCCCCACATTGCGAATGGCAAAGGAGCTGTCAGAACATTGAGAGGAACAGGAGGGATATGTACCTTGTCAGCATAGACTTGGCATTTATGACAAGTGCGAGAATGTTGATGACCGTCAGCTTCCATGGTAGACCAGTAGTAGCCTGCCCTTAAAATCTTCTTAGCCATCGTATGTCCGCTCAAGTGGGTGCCAAATGTGCCACTATGTATTTCGGTCATGATCAACTCCGCTTCAACCTTGTCCACACAACAAAGTAGAACACAATCATGGTTGCGCTTATAAAGGATACCATTACTCAGGAAGAACTTGGCAGCAAATCTCCTTAAGAAATTTTTGTCATTGACTGAAGCTCCTTCAGGGTATTCTCTAGTCTGGAGATACCTTTTGATTTCATGAAACCAGGGTTGTTCCACTACTTCTTCGGTGTTAATCTCATGACAGTGCGCAGGTTCGTCCATTCGTTCAATGGTGATTTGGGGAGCCTCATTATCCTAGTTGAGTTTAAACATGGAAGACATTATAGCCAGAGCATCGGCTAACTGATTTTCTTCTCGCGGGAAATGCTCGAAGGTAATCTGGTCGAAATGAGGCAACAATGTTAAGACATGTTCTTTGTATGGGATAAGATTAGGATGTCTGGTGTCCCACTCTCCTTTGACTTGACTGATAACCAAAGCCGAGTCCCCAAATACGACCAAAGATTTGATTCCCAAGTCTATAGCAGCCTTGAGACCAAAGATGCAAGCTTCATATTCAGCCATGTTATTGGTACAGCTGAAACAAAGTCGGGCAGTGAAGGGTGTATGGCAACCTTCCGGAGAAATGAGTACCGCACCGATACCGTTGTCAAGTGCATTTGAAGCACCATCAAAGTACAGGGTCCATCAGGATCCTTGTTCAGGTCCGTCATACGGTCCGTTACCTTCAATGTTGTCCAATGTCATGATGTCCTCGTCAGGGAAGTCGAATCTCATAGATTGGTAATCTTCGACGGCTTGATGAGCTAGATGGTCAGCTAGTACACTCCCTTTTATAGCTTTTTGGGTAGTATATTGGATATCATACTCAGTCAGGATCATTTTCCATCTAGCGATTCTTCCAGATAAAGAAGGCTTCTCGAAGATATACTTGATCGGATCCATTTTGGAAATCAGCAGAGTGGTATGAGTCAACATATACTGCCTTAGCCGGCGAGCAGCCCATACCAAAGCGCAGCAAGTTTTCTCGAGTAGTGAGTAGCGAGTCTCACAGTCGGTAAACTTTTTGCTAAGGTAATAAATGGCATGCTCTTTTCGCCCAGACTCGTCATGTTGGCCCAGTACGCACCCCATTGAGTTATCCAAAACAGTCAGATACATGATTAACGGTCTTCCTTCGACAGGTGGCATCAAAAATAGGAGGTTATAGTAAATACTCCTTGATCTTATCAAAATCAACTTGACAATCATTGTTCCATTCAACTACCTGATCTTTCCTCAACAGTTTGAAAATTGGCTCACAGGTAGATGTCAAGTGAGAGATGAGCCTCGCGATATAGTTTAAGCGTCCCAAGAATCCTCTAACCTCCTTTTCAGTGCGGGGGGCAGGCATTTCTTGTATAGCTTTTACTTTAGCTGGATCAACCTCAATGCCTTTGTTGCTGACAATAAATCCCAAAAATTTACCAGATCTAACTCCAAAAGTGCACTTGCTTGGGTTCAATATGAGCTTATATTCCTTCAACCTGGCAAACAGCTTTTGCAAATGATTAAGGTGTTCTTCTTCTGTCTGTGATCGAGCTATCATGTCGTCTACGTAAACTTCGATCTCATGATGTATAATATCATGAAATAAAGCTACCATGGCGCGTTGATAGGTTGCCCCTGCATTCTTCAGTCCGAATGGCATCACTTTGTAGCAGAAGGTACCCCATTGTGTGACAAAAGTAGTTTTCTCCATGTCCTCGGGGGACATTTTGATCTGGTTATATCCCGAGAATCCATCCATGAAGGAAAATACCTTGTGTTGAGCTGTGTTGTCAACCAAGATGTCGATGTGTGGCAGTGGAAAATCATCTTTAGGGCTAGCCCTGTTAAAGTCCCGATAATCCACACACATTCTGACTTTGCCGTCCTTCTTAGGTATGGGCACAATGTTAGCAACCCATTGTGGATAGGAAGTAACAGCCAGAAAGCCAGCATTGAATTGCTTCATTACCTCAGCTTTGATCTTCCCAGACATGTCAGGCCTCATTCGGCGGACCTTTTGCTTGACCTGTGGACAGTCCTCTCTTGTAGGGAGACGGTGGACCACGATATCTGTGTCTAGTCCCGGCATGTCTTCATAAGACCAGACGAAGATTTCAACATATTCGTTCAAAAACTGCACTAAGCGCTCTTTGACACTTGGTTCCAGGTTGGCACCCACTTTTACCTCTTTCTTGTCTTCCTCTGTCCCCAAGTTGATGGTTTCTATCAACTCTTCATGAGGCAGAATAGCCCTCTCTTCTTGTTGCAAAAGTCTGGCTAACTCCCCCATCACTTCACAGTCTTCGTCAACTTCGTACTCAGCATGATTGACCAAATCTTCAGAGTTACCGAAGGCTAAAGCAGAATAGTCAGCCATGGAATCCGGAGTGGATGGGTACCTGCATTTATGAGTGTGGGTGTGTGTAAGGGATAGCCATCCTTAAACAAAACAAAAATACAAAAGGAAAGAAAATGAACACAACAGTTTATAGATGAAAGCGTCCAATGATTCATTAAAATATGACATATGATAATGAAGAAAATCAAGCCCTTACAAATGGACCTATATGCCCCGGGCAAGGCATAAGGTGATAATAGTGTACGAATTGTTTAGTTATTACAGACCAAAATAGGAAATTGTTCATAGATAAATTTACTGGTTGATGAAGGTGATGGGAATAAAATCCTTTGCTTCCCAGTTGCTTAAACCCCCTTCGACGGTTGGAAAGATCCAATCTTCAATGTTGTCCTTTTCAGCATCCTCTTCTACAACATTAATTCCATGGTAGGTGATCTTTACGGGTGGTCCTCCAGTCTTGGAGCGACGCATAGCCTTCTGTCCAGCAGCAGTAAACCCTAATCCAAATTTGTCCGTCTTATGGGGAAAATCAGGTAGTTGCCCCCACACTGTGCTCTTTCCTTCTTTAACTACATCCTCTGCTTCCTTGAGAGATGCCATCCTAGATACATGCTTGGGAACGATAGGCACCTCAACCATTGTCTTCGCAACTGCGACCTCAGGAGAAACTTCCTCAAAATGTTGGAAAGGCGTTTCGATGAATTCGCCATCCAACTCCACATAGCTGAAGGAGTTGAGGTGACTTATCATGTACTCTTCCTCGCCGTGCACCGTTATAATCTTACCCTTAACAGGATACTTCAGCATTTCGTGTAAAGAGGATGTAACTGCCCCAGCATAATGGATCCACGGTCTTCCCAACAAGCACGAATATGAAGGACGAATGTCCATCACATAAAAGGTGGAGTTGAAAACTTCTGTGCCCACTTTGATAGGAATTTCAACCTCTCCGTGAACCATTCTTTTGGAACCATCAAAGGCCCTAACACTGATGTTATTGGGTTTGAGGGTCAATCCTTCGCAGTCCAAACGATCCAACGCTTTCTTCGGCAACACATTCAAGGAAGAACCAGTATCAACTAAGACATGGGCGAGGGTGGTTCCCCTGCATTCAACTGAGACATGTAGCGCGTCGTTGTGTTTCCTTCCCTTGGGAGTCAAATCAGCATCAGAAAAGCCAAGGCCATTATCAGCAGTAAGGCTGGCCACACACTCCTGAAACTGGTCAGCCGAAGTTTCTTGGGGCACGTGTGTTGTCTTTAAAAATTTGATTAAGGCCTTAGCATGGGCCTCAGAGCAGAGTAGAAGAGCCAACATGGATATTTTAGAAGGGGTCTTCCCTAGCTGTTCCACGACGTCGAAATCGCTCCTTTTGATTATTTTCAGGATTTCTTCCATTTCTTTCTGGGTGGTTTCGGGGATAACCACAGTATGAGCCTTCGTCCTGGCATGCGCTTCTAGTATCCCCTTACCCTTATCGGTATTATCAACAGATGGTCTTACTTCAGGAGTATCCAATTCTTCAATTATCGGGTCTTGCACAGATGGATTAACAGGCACAAAAGCTTTCGAGGGTCTGAAAACTGCTCGAGAGGGAGCAATCTCCGGAGAAAAAATTCGTCCGCTGCGGGTTATCTTGCTTGTTCCCGCAATGTTCCCTATATCAGGGGTTTCCTCTTAAGAATTCTCTTGGACTGATTCAATCTGTTTGATACCATGATAGAAGATTTCTCCTCTGTAGTTCCATGGTATCGTTTTGTTAGATTGATACGGGACAGGCCCCGGCATGGTGATTTTTAATGGTACAAATTTAGGGTCGGACGTAATCTTGACAGGCCTTTTGCAAGCCTTGGGAGGATTATCGAAGATGGTTATTATTGCGATATCGTTGGTTGAAGTAGCAAAAGTAGCAGGAGTAACAGGAGTGAAGGTATCAACAAGGGTCTTTTGGAAGAGTATCTCTTGGGTATCCATCAGGCGTTGGATGCCTGACTTCAACATTGGGCAATCAGCTCATACGTTTAAACAAAATTAACAGTCCTTTCCATAGCCTGGGAATATCCCGACTCTCATCAAATTCACTTTAATCACTGGTAAGGGAGTTAAAAGGTCAGTAACATTGATAACATGAAGGTCTTCCATAACAGCATGAACATTATGACCGTGCTTGGGCATTGGGGCAGAAATCACATTTGGCTTTTCGGGCGCATCGAATTCTATTTCCTTGGCGTCAATCAGGTCTTGGATTTTGTTCTTAAGCGCCCAACAGTTGTTGGTATCATTCCCTGCATGGTCAGAGTGGTAAGCACACTTGGCATTGGAGTGGTAGTATGGAGATGAGGTATTAGGGTTCTTTGGCGCTTCCTTCAAACTGGTAAGATTCAGCTTTAACAAATGAGGGAGTACTTGAGCTGGCGTCATGTTGATTCGGGTGAACTGCCGTTGTGGCCTTTCTACCCGTTGTTGATTAGGTCTTGGCTGACTGCTGCGAGGTTGATCATTTGAATAGTTTTGAATCATCACAGCCCCTACAGTTGGCCGGCGCTCGGTTCTTCCTTGACTTTTCTGAGAATAAACAGCAGAGGCTTCCTTCTTAGTTGGGAAGGTTTTCTTAACAGCAGTGGATGCGGAGGCATCTTTCTGAATCTTACCACTTTTAATACCGTCCTAGACCCTTTTGCCGGTCAAAATTAATTCGGTAAATCCCGCGGCGGAACTCCTAATTAAATGATTGAAGAAAGGGTCAGACAGGGTCCCTAAAAACATGTCAACCAGCTCCCTATCCGATAATGGCGGCTGCACCCTTCCAGCCAGATCACGGAACTTCTGGGCATACTCTTTAAATCCTTCATTGGAATCCATCCCCATACTTTGTAGCTGAGTACGAGTGGGCGCCAAATCAGCATTGTATTGGTATTGACGGTAAAAAGCAGCAACTAAGTCTTCCCAGTTATGAACCTCAGATCTCTCAAGTTGATAGAACCAGTCCAATTGTGTGCCTGACAAACTGTCTTGGAAAAAGTGTACCCAGAGGTCTTTATCAGATGAGTGGGGTTGGATCTTTCTGACATAGGATCTCATATGAATCTTTGGGCAGGACATACCGTCATACTTAGCAAATGTTGGTACTTTGAACTTGGGAGGAATGACGATCCCAGCGACCAACCCTAATTCTTCAAAATCTAAACCAGGTACCCTTTGCAACTCCATGGCTGCCAATCGATCCTCAAGATTCTTATATTTATCATCCGCCGGGGAATATTGTTGTTCGGAGTAGTCTTCATCCTCTTCCTCTTCAACTTCAGATTCAGAAGGTCCCGCAACTCCTTTTCCTTTACCAGCCCCTTCATCGGATGTAGAGGGGAACTCGAGAACTTTTCTAGCATCGCTTTCAAACCTTCTTCCAAAAGTGGATACCCCGGGCCTTTTCTTCTTTTTCTCTTTATTTTTCTCCAATAGTGCTTTAAGGTCCTCTTGGCCCTTTGCTAAGGTCATGAGGAGTTGCTGGAATTGAGAATTATGTGCTTGCAGATCCTTAACCGTCTGCTCCAAATCCATCTTGCTGAAATAAACAGCAGGAAGATAAGGAAACCTGGTGTGAAGACCTGTTTATGAATATGATGAATGGTATGTTATTCATGTAATGCATTCAAGGATTCAGAAATTCAAATTTGTTGCAAACAAAAAGGAACACACGTCATATTAATAAGAAATTGTTAGTACATAAGTTCCCCATGGGCAAAATATTACAAAATTCTTAATGTAAAAAGACATTGCGCATCCTCTTTGGTGCGATGTAAGTGTCGAGAGTTTCCTCCTCATGAAGTCGGTGGGTAAGCTCCAAAACCTTCTTCTCACTGGCATAGAAGTTGGCTTCAAAAGTATTCCGTTCTTCTTTGAGTTAGATCCAACTCCTTTGTAGTTCTTCCCATGATGTTGGCATGTCAAGATGTAGGAGGGTGTATGGAACCTCTCCTTACATCACAGGCTCTTTGATCAAGGGGAGAATGTGAGGGTATGGCATCATAAGATTCTGGGCGCGGGTTCGTACCCACTTGAGATAAGGCTCAAGGGGGATGGAATTCTTGTGCCCCAGTGTCTTACTATCCACTCTGTTGGGCATCCTCCAAGCTCTGATGAACCTTTGTCAAAGTCCTTGCGCATCGTTGTCGAAGTCAAAAACTAGGTCAGGAATCAGCATGTCATGAGGGTCATCCCACCGAGCATATCCAAATTGTCTCAGAGCCAAACAGGGGTTATATGTAATGCCTCCCCTAATTCTAAGTAGTGGGACATTAGGGAATTCCCCACAACGATCAATGATGATGACATTTTCTTTGGACCGAGAACACCAATGTACATCAGAATGTGTGAGGGTCATCAACCGTTGTGACCACCTTAAACCCTGCTCATTCTTCAAAACTGATGGTGGAAGGTGAGAAATAAACCACCTTGCTAAGAGAGGAGTACAGCATACGAGAACACCTCTTTTCCTCATTGTTCGTGTGTGAAATGAGTGTAGGATGTCCCCAAGCAATGTAGGTACAGGATTCTGAGATATGAAAATCTTGACAGCATTCACATCTATAAGCTGATTCGGGTTTGGGAACAAGACCAATCCCAATGTCCTTTGATGTCAGATGGTTACAAGTGTAATGCTTGAGCAATATCTTCATGCTTTGGTTCTTTTTCCGTACCGTTGTAGGGTAGTTGATGAAGAATAGTAATTCTCAGGAGTTGAGAAAATTCCTCCAAAGTAGGTACTAGTTGGTAATCAGGGAATGTGAAACAGTGGTGTAGGGGGTCAAAGAACTGGAAGAGAACTTTCACCATGTCTTCTTAAATGTTGGAGTTGACCAAGTTGAGAAGTATACCATGTCTTTCACTGAAGAGAGAATTCTCTGGAATCCTGGATGTAAGCTCCTTGAGTTGAGGAGGGATTCTCACAAGGTTGACTTGAATTGTTTTCCTGCGAAGAGATTCCATGACCTACAAAACAAGAACAAAGATGAAGATCCAAACCCTTGAAATGGTTAGTGGATGCATATGATGCTTTATGATGTTCATGATGTATGTACAAACACATGTACAAGCAAGTCACACAAAACCCTAGTTTCAGGCTTGCATGAGGTTTCATAGGTAAATACCCTCTTGATTTTAGTTGGCTCAAACCTGTCCTACAAATAGTAACCGGGTTCTAAGGAGCTCAATATCACTGGATTATTTTCTATGTTCATTGTTTTGGTTTAGCCACTTAACTAACGACCAAAATATTCCAAGAAAACAACCCTCAATGAGTGTAGTATCGAGTATCTACCAACTTCGGACTGTACCAAAGTCGGTCATCTCACTACCCCTAACAAAAGGCCAAGATGGTCAAGTAAGGTTCTAAGAGTTCATTAGTGCTTCATGACATCACTCAATGGCCCTGTATTCTCTTTGATTGACTCAAAGGCTACCGGTACTCACAAATATGTCACACTAATATAGCTATTGCTTCAACCATGTCGGTATACCCCGCACAGTTTCCACAACGTATTACTATTTACCTATGAATGTTTCCCAAATCCGGGTGGAGGATTTCAAGCCCAAACAAGAGAACCAAATGTAAAGCAATCAAAGCAATCAAGGTAAGCATGCAAAGGTGATCTAAGCCCTAAGTTTACTCCACTTTTAAAGTTTTCCCCAGCAGAGTCGCCAGTTCTGTGATACGGTGAGAGAACTGACTTGGGATTTTGCGTTTGTGTTCGCAAATGCTTCGGTTTAGCAAGAGTCACCACCGACTTTTTATTTTATCCTAAGGAAAGGTCAAAAAGCACAGGAAAGACCTTTGAGATGTTTTCTTGAGTTCGGGGAGTAGATTATAGAAAGGGAAGGTATTAGCACCCTTTCTATCCATGGTTATCCATGGGCTCTTAGTTACTTGTTTAGATCACTTGCTTCGCTTTTTCAATTGTTTGAAATGGTGCTTTTCAATTGTTTGAAATGGTGCTTTGTGTGTGATTTTGAAAGATGTTTTGAAAAGAGGCCATCGTTGTGGCAACCTTTGTAATGATTCTTGTTTGAATGTATACAAAGGTGTTTTTGTCTTTTGAAAAGTTTTCAATATTTGAAAGTAGGGTTTTGAAATTGTGTTGTGAAGTGTGTTTTGAAGATAGCAAGGATGTTTTTTGCAAGTTTTGATCAAGTAACTAAGAGTTGTCTACCCTATTTTACTCAAAGATCTTTCTTATGTTTTTAACCCTTTTAACAGTGTTGCTTCACCATTGTATTTGGTGAACAAACTTATGTTAGGATGTTAAATGGGACAGGTGCGGGTCATCGTATAGACCATGATAGCAATAGTGTCAAGTATTTTTGGCAATTTTCTTGAGGGACTTGATCATTTTGGTTTAGGCAACACAGATAGCGTCATCGAGGGACTATGATCTTTTGTTTTGTTTTTGTTTTGCCAAAGTACTTGACATGCATACTATGGCCCATTTTTTAAGGCAACAAGTGGATTGAAACCCTAGGGGTGCAAGTGTGCATTGTGCTTGTTTTTCATGAATTTTTGTCTTTGATTAGGTCAAACTATTTGTTGGTTTTGATTTTGCATACAAACCCTAATTCTCTAATCATGGCATAATTGAAAGCGTAAAAGTGCGAGAATTTAAACCCTAAGCTATTACAACATGATATAGGGAGGGGGGTACAAATTTGAATAGGGGATTATTTTGCAAGAAATTAAAGCCTAAATTATTACAACCAAATTGAATTTGCAAGGCATAATATTTAAATGTACAATATTTAAATAAATACAATAAATAAATATTAAATAAAATGTATTATGTAAAAAAAGGTTTTTTATGTATGTAAAGTATTTTCAATGGAAAGAAATATAAAGAAATAAATAAAAAATTAATTTTAATTATTTTTAGGGTAAACCCTAATTCCTTAAAGAAATGGTATTATTTATTATTTATATACAAAAATGTATTAATATGTACAAAAAATAAAATTATATTGAAAAAAAGTATTTTTTAGTATAAAATATCAATAAAAATAAAAATGTATTATTTTTGTGTTTTTATTCTATACTTTTAATAAAATAAAGTATATATATATATATATATATATATATATATATATATATATATATATATATATATATATATATATATATATATATATATATATATATATATATATATATATATATATATATATATATATATATATATATATATATATATATATATATATATATATATATATATATATATATATATATATATATATATATATATATATATATATATATATATATATATATATATATATATATATATATATATATATATATATATATATATATATATATATATATATATATATATTAAACATATTAAGTGTGTAAAAAATAAAATAAATTATTTACAAAAATGTATATATTTCAAGAAAATATTTTTGGTGTAAATAAAAAAAGAAATGAAAATAAGAGTATTATTTGCATTATTTTTAAGTTTAAACAAAATAATATATATATTTAAACATTTGTTTATATTAGGAAAAATTAAAATAAAATATCTAATAAATGAAAAAAATTGTGAAAATATTTTTAGAATATTTTTTATATTTGAAAATAAAATATCAAAGTCAGAAAAGAAATTAAAATGCAAATTTAATGAAAATACAAAGAAATGGGCCAGGGGGTGCTGAAAGTAAACTGGGAGGTGTTGGAAGCAAAGAAATCCAGGCCCAACCCAGACTTCATCTTCAACCTCCAGAAATTTGAAAAACGCGCGCATGCCTATACAAACTTGTATCTCCTGTATTTGTGATCTTTTGACAAAACTCAAAACATGAAACTTGTAGAGCATCAAATCACGAATCTAACCATATAAAAAATTTAAGTTAACTCTCAAAGACCGGAGAGAATTTCTCTGGCCCTAATTCCTAACCTAGTTTTTTTCAGAAAGTTCCTGGATGAAATTCTCCTAGCACGATTAATATAAATGAAAACTGAGCATATGTATGGTTTCAGGGCAATGAGTGCAACATCTTTCATTCACAAACCTAAGGCTAAATGTTCCTAAATAGAGAGATAGAAGTTCATGAAATACCTGTTTCAGTTGAGTTCGAGTTGGACAATGCAGCAACTTTCAATGGGGCCTGAGGTTCTTTTGAGCTTGCTTGATGTCCCCTGAACCTTTCCCAATGCTTAGTTTGTTTTGAAGTGGCCCGAATCGTGCTACAGAACTCAACCTGCAAAGCTTCCAAACAAAAATGGTGATGTGTGTTAATGGAGTTACAACAACTTGTGAATGGTCTGGATAGCATAGGTATATTGTTTGGAATGTGTTTGAAGTGATTTCGGACAAAACGCACGAGGGGATTTGATTGTGGCTTGTGATTTGCAGAACTGGCCCTGTTTTGTAAGAAAATGTGGTTTTTGAGTATAAGGGTTCTTTAGGGGTGAAAAGCTCGTGCTTATGACTTACAAGGATATGAGAAACTTGTTTGAAAACTTTGCTTGAGTTCAATATATCAGATGTGTGAGTTATGGACTTTATGCCATTTGACTTGTTTTGAAAGCAAAGTTTGAAGTGAAATGAGATAGGCCTGTACAGGCTATCTCCAAGCATGAACCAACTTCTTGTACCTTTGCCTAAGTTTGTGGAACTTGTTTGCTGCAAAGGAAGAAGTTCAAAGCTCAAGAAAAACAACTTTGCAAAAGTTATGCTTTATGAAAATGGAAGTGTGATCTTTATGCCCAAAATGGAATTATTCAATGTATAATGCTCCCTTGATCAGGACAATGCCTCTAACCAATGTATTTGCATTCAATTTTTGAGTGTTGAAGGGTTTAGATACCTGTAATTATGTACTAAGCTAGTTTGGTCAGATTTGCAACTTGGTATGAATATGTATTGGCCATGGTTACAAAGTGAGTTTTTGCCAACTTCAAGCATTCGATTCTCCCTAACCACAAATGTGTTTAAGGAGTTATTTGACAATTTGGAAATCTTGCAAAATGTACTATAATCCATCTTTGAAATGCAACTTAATACTCCAAGTGGAACTATGTGAAAAATGGCCAAGAAGATGGGTCAAAATCCTGCCTAAACTAGGGCAAAATTTCTCTAAGTTAAAAGTTTTAGGTACCCTTGTTCCAAAAATCATAACTTGAGATCCAAGCTTATTTTGAGAAAACTTTGTGAATCAAAGTTGTAGACTTTGTGATGGAATACAACTTTCATGTTGTAAGTTTTGTTTGAATCCATTTGCATCTTGGTGAAAAATTGGACAAAGTTAGGAAAAAATAAGAAAATTTTATAACTTAGAAAATTTCTAAGTTATGAAAATTTTCCATTTTAAACCCTAATTTTCAATTTTGGGTTTCTTGATGAACAAGTTTCATAATTTGACATGTCTTGATGAAAAATGACCCTTGGCACTTGATTTTGACCAAAAAGTCAAAGTTTGACTTTTCAGTATACAGTTAAATTTTGATCAGTTGACTGAAAAATTCATCTGTCAATCCTATGCATTTGAGATCTTTTGAACTTGTTGAATGGGTCAAGATGATGTCATTGAGTCCTTGAGTCCATGTTTGAGCTTGATTTGCCATTGGCTAGGTCAAACAGTCAAAAATTGCCTTTGTACAGTCAAAACCCTAAAAATGACCATTTTTGCCCTTTTGGTGATCTGATCAAATTTCTTGTGGAATTGTGATCCAAACTTGATCAAATGGTTCATATGAGTTCATAATATTGATGTGGGTCAAATTTCATGAGGTTTGACTGTCAATTGGCCACAGTTGACTTTTTCCCCAATACAGCTGATTTCTTTGTCAACTGTCCAATTGATTGGGCAAAAATTTGATTCAAGGCTTGAAACTTGGTATGGACAAACTTGTGAGTCCAAAATGAAGTATGAAAGTCACTTTGGGCATTGTAGGTCAAAACATCCCTGTGCAAACTCAAACCCTAATTTAGGTCAACAGTGCAAGGAGGTGTCTTGAGTAGAGCAAACCCTAGCTTGATCTTGAATTCCGAGAGTCTTGTGATGAGAAATGTTGATGAAATGAGAGGGAAAATTTTGGGGTACAACAGTAGGTAAAGGCCTTTACCTAATACGACAGTACTGAGGAAGAAGAAGACTGTGTGGCAACTTCCCATTGGGTCATTTGAATATTAGCTCGTTTTTCTGGACATCACGTGTTTTTCCATTATATATTATTTTGTTCAGTTATATTAACAAAAGGCCAACTGGCCCAGTGGTGTGCAGGAGAGTTGTTCAAGGTTGTGAGTGAGAGGTCAGGGGTTCGACCCCTGCCTCCAACATTTTTTATTTTTCCTTCAAATCCCTTGCAGTTTTCGTGCGCTTCATGATCAAGTGTCCACCATGCACCTCAACATCTCAGCCATTGGATTCATCATCATTCCAGATCTAGCACACCACAGGTGTAGCACATGGTGAAGCATCCCAGGCATTGCTACACTAGATCAGGCGCAAGACAACTGAGACACCATCATCATGGGCCTTTGCAATTTTCAGCAATGCACCCCCAATTTGCTTAGCTATATTAGGCCCACTCTTATTCCTTTTTTTAATTTCTTTATTTGTTTTCTTTTCAATTACTTGTTTTAATTATTTTTACAAAATCATTTTTTTTAAATCAAAAATCAGAAAATCACAAAAATATTAAGTTTAGTTTTTTTTCATAAAATATTTATTGGCTTTAATTAATTAGTTTAATTAGGTTAACTTAAATATTTTTTTTCATAATTAAAATTTAATAGAAATTAGGTTAACTTAAATACTTTTTTTCATAATTAAAATTTAATAGAAATTAGGTTAATTTGCAAGATTAATTACTTTTCTCAAAAAAAATCTAAAAATATCTTTTATTTATTCACCAATTAATTGTTTCTAAAGTTGACGTTAATTCCCCGTTAGCTTTACTCTCGCGCGCATCTTTTTTCCCATTATTTTTCCTATCAATGTAATTGCTCCGAGTTTGTAATAGTTAATTAGGTTTACTATTTTGCATTTATTATTTTCCCGGTTTTTGATTATGTAATCCCCATCCCCAAGGCCTTGTAATAGCTAGGGTTTTAATTTCTCGCACTTTAATTTCCACAACTATAAACTGCCTAGATGTATGGATAATAGGCTTGTATGGAAAGAATCAATTTAAAACGGTAGAAAACCCTAATTGTGCAAAGATAACATTAACTGAAATCAAACACTCGCACATATTCATTCCTAGGGCTTGCCCCACCCCAGTTTCCTTCGGTAAACGGTCAAGAAGCATAGGGAATTTTAGTGGTTACCTTCTAGTCCCAAAAGATAAAAAATGACCCATTCGAATGTTGCCTCGGAAAGATCTTTAGGATTTTAGGGTAATTACTAAAGTTTCCTAAACATTTCTTATGTGATCGTACTCGTCCCTTTCGAATGTCCCTTAAATTCCAATGACGGAGCTACCTACTCCTTAATAGTAGGATAGCGCTGTCTAAAGAAAAACGAACAGACTTTTTTTAAGTAGGTAGATAACTCTTAAGTACTTGCTCAAAACAAACAAATCTCACACAAACACTTTCAAAATAGTTTTCAAAAGCAACTTCGCCACACTCTTGAGGACAGATACAAGGGTTACCACGAAGTTAAACAAAAACTTTTCAAAACACACACAAGCGATTTCAAAACGAGCAAGTACCTAAGAGCCCATGGAAAACCATGGATAGAAAGGGTGCTAACACCTTCCCTTTCTATAATCTACCCCTCGTACTCAGAAATATCTCGAAAAAGGTTTTTTCTCTTCTTTTTCCTTTTCCTTTGATTGGATAAAATAAAATTCAGTGGCGACTCTTGCTTATCGCGACATTTGCGAACAAAAAATGCAAACCATTATTAACAATCGGTTCTGCCACCGCATCACAGAACTGGCGACTCTACTGGGGAAAAATATAAAGTGGGGTATACCTTAGGATCTAGGTCATTTTTAAATGCTTTCTTGTTTGCTCTGATTGCTTTTTCTTTAAAGGTTTTGCTTGGGTATTGTTAAAGATCCTACACCCGGATCTTGGGACACTCTTTAGGTAAATAGCAATAGATCGTGGAGACTGTACAGCATAGGCCGATATGGTTTAAGTGATGGTTGTGTTGGTGTGACACTTTGGTGGGTACCGATATCCTTCGTGTGGAAACGAGGAGAATATGGGGCTACCGTGTGGTGTCGTGAAGCACTAACGGGTCGTAGAACCTTAGTTGAACAAACTTGGCCATTAGAAAGTAGTGAGATAGCCGGCCTCGGTATAAAGTTGAGGATTGTTTTATACTCGACACTACACTCATTGAGATTAGACTTTAGGGATATTTCGGATGCAAGAAAAGATTGCATGAGCTGAAACAATGCCCGATAAAGGATGATCAGTGATATTGAGAATCCTTAGAACCTGGTTACTTTTCTAGGATAGGTTTGAAACCAACTTAACTTCAAGAGGGTACTACCTTTAACCTCATGCAAGCCTTTGACCTTAAGGCCTATTGTGTGATTTGCTTGTGTGTGATTTGTCCTGTTTGAACATAACATCGTGCATCATAACATGGCATTCATGCTTCATTACACTAACCATTTCAAGGATCTAGGGTATTTATCTTTGTTCTGTTTTGCAGATCATGGCTTCCGCTCGTAGAAACACTATCTGAATCAGCTTTGTGAGAATACCTCCCCAACTCAAGGAGCTAGTATCAAGGGTTCCTGAAACTTCTTCGTTCACTAAAATATTTGGCCGACTTCTCAACCTGGTTACTTCGAGCTTTGATGAAAAGATGATGGGGGTGCTCTTTCAGTTCTTTGATCCCAAGCACCATTGCTTCACCTTTCGAGACTTCAGTTAGTGCCTGCCATGGAAGAGTTATCTCAGTTATTGGGTATACCTATTCTTGATCAGCTACCTTTCACCGATATAGAAGAAGTACCCAAGCCAGAATCCATTGCCTCATCTTTGCATCTGAAACGGGCCTACGTGGTATCCAACTGGGAAACAAGAAGCAGAGTTAACGGTTTTCTAACCAAGTTCTTAATGGATAAGGCTCAACTGTTTTGGAATGATTTGGAATTTCAGGCTTTTGAGGAGATTTTGGCTCTTCTAATTTATGGGTTAGTATTTTTCCCTAATCCAGACTCTCTCATAGATGTGAACACTATCAAGATCTTCCTCTCTCGCAACCATGTGCCTACTTTGCTCGGAGATATCTTGCATGCTCTCTGCACTTGTACCATGAAGAAAAGAGGGGTTCTTATGTGTTGCATGCCTTTACTGTCGAGGTGGTTTATTTCTCACCTCCCTAAGTCAGTGCTGAAGAATGAAGAAGATTTAGGTTGGTCACAAATGATAATGCCACTTTATCACACGGATATTCTTTGGTATTCCCGATCAATGGGTGATATTTCTATTATCGACCGCTGCGGCGAGTTCCCTAATGTCCCACTACTTGGCATTAGGGGAGGCATAACTTATAATCCTTCTTTGGCTCTACGACAATTTGGTTATGCTCGAAGGGATGGCCCTCACGAGATGCTTATCCAGGGCATTGTGTTTAACTATGAAGATGATGTTCAAGGGTACCGTCAAAGGTTCATATGAGCTTGGGGCATGGTCAACAGATTTGATACCAAGACTTTGGGGCCGAAGACTTCCATCCATATGGAACCTTATCTCCAATGGGTACGAGCTCGTGCTCAGAGTCTTATGATGCCATATATAGCCGTCCTACCAGTGATTGTGGAGCCCGTTACAGAAAGGGATGTTCCTTACACAATGTTTCACCCTGACATGCCCACTAATATGGAAGAGCTGCAGAGATCATGGATTCAATTGAAGAAGGAGAGGGGCACCTATAGAGATCAATTTTATGCCCAAGAGAAGAAAGTGTTGGATCTCACAAAGCAGCTTCACGAGGAAAGAAGTCTTAATGTCTATCTCGGCACGAAGAGGAAGCATCCATGGGAGACTTGAGTTTTTTTGTAGCTTTTGAATTTTCAATTGTATGCCTAAAAGGCAATTATATTTTTGAAATCAACTAATAAAATCTTTGTTTCATTGTTGGCTCGCAAATTTAAATTTCCCAAAATCCTTGAAAACATTGCATACATATATCGTACATATCATTGCATAACAGGTTTTCATAACAGGTTTCTCATATTCTCCTATGTTTATTTCAGCAATGGCTCTTGAACAAACTGTAAAGGATCTTCAAACTCAGAATGCACAGTTCCAACAGATGATTGTGGCTATGGCCAAAGGACATGAAGAGTTGAAAGATTTGATTGTCAAGAAGAATACCAAGAGGCCCAATAGGACAGCCGGTTTGGTAAATATGGGACGAAGGTTCAGAAGGCCGCCAAGGCCAGTGGTTGAGTTGGAATCTTTATCTAAGGAGGGAGAGAATCAAGAGGGGAAGCTAGAGAAGAAGACGTCAGTCCGAAGGAATCCGATAACGAAATTGATTACAACGAAGAGCAGTATCCTTCGGCTGATGAAAAGTATAAACAGTTGGAGGAACGACTAAGTGCAATGGAAATCCAAAAGGTTCCTGGGATGGATTTTGAAATGCTGGGAATGGTCTCCAGAGTTTTCATCCCTCATAAATTAAAGGCACCAGTATTCGCAAAGTATGACGGGGTTTCTTGTCCCAAGATGCATCTCCGTTCTTATGTGAGGAAGATGTTAGAACATAGTTTGACTCTACAACCCTTGAGTAAAGTTTTGATGATAACGAAGTACAAAGAATAAAATTATTTCTAAGGTATATATAAAGAACAATTATGCTCTTGAAAATTATGCTATGTATATGCAGAAGCTCTGATAGAATCAGCATCAGAATAGAAACAATATCAGAAGATCAGCAACCTATGTTACACGCTGAAACACTGAAGTTTGATGACCAGAATTTGTGCCTAATCAAATACACTCTGACTCTGATCAAAGACATCTTTTCCAAGTCATCTACACTCTGAAGCGTTATCAGCAGATACAACAAAGAAGATTCTGAAGCGTTACTAGGCATTTAAGACTGAATTAAATGCTAACGGCTTTCTTCAGACAAAGATCTTCTACAAAAGGAAAGTGAATTATTATCATTAAACCTGCTTTATGGACAACGTATCCTTGCTTGCCTATATAAATAGGACTGGTTGTGAAAAGAAGCACATACGTACGCACTCAATTTGCTAAGCAATTCAAACCACGCTCATTCAAAGCTTTAGCAAAGTCATTTTATTCCAATCTTAGTTTGTGTAATTATCACAGTTGTGATATACAGTTTTGTAAGAAAACAACATACACACTAGTTCAATTCATTTGTAAAAGATTTCCTTGAGATAAACTGGTATGTGGTTGTACTCAAGAAGACTTTAACAATTGTTAAAGTAGCCATTGTAATCCTTTGAAAATAGTGGATTAAGACCTCGTTAAAGAGAGGCGAAATCACCTTGACGGGTGGACTGGAGTAGTTTGAGATCAAACGAACCAGGATAAAAATATTGTGTTGTCAAGCCATTTGTTTTAAGTTTTACAATTCAACCCCCCCTTCTTGTGTTTTTCACATCTTCAATTGGCATCAGAGCGCCTGGTTCTGAGCTTTAACACTTAACCGTGTCAGTACAAGATCCAGTGTCAGAAAAACACAATGGAAGGACCAAGTCAAAATATCAGCAATGACAACAATGAAGAAAGGGACAGATTTAGTGGCAAACCTCCAGTCTTTGATGGAGAAAACTTTGACTACTGGAAAGACAGAATTGAGAGTTTCTTTCTGGCCCATGATGCTGATCTGTGGGACATGGTGACTAATGGATACACGCACCCAGTGGATGGATGTAGTCAGAAGATTAACAGGAAAATGATGTCTGATCAGCAAAAGCGTGAGTTCAAAAATCATCACAAGGCCAGAACAATTCTTCTCAGCGCTATCTCATATTCAGAGTATGAGAAAATATCAAACAGAGAAACTGCTAAGAATATGTTTGATTCTCTGAGAATGACGCATGAAGGCAACATTCAAGTTAAAGAAACAAAAGCCCTTGCGCTCATTCAGAAGTATGAGGCATTCAAGATGGAAGACAGTGAATCCATAGAAGCTATGTTTTCAAGATTTCAAATTCTTGTTGCTGGTCTAAAAGTTCTTGACAAAGGATATTCCACTGCTGATAATGTCAAGAAGATCATCAGAAGCTTGCCAAAACAATGGAGGCCAATGGTCACAACGCTTAAACTAGCCAAGGATCTCAAAAAAATCTCTCTGGAGGAACTTATCAGCTCCCTCAGAAGTCACGAGATAGAGCTAGAAGCAGATGAACCTCAAAAGCAAGGTAAGCCATTAGCTTTAAAATCTAACAGAAAATATGACTCCAAAGTTTTGCAGGCTGTGGAAGAAACCTCTGATGGATCCTCATCAGAAGAAGATGAATTGTCTCTTCTCTCCAGAAGGGTGAACCAACTGTGGAAGCAGAGGCAAAGGAAGTTCAGGAATCCCAGAAGATCAAAAAATCAGAATGAATCTTCCTCCAGATACAGAAGGTCAGAATCCTCCTCTGGAAACAAAAGATCTGAAGGCTCCTCAGGATACAAAAAGCCAAACTATAAAGACATCATCTGCTATGAGTGTAACGAGCAAGGGAACTACAAAAGTGATTGCCCAAAGCTTCAGAAGGAGAAGCCCAAAAAGAAGTTTGGCAAAGAAAAGAAGAAGAGTCTCATGGCTACATGGGATGATTCTGATACATTTGAAGCTGACTCAGAATCAGATGATGAAAAAGAAAACATAGCTCTCATGGCAAACGTATCTGAAGACAGTGAAGCTTCTGAGTCAGACTCTGAATCAGACACATAAGAGGTATTCCCTGACTTTACTATTAATTTTACCAAGGCTGAATTAGCAGAAAGCCTTAATGAAATTCTAGAAAGGTATCAGTAGATCAGAGTCAAATTCAGAAACCTGAAAAGGAATCTTGCTTCTGACTCTGATAAGACTGAGAGTCTCAAATTGGAGAATTCTGAGTTAAAAGATAAAAATTCAAAATTAGAAAATCAAATGCATAACTCTCAGAAGGAAACAATCCCTGAAACTCCCAGCAATGCTGATGAGATCATCAAAGAGTATGATCACAGCTTTCAGAAGTTTCTAGCTAAAAACATAGACAGAAGCAAAATGGCTTCAATGATCTATGAGGTTAGCATAAACGGCAGAAAAGGGATAGGATATCAAGGTAAGGTTTCTACACCAAAAAATGCCATGGATTTAGTTATAAAGCGTACTCCACTTGACTCACACTTTACATATGGGCACACACATGACATAAAATATACAAGTAGTGATTACTCTGTCAAACCAAAATTCAACCAGAGTTTTGGTAGAACTAACAAATCAGGACCCAAGAAAATATGGGTACCTAAGGATAAAATAATACATGTGGAAGATATCTTTAGTAGCAAAGCAAAAACACCAATCATGGTACCTGGACTCTGGCTGCTCACGACACATGACGGGAAGAAGGCATTTGTTCCAAAGCCTGGAACTTAAGCCTGGAGGCCACGTAGGTTTTGGAGGCAATCAGAGGGGAAATATCATTGGTTCTGGAATAGTAGGTAATGGAAATCTTCCCTCTATTAGTAATGTTTTATTAGTTGATGGATTAATGCATAACCTGTTATCCATAAGTCAATTAAGTGATAACGATTATGATATAATATTTAATCAAAATTCATGCAAAGCTATTAGTCAGAAAGATGGGACTATCCTATTTAATGGAAAGAGGAAAAACAACATTTATAAAATCAAACTTTCTGAACTGAAAAGTCAGAACGTAAAATGTCTTTTGTCTGTTAACAACGAGCAATGGATCTGGCACAGAAGATTGGGACATGTTAGTATGAGAAGAATATCTCAGATTAACAAACTAAATCTGGTAAGAGGACTTCCTAACTTGAAGTTCAATTCAGATGCTCTGTGTGAAGCATGTCAGAAAGTCAAATTTGCAAAACCCGCTTTCAAATCCAAAAACGTTGTTTCTGCCTCTAAGCCATTAGAACTTTTGCATATTGACTTATTTGGTCCAGTAAAGACTGCTTCAGTCAGTGGCAAGAAGTATGGGTTAGTAATCGTAATGACTATAGCAGATGGACATGGGTAAAGTTCTTAAGGCACAAGGACGAGTCACACTCTGTGTTTGTTACCTTCTGCAACCAAGTTTAGAACGAAAAGAATCTTAGAATTGTCAAAGTCAGAAGTGATCATGGTGGAGAATTTGAAAATAAAGATTTTGAATTATTCTTTAATAAAAAAGGCATTCTGCATGACTTTTCTCGTCCTAGAACTCCCCAGCAAAATGGAGTTGTAGAACGAAAGAACATAACATTGCAAGAAATGGCCAGAACCATGATCAACGAGACTAACGTTGCTAAGATCTTTTGGGCAGAAGCAATAAACACAGTGTGTTACATTCAGAATAGAATCTCCATCAGACCTATTCTGGAAAAGACTCCATATGAATTGTGGAAGAACAGAAAACCCAACATTTCTTATTTTCACCCATTTGGATGTATATGTTTTATTTTGAATACAAAAAATTATTTGAACAAGTTTGACTCTAAAGCACAAAAGTGTATTATGTTAGGATACTCTGAACGCTCAAGAGGGTACAGAGTATACAATACAGAAACACAGATGGTTGAAGAGTCAATTAGTGTTCGGTTTGATGATAAGCTTGACTCTCAAAAGTCAAAGAAGAATGAACTCCTTGCAGGTATGGAAGTTGAACTCACAGGTACTGCAGACAACTCAGAGTCTCTCAACAGAGACACACCCTCAACATCAGAAAGAGTCACTAGAAGCAACCCAACACCTTCTGTTGATCAACTCCAGAAAAGACCATCCAGAAGCAGAATTGATCACCCAGAAGAAACAATCTTAGGAAGGAAGGAAGATCCAATCAGAATAAGATCTACCTTTCGAAACTCTGAAGAATCCCTCATGGGACTTGTTTATTTGATTGAACCAACAACAATTGATGAAGCACTTTTGGACAATGACTGGATTCTGGCAATGTAGGAGGAGCTAAATCAGTTCACAAGAAATGACGTATGGGATCTGGTTCCCAAACCAAAAGGATTCAACGTCATAGGCATAAAATGGGTGTTCATAAACAAACTGAACGAACAAGGTGAAGTCATCAGAAACAAAGCACGACTGGTAGCACAAGGTTATAGTCAGCAAGAAGGGATAGACTATACATAAACCTTTGCTCCAGGCGCCAGGTTAGAATCTATCAGACTTTTAATTTCATTTGCTGTCAATAAAGGCATTACTCTGTATCAGATGGATGTCAAGAGTGCATTCTTAAATGGCTATATAGAAGAAGAGGTTTATGTGCACCAACCCCCTGGTTTTGAAAGTTCCAAAAATCCAGAATACGTTTTCAAACTAAAGAAGTCACTCTATGGTCTGAAACAAGCCCCCAGAGCTTGGTATGAAAGACTAAGTAACTTCCTGTTAGAAAAGGAATTCACCAGAGGGAAAGTGGACACAACCCTGTTCAGTAAGACAGTTAAGAATGACACCTTAGTATGTCAAATTTATGTTGATGACATTATATTTGGATCCACTAAACCCTCTCTGGGAAGAGAGTTTGCTAAATGTATGCAGGGAGAATTTGAGATGAGCCTGATGGGGGAACTAAAGTTCTTTCTGGGCATTCAAATTAATCAAACCCCAGAAGGAACCTACATTCATCAGAGCAAATATGTCAGAGAACTTCTGAAGAAATTTTATCTCTCAGGATGTAATCCCTCAAGAATTCTAATGCATCCCACGTGCATTCTGGAAAAAGAAGAGGTAAGTAGCAAAGTAGAACAGAAAGTCTACAGAGGTATGATTGGTTCTCTTCTCTATCTGACGGCCTCAAGGCCTGACATTCTATTCAGTGTTTGCATTTGTGCTAGATTCCAATCAGATCCTAGAGAATCTCACTTAACAGCAGTTAAGAGAATTTTCAAGTATCTGAAAGGTACTACTAATTTGGGTTTGTGTTATAGAAAATCAAGTGATTACAGCTTAGTAGGATACTATGATGTTGATTTTGCTGGAGACAGAGTAGAAAGGAAAAGCACTTCTGGAAGCTGCCAGTTTCTGGGAGAAAATCTGATCTCATGGTCCAGCAAAAGACAATCCACAATAGCTCTATCAACAGCAGAAGTTGAATACATAGCAGCAGCTGGATGTAGCACGCAAATGGTCTGGATGAAAAGTCAACTTGAGGACTTCAATATATTTGAGAGTAACATCCTTATCCTCTGTGACAATACTTCTGCTATTTGTCTAAGTAAAAATCCTATTTTGCATTCTAGGGCTAAGCATATAGAGATAAAACATCATTTTATTAGGGACTATATTCAGAAAGGGATTCTAAATTTAAAATTTATTAACAAAGATCATCAATGGGCTGATATCTTTACAAAACCTCTTTCTGAAGATAGGTTCAACTTCATTATGAAACATCTCAGCATGAAGCTCTGCCCAGAATAAAACTGTTTTGCTTCCATATCTTAACCTTCAGAACTTTGTTTATTTTTCTGTGAACTACTGATCAATCTTCCTTCAGATCTTTAGAAGTACAGATTGTATCAGAATCTATCCATGAAGATCTGAGCGCTTCATTTCAAGGATAGAAATGTGCTTTTCACTCAAGCAAACAGGTGTCATCCAGTCATCAGCTACTTTCTGAGGCTGAACACGCGTTCACGTTTCTGAAAGGTCAAAAGCGTTGATTGGATGCATTGGGACACATGTCATGGGTAACCGTTCCAATATCTTTCTGAATCCCCCAAAATCAGCTGTCATTAAATGCTCATAATCATTATAATTTATTTCTCTCTCTTATCGTTTATGTTTTCAAAATTTTTTTCAAAATCTATTTAAACACATTTCTCACTCTTTACACTCTTTCACTTTCACTTTCATTTTCTCTACAATCTAATTGATTTCAGTTTGCATCCTTTCTCAAAACCCTTTCAATTTCTTCTCAAAACCTTCTGTGTGAACATGGCTTCCTCAAGCAACCCTACTTCCAGTACTCAGAGAACAGATTCCTCCGAACAATATGAAGAACCCTTCAGAACTCTTCTCACACCCATCAAAAATCTAGAAGTACTCTCAGAATTGATTGTGGACTTTAACAGTCTTTAAGAGAACGGGTTTAATCTCTCTGAAGAGGTAAAGGCTCAAGGCTGGAACAAATATTTTAACCGACTGGTAGGTCCAACATTCCCAATCCTTGTGAAGGAATTTTGGATTCATGCTTCCTCTTCCAACCATCAAGTTACTTCATACATAATGGGGAAGAAGATAGTCATAACTGAGGACCTTATTGCAAGATTAATAGGCTACAATGGTGGTGGTGTACGATGCATAGACATGGCTGAAAGATGTGCTAATGTCGCCCTAATTGCTAGAGAAATCTTCACTCTGGGTCTTCCCTCCAGCAAGATAAGGGATCTAAAAGACCATCACAGAATATGGGCCAAGATTATTCTGGGATGCATAAACCACAGGAAGCCAACCAGCTCTCCTGACTACACCAATATTGATCAGCAATTTCTGATCTACTTCATCTCCCAGAAGATTAAGGTGAATCTGGCTCATCTGCTGTTCAACCATCTAAGGACTAGTGTTAAGGAAACCAGAGAAGAGGAGCGCACAAAAAGGGACTGGATACCCCTAGGAAGGCTTATATCAGATATTCTAATAGAGAATAAGCTGATTGATCATCTAACAGAAGCTCGGGAAATCAGCTCTTTGGAAGCTACTGTTGGCAAACAGTTGAATGCAAAGAATCTGAAGAAGATGAAGTTAATTGAGAACATCAAGAAGGAACCCAATGTCACTTCTTTTGCAACAATCTCCAACAGAAGAATCCCTCTGGATAATTTCCCATGTTCTCAGAGATTGATTCTAAACCTGAGATAATAGTCAGATATCTGGATGCATGCAAGGAGGATGGTACAGCACCAGATTTGAACATTCAGGATCTGCAGCAGAAGGCTCCAAAAGTTATGCTGAAGAAAAACAAGAAAAGGAAGGCTGTAGCAGGAGGATCATCCCAGCGGACTCCTAAAAAGAGAGGTAATCCTTCTTCTGTAACTGTTTTAAATTCAATATCTGTATCAACATCTGTACCAATCCCCACCCAATCAGAAAACCCTACACCACAAACACTTGATGACTTTGGCATTGAATTTGACCCCTCAGAAACCTTAACTCTTAGAGGATCTCACTCCCTACCTCCAAATCCAATTATTGAAGTAACCCAACAAGAACTTGCAAAAGTTCTATCAGATAGAGAAACCTTTGACCAACATATATTTGCTCCCATACCAGTAAATCCAAACTCTGAAACCATTTCAGAAGCACCTCAACCAGAAATTCCACTCTCTCCACTACCAGAAACTCATCCACCTTCTCCACAACCTGAAACCTTACAACCAGAAGTACAAACTTCTGGGGTCCAACCCTCTGAATCCTGCGAACCAGAACTTCATCACCATCAACCCAACCAAACACTTAATTCTGATCCCATTCCCATTCCTGGAATCACTGAACCTTTAAACATCAGTATTCCCCAAATTCCCTCTTCATGAGAATCCACTCCACCAAAGACCCCAACTAGTCCAATAATCATTCTAGACTCTCCCACTTCCTCACCAAATATCAATCCAAATGACCATACCAAAACTATCATTGACTTAACTGCTTTTGAACGCCTGGCTGCCATAACCAACAAAAGTCATTTCAAAACCAAAACCATCTGAACCCACACCAGATGTTGGTACCAGTTTATTGATATTTGAAACAGAAGTACAGAAGTGGATCACTTCTTTGAAGCAAGCTAGTCTTGAGCTGATTGATCCTGCTGCATCAGACTACCTTTGGACAGAGTTCAGAAGATGGGTATGTTCTGAAACCCATAAAATGCAAGAACAGAGCTACGGACTAGTTCAACAGAACTTCAGGAACCTGCTAAAAGTTTTTGAAGATCAAGTTTTAAGCCAGCTACTTAAGGAAGAAGCTCTTCCTCTGGACAATGCTCCCTGGTCTGAATATCGTCCAGTAGACAGAGTTCAACCAGAGTCAGAAGATCTCAATCTGACTGACACTCCAGAGCAGATAATTCCTGCTGAACAACTGGGTCAAAAAGAGGACATTGCAGAATGCTCTGAGAAGCATCCAGTTGCTGAAGATCCTCAAGCTTCATCCTATGAAAGGCAGACTTTAGAAGACCTGAAGAGATCTGATACTTTGATGAAGGAAAGAATGGATAAACAGGATGACAAAATTTCGGAAATCAAGAACATGTTAACCAAGCAGGAGGAAACCAACATCCAAATCAAGGGCTTGTTGGAAGCTTTGTTCACGCGTCTTCCTCCTCCCTCTTAGATTTTCCTATGTTTAAAAATTTTGTTTTTCTGAAATATTCTCTACATAGCTCTGAACTTATCATTGATTATGTTTTAATATAAACTTATTTTGGTTCTGATTATGTGTTCTTTTTGATAACTGACAAAAAAGGGGGAGAAAGAAAAAGATATTTTCAATAGCGGATTACTGAAACATAAGTCTCAAACATTCTAATCTACATAAATTCTCTTTTCTAAAAAGCTTGAACAGGTACAAAACTCTGCTGAAAGATACAGTAAGATTCTGATGCTCAAATATTCATGGAGTTAAAAGGAAGTGATCAACTCAGGGGGAGTTTTTCTACTTAACTCTATACTTTTTGTTCCTTATTCTTTATTGAAAAATCTGGTTTTTGTCATCATCAAAAAGGGGGAGATTGTTAGAACATAGTTTGATTCTACAACCCTTGAGTAAAGTTTTGATGATAACAAAGTACAAAGAATAAAATTATTTCTAAGGTATATACAAAGAACAATTATGCTCCTGAAAATTATGTTATGTATATGCAGAAGCTCTGATAGAATCAGCATCAGAATAGAAACAGCATCAGAAGATCAGCAACCTATGTTACACGCTGAAACACTGAAGTTTGATGACTAGAATCTGCGCCTAATCAAATACACCCTGACTCTGATCAAAGACATCTTTTCCAAGTCATCTACACTAGGAAGCGTTATCAGCAGATATAGCAAAGAAGATTCTGAAGCGTTACTAGGCATTCAAGACTGAATTAAATGCTAACGGCTTTCTTCAGACAAAGATCTTCTACAAAAGGAAAGTGCATTATTATCATTAAACCTGCTTTATGGACAACGTATCCTTGCTTGCCTATATAAACATGACTGCTTGTGAAAAGAAGCACGTAAGTACGATCTCAATTTTCTAAGCTATTCAAACCACGCTCATTCAAAGCTTTAGCAAAGTCATTTTATTCCAATCTTAGTTTGTGTAATTATCACAGTTGTGATATACAGTTTTGTAAGAAAACAACATACACACTAGTTCAATTCATTTGTAAAAGATTTCCTTGAGATAAAACGGTTTGTGGTTGTACTCAAGAAGACTTTAACAGTTGTTAAAGTAGCCATTGTAATCCTTTGAAAATAGTGGATTAAGACCTCGTTAGAGAGAGGAGAAATCACCTTGACGGGTGGACTGGAGTAGTTTAAGATCAAACGAACCAGGATAAAAATATTGTGTTGTCAAGCCATTTGTTTTAAGTTTTACAATTCTACCCCCCCTTCTTGTGTTTTTTACATCTTCAGAAGATACAGCCTCACACTGTTGATAAGGACTTGTGGGTCCACTTCTTTCAGGATAGTCTGTCTGGAACTCAATTAGAATGGTACTATCAGATGGAAAGAGTCAACGTTCGCAATTGGGAAGACCTTGCTGCTGCATTCTATAAGCAGTATCAATACAATACAGACCTTTCTCCCATCCGTACACAACTCCAAAATTTGTCTATGGGTTCGAGCAAGGGCTTTAAGGACTATGCTAAGAAGTGGAGAGATTTAACTGGAAGAGTTCAACCTCCCTTGCCTGATAGGGAGCTCGTGAATATGTTTCTGGGTACTTTGTCTGGTCCGTTCTTCAACCATTTGATTGGGAGTTCATCAGTCGGCTTCACTGAATTGATCTTAACATGGGAAAGAGTGGAAGCTGGAATTCGAAGCGGTAAAACTCAGAAGGATGCCTCTTTCAGTACTGTAAGGAAGCAGTTTGCTGGTAAAAATGAAGTCAGTGTTGTCTATAGTCAAAGGAATCAGAATCAAACTGAGCACCGTCCAGCGGTAGGGGCTGTTATGATCCCTAAACCTGCACCTACTCAGCAAAGGAACAATCAGCCTAGAACAGAAAGGCCGTCCAAACAGTTCACTCGGATAAATATGACTTTGTCTCAAGTCTTTCCGCATTTACTGAAGTCTAATCTGGTTACTCGGAGGGAAGCTCCTAATAACCCTAACACCACCTCTCCTCGCTATAACCTGAATGCTCGTTGTGCTTACCATTCGGAAAGTCCAGGCCATGATACCAATGACTGCTGGGCTTTGAAAAACAAAGTACAGGATCTAATAGATGCAAAGGAGATTGAATTTGTTGCCCCGGAGATTCCCAATGTTATCACTAATCATATGCCCAAACATGGTCGTGGTGTTAAGGTCGTTGAAGAGGATTTGTTTGTTACTTCTGTTAAGAAACTTGTTAACCCGCTCTTGACTGTTAAGGGGAATTTGTTGAAGGCCGATTTATTTTTGGGTTGTGGCGAAGGTTGCCACTTTTGATTATCTCTACCAACTGGTTGCCATTTGTTGAAGGCAGGTGTTCAATGCCTGATGGATGACAAAGAGATTTTGTTTGAGAAGACTCCCGTTCCGACTATTTCTTACAAAGACATTTAAATAATAACCATTTCCGCCAATCCTCCCAGGACCTCCACCAAAAGACCCATCAGGATTGCATCAGTTCCGAAAGTGACTCAGTTGATTATAACCATGCCAGGGCCAATCCCATACTCCTAGGACAAAGTTGTTCCCTAGAACTATGGGGTCGACGTCTACTACCACGGCGTCAAGTAGGACATGCTAGCCATTGAAGATAAGATTTCTAAAAATGTTGATTCCGACATCGCCAACATTGTTGGAACCAGCAAAATAACAAGAAGTGGAAGAGTGTTCTCCCTTGAGATTTCTCCTCCAAAACTTGTTACCAGTCCTGTGATCATTCCTGCTATGGTTCCCCCTAAGACCGCTATTGCAATTCCGGTAATTACTCCTGTTGACACTCCCATCACCGAGTCAGCCGAGACTCGAGGCAAACACATGTTGACTGAGCCTGTCCTGACGAAGGCCCATTCGGTAACCATACCAGAGGCTTCCAAGAAAGAAATGGAAGAAATTTTGAAAATAATAAGGAAGAGCGACTACAATGTGGTCGAGCATCTGGGGCAGACCCCATCCAATATTTCTATGCTAGCTTTGTTGTTGTGCTCCGAAGCCCATGCGAAGGCTTTGGTTAAGTTTATGAAGACGGCTCATGTGCCACAAGAAACATCTGCTTATCAGTTTGAAGACTGTGTGGCTAGTTTGACCGCTGATAATGGTCTGGGTTTTTCTGATGCGGACCTGACACCAAAAGGGAGGAAACACAATGATGGTCTTCATGTTTCCGTTGAATGTAGGGGCACTACTATGGCCCATGTTCTGGTAGATACCGGTTCCTCATTGAATGTGCTGCCTAAGAAATATTTGGACAGATTGGACTGTGAAGGTTTGACTTTGAAGCCTAGCAATATAGTAGTAAGAGCTTTCGATGGTTCAAAGAGAATGGTGCACGGGGAGGTGGAAGTCCCCATCAAAGTTGGTTCCCAGACCTTCGACTCCACCTTCTACGTGATGGATATCAGACCGTCATATTCTTGCTTGTTGGGTCGCCCTTGGATACATGGGGCTAGGGCTGTTACTTCTAATCTCCATTAGATGCTAAAGTACCCGGTAAGAGGAAAGATCATCATAGTACATGGTGAAGAGGAGTACATGATAAGTCACTTGAATTCCTTCAGGTACGTAGAAATGGATGGTGAGTTCATCGAGACTCCTTGCCAGAACTTAGAAGAGGTACCTCAGATTATGGCTACAGCTGAAACTGTCACCAGTATTTCGAAGATCACCAAATATCCTTCGAAGATGGGTTTTCTCAAGGATGCACAAGCAGTGGTTGAAGAAGGTGGGTCTACCAGTTGGGGTTAGCTCCCTGTTATTCATTACAAGTCTGATAAATTTGGTTTGGGCTTCACTTCAGGTGCTCAAAAGGTTGTTCGTCGTGCTCAGGCTGGAGGACCTCCTCTACGCATTAGCAATCATGGGGTCAACGGGCTAGAAGACAGTGATGGTGATTTTGATATTGACAGCTGGATCTTCCCTACTACCAACGGGAGACCCAATAACTGGACAACAAAAGATTTTGTGTCGATTACTTTTGTTCAGGAGTAATTGTCTTTCTTATTTTTTCAGATGTGTAATTTATAAACAATATAAACTCTACAGCCATGTGTCTTACCCGGGGCACAATGTTTTTATTTGTGAGGGTTATCATATTACATTTTCATATGACAATCAATAAAGCATTGGACGTTTGCATACAAATTTTGCGCTCTCTGTCTTTATTTTCTTTTACTTTGTCTATACAACTATGATCTTACACACACTCACGTATCAAACTGCAGATCCATATTCACTCTGGATCCCGTTGATAAAAGTTCTCCTACTGCTCATTATGACTTTGAAAATCCGATCAACCAAGCCGAGGATGAAGGTGAGGAAGATTGTGAGGTACCTGGAGAGCTTGCTAGACTATTACAGCAGGAAGAAAGGGCCATACAACCTCATGAAGAGCCGGTTGAGACAGTGAACTTGGGTACAAAGGAAGACAAAAAAGAGGTCAAAATAGGTGCTAATCTGGAACTTAGTGTCAAACAGCGGTTGGTACAGATGTTGCATGATCATGTCGAAATCTTCGCCTGGTCATATGAAGACATGCTGGGACTAGACACGGATATAGTGGTTCATCGTCTGCCGACTAGGGAAGATTTCCATCTGGTAAAGCAAAAGGTCTGCCGTATGCATCCTGAAATGTCAGAGAAGATCAAAGCAGAGGTTATGAAATAGTTCAACATTGGGTTCTTAGTTGTCACCTCCTATCCGCATCGGGTTGCTAATATGGTTCCGGTGCCTAAGAAAGACGGTAAAGTATGGATGTGTATGGACTACAGAGACTTGAATAGGGCAAGCCCCAAGGATAACTTCCCGCTTCCCCACATCAATGTTCTAGTTGAAAATACCGCACAACACAAAGTCTTTTCCTTCATGGACGGTTTCTCTGGTTACAATCAGATCAAGATGGCACTCGAAGACATGGAGAAGACAACCTTCGTTACAGTGGGGCACTTTTTGTTACAAGGTGATGGCTTTTGAGTTGAAGAGTGTTGGGGCAACTTATCAGCGAGCCATGGTAGCTTTGTTCCATGATATGATTCACCATGAGATAGAGGTTTATGTTGATGACATGATAGCTAGGCCTCAAACCGAGGAAGAACACCTTGATCATCTACAAAAGTTGTTTGAAAGGTTGAAGACATACAAGCTGAGGTTAAATCCGAACAAGTGCACCTTCGGGGTAAGGTCTGGTAAGCTTCTGGGATTAATTGTTAGCGACAAAGGTATTCAGGTAGACCCTTCAAAGGTGAAGGCCATACAAGAGATGTTGGCTCCCCGTACCGAGAAGGAAGTTAGAGGTTTCTTGGGACGCCTATATTACATCGCCAGGTTCATTTCACATTTGACTGCTACTTGTGAGCCAATCTTCAAGCTTCTGAAGAAAGATCAAGTGGTAAAGTGGAATGACGAATGCCATGTCTCCTTTGTCAGAATCAAGCAATACCTCCAAGAGCCTCCCATTCTGATGCCTCCGACTGAAGGAAGAGAATTGATAATGTACTTAACAGTGCTAGATAATTCAATGGGGTGTGTGCTGGGGCAGCATGACGAGTCTGGTCAAAAAGAGAATGCAATATACTACCTTATCAAAAAGTTTACCGACTGTGAAACACGATACTCACTGCTCGAGAAAACTTGCTGCGCTTTGGCATGGGCTACTCGCCGACTGAGACAGTATATGTTGACCCACACTACTTTGTTGATATCTAAGATGGATCCAATCAAGTACATCTTCGAGAAGCCCGCTCTCTCCAGAAGAATAGCAAGATGGAAAATGATCTTGACCGAGTATGATATCCAATACATAACCCAAAAAGAAATCAAGGGAAGTGTGTTAGCTGACCATTTGGCACATCAGGCCGTGGATGACTACTAGTCCATGAATTTTGAGTTCCCAGATTAGAATATCATGTTAGTAACTGACTGTGAAAAACCTGGACCGGATGAAGGAACTGAGGAAGGATCCCGATGGACTATGGTTTTTGATGGAGCCTTAAATGCACTCGGTAATGGCATCGGTGCTGTAATCATATCTCCCATGGGTTGTCATACTCCTTTCACCGCCAGATTATGTTTTAATTGTACCAACAACATGGCGGGGTATGAAGCATGCATCATGGGTCTTAAAGCTGCTATTGACCTGAGGATCAAGTTCTTGAGCATATTCGGGGATTCACCCTTGGTAATAAGTCAGATCAAAGGCGAGTGGGATATGAAACATCCGAATCTTATTCCTTACAGAGAACTTGTGCTGATGCTGCTTCCACATTTTGAAGAGGTCACCTTTGAACATTTCCCACGAGAAGAGAATCAGTTAGCAGATGCGCTAGCTACTATGTCATCTATGTTCAAGGTCAGATGGGACAACGAAGCTCCCCGAATCACTATTGAGAGGTTGGATGAACCAGCGCGCTGCTGTGAGATTGATACTGAAGAGGTAGCAGACAAACCTTGGTTTCACGAAGTAAAAAGGTATCTCGAGGCTCAAGAATACCCTGAGGGGGCATCTATCAATGATAAAAAATTTCTGAGAAGGTTCTCCGCAAATTTCTTCCTCAGTAATGGAATCCTCTACAAGCGCAACCATGACTCTACCTTACTGCAATGTGTAGACAAGAGAGAAGCTAAGAGGATTATGGTAGATCTACATGATGGTACCTTTGGCACTCATTCCAGTGGACATACCATGGCTAAGAAGATCCTACGGGTAGGATACTATTGGTCCACTATGGAAGCAGATTGGTATCAGCATTCCCGAACTTGTCACAAATGCCAGATCTATGCTGATAAAGTACATGTACCTCCGGTTCCTTTGAACATCTTGACGGCTCCCTGGCCCTTTGCAATGTGGGGAATTAACATTATCAGAGAGATTAGATCTATTGCTTCTAACGGGCATCGCTTCATCCTAGTGGCTATTGATTACTTCACGAAGTGGGTTGAGGCTGCCTCATTTACTACTCTTACCAAGAATGTTGTGGCATGGTTCATCAAGCATAACTTGGTTTGCCGTTATGGTGTTCCCGAGAGAATTATCACGAACAATGGTACCAATCTCAACAATACGATGATCACCAAACTCTGTAAGCAATTCAAGATACAACATCATAACTCTTCACCCTACCGGCCAAAGATGAATGGGGCTGTCGAAGCTACTAACAAGAAAATCAAGAAAATCATACAGAAGATGACAGTGACATATAAAGACTGACACGAGATGTTACCATTCGCTCTTCACAGTTACCGTACCTCGGCACGTACGTCAACATGCGCAACACCTTATGCTCTTGTATATGGTATGGAGGTTGTTCTACCTATTGAGGTCCAAATCCCTTCTCTGAGGATTATGAAGGATGCGGGTTTGAACGAAGACGATTGGATCCAGACTCGACTTGATCAACTGAATATGATTGACGAGAAAAGACTTACTACTATCTTCCATGGTCAAATGTATCAGAAATGGATGATCAAGGCCTTCAACAAGAAAGTCAGATGTCAAGTATATCAAGTGGGTGATCTGGTAATCAAGCGCATCATACTGCGGCAAGGTGATCCCAGGGGCAAATGGACTCCCACGTAGGAGGGACCATTCGTAATCAAGAACATATTTTCCAGTGGGGCCATGATTCTGACCACCATGGATGGTGACGACCTTCCTCACCTTGTTAATGCGGACATAGTGAAAAGATACTACGCATGAATAAAGACCCGCTAGGTCGACTGGCCTAGGAAAAAATAAGGGCATCCCGGCGAACCAAAAGGGTTCGAGCAAAAATTAGGGATAAAAACAAAAAAATCGGTATACCCGGCAAGTCGAAAACCTGAAAAGGCGGCTTGGCCAAAAAAGGGCATCCCGGTGGACTGAAAACCCGAAAGGGCGGTCCAGGTAAAAGTTAGGGATGTAAAGCGTATCACTATGTCCCATTGGATCACCTTGCGATCAGACCTTCAGTAATCAACTACCAAGTGTTGCACCCCAAAATTTGCCCTCCTAATTTCTCTTATTCTAGTATGGACTTTGTGTTCATCTGCATCATTTCAGTAGGTCATGTGCATAGCACGCATTTTCATAAAAAAATAGATCACCTGAGGTTCAAAAGATCAGCAGTTATGGAGCTAGGGTTTACAGCTTATTTGAGGTGTATGTGTTGAATAAGTTTGATTATTCCGGGTCTTCTTGGTGTATAAGGCTGTGGAATTAGGGTTTTGGTTCATGCTCATTTTTGGACTTCTTCTCCATCAAGTTAAAGAGCTAATACCCTCTGATGAACAACTGGTTGTAGGTCTTTCTTGTCAAGAACTCAAGGGTGTGACCTAGCATACATGGTCTTTAAATCAAGACGTCTCTTCATATAAGTGTGCTTATCATTTGATCATGGTTAATGACTGTGGTACGACATTCATCCCTTCCTCAGTTAACCAATTCAGGTTTGGTTGAATTATGGTTCAAAGATACTTCATCTAGATATTTCTCTGTGCATTTGAATTGAGGAAATCAAGTTCGTGAGGTGTGGTTATCAGGATTTCTTTCTCTTCAAGATAATTGTTTTTTATCCAGTCTTGGCAAGTGCTGGGATTTTCATTTACGCGACTAGGGTTTCATGTCAAGGAAATTCTTCTGTGATTCAAACCTTATCGTCCATCTGTAAGATTTTCCTCATGACACTAATTTCGAGTTGAAATAACAGGTCGCTGAGGGCTGAGGATCGAATTGTGAAGCGTGATTCATGACCTAAGATATGAATTTGTGGATTTCCTATATTAATCAAGGCAATTATTGTTCTTATCATTGTCATTTGTTGTCTGCAATACGAGTAGATTTGGATCGAAGTAGGCTTCTCATTGAAGAATTCATGCAAAGTGATTCACGGTTCATCATGATTCAAGGTTCAAGGCATTCAAAGCAGGGTTTTTTCCAACATGGCATACCTAGTTAATTGGCTTACAGGTTCTTATAAGATCTTGAGATGCATAATCATGGGCTAAGTCCAAGATACGTGGATAAGATCTTTTGACTTCCGTCAAAGTAAACTTTGAAAAATTAATTTTTGGACCAAGGTCGCCTTTGAGCTTTCATCTAATACGTGCTATGAATTCAAGTTGCGTTTGAAGAATGGCATGGAAAAAGGGAAAGAAATATTAGTTCAGAAAAGGGAAATTTCGTTAAAAATCAAGGTTTATACGAGCTGTTTGTTAATGCGCGTGATCATAAAAAACCATTCATATATTCAACATCACTTGATTCTGTTACATTACCATTACAATAATCATGAAGCCATTACATCATAACTCATTACATCAATACCTATCTTGAATTTAATCCTAAAAATCATTCATGCTCTAATTTCTTCGTTGCCCTAAATCCAATCTTCAAAACCCACCCATCCTTCATTACCAAATTTGCAAACTTTCTCAGAAACTGTCCAAAATACTTTAGCCCTGCATAATTTCCGTCTGCATCATGTTCAAATGTCAAACCATAAATCTGCATTCAAGTCTACAAAAATTGATTAATATCTAAATTGTACAAACATACCCAATGAAGCGTATTGATGCTCTATTTCAACAAAAAGTTACCCTGCACATAAAGTAGCATATACTTGTTCAATGCTACAACCGAGCAGGATCTTTAAAAGAACAAATATTGGATTAGTATGAGATTATGATCAATAATAAGGAACAATGTTGTAGAGGATGATTTCATGGATGACACAATTCATTCAAGTGAACAAGGAATACCTGCCTTTCTTAATATTGGCATTTTCATTCCAGGAAGTGAAGTACCAAGTTTGTTTCGTAAACAGTGATGGAAATCCATTTTCATTCACCTTTGCTTATCATACATATCTATCAGTACTAGACATAAGTAAAGTTCGGGTTAAGGAATTAGAGACCCTGGATTATCTTGACAGCTTGCAGAACAAGGACTGAGCAGGGGGACGCTTCAATGTTTGAATTAGAAATATCTTAATACTCCAACAAAGAAAGCAGATGCTGCTGCAAAAAAAAAAAATAGAAAGTGAAGCTAGAAATTCCAATTCCAACAAATTTCCAGTAGCCTACATAAATTCAAGAATATATGCAAATTCAAAAAAAAAGGGAAAGTGACCGCACTAACAGATTTAAACCAAACAGCATTGCTAACAAAAAATAGAAAATTAATAGAACTCCAACTAACTACCTAAAACACATCTTATACGAGAACAAAGGGCCAGCTCATGTCATAACAGAATCCCTAACGACTTACTGTTAACAAAAACCAACTAACTCAAACCACTTCCTAACTGTTTTTAACCATAACAGAATTTTCACTAACTACCAATTCAAAATCTCCTAACAATTTCTAACAGAACTCAATTCCATAACCTCTTCTCTAACCAATTCCTAACTAACTCTCTAACTAACTCTAACAAATTCCTAACTAACTTCTAACAGCTCTACAGTATAAGATGGAGAAAACTCACTAGTTCAGGGCAGACTGCATAATCAAAAAATACCAGAAAGAATTCTTTGAAATTGGCTCCTCTTGCCTCTCCATTCCATCTTCATCTTCAACCTTCACTTTCCCCTCCATTTTTCTTCATCATCATCCTCACGTACCATTTCACAATTACTCAAACTCTAAAGAGATACAAATATACAAACTAAAAAAAAGAGGACAGAAGGCACTCACCATCTTCTCTCTCTGTTCACCATTTTCCTCACATCACCTTCTTCTGCAACTTCTTGAAACTATCATCACCTATATCACCTTCTTCTTCAACCTTCCAGAGCCATCATCTTCATCAAGTAGCAGGAGCTTGTTTCAATTTTCATCTGGTACTTCTCTGCTTATCATCACCTCAACATCATCTTCTCATCGCAACAATATCATCATCTTCATCGTTGTTCAAACCTTCATCATCCTCGCATCAATCTTCAACAACATTTTTCACGCCACTTGCAATTTCTTCAATCTTCCTGAAACTTCATCATAAACAAACCTTGCAGCATCACAATTGATGTAACACGGCACGATGTAAATGTGCATAGAAAAGTCAGATGTAGAAGAAGCATACTCAGGCAAGGCAATGATGCAGAATCAGAAAACAAAGGTAAAAGAGAAGATCGGAAACACCTGAGATTAACTTCATTGTAAGTACATCAATCTTCATCGCTTTCAATCGTTATTTATGTGATTGGGTAGAGTGAGAAGAGAATGATCGAACCCCCATGGACTCGAGCACTGAAGCTCGGGGATAAGAGTTTAATTTGAAATAGCAAGAAATAGGATATTACTGTTCAACTATGGCATCAGAAGAAGACGAAGACGAATTAGATGGGAACTGTGATAGATGTAGGTTGAAACGGTATAACGAGGTCAAACATTCGATTTCCGGACGGCTGTAATCGCCGACCGCCCTTGGTGCAGCGGCGGCTGGGGTTTGGAATTGGGAGCTTGAGTGTGTGAACGTGATAGAAGAGGGAAAGAACGCAGGTTTGAAGGGAAGATGAAAAGCCACAACACTCTTGAGGCCAAAACACAGTGTATCACCTCACTCTCTTTATTCATTTTTTTGTCGTTTCTTTTGCTACTGACTATACAATAATGAGTTACTGGTTAAAGAAAGAGAAACAATGAATTTAAGTGGACCGGTTCCTCTTCCAAGCCTGTTGTTTACCATCATTTTTGTAAGCCCATTTTTGGGACATCCTAGAATAACTACAAAAAAAATCCGTCTGGACTCATGAATGGGCTTGGTGCATTTTTGGAATGTTGGGCCAAGCATGGTTGCTGAGTCCTTACCCCATAGTCTGCCTTTACACCCCCTGGATTTATTCTTTCAGTATTTTCTTTTAAATAATTTTGTGGATTGATTAGATTTGCTTGGACCTTTTCTTTACATGATAAAAAATAATAAAATCAATAAAAATTTGTTAGTTTTTTTTTTATTATTACTTTGACTTTAGGAAAATAAATTCCGATTATTCGAGTTCGTGATTCACCTTTGCTTGTTGAGATATGGAATCATATGCAAGTTTATTGTACGATATGTGGATGCGCTTGAGATTTCAATTGTGATTTATTTTCGCATCGATGATGCTTCGACAGTTATTCTGAGCATTCGGTTTCTGACTCTTTTCTTTGATTAGTGAAGCTTTTCGGGAAGATCATTGGGTTTTTTTGTTTTGACGCGCTTTGCTACGGATTGATATCCGTTTGGTATTTTCCCTTGTTTATCTCATTTCAGCATTTTATTGCTTTCTAGATATCATGAGAAGTAGGAAATAAAGAGTCTTCACTCGAAGTCGTTGTTTAAAGACCTGTAGCAGGCATTCCGCACTTCATTTTCTATAGTGTCGTGCTTGTGTTTGTTTCCTTGGTTGTATATCGATGAGTCACTCAATTTAGAAATTGAGATCACGACTTCGCTCTTAGTGCATGCTCCCTATAGGACTTTATCGCTTTCCTTTATTTCTTGTTGATCGATGAGTCACTCAATTTAGGAATTGAGATCACGACTTCGCTCTCATATCATGTTCCCTATAGGTTAGTTTTGTTAGAATTTATTTGGTATGCTAACTTAGATAGGATCTCTCTCGGTGTGCTCTCTTGAGTTTATAAGCTTGCTTGCTTTATCCTTATACATACCATGTTCCCTTAGGATGCGCTTTCTCCATTCAGACGCAGGTTAGACCTTAGGTTGTAAACCATGCATGCTAACATTAGGTAGATGTTTCCCTTTTATTCATCCTTGACTTAGGGCTAACATTGTATGATAACGTTAGGTTTAGAAATAAGCTAGTCTTCCTTAGACTCTTTCTTTCCCCTTTTGCATATGCAGTTAAAACAAAAACTTCTTTTTCTTACAAATTCCAAAACACTTAAAAATTACCGATGAGAATCATATGTTTGTTAAGTATGAGAGACGATAAGCGAGTTTCTTCTCGGTCTTATTGTTCTATATTCTAAGCTTTAATATGGTTCAAGTTTCAAAGACTTATTTCATGAATAAGTAGAGAAATGACTAATATCTCTCTCTTGAGATTAACTAGCTGTTATCTGCAAGCAAAAATACCAACCAATACAAACTCTTTTTGCCTTTGGGCTTTTCTTTCAAACTCCTTTCAAAAGAGCATGTTAATTCACTTCTTTGCTGACACGTAAGTCTCCAAAGGTCGAGTTGCGGCAGAAGGTGAAATTAATATTGTTCATTAAAAAATACAAACCAACAAAAACATTTGAAGCCGAACTACGGTTGCTCTGATTCCTTAAAAGGGATACTTGGGCATCGGGGTAGGGGCCGAACGAGCACAACTTTTCTTTTCCCTACATTATTTTCTCATATCTTTTGCATGCATTCTCCCTTTAGTAGTAATAAACAGTAAGCATAGATTAAACACACCCATAAGATAGATAGCAAGAGTGGACACCGTAGAGTACTACGGGCGTATGGGGTGCTAATACCTTCCCCTCGCGTAACAGACTCCCTTACCCGATCTCTCGGTTGCAAGACCATGACTTCTATCTTCTCAGGTTTTCGCGATGGTTACCTTTCCCTCCATACGGGATAAAAGACATTCGATGGCGACTTCATTTTTTGATGATTTTCAGCCAGTTGTTTCACCAAGTTCGAACGGTACCGATCAGTCCAGTCAGCTTCAAACAAGCAACAAAGTGATGAGATGCTCAAGGATATAGGGGAAATAGCAGAATTGAAACTCAATGGGATCATTACACATAGCTGTTTTCTCTTTATACACAATTTGGTATAATTTTCATTTTCACGGCGGAGTTCTCTTACTAGAGCGTCAGCCTCCTTGTATAAAAACGCCTGTTATAGGCAAACATCAAAACCAATACAAATCATTCTTTGAAAAATACAAAACTTTTGTTTTTTTTCCCTTTTTCTGTTTTGTTTTGCAAAAACGTCCAATGTTTTATTTTTGACATATGCATTTGAATACGATTGCTATTGACAAACACCTGCATATAAAACAGAAAGACAATTGCTAAAGAACTTAAAGAAATTGGTACAAAATCTAAAAAACAATTTGCAATCTCAACAGTTACTCCAACCAACATGGAACCGGGGCAGAGACATTTTGAAGCAAAGTCACTGTCACATACGAGCCTGTGACATCTATAGTCCCCATAGAGTAGAGGCAACCAGAATCCTGATCTCCGCTTCCCCAGGCAGGAATTACTTTCCCCAACGGGTTCCTTCAGAGAGCTGACACCTGTATTCCCCATCCGAGTTTTATAATCACAAACAGTTTATAAAGCCTTCTCCTGAGCAGGGTTTATTTCTCTGACGATGGAAGTTCAATCCCCAAGAGAGTTTATTTCTCCAGAAACGGAAGTTCATCCCCCAACTGAGTTTACTTCTCTGTATTAGTAAATCTTCTGACAGGTTATCTATGTTCTCCACAGAATCATTCCCCTACAGAGTTATTCTCAAATAGAGTCTCTCCCGGCAAAATATTCTCAAACAGAAAGGAGTAAGTCACCAGTATAGTCATCTTCATTCACCATCCCCAGCGGAAACGAAGAATTCAACTTCCTAATACTCTTCAGCAGCAGTCTGATATCTATTTTCCACGACTAAGGAATATCACAATGACATCCCATATTCATACATCATGGCATGTGCATACATGTCACATAACACAATCTCATTTAGTTTGAGAACATCATCACAATGCATTTCATACATCACGACATTGCATATGACTAACTCTTTACCTTTTTCAGGGAAAAGTTTAAACCAACAAAGCTACGGATAACAAAGGATTATTTCAGGGTTTTCTCAGAAAGACGTCCTCACAAAATCTCCTCTGGTTCATTCAAATTGATACCAAGATTTCTATTCCAGTTAAGAAGCTATGAAGCCTGGAAACTGACCGGATAGTAGTCAATCAACAATTTAGGACACTGTGAAACCTGGGACACGACCAGATAACAGTATAAGGTGCTTCGAAGCCTGGAATTCAACAAGATAACAGTTTACTCTGCCAATTACTATGAAGCCTGGAAACGACCAGATGGTAGTATACCTCAAACTCAAGTTGAAGCCCGGATCCAACCGGATAACAACTTAATTTCCCCAAATTACTGAAGATTTGAGCACGACCAAATAATAGTATAAGACATTGTGAAGCCTGGAACCCGACCAGATAACAGTATAAGGTGTTGCAAAGCCTGGAATTTAACTAGATAGAAGTTTACCCTACCAACTACTATGAAGCCTGGAAACGACCAAATATTAGTATACCTCAAATTCAAGTGGAAGCCTGGATCCGACCGGATAACCACTTAATTTCTTCTGAAGCCTGGACACGACCAGATAACAGTTTGAGAGACTGCAAAGCCAGGAACCCGGCCGGATAACAGTTTAATCTCATTTCCCCAGTAAGTCGTTGTGAATCCTGGAGCATGACCAGATAACAGTCAGCCTTATTATCCTTAGCAAGTCACTGTAAAGTCTGGATCCTGACCAGATAGCAGTGCACTTCCGTCTCTTCAATCAAGAGATAACTCCCCAGTAGAGTAACGAACAACTGAAGTTCCTAAAACCCTATTTTCTCAAGATAGAAACCAACATTCCTCAGCAGATTCCTCCTCAACAACAGGAACAGGAGTCCCCACCAAGGAACATCTCAGGAAATCATCATTATTCTGGATGGCATCTTTAAGCACATCTCCGACGATCTTTTGTCATCTTATTCCAAATAGAATTTGTAAGCCCATTCCCGATATTACCTGCACTACTAGTATCATTTCAGACTAGTGCAAATTTCAGGGCACTCTAGTGTTCAATCATCTTCCACCTTCAGATCACGAAAGGCAGACCAGCCAACCTACATCCTCAAGATTAAGAAGATTGAACAGGGGCAGTTGTTGTACCCCAAAATTTACCCTTTCATCTTACTCAACACATGCTCATTGAGATCCTCAACTTGCTCAAGGATGCCCAAGAGTTGACCAGACAAACTCTCTCCTAAAGAAATGAACCTCCAACTAGGGTTTCCATTTTCATCAAGATGTGTGAACTCCAAAGGCCTCAAATGCTTTCCATAGTGTGATACGGTGGGAGAACTGACTTGGTTGTTTTGATTTTGATTGCAAATGTTGCGGTTAGCAAGAGTCACCACCGACTTTTCTTTTATCCAAAAGGAAAGGTGAACAAGCACAGGAAATACCTTTGAGATTATTTCTTGAGTTCGGGGGTAGATTATAAAAGGGAAGGTATTAGCACCCTTTTTAGCCATGGTTTTCCATGGGCTCTTAGTTGCTTGCTAGATCACCTTCTTTTGTTTGAAAATGTGCTTTGTGTGGTTTTTGAAAGTATTTTGAAAAGGTATCATTGTTTAGCCAAACTTTGTAATGATTCTAGTTCGTAAGAATGTATATAAAGTGTTAATCTTTTGAAAATGTTTTTCAAGTTTGAAAAGGTGTTTTGTAAGTGTTGGTGTTTGTTTTTAAAATAGCAAGGATGTTTTGGTTTTGAAATTGAGCAAGTAACTAGGAACATTCTACCTACTCAAAAGTCTTTCATGTTCATTTCCTCTTTCCTTTGACATTGTTATCTTACCATAGATTTGGTAAGTAACCCTATCTTTGGATGTAAAAGGGACGGGCAAGGGTCATCGTATAACCATGATTAGAAATGTTGTAAGATATCTTAGCATTTTACTTATGGACTAAGATCATTTTGAAAGGCAACATGGATAGCGTCATCGAGGGACTATGATCTTGTATTTTGCTTGTTTTTGCTAAGATACATCACATGCATAATATGGCCATTTTGTAAGGCAACAAGGTGGGTTTATCCTAAGGGTGTAAGTGTGCAAGTGTATTTATTTTCATGCTTGATTTGTCTTTGATTAGGGTTTTCTATTTATTGATTTTAATCTTTCCATACAAAACCCTAATTACTAGCATTTGTATATAAAGCAATAAATTGCGGAAATTAAAATATACTAAGCTATTACATCATTAGGGGAGGGTGTGTACAAATTTACAAATGGGTATTTTGTAAGAAAATTAAATCTAATTAACTATTACAACCATATTGAATAAATGTACAAGAATTGAATAAAAATGCACAAATGCAAATGGAAAAAAATGATTTTTATTTGGTTTTCATGAAAAGGTTTTAACCTAAATCTAATTAAGAAAAATGATTAATTAAAATTAATTAAGTTAATTAAGAAAGAAATTAAATTAAAAAAGTATTTTTAGGGTTTTTTATGAAAAGGTTTTAAATTAATAAAATAATATAGAAATTGATTAATTAAAAAAACCTAAGTTCTAAATTAATTTTATTTACAAGAAAATAATATAATATTTAAACCTAAACCTAAATATTAATTATTAAAAAAGAAATTAATTTTTTAAAAGAAAATGTTTTTGGCCTTTTTGTTTTATAAGAAAATAAAATAAATATGAATGCAAAAAATAATAAAATAAATATTTTTGGATTTTTTGTTAATAATAATAAAAATAATGTTAATAGTAATAATAAAAATAATAAAAGAAAATATGAAAGTAAAATAAAATATATAAAAAAATGAAATAAAGAAATAATGGGTCAGGGGGGTGCTGAAGTAAAGCAGGGATTAGGAGTCAGCAAAAAAACACAAAGCCCACTTATTGGAAGCTCAGGCGCCTAATTGAACAAAAATGAGAAAAATGCTAAAAAATAATGGCAAAAGGTAGCGCTGGGTGTTGAACCCATGACCTTCCATACACATGCGCGCTACCTTTGCCACTGGGGTGGCTGTACATCCGGTAACATAAACAAAATAACAAATACATAACATAAGTCAAGTCTTGAAAATGACTTCATCTTCAACCTCCAGCCATGGTTCCCGCAACTTGCTCATTTCTCAACAAAAATGAAAGATGCAAACATGAAAGTTGCTCCATTTTTCTATACGAATCCAACCATATAAATATCATAAGCTATAAATCAAAAATGAATGAGAATATCTAAAAGTACCAAGTTCTGACCTAAATATTTCAGAAAGTTCAAACTCAAAATTCTCCTAGCTCAATCAAAATAAATGAAATATATGGACATGTATAGTTTCAAGGCAATGATGTCTATATTTTATCTTCACAAATGCAAGCCTAACAATGCCTAAATAATGAGATGAAAAGTCAGAAAATATACCTCAAAAATGGAAATCGTGAAATGAGTTTGAGCTTGATTCAATGTGCTGCAATGATCAGGTTAGCTTCCTTGAGTCTCTATTAAGCTAATGCAATGCTTAGCTTGAGTTAAGAGTGGCTGAAATGGCCTGGAGAAGTCAAGTTGCAGACTCTGTTTTTTGGTTATAGAGGTTATGGTAAATGATGTTATAGTTCTGAAATAAGGATGGGGATGAGTTGTATTTGATATATAGGAGCTTTTGGAAGTGAAAGGCCAAGAAATGCACGAGGGAAATGGAAGTTTGGTATGTAAAGTCAGAACTTGCACAACAATGGTGTTTTGAGGCAATTTCTGGCTAGAGGGAGTTTGGGAGTGTTTTAGGGTGCTTGAGCTCGTGGGTTAGCTTGCAAATAGTATCTCTATTTATAAGCATGTGGTTTTGAGACTTGTTGTTGATCAGAATTTAAAATCACAAGTTTATGCATAACATGTGATTTTTGAGAAATCCAAGTTTCAAAGTCTTGCGTACTTGATAAGATAGAGTGGTTATACTTTAAACACACTTGCTTATGACTTTGTAGATGGAGTGTGATCAGAGGGAACAAGTTAGAGGCTCAAGAATGGACTTTATGCATAAAGCTTGCTTTTCAAGAATGACATTCTTCACTTTCTTCCAAAAATGGCAATGTGAATTGGATAAAGCTTAAACCACTTGGATTATAGCTCAAAAGTTTGTGTAATCCATTAATGATGGATATATACACAAGTTATAAGGACTGCAAAGCAAGATTATGCAGCCTAACAATGAAATTGTATTATGTGTTCATCAAGAAATGACTTGTAATTCAAGAATGAAACCCTAACTTCTTGCCTTCGATTCTCCTTGCTAAAATGTGATCTCAATGAGTTCTTGGAAATTTTGAAAAGCTTGTAACATCATCTATAACCCATATGTTGAACATTGTGTAATATTCATCTTGGAACTATGTGAAATAATTCCATGAGGTTAGGTCAAAAAATCTGCCAGGGCAAAATTTCACGAAGTCTTTTTTAGTTCATGAGCATGTATTCATAAAATTATAACTTGAAATCCATGAATTTATAGGAGAAGTTGTTTTCTACAATATTTTATATCTTCCCAAGATCTACAACTTTCATGTTGAAAGTTTCCTTTGAATCATCTTGCATCATAGTGAAAAAAATGCTCAAAGTTATAAAAACATAAGAAATTTTCAACACTTAGAAAAATTTCTAAGTTTAGAAATTTTGAATTTTCAAAATGAAATCTTGATTTCTTGATGAATAAGTTTCATATTTTTACATGCTTTGATGAATTGTAATCTTTGATACTTGATTTTGACTAAAAAGTCAAAGTTTGACTTTTCAGTGTGCAATTGACTTTTGACCAGTTGACTGAAAATTCATCTGTCAATCAATTGATCTTGAGCAATGTTTTGAGTCATGTCATTAGGTAAAAATTATGCAATTTAACTATTGAGATCATATTTCAAACCAATTAACCATTTGCTAGGTCAAAAATCATAAATTGCCCCTTCTTAGTCAAAACCCTAATTTTGACCATTTTGCCCTTTTGATGACTTGATCAAATTTCTTGAGGAATTATGATCCAAACTTGATCAAATGACATATATAGGTTCACGATGTTGATATGGATAAAAAATTATGAAGTTTGACTGTAAATTGGTCACAGTTAACTTTTCCCCCAATATAGTTGCTTTTTAGGTCACCTGATCAATTGACTGGGCAAAAATGTGATTCAAGACTTAAAACTTGACATGAGAAATCTTGAGGGTCCAAAATGATCCATGAAAGTCATATGGGGCATTGAAAGTCCAATTGTCCTTGTTTAATCTCAAACCCTAATTTTCAGCCATCAGTGCTTGAGGAGGTGTCTTGAGTTGATCAACCCTAATGCAATCTTGAACCAAAGGAGATCTTGTGAGTGATTACTTGAAAAATGAGAGGGAAAATTTTGGGGTACAACAGCTGCCCCTGTTCAATCTTCTTAAACCTGAAGAGTTAGATTGGAGGATCCGCCATTCGTGACTTGAAGGTGGAAGATGATTGGACACTAGAGTGCCCAGAAATTTGCACTTGAAGATGAAATGGGAATGGGCTTATAGATGCCATTTGGAGGAATGGTGGAGATTTGCTGGAGATGGGCTGGTAGATGCCATCTAAAGGTGACTGTTGACAGAAAATGGACTAAGTCTGAATTTTATTTCAACTGGAAAAGAATCAGAATAAATCTTTGGAGCGACTTATTTGAACCAGAGGAAGTCTTGTATGTTGTCTGACTGGGAAGAATTAGAATAAATCTTGGAGCAATTTATCTGAAATTAGAACTATTCCTTTTGGAAAGTATCAGGATGAACCGTTGAGGGGTTTAAACTGAACCAAAAGAGGTCTTGAAAATTCTTTAACTGGAAAGAATCAGAATAAATCTTTGAGCGACTCATCTGAACCAGAGAAAGTGTCTACGGGAAAGAATCAAAATAAATCATTGAGAGATTTATCCAAACCCGAGGTGTTCCTTTGGAAAGTATCAGGGAAAACCGTTGAGGGGTTTAAACTGAACCAAAAGAGGTCTTAAGAATTCTTTAATTGGAAAGAATCACAATAAATCTTGGAGCGACTTATCTGAACCAGAGAAAGTGTCTACTTGGAAAGAATCAGGATAAACCATTGAGATATTTAAACTAAACCAGTAGATGCCTTGAATTTCTTTAACTGGAAAGAATCAGAATAAATCTTGGAGCGACTTATCTAAACCAGAGAAAGTGTCTACTTGGAAACAATCAGGATAAACCGTTGAGAGATTTAAACTAAACTAGTAGAGGTCTGGAGAAGAATCAGAACAAATCATTGAAAGATTTATCTGAACCAGAGAAGATATCTGCGGGAAAGAATCAGAATAAACCGTTAAGGGATTTACACTGAACCGATAGGGATTTGAAAGAAATATTTTTTATGTAGATGACTGGCCAGTCCTTTCTTGGGAACTGATCTGCAATTGCTTGCTAAAAATTTTGACGATAATTTCCTGTTGATGGATCTTTCCTGAAAAGATGAAAGGTTAGTTGTATGCAACATCATGATGCATGAAATTCATGGTATAATGATGCTCTCAAAATAAATGAGATTGTGTCGTATGTATTTGTGTTTGTCGATGATATGACATGTTGATGCATGGACAACTTAATTGTTATGCCGCAGTATTGTTGGAGCCAGGGAAAATAAATCCCTGAACGATGCTGAGAATGAGGAGTGCAGGTATTCATGTTTTGAAGTATAAGTGCTGATGAGTTTCTAATTGTTTAGAGAAATGAACTTTGTTATGAAAAGGGAACGTTGTACATTGCTCGTAGATCTCGTGAAATACCTGCTGGGGAATTATGAGAAATTGGGCGACATTCACTAGGGAATCTTTGGAGCAGTAGCTGGTAGTTTAGTTCTGTCGGGGATGTAAGGGAGTTAATATCATTAAGTTGTAGTGTTGGTGATCGTGTAGTGGGGCGTCTCGTTTTCCACTCTTGCTGAAAAAGTAACTATGGGGAACTCTATGGAATGGTCTAAAGATAATATCCAACTCCTTAAAGTCATTAGTGATTATCTTTCTATTTTCTAATTCTTTTATTTTGTTCATTTGTAAACAGTAGTCACATTCAAATTCATATGTTCAACAATAAATCATTGGACGTTTTTGTAAATAAAACAACAATAAAAAAAAACAGATAATTTTGCACTTTCAAAGGGATATCTTTGTATTAACTTGAATAAGTATTTTGTATAACGAGATGGGCATTCTAGTAAGAGAATGTCGTCGTAGAAGAATACAAAGAAAATATAGCTATGTGGAATAATCCTATGGGGTTCCCGTTCTGATATGGCCTTTGTGTCTCTGAGCGTCTTGTCTACTTGTTGCCTTGTACGAAGTTGATTGGTTTGATTAGACCTGTTTGAACTTGTCCGTCGATGCTAAAGGTTGTATGTAAGGTGATCCAACGGGACATAGTCATACGCTTTAATTCCCTAACTTTTTCCTGGACCTCCCTTTCGTGTTTTCAGTCCACCGGGATACCCTTTTTTGCCCAAGCCGCCCTTTCGGGTTTTCAACTTGCCGGGTGTACAGATTTTTTATTTTATCCCTAATTTTTCCCGAACCTTTGTGGTTCGCCGGGATGCCCTAATTTTTGCCTAGGCCAATCGACCTAGCGGGTCTTTATTCATGTGTAGTATCTTTTGACTATATCCGTGTTTACAGGGTGCGACAGATCATCACCATCCATAGTAGTTTGGATCATTGCTCTACCAGAGAATATATTTTTGATCACAAATGGTCCTTCATATGTAGGAGTCCACTTGCCCTTGGGATCACCTTGTGGCAATATGATACGCTTGATTACCAACTCGCCAATCTGGTATACCTAACGTCTGACTTTTTTGTTGAATGCTTTAATCATACGTTATTGGTACATCTGGCCATGGCAGACAACCGTTAGCCTCTTCTCATTAATCAAATTCAACTGGTCAAGCCTATTTTGGACCCAATAATCTTCATTCAGCCCTACGTCTTTTATGATTCTTAGAGAAGGTATCTGGACCTCAATTGGTAGAACAGCTTCCATGTCGTATACCAAGGAGAAAGGAGTTTCCCATGTTGATGTACGCGCAGTAGTACGATAGTCGTGGAGAGAAAATGGTAACATATCATGCCAGTTCTTATAGGTTACTATCATTTTTTGTATGATCTTCTTGATGTTCTTATTTGAGGCTTCAACAGCTCCATTCATCTTTGGCCGGTAAGGGGAAGAATTATGGTGTTGGATCTTGAATTGCTCGCACAGCATATTGATCATGGTATTGTTGATATTCGTACCATTGTCGTTGATAATTCTCTCTGGGATGCCGTACCGACAGATGAGATTTTGTTTGATGAACCGGGCCACCACACTCTTTGTAACGGAAGCGAAAGAAGCTACCTCAACCCACTTTGTGAAATAATCAAAGGCCACCAAGATGAAGTGGTGCCCATTAGAAGCTGTAGGTTTGATTTCTCCAATCATATCGATGCCCCACATCACGAAAGGCCAAGGAGCAGTCAGGACGTTTAAAGGAACTGGAGGTACGTGCACTTTGTCAGCGTAAATCTGACACTTGTGACAGGTTCGTGAATGCTGATAAAAATTTGCTTCCATGGTAGACCATTAATACCCTGCTCGTAGGATCTTTTTAAACATTGTATTCCCACTAGAATGGGTACCAAAAGTGCCTTTATGTAAGTCAGCCATGATCTTTTCTGCATCAGCTTTGTCTACACAACAAAGAAAAATAGAGTCGTGGTTGCGTTTGTAGAGAATACCATTACTGAGGAAGAACTTAACAGAGAATCTTCTCAAGAACTTCTTATCATTGACCGTAGCTTCTTTCGGATACTCTTGAGTCTCAAGATATCTTTTGACCTTATGGAACCAAGGTTTTTCCACTATCTCTTCAGCATCGATCTCGTGACAATGAGCTGGTTTGCCTCTCGGCTCGATGGTGATCTGGGGAGCCTCATTATCCCATTTGAGTTTAAACATAGATGACATGGTGGCTAATGCGTCTGCCAACAGGTTCTCCTCTCGTGGAAAATGCTCAAAAGTAATTTCCTCGAAATGTGGGATTAATGTCAACACATGTTATCTGTAGGGGATGAGGTTAGGGTGCTTTGTGTCCCACTCTCCTTTGATCTGACTGATGACTAAAGCTGAATCTCCAAACACACTTAAAGACTTGATTCCCAAATCTATGGCAGCTTTGAGACCAAAAATACATGCTTCGTACTCTGCCATATTATTAGTACAGTTGAAACAAAGTCTTGCAGTGAAGGGAGTGTGACATCATTCAGGAGATATGGTTACAACACCTATGCCATTGCCGAGTGCGTTAGAGGCTTCGTCAAAAACCAAGGTCCATCGGGATCCTTGTTCAGGTCCGTCATATGGTCTGAGTTCTTCATAATCGTTTACCATCATGATGTCCTCATTTGGGAATTCAAATTTCATAGACTGATAGTCATCCACGACTTGATGAGCAAGGTGATCAGCTAGTACACTACCCTTTATTACCTTTTGGGTAGTATACTAAAGGTCATATTCAGTCAGAATCATCTGCCACTTTTCTATTCTCCCAGAGAGAGCAGGTTTCTCAAATATGTATTTAATTGGATCCATCTTAGATATCAATAAGGTAGTATGGGTCAACATATACTGTCTTAGCCGGAGAGCAGCCCATGCCAGAGCGCATCAAGTTTTCTCGAGCAGTGAATATCTTGTTTCACAGTCGGTAAACTTTTTGCTCAGGTAATAAATAGCACGCTCTTTTCGGCCAGACTCTTCATGTTGGCCCAAAACACACCCCATTGAACTTTCCAAAACAGTTAGATACAAAATCAAAGGTCTTCCCTCGACTGGCGGAATCAAAATAGGAGGCTCTTAAAGGTATTCTTTGATCTTGTCAAAGGCGACTTGGTATTCATCATTCCATCGGACTACTTGATATTTCTTCAATAATTTGAAGATTTGTTCACAGGTAGCGGTCATGTGAGAAATGAATCTGGAAATGTAGTTTAGTCTTCCTAAGAATCCTCTGACTTCCTTCTCGGTGCAAGGAGAAGGCATCTCTTGTATTGCTTTTACCTTGGCAGGGTCCACTTCGATACCCTTACCACAGAAAATGAAGCTTAGGAGCTTACTAGACCTCACCCCAAATGTGCACTTATTCGGGTTCATCTTAACTTGTATTTCTTCAACCTTTCAAACAGTTTCTGCAAATGGTCAAGATGTTCCTCTTCAGTTTGAGATCTGGATATCATGTCATCCACATAGACTTCTATTTCGTGATGGATCATGTCGTGAAATAGAGCTACCATGGCGCGCTGATAAGTTTCCCCAACGTTCTTCAACCCGAATGGCATAACCTTGTAACAGAACATGTCCCACTGTGTAACGAAGGTCGTTTTCTCCATGTTCTCAGGTGCCATTTTGATTTGATTATAGCCTGAGAAACCATCCATGAAAGAAAATACTTTATGATGTGCAGTGTTGTCAACCAAAATATCAATGTGGGGGAGTAGGAAATCATCGTTAGGGCTTGCCCTATTCAAGTCTCTGTAGTCTACGCACATGTGTACTTTACCATCCTTTTTAGGCACTGGAACAACGTTGGCGGCCCATTGTGGATAGGAGGTGACGGCTAAGAATCCAGCGTTGAATTGTTTCATGACTTCTGTCTTGATCTTCTCTGACATATCTGGCCGCATGCGATGGACTTTCTATTTTATCGGAGGGCAATCTTCTTTTATCCGTAGACGGTGGACCACAATATCAGCATCAAGTCCTGGAATGTCTTCATATAACCAAGCAAAGACCTCAACATAATCATGTATCAACTGAATTAAGAGTTTCTTGACATTGGGCTCCATATTGTCTCCTACCTTGACTTCTTTCTTGTCCTCTTCGGTACCTAGGTTAATTGTGTCCACCGGTTCTTCGTTGGGTTGTATGGTCCTTTCTTCTTATTGTAGTAACCTGGCGAGTTCTCCTGGCACTTCACAATCTTCCTCATCTTCGTCTTCGGCTTGGTAGATTAGATTTTCAAAGTCACAAATAGCCATAGCAGAGTCGTTACCCATGGGATCCTGAGTGTATGTAGATCTGCATTTTAATATGTGAGTGTGTGTAAGAGTATAGCTATCTTTGTAAATAAAAATGTAGAAAAAGAAAGACAAAGAGCACAAAGTTTGTATGCAAAAACATCCATGATTCATTGATGACATATGAAAATGAAGTAACAACCCTTACAAATGGACCGCCGTGCCTCGCGTAAGACACAAGGTTTTAAAAGTCTGAATTGTTTAAATATTACAGGTCCGATAAAAATTTTAAAGATGATTACTGTTGGATGAAAGTAATTGGGACAAAATCTTTAGCTTCCCAGTTGATGAGTCCTCCGTTGACAGTTGGAAAATCCAATCTTCCAGGTCAGATTTATCATCACTATCCTCCACTGTGTTGACTCCATGATTGCTGATCTTCAAAGGTGGTCCTCCGGCACGAGCACGACGAACAGCTTTCTGAGCTTTAGAAGTGAAACCCAGACCAAATTTATCAGATTTGTAAGGGATATCCAGGAGTTGACCCCAAATAGTGCAGCCACCTTCTTCAATTGCTGCCTTGGCATCTTTCATAGAATACATCTTTAGCGGAGGCCTTGTAATCTTCGGGACTTGGGAAACAACCTTGGTTACTGCTACAGTTTGTGGGACTTCCTCGAAATGCTGAAACGGAGTTTCAATGAATTCACCATCCAATTTTACGTATCTGAAGGAGTTCAAGTAACTGGCCACATATTCCTCCTCTCCATGGACAGTAATGATTTTTCCTTTGGTTGGATATTTTAGCATCTGATGTCATATAGAGGTGACAACACCAGCGTTATGAATCCAAGGTCGGCCTAATAAACAGGAATAGGAAGGGCGAATATCCATTACGTAGAAAGTTGAATCAAAGGTCTGAGTTCCAACTTTAATGGGGATATCCACCTCCTCATGCACCATTTTCTTTGATTCGTCGAAGGCCCTTACCACTATGTTGTTGGGTTTCAAGGTCAAACCTTCACATTCAAGTCTATCAAGAGCCTTCTTAGGCAGCACATTTAAAGATGAACCAGTGTCAACCAGGACATGGGCCAGAGTTATGCCCCTGCATTTGATAGATACATGTAATGCCTCATTGTGTTTCCTTCCTCTAGGTGTTAGGTCAGCATCAGAAAAGCCTAAACCATTATCAGCGGTCAAACTGGCCACACAGTCTTGGAATTGATCAGCCGAGGTTTCTTGTAGCACATGGGCAGTCTTAAGAAATTTCACCAAGGCATTCGCATGAGCCTCGTAGCACAACAGTAAAGCTAACATGGTGATTTTTGACGGAGTCTTCCCCAGCTGTTCGACTACGTCGTAGTCACTTTTCTTTATAATTTTTAGAATCTCTTCCATTTCTTTCTTAGAAGCCTCTGGAATGGATACTGAATATGCCTTCGTCTGGACAGGCTCAACCATAATGCCTTTGCCTTGAGTCTCGGCCGACTCGGTGGTGGGAATGTCAATAGGAGTAATTATAGAGATTGCAGTAGCAGTATCAGCAGGGACAACAGTAGGAATGACCATAGGGTCAACAAAAACTTTTAGAGCAGAAATTTCAGGGGAGAACACCCTTCTACTTCAGGTTATTTTGTTGGTTCCCGCAATGTTGACAATGTCGGTGTCATCCTTCTCAGAACTTGAGTCTTCATCATCCATCCAATCCTGCTTGACGCTGTGATAGTAGACATCACCCCCATAATTACATGGAACAATCTTATCTGATGAGTATGGGATTGGTCCTGGCATAGTAATTATCAGTGGAGTCACTTTAGGAACTGATGTAATTCTAACGGTTTTTTTGATGGAAACCCTGGAAGAATTGGTGGAAATGGTTACTATTGAAACATCTTCATAAGCAATGGTGGAACAGGAGTCTTTTCAAACAAATTTCTTTGTCATCCATTAGAAGCTGAACACATGCCTTCAATAAATGGCAACCAGTTGATAGGGATGAATAGAGGTGACAGCCTTCGTCATATCCTGGAAATAAACCGGCTTTTAACAGGTTCCTCTTGAAAGACAGGAGAGGAGTAATAAGTTAATCAATAGCAGTAACAAACAAATCATCTTAAACAACGTTAACATCTCGACCATGCTTGGGCATAGGAGTGGTGATAACATTTGGGATATCAGGAGCATCAAATTCAATTTATTTTTCTTCGAGAAGGTCTTGCACCTTGTTTTTCAAAGCCCAACAGTTGTTGGTATCATGGCATGGACTCTCTGAATGATAAGCACAACGAGCATTAGGGTGGTAATGAGGAGAGGCAGTATTGGGATTCTTCGGGGCTTCTTTCAAAGTTACCAGATTAGATCTCAACAGATGTGGCAGAACTTGAGATAATGTCATATTTATCCGGGTAAATTGTCTTATTGGTCTTTCTGTTCTAGGCTGGTTTCCCCTTTCTTGAGTAGGTGCAGGCTTAGGTATCATGACAGCCCCTACCATCGGATGGAGTTCAATTCTATCTTGATTCCTTTGAGGATACACGGAAACGACTTCCTTCTTTCCAATAAATAGTTTTCTCACAGCACTGGAGGATGTGTCTTTTTGGATCTTCCCACTCTTAATCCCAGCTTCCACTCTTTCCCTGGTCAAGATTAATTCAGTGAAACCTGCGGAGGAACTTCCAATTAGATGATTAAAGAAAGGACCGGACAGGGTACCCAAAAACATGTCTACTAGCACTCTGTCAGATAGAGGAGGTTGGACTCTTCCTTCTAAGTCCCTCCATTTTTTAGCGTAGTCTTTGAAACCTTCATTTAAAACCATTGCCATACTCTGGAGTTGAGTACGGGTGGGAGCAAGATCCGCGTTGTATTGATATTGTTTATAAAAATCAGCGGCAAGGTCCTCCCAATTATGGATATTGGCCCTTTCCAATTGATAGAACCAATCTAGCTGAGTCCCGGATAGACTATCGTGAAAGAAATGGACCCACAAATCTCTGTCAGCAGTGTGAGGCTGTATCCTTCTCACATAAGATCAGAGGTGTATCTTGGGACACGAAACCCCGTCGTACTTGGAAAACACTGGCGCCTTGAATTTTGGTGGAATAACAATCCCAGATACCAAACCCAATTCTTTAAAGTTCATCCCGGGCACTTTCCGAATCTCCATTGCACTTAGACGCTCTTCCAGATGTTTTTAGTTGTCGTCAGCCGGAGGATACTGTTCTTCAGAGTAATCTTCTTCTTCATCCTCTTCAGATTCTGGCTGGGCAGCCACTTCCTTGCCTTTCCCTTCTTGATTACCCCTTTCACCAGATGATGTTGCAAAGTCTAGGTTCCGTCTAACTGGCCCAAGGAACCTTCTGCTTGGATTTAAGACACCGGTTGATTTCTTTTCTTTCTTCTTCTTTTCTTCGATCAGTAAAGTTTTCAAATCCTCTTGTCCTTTGGCTAGAGTCAAGAACATTTGTTGAAACTGAGTATTCTACGCCTGGAGATCTTTCACAGTCTGTTCCAAGTCCATCTTACTGAATTAAATAGTAAAAGATGAGGAGACTTGTTGTAAGAAAACCTGCTTATGTTAGGATGAATGGAGATGCATATGCAATGATTTCAAGGAAAATAGAGACTTAAATTTTCTTTAGACCAAAAAGGAACACACGTTATATTAATAAATCAAAGTTCAAGTACATCATGCCTCTTTGGGCTTTTACAAAGAAAAATAAAAAACTCTAAGATAAAAAGGTTGTACGATCCTCTTTGGTGCGATGTAGGTATTCAGACTCCGCTCCTCGTGAAGCTTCTTGGTGAGCTCCAGAACCTTCTTCTTGCTGGCATATAATTGGGCCTCAAAGGTGTCTCGCTCCCCCTTAAGTTGTATCTAATCTCTTTGCAAGTCTTCGAGAGAGGTGGGCATGTCAGGATGCAGGATAGTGTATGGAACGTCTCCTTCCATAACAGGCTCTATAATAACCGGGAGAATAGAGGGATAAGGCATCATGAGACATTGAGAACGAGCTCGTACCCATTTGAGATAAGGCTCAAGAGGGATGAAATTCTTATGCCTCAATATCTTGCTATCCACCTTGTTCAACATTCTCCAAGCTCGGATAAACCTCTGGCGGTGACCTTGATCGTCACTCTCGTAATCAAACACTAAACCTTGAATAAGCATCTCATGTGGGCTATCCCTTCGAGCGTAACCAAAATATCTCAAGGATAAACAGGGGTTGTAGTTGATACCTCCTCTAATGCCAAGTAATGGGACATTAGGGAACTCTCCACAATGGTCGATGATAGTAACATTCTCCATAGATCGTGAACACCAATGAATGTCTGAATGCTTGAGTGTCATCAACCTATGTTACCATCTTAAACCTTGCTCGTTCTTTAGTAAAAAATGGGGAAGATGCGAAATAAACCATCTTGCCAAAAGAGGGGTACAACACATGAGAATGCCCATTTTCCTCATTGTGCGATTGTGAAAAGAGTGTAGGATATCTCCTAGCAGAGTAGGCATCGGGTTATGAGTCATGAAGATTTTGACGGCGCTTACCTCTATGATTTGGTCAAGATGAGGAGAGCCACAATTTCCTCAAAGGCTTGCAAATCCAAGGAGTTCCAATAGCTTTGGGATTTCTCAAACAAGAACTTAGCTAGGAAACCCTTGACACCACTCCTTGTTTCCCAATTAGTTGTGATATCAGATGGCTGCAAGTGTAGGGCTTGAGCAATCTCTTCTGGTTTTGGATCTCTTTCCGTACCGTTGTAGGGTAGTTGATTGAGAATAGGAATCCTCAAAAGTTGGGAGAATTCTTCCAAAGTTGGCACAAGTTGATAATCGGAAAATGTGAAGCAATGGTGTAGAGGATCAAAGAATTGGAAGAGCACCTTCATCAGGTCTTCATCAGTATTGGTAGTAACCAAGTTTAGGATACGGCCATGTCTTTTGGTAAATGGAGAATTCTCAGGAATCCTTGATGCTAACTCTTTAAGTTTATGAGGGATCCTTACAAGATTGACTTGAATGGTTTTCCTGCGAATAAAATCCATGTCCTACAAAACATAACAAAGATAAGTCCCATACATCCTTGAAATGGTTAGTAAGTATGAGTATGATGTCATGATGTTTATGATGTTATGTACAAGCATATATATACACACACAAACAAAAAAGTCCTTAGGTTTAGGCTTGCATGGAGTCTTATAGGTAAGTAACCTCTTGAATTTTAGTTGGCTCAAACTTGTCCTAGCAATAGTAGCAGGGTTCTAAGGAGCTTAATATCACTGGTTTGTTTTCTTGAGCATTGTTTCAATGCAAGCCTCTTTAATGGCGACCGAAATATCCCAAAAACCAAACCTCAATGAGTGTGGTATCGAGTATCTACCAACTTCGGACTGCACCAAAGCCGGTCATCTCACTACGTCTTAATGGCCGAGTTGGTCAAGTAAAGGTTCTAGAAGTTAATTAGTGCTTCATGACATAACTCAGTGGCCCCGTAATCTCCTTGACTACTCAAGGGCTACCAGTACCCACAAATATGTCGCACTAATGTAGATATTACTTAGATCGTGTCGGTATACCCCACACAGTTTCTACAACGTATTTCTACTTATCTATAAGGTATCCCAAATCCGGGTAGAGGATTGAAAACCCAAAAAAAGAACCAAAATATAAAGCATACAAGTCAAACAATAAAAGCAAGTAAATATGATCTTAACCCTAAGGTAACCCCACTTTTAAGTTTTCCCCAGCAGATTCGCTAGTTGTGTGATACAGTGGGATAACTGACTTGGTTGTTTTGCGTTTGATCATAAATGTTGCAGTTACTAAGAGTCGCCACCGACTTTTCTTTTTTCCAAAAGGAAAGGTGAAAAAGCACAGGAAAGACCTTTGAGATTATTTCTTGAGTTCGGGGGGTAGATTATAAAAAGGGAAGGTATTAGCACCCTTTTTATCCATGGTTTTCCATGTGCTCTTAGTTGCTTGCTAGATCACCTCCTTTTGTTTGAAAATGTGCTTTGTGTGGTTTTTGAAAGTATTTTGAAAAGGTGCCATTGTTTAGGCAAACTTTGTAATGATTCTAGTTCGTAAGAATGTATACAAAGTGTTAATCTTTTGAAAAAAAATTTCAAGTTTGAAAAGGTGTTTTGTAAGTGTTGGTGTTTTTTTTGAAAATAGCAAGGATATTTTGGTTTTGAAATTGAGCAAGTAACTAGGAACATTCTACCTACTCAAAAGTCTTTCATGTTCATTTCCTCTTTCCTTTGACATTGTTATCTTGCCATTGATTTGGTAAGTAACCCTATCTTTGGATGTAAAAGGGACGGGCCAGGGTCATCGTATAACCATGATTAGCAATGTTGTAAGATATCTTAGCATTTTCCTTAGGGACTAAGATCATTTTGAAAGGCAACATGGATAGCGTCATCGAGGGGCTATAATCTTGTATTTTGCTTGTTTTTGCTAAGATACCTCACATGCATAATATGGCCATTTTGTAAGGCAACAAGGTGGGTTTACCCTAAGGGTGTAAGTATGCAAGTGTATTTATTTTCATGCTTGATTTGTCTTTGATTAGGGTTTTCTATTTAATGATTTTAATATTTCCATACAAAACCCTAATTACTAGAATTTGTATATAAAGCGATAAACTACGGAAATTAAAATATACTAAGCTATTACATCATTAGGGGAGGGGGTGTACAAATTTACAAATGAGGATTTTGCAAGAAAATTAAATCTAATTAACTATTACAACCATATTGAATAAATGTACAAGAATTGAATAAAAATGCACAAATGCAAATGGAAAAGAAATGATTTTTCTTTGGTTTTCATGAAAAGGTTTTAACCTAAATCTAATTAAGAAAAATGATTAATTAAAATTAATTAAGTTAATTAAGAAAGAAATTAAATTAAAAAACTATTTTTAGGGTTTTTTATGAAAAGGTTTTAAATTAATAAAATAATATGGAAATTGATTAATTAAAAAAACCTAAGTTCTAAATTAATTTTATTTACAATAAAATAATATAATATTTAAACCTAAACCTAAATATTAATTATTAAAAAAGAAATTAATTTGTTAAAAAAAATGTTTTTGGCCTTTTTGTTTTATAAGAAAATAAAATAAATATGAATGCAAAAAATAATAAAATGAATATTTTTGGATTTTTTGTTAATAATAAAAAAAATAATGTTAATAGTAATAATAAAAATAATAAAAGCAAATATGAAAGTAAAATATAAAAAAAAATGAAATAAAGAAATAATGGGTTATGGGGGTGCTGAAGTAAAGCAGGGATTAGGATTCAACAAAAAAACAGAAAGCCCACTTATTGGAAGCCCAGGCGCCTAGTTGAACAAAAATGAGAAAAATGCTAAAAAATAATGGCAAAAGGTGGCGCTGGGTGTTGAACTCATGACCTTCCATACACACGCGCTACCTTTGCCACTAGGGTGGCTGTACATCCAGTAACATAAACAAAACAACAAATACATAACATAAGTCAAGTCCTAAAAATAACTTCATCTCAACCTCCAATCGTGGTTCTTGCAACTTGCTCATTTCTCAATAAAAATGAAAGATGCAAACATGAAAGTTTCTCCATTTTTCCATACGAATCCAACCATATAAATATCATAAGCTATAAACCAAAGATGAATGAGAATTTCTAAAAGTACCAAATTCTGACCTAAATATTTCAGAAAGTTCAAACTTAAAATTCTCATAGCTCAATCAAAATAAATGAAAACTATGGACATGTATAGTTTCAGGGCAATGATGTCTATATTTTATCTTCACAAATGCAAGCCTAACAATTCCTAAATAATTAGATGAAAAGTCAAAAAATATACCTCAAAAATGGAAATCGTGAAATGAGTTTGAACTTGATTCAAGGTGCTGCAATAATCAGGTTAGCTTCTTTGAGTCTCTAGGAAGCTAATGCAATGCTTAGCTTGAGTTGAGAGTGGATGAAATGGCCTGGAGAAGTCAAATTGCAGACTCTGTTTTTTGGTTATAGAGGTTATGGTAAATGATGTTATAGTTATGAAATAAGGATGGGGATGAGTTATATTTGATATATAGGAGCTTTTGGAAGTGAAAGGCCAAGAAATGCACGAGGGAAATGGAAGTTTGGTATGTAAAGTCAGAACTTGCACAACAATGGTGTTTTGAGGCAATTTCTGGCTAGAGGGAGTTGGGGAGTGTTTTAGGGTGCTTGAGCTCATGGGTTAGCTTGCAAATAGTGTCTCTATTTATAAGCAAGTGGTTTTGAGACTTGTTGTTAATCAGAATTTAAAATCACAAGTTTATGCATAACATGTGATTTTTGAGAAATCCAAGTTTCAAAGTCTTGTGTACTTGCTAAGATAGAGTGGTTATACTTTAAACACACTTGCTTCTGACTTTGTAGATGGAGTGTGATCAGAGGGAACAAGTTAGAGGCTCAAGAATGGACTTTATGCATAAAGCTTGCTTTTCAAGAATGGTATTCTTCACTTTCTTCCCAAAATGGCAATGTGAATTGGATAAAGCTTAAACCACTTGGATTATAGCTCAAAAGTTTGTGTAATCCATTAATGATGGATAGATACACAAGTTAGAAGGCCTGCAAAGCAAGATTATGCAGCCTAACAATGAAATTGCATTATGTGTTCATCAAGAAATGACTTGTAATTCAAGAATGAAAGCCTAACTTCTTGCCTTCGATTATCCTTGATAAAATATGATCTCAATGAGTTCTTGGAAATTTTGGAAAGCTTATAACACCCTATACAACCCCTATGTTGAAAATTTTTGAAGATTCATCTTAGAACTATGTGAAAAATTGCCATGAACTTAGGTCAAAAAATCTGCCTAACTAGGGCAAAATTTCACTAAGTCTTTTTTAGTTCATGAGCATGTATTCATAAAATTATAACTTGAAATCCATGAATTTCTAGGAGAATTTGTATTCTAAAATGTTTTATATCTTTCCAAGATCTACTCAAAGTTATGAAAAAATAAGAAATTTTCAACACTTAGAAAAATTTCTAAGTTTAGAAATTTTGACTTTTCAAAATGAAATATTGAGTTCTTGATTTCTTGATGAATAAGTTTCATATTTTTACATGTTTTTATGAATTGTAATCTTTGATACTTGATTTTGACTAAAAAGTCAAAGTTTGACTTTTTAGTGTGCAGTTGACTTTTGACCAATTGACTTAAAATTCATCTGTCAATCAATTGATCTTGAACAATGTTTTGAGTTATGTCATTAGGTCAAAATGTTGCAATTGAACTCTTGAGATCATATTTCAAACCAATTAACCATTTCCTAGGTCAAAAATCAGAAATTGCCCCTTCTCAGTCAAAACCCTAATTTTGACCATTTTGCCCTTTTGATGACTTGATCAAATTTCTTGAGGAATTGTGATCCAAACTTGATCAAATGACATATATATGTTCATGATGTTGATATGGATCAAAAATTATGAAGTTTGACTGTAAATAGGTCACAGTTGACTTTTCCCCCAATACAGCTGATTTTTAGGTCAACTGATCAATTGACTGGGCAAAAATGTGATTCAAGACTTGAAACTTGACATGAAAAATCTTAAGGGCCAAAATGATCCATGAAAGTCATATGGTGAATTGAAAGTCAAATTGTCTTTGTTTAATCTCAAACCCTAATTTTCAGCCATCAATGCTTGAGGAGGTGTCTTGGGTTGATCAACCTTAATGCAATCTTGAACCAAAGGAGATCTTGTGAGTGATTACTTGAAAAATGAGAGAGGAAATTTTGGGTTACAACACATAGCCCTAATATGTTCTCAAGACTATCCATGTCAAGTTTCATGCCTTACACAAGAAGTTTGCTCAGTCAACTGCTCAGATGCTTGAAAATTAACTATATTAGGTCAAAAGTTAATTGTGGCCCACATACAGTCAAACTTCAAGATTTTTGGTCAACATCAACATTTTGAAGTTGATATCCATCATTTGATCAAGGTTTGATCATGATTCCCCAAGGAATGCTCCTAATTCATCAAAACTCAAAAGTTGCTAAAATAGGGTTTCTCAGGAAAAGTCAACCAAACTTTGACCAAGCATAACTTTCTCATAATTTATCAGAAATTTCTCATCCAAGGATCATTTTGAATAGAACCCGATTCCCTACAACTCATATTCAGCCCTAAAGTTAAAGAAATACACTCATGAAGAGATATAAATTTAGTCATTATAGGTCCTTTTCAAAAGTCAACAAAAACACCTTTTGGGTCAAAGCTTCTTACATGAACATGGAAGATCCAATTGATATGAAACCAAAATGGTTGTTTAAGGGACGTCCTAAGATTTCTAAAAAGTCCAAGAAGACCCTCTTAGGGTCAAAATTGAGGGAGATCATTGTCAAAGTTGGCCATTTTTGGAAAATTGTCAAAAGTCAACAATATCCAAAATTGCTTTTTTTTTTGTCAAATGGGCCTAACTTTCTATACTTGCATCTTACTTCTAACATGGTCCATGACTCAAACACTCTCCCACATATTATTGTCTTTATTTATTTAATTTATTTTGATTTTAATCATTTAAAAATCAAATTAAATCAGATAAATAATATAAAATATAACGATTTGTTTTTTATATGATTTTGAATAGAATCACAATCCAATTATGCTGTCAAACAAAATCAAATCGTGCAAAGGGTGATTGGGATGAGAATGGCATGATTTGGCTTGATTTAGGAAGAAATAATGCAAAGAGGAAATCAAATCCAATCTTCATAATTTTCCAAGATTTGAATACTTTTTGTTGACCTAATTCAGTGCACTACATATATAGAACAATTCCGAAACACAAAAAAGAGGATTGCACGCGTGAAACAACCAAGAGAACTTGCCACTTTTTGCCAAAAAGTCTCAAGTGGAATTCCATCTTAGAGCCATCTTCAAGGAGATTTAAGATTTTCAATATATTCCTGGACGCTTACAGAAGCTTTTCCGACCATTTGCACGCATTCAAACATCTGAAATTGACTTGCACGCACATCACGGTTTTCCATTGTTCTTGATTTTGATTCTGATTATTTATGCATGGTTAATAGTTTTTAAGCATACCTTCATGTTTGTATTGTCATTTAGAACGTATTGGCATGATTAATTATGAGTTTTGATGCACGTATGGACAATTTCCATTATTAGGGTTTATGCTTGCATTTTAGGGCTTTGTGATACAGGTAAAATCAGGGCCAAATATGGGCACCATCATGATCAAGAGGTCAAACCGTAGGTAAAAGCCTTTACCTAATACGACGATACTGAGGAAGAAGAAGACTACGTGGCAACGTCCCATTGGGTCATTTGAATATTAGCATGTTTTTCTGGACATCACATGTTTTTCCATTATATATATTTTGTTCAATTATATTAACAAAAGGCCAACTGGCCCAGTGGCGTGCAGGAAAGTTGTTCAAGCACTGTGAGTGAGAGGTCAGGGGTTCGACCCCTGCCTCCAACATTTGTTATTTTTCCTTTAAATCCCTTGCAGGTTTCGTGCGCTTCATGATCAAGTGTCCACCATGTACCTCAACATCTCAGCCATTGGATCCATCATCAGTCCAGATCTAGCACACCACAGGTGTAACACATGGTGAACCATCCCAGGCGTTGTTACACTGGATCAGGTGCAGGACAACTGGGCCACCATCATCCTGGGCCTTTGCAATTTTCAGCAATGCACCCCCAATTTGCTTAGCTATATCAGGCCCACTCTTATTACTTTTTTTAATTTCTTTATTTGTTTTCTTTTCACTTACTTGTTTTAATTATTTTTACAAAATCATTTTTTTTAAAATCAAAAATCAGAAAATCACAAAAATATTAGGTTTAGTTTTTTTTCATTAAATATTTATTGGCATTAATTAATTAGTTTAATTAGGTTAACTTAAATTTTTTTTCATAATTAAAATTTAATAGAAATTAGGTTAACTTAAATACTTTTGTTCATAATTAAAATTTAATAGAAATTAGGTTAGTTTGCAAGATTAATTACTTTTCTCAAAAAAATCCAAAAATATCTTTTCTTTATTCACCAATTAATTGTTTCTAAACTTGACGTTAATTCCCCGTTTGACTTACTCTCGCGCGCATCTTTTTTCCCATTATTTTTCCTATTAATGTAATTGCTCTGAGTTTGTAATAGTTAATTAGGTTTACTATTTTTCATTTATTATTTTCCCGGTTTTTGATTATGTAATCCCCCTCCCCAAGGCCTTGTAATAGCTAGGGTTTTAATTTCTCGCACTTTAATTTCCGCAACTATAAACTTCCTAGATGTATGGATAATGGGCTTGTATGGAAAGAATTAATTTAAAATGGTAGAAAACCCTAATTGTTCAAAGATAACATTAACTGAAATCAAACACTCGCACATATTCACTCCTAGGGTTTGCCCCACCCCATTTGCCTTCTGTAAACGGTCATGAAGCATAGGTGATTTTAGTGGTTACCCTCTAGTCCCAAAAGATAAAAAATGACCCGTTCGAATGTTGCCTCGGAAAGATATTTAGGATTTTAGGGTAATTACTAAAGTTTCCTAAACATTGCTTATGTGATCGTACTCGTCCCTTTCGAATGTCCCTTAAATTCCAACGATTGAGCTACCTACTCCATAATAGTAGGATAGCGTTGTCTGAAGGAAAACGAACAGACTTTTTCGAGTAGGTAGATAACTCTTAAGTACTTGCTCAAAACAAACAAATCTCACACAAACACTTTCAAAACAGTTTTCAAAAACAACTTCTTCACACTCTTGAGGACAGATACAAGGGTTACCACGAAGTTAAACAAAAACTTTTCAAAACATACACAAGTAATTTCAAAATGAGCAAGTGCCTAAGAGCCCATGGAAAACCATGGATAGAAAGGGTGCTAACACCTTCCCTTTCTATAATCTACCCCCCGTACTCAGAAACATCTCGAAAAGGTTTTTTCTGTTCTTTTTCCTTTTCCTTTGATTGGATAAAATAAAAGTCGATGGCGACTCTTGCTGACCGCGACATTTGCAAACAAAAAATGCAAACCAGTATTAACAGTCGGTTCTGCCACCGTATCACAGATAGAGAAAGAGGTTTGTGTTTTCTTAGGACGATTGAATTACATTTTGAGGTTCATATCGTACCTAACTGCCACGTGCGAGCCTATATTCAAATTACTTCGAAAAGATCAGATAGTGGTGTGAAATGATAATTGTCATACAACCTTCGAGACAATAAAGTAATATTTACAAGAGTCGTCAATCTTGATGCCACCAGTTCCTGGGAGACCAATCATCATGTACTTAACAGTGCTTGAAGGGTCAATAGGGTGTGTATTAGGACAACATGATGAAACGGGTAGAAAAGAGCACACAATTTACTACCTCAGTAAGAAATTCATCGACTCTAAAACCAGGTACTCGCTACTTGAGAAGACTTGGTGTGCCTTGGCTTGGGCTACTAAACGGTTAAGGCAGCATATGTTAACTCACACCACGTGGTTAATAGCGAGAATGGATCCTCTAAAGTATATGTTCAAAAAACTAGCTCTTATAGGAAGAATTTCTAGATGGCAGATGTTACTATCCAAGTATGACATCCAATATGTTACTCAAAAAGCCACCAAGGTTAGTGTACTAGCTGACCATCTAGCTCACTAGCCGTTACCAGAATATCAACCAATGAAGTTCGACTTTCTAGACAAAGATGTCATGGTTATAGGTGACTACAAAATACCAGGACTCGATGAAGGACCTGAACCAGGGGCACATTGAACACTCATGTTTGACGAGGCTTCAAATGCACTAGGGTATGGTATTGGAGTAGTGTTGACTTCTCCTAAGAATTTTCACGAGCCTTATACTACAAGGTTATGTTTTGACTGCACCAAAAGTATTGTTGAATACAAAGCTTGTATCTTGGGTCTGAAAGCTGCTATCAATCTAAGAATTAAACATCTCAAAGTGTATGGAGACTTAACATTAGTCATATACCAAGTCAATGTTGAATGGGACACTAAACATCCCAAATTGATTCCATATCGGGATCATGTTTTGAAGCTATCTACGGAATTTACCGAGATTACATTCACTCATATTCTGCGAGAACAAAATCAAATGGCAGGCTCCTAGGAAACTTTATCAGCCATGTTCAAAGTAACTTGGCCAAATCACGAACCACACATTACAATTAAACATTTTGAAGAACCAGCACATTGTCCTGCTATTGAAGAAGGACCGGATAATAAGCCTTGGTTCTATGACATCAAAAGGTATCTCGAGAAACAAGAATATCCAGAAAATGCCTTTGTGATTGATAAGTGAACTCTGCAGAAGCTAGCTTAAAAATTCTTTCTGAATGGTGATGTGTTATACAAAAGAAACTATGATATTGTATTACTCAGGTGCGTAGAGAAAAATGAAGCAAATACGCTTATAAGAGAAATCCATGAAGGCACCTTTGTAACTCATACAAATGGACATGCTATGGCTAGAAAGATCTTGCGAGCAGGTTATTATTGGTTGGCGATGGAAGCTGATTGCTACCATTATACAAAGACATGTCACAAATTCCAAATCTATGCTGACAAAATGCATGTACCACTGACTCCTGTGAATGTCTTGAGCTCTCTTTGGCCATTCTCGATGTGGGGAATTGATATGATAGGAATGATCAAACCTAAAGCCTCTAATGGACACTAGTTCATACTAGTTGCCATTAATTACTTCACCAAGTGGGTGGAAGTTGTGTCCTATGCAAATGTGACAAGACAAGTGGTTACTCGATTCATCAAGCACAATCTCATATGTAGATATGGGGTTCCTAGTAGGATTATTATAGACAACGGGTCCAATTTGAACAACAAAACAATAAAGGATTTATGCGATGACTTCAAGATCGAGCATCATAATTCCTCACCATATCGACCGAAAATGAATGGGGCCGTTGAAGCTTCCAATAAGAATATCAACAAAATCGTTCGGAAATTGGTAAAGATATACAAAGATTGGCACGAAATTATCCCCTTCCTGCAATATGGCTATCGTACTTTCGTACGTACATAAATAGGTGGAACTCTCTTTTTTCTAGTATAAGGCATGAAGGAAATACTCCTAGTTGAACTAGAGATTCCATAAATTCGAGTTCTAATAGAAACAATGCTTGAAGAAGCAGAATGGGTTCAGACACAATTTGATCAGCTTAACCTCATTGAAGAAAAATGATTGACAACTTTGTGCCAAGGTCAATTATACCAAAACCGAATGAAGAAAGCATTTGACAAGAAGGTTCGTCCTCAAGTGTTCAAAGAAGGAGATTTTGTGCTCAAGAAGATTATACTACCTCGCCTTGATTCACGTGGGAAATGAACACCCAACTACGTGGGTTCGTACGTGGTAAAAACAACATTCTCGGGTAGTGGTCTTATCCTCACAACAATAAATGGGGAAGAACTGTCACATCTGACAAGTTCAGACGCAGTCAAAAAATAATATGTATAAAAAGATCGCTAAATTTAAACCCTAAACAGGAGGCTTAGGAAAAAAGGAGCGTCCCACTGGATTGAAAACCCTAAAGGGCGATCCAGGAAAAAATTAGGGACATAAACAAAAAAATATCCCGGTGTGTTGAAAACCCGAAAGGGCAGTCCAGGAAAAAGTTATGGATCTTAGAAATAAAGAACAAAGAGACTATAATCTAAGTACCACAACTACGGCCACGAAGGAGAGGGATTAATCCAAATCATTTGAGTCAGAAGCAAAGGAGATTGGATCTATCAAAAGGACATTGGAGAAACAACAGTAGCAATTATCAATTTCAGTGTTATGAAAAACTTTCTGTAATTACCTCTTTCTAGGAATTGCATCTTATACTCTCGCCTATTCAGATGCATATTGATCAATAAAACATTTACTTTTTCAATCTTTCAATTGTGTTTTTCCTTTTCAGACTTGTTTGCAAATACTACGATTATTTCTTGTGAATACTGAGGTGAAATCATTTTGGGGATTTGACAAATAAAATCAATTGATATAACATCAAAAAGCATTTTGATTATAAAAATTGCGAAAGAAAATCCACGTCTACATCCATGCCTGCCATCATAGCCATATCCACATCTACGTCCGCAACTACGTCCACGCCTGCGCATGTGATAAAAATATCAAAATCCTTATGACACCATTCATCTTGTTCCAATCAATTCAAAATACCACGACAATGCAACATACAACATTGGAGAGTTGGTGACACAAAAACAATGGTTTAAAAGGAGAGAACATGAAAATTTCACAACAAGTATTTGGTTCATATATAAACATTTGGGACATATACAAATACTTGGTGCATATATATTTAGGGCATATACAGAAAAAATCCAGCGCATATACACTTTGGGTTCCATATCAATCTAAGACATTATGCATATACATTGTACACAGCATTTTCCAAACACATCTTTGGTTAAAACAATGAACCTTCTGGGGGCTCATCATTGGATTATCTAATCCACAAAAACAAATGACTACCTTGGTTAAGAACAAACACAACCGATAAACTCCGATCTTATCTTTGGTCTATTTACCTAAGATTCGATCAGCAAAACACTCTTCAAGTATCTATCCTCTAGGTTGTGGTAGATATATGAATTTTTAGGATTATGTTATTTTTACTCTAGGTCAAGATAAGTACGTAAGACTACCCCCGTGTCGTTTATCCTCTAGGTCGTGATAAATGCACAAACTTTTTCAATCATTTATCCTCTAGGTTGTGATAGATGTGGGAATTATCGGATTTATGTTATTCATTCTCTAAGTTGTAATGAATATATGAATCTATCTTCGTGTCATTTATCCTCTAGGTCGTGATAAACACACAAACTTTTTAATCATCTATCCCCTAAGTTGTGGTAGGTGTGAGAATTTTCGGGTTCACGTTATTCATTCCATAGGTCGCGATGAATACATAAATATATTATCGTGTCGTTTATCCTCTTGGTGGTGATAAACACACAAACTTTTCAATCATCTATCCCCTAGGTTATAATAGATATACAAATTTTAGGGTTATACTATTCATCCTCTAGGTCGTGATGAATACATAAGCCTATACTCGTGTCATTTATCCTCTAGGCCGTGACAAATTCACATGTTCATCCTCGTACTATTTACTCTCTAGGTTATAGTAAATATATGAAATCTGTGATATAATTCATTGTGTTAGTCTCCATGCGGCAATGTATTATCAAGCTCTATTTTATTCATCCCCTAGGTTGTGATGAATAGACAAAATATGTGTTATAAGCTTATTATGTTAGTCTGAAGTGTTAATAAGTCAATTTTCAAATTTGTGTTATCCACCTCCTAGGTTATGGAGAATACGCGACAAATCTATAATCTCTTTTAGGTATCAACGAGTTATCTGCATCGTCATCTAATTTTTTGTTCAAACTCTGGTAAGATGACACGTCATCATATGTGCCTACATTCTCGGTACTCATAGGAATGTTGTACAGCATATCCTTATAATCTTGTGGTCAAATTTTGGGGTCTTCCATTATTTAATAACCCTCCAATTAGAATGTGTGAGACCTGCATATTCTTGCACCGTTAAACCGAAAGGTAATTAAATAGGTGCAGCTGTCATACCCCAAATTTTCCCCATCAATTTCAACAGTTATTTTATCTAAATTTCAATATTACTATGTTATTAGTTTATAATCTCATTATTTCTTAGGGGTATATATCATAAGAGGGGTGTACTGCTTCAAAATGGACCATCAAAATCTGATGGCCCATTATGTTTTTCATGAAGCTTGTTCATAGAAGTGGTGTATTTTTGTTTCACTTTCAAACAAGCCCATATCAGTTTCTACACCGGTCCATTAAAGATTTCTTTTTGGTTAAATAAAAGATGGGGGTTATTTGTTAAGATAAGGTCTTGGTTTACTGGCCCATTACATTTAGGCCCATTTTAATAAAGAAGAGGTGCACTGTACAATACAAGGGTGTGGTGTTTTGGGCCATCAAAATCTGATGGCCCATTAAGGGTTAACATGTTCTAATAGGGGAATCGGTATGAGTGTTTTTTTGGTCTGAACATTTGGGCTTCTCAAAGAAACGATCGATGCATTTTTTTACGTTTTATCCAATCGGCCCATCAAGGGTTTTTGATCCGTTTTTTTAATATAAGGGGGTATGTTTATGAATTTTGTACAGAGGGGGGTATGTTTATGAATTTTGTACAGAGGGGGGTACATTTATAGCTTGGGATGGCCCAATAAATAAAAATGTTGGCCCATTGCAAATTTTTGTCACCAGAGTCCATTTGCGTTTTTTTTTCTTTTCTTATTACAATTATTATTATGCATATTATTTTAAAACATTATTATTTATATTATTATTTTTATTCTATTTTTAAGAAAAATATGAAAACCCTTTTTTGGACACGATTGACTAAGTCAACCGAGGGTTTTGAAACCCTAGTCCCAATCTCAGCCCCTGTTTGCCTTCTTCGTCTCTATACTAAGCAACCCAAGCCCAAGAAACATTTACTGTACAAATCAAGCGAAAATCATATTACGGAAATCAAATACATCAAAATAGAATCAAATCTTTACCAAATCATATTCAATCAATAACAAATCAAATCTTTCAATACAATAATTGTTCTGTTTTACAAATCAATTCTAACCCTAATTTTCCCAGTCTAATTACTAATTCTATCAATCTAATTTGTAACAGTCAATCAACACAACAATTTTACCTAACTCGTTCTAACCTAAAAATCTATAAATACTGAATTCTAAACCTAGAAGAGGGACCGAAAAAATCGACAGGAGAAAAAAGAAGGAGAATAAGTAGAAGCCGTAAATTAACCTTTTTGCTTCAGATCTGGGTTTCAATTTCCGAAACCCTAGATCTGTGTTGCATCATCGTCGCCTTCGAGTCATCACCATTGTCGCACCATCATCTCACGTACCTGCCAAATAGAAAAGAAGGAGAAAGATATTAGAAGGGAGAATCAGAAAACTAGAAAAGAATTAATACGACCAAAATCACTGTAGAAAGGTAAGCCTAATACTTGGCATAGTTTAAAATTGTTGTTGGTGGTGGTTGCAAGTTGCATGATTGAAGTTTGAATTGTTGTTTATGGGAAAATATGGGACTTGGGGTTTGGTTTTGGGGTTAGGGTTCTTAGGTTTAGGGGTTAGGCTTCTTAGGGTTCTTGGGGTTAGGTTAGGGTTCTTAGGGTTCATAAGAACCCAGATGAAGATCAACGACAATTTGGGTTTTCTTGCAGCGGCACAGATGAACATATGAAGATCTCGATTGAGCTCCAACCGGAGATCTGGGTGGACGGGGGTTCCTACAGTGGCTAAGGGTGGAGCCATCGGTGGAAGCGATTTCTGGCCAGTAGAGCGATTTGTGATCACCTAGAGAGAAGTAAGAGCTCTTGCTTCTCTCTCTAAAAATATAACAGGTTTGTTGTTTTGGTGTAGAGAGAGAAAGAAGAGAAAAAATGGGCCTCAAGCCCGAAAACCTTCTTTTATAATCATTCCCCATATCATGTACGTCACTCCTCATCATGCGTCCTTAACCTCCATGATGTGATCATCATCAAACGTTCCTAAACTACGCGTCCATCATAAATCTCAACACTCGCCCACACTCTGTCCAATGGATCAAACAAAATTGTTTTGGACCAAGCCCATTCTGTTAACACCCCTCAAATTGCTTTCCCAATGTAAAACAACACTCCTTCTGCGCTATTGGACCAAGTCCAATATCTGGACTTGGACCCTTACTCCCTGAACCCTTAGTTTTTACTATCCAGTTCAAATTCACATCCCTTGTGCGCTTTGGGCCTAAATCCAATTTTTGGATTTAGGGTCCTGTTATTTACACCCCAACATTTTACTAACCAATTGATTTTGCACCCTCTTTATTTTAATTAAAATCAATTTATTTTTATAACTTTATTTATTTATTTTCTATTATTTTGCATAATTAATATTTAAATATTTAATATATTTATAATAATTTCTAAATTTGTTTATTTATTAATTCAAATTCTTTTTTTAATACTAACTCATTTTCTTTATAACTTAATTGCATTAAATTTTTTTCTTCATGCATTCAAAATATTTATTTTCCTCATATTACACAATATATTCGAAAACATCTAACCGACAAATTACTAACCATTTTCTACTAAATTAATTCAAACCTAGATATTTTACAAAAATGATTATGGAAACATTTCATATCGAATGCGAACTTCGTCTAACAACTCCGCAATTTACAAACCCATACTTGGTTCAAGGAGAATTCGAGATATTTATATAGTCCATAAAAACAACTAACCAAACAACTATAAACTATGAATTTAAACTTTGATTCCTCATAAGAGGATACGTAGGCATACGACTTAAAATCGTGGTGAGTTCCCCTAATTAAAATTAAAACCCTATTTCCTGAATTGTAAACCTAAACCCCAATATCAATGTGAACAAGGTAGACAAGGGGTGCCTAACAACTTTCCTTCGTCTAAAACGAGTCAACAACTTAGAATCTCTTATCCAAATTAGGGTTATCCTCTATATTCCCTTCCTTAGGATAAAAACTAACGGTGGCGACTCTTACTTTCAAACCGGTTATTACAGTTGGCGACTCTACTGGGGACTCAACCCTAGGGTTTAGAAACCTTTCTTTAGGATTTAGGGTTTTTTTAGGGTTCTTTATTTTTATTATTTCTTTAAATTTATTTATTTATTTTGGTTTCCTTATTTGTCTTTATATCTTTATTTTTATTATATTTATTTGTGGTGGGATTTTATTTTTTAAAATTATTTTCAAAAAAACCTTAGATTAATTCTTTGCAGAAGATCTCCGAAAATGCGAATTACCTGAGAAAATTGCACCCTAAAATGTTATTTTACCGGACTATTTCTCGAACTTGTAAAAATCGTAACTCTCTAAATTTTTATCGTATCGGGACGATTCTTGAAGCTTGATATAAATTTTTTTATCATCTACAACTTTGCTTCAGGTCCCGAGTTTGGATTATGCTCCGAAGGCTTCGGTTTGTGGCTTGCTTCCTAAAGTGCACATGAAATAAGCTGAAGTTTTCAAGACAGCAAAATAAGTCCATTATTTCTCGCTATTCAAAAAATAATAACTCGATCGATTTTTAACGTATCAGAATGACTCTTTCGGTGTTTCATCTCAAATTTTGTCATCAACATTTTTGTTTGAGGTCGCACGTCAGGATTTCGCACTGAACGTCATGAGTTTATGGTTCGATCTTGCAATGTACATGAAATAAGCGGAAAAATCAAAATTTTCAAGCCAAACAAGACTTTGGATCCAATACTATAAATATTTTAAATTCAAATTTCAACATAATAACACTCATAATTTCCAATCTCACTCATAACTGGAGTTTAAATCGAGAGTAGCAACTACTAGTTTTTATCCTAAGGAAGGGAAGCTAATAGGAAACCCTAATTTTGTACACAAAGATTCTAGATTCTTACTTCATTTTAGACGAATGGAAGGTGTTAGGAACCCCTCATCTACCTTGTTCACAAGGATACTAGGGTTTAGATTTTAAAGGTTTAGGGTAAGGGTTTTAATTTTTTATTATGGGAGCTCGCCACAATTTTAGTCGTATGTGTAATACGATGGGAGAACTGACTTGTTTTTGCATTTTATCGCAAATTTTGCGGATAGCAAGAGTCGCCATCGACTTTTATTTTATCCAATAAGGAAAGGGTGAAAAGAATAGGAAAGACCTTTTAAGATTTTGAGTCTGGGGGGTAGGTTATGAAAAGGGAAGGTGTTAGCACCCTTTTCATCTATAGTTATCTACGGGCTCTTAATCGCTTAGCTCACTTGGAAAATTTGCTTTTTGTGTGTGTTTAAAAATATTTTGAAATTTTTCCAATGTAAGGCGAACTTTATAATAACTCTTGTGTCGGTCTTCAAGAGTGTGTACAAAGTGTTTTGAAAATATCTTGGAAAGTGTTTGTGTAAAATGTTTTTATTTTAAAAGATTCATGAGCAAGCGATTAACAGTTCTACCCACTCAAGGTCGTTCTTGTACTTTCCTTATCATTTAGATAGTGTTATCCATATCATTAGTTAGTAGGAATCCCTATCTTTTAGATGTGAAGGGACAGGCGAAGGGTCATCGTACGGTCATCGAAGGAAACTTGTAAGGACACTTTAGCAATTTTCGTAAGGGACTAGATCATTTATCGAAAGGCAACGTCAAAAGGTTCATCGAGGGACTATGATCATTTATTCGAGGGACTTTGCTAAAGCGTCCCCATTTTCGAGGGACATGACCGTTTTATTCTGAATACAACAAGAGAGATTATCCTAGAGGTACAAGTGTGTGAGTGTGTCATTTCAATTATTTAGTCTTGCAATTTAGGGTTTTCTATTGTTCGTTTTTATCTTTCCATACAAATCCAAGTTACTAAGCAGAATCATAGGAGTATAGTAGCAGAAAGAATAAAGTTCGGAAACGTAAACCTAGACTATTAGAACGCTTTGGGGCAGATACATAATAGGGGTGCGAGAAAATAAAATGCGGAAATTAAAACCTACAACTATTACATCTCGGAGCAATTACATAATAATAAAAATGCGGGAAGATAAAAGCTACGCTATTACATTCGCGATGATATCCTATATAATTTATCTAAGAAAATAAAATAAGATAAAGGAAAATAGGAAAACAAAATGTTTTTTGGCGATTTTTTATGAAAACGGTTTTTTGATGATGATTAAAATACACCTAGAAAAACTATTTGATTTTAATTAATAAAAATTTAATTAATTAAATTTAAAAAAAAAAACTAAAACCTAAATAATTAGGGTTTGCCAAAAAAAGGTTTTGTTGATTAATTTTAAAAAAAAATTAAGTTTGCCAAAACTAGGGTTAAGGAAGAAATTAGAAAGAAAACAAGTTAGAAGTGAAATCAAGTAAAATGCCAGGGGTGGGTGTTGAACCCACACCCTTAGCCTTCCACACTGTATGGTTTACCACTGCGCCCAGCGTGCTTTGGTGTTAGTAGAAAGGAATCAGCGCGCTACACATTAAAACCTGCAAAAACATGAAAATATGAAGAGAAAAAATCCCAAAACACCAAAAGGCAGGGATCGAACCCACGCCCTGGTATAGTAAGGCCTTATCATGCGCGTGCTTGCCACTGGGGTGGCTATACAACCGATAACATTGGTGAAAACAAATAGATATAAAACAAACTTAATGGATTGGGTCGGAGAAGCATCGGAGCCCTAACTTCGGTCGTCTTCTCAGGCGAGCACCTTCTTCGTTCCTGCAAAAACAAGAAATATTAGTGATTCCCAGGGATCCTACCCCCTAATTCAGGCCTTGCCAATTCAATGGAAGTACTTCTTTTGGCTAAATCTTGTTGTATTGTGAGATACAACGAAAATAACATGAAACGGACCAAGCATGGCAGTTCATGGTCCAGTCATTATGGGGCTTACACGATGAGTCTATCCTGCACTATTAAACCTAAAAAATGCATTAATGATGTTAGTATGCATTAAAACACAAAGAAAGCAAAAATACAAATTCATGCAAGAATGGAAAATCGATGATGCATGTTCATGCGTTTCAGGCCTTTTGGATCATCACAATCAATCCCCATTTACCCTATAGTGCTTCTAGAGTTGAATGGGACGATAGGTTTTGCTTGAAAGTGGCTGCAAATAGGGTTCGTAACTTGCCCTAGTTTTGAGAATTTTGGAATTTTGGAAAGGTGTGTCTTGCAAGGGTTTTTCATGGCTTGTCATGTCTGAAATAATGAGAATATATAGAGCTTGAATTAGGTAAAAAAGGATTGGGCTTGGACCTTGTATGAAAGGCTTGAATTTATCCAATTTAATTTTGACTTTAAATAAATAAAATAAAAAATAAATAGAATATAAACCCAAGGGGTGCATGGATAAGTTCAGAGGTTCACAATGAGTCCTTATACATGCTTGGACTTTGAAACATCAACCCATTAGCCTAAAAGTTCAAGTTTGGTCGCTTTTTGTTTCATGCATTTTCTCAAAATTTCTCAACTTGCACCAATCATAACTCTCTCAATTTTTTCCATTTGAAAGTGATCTATGACTTCTAGGAAAGATCAAGATGTCCTCTAGAATCTCTATTTTAATCATTTTTGCATTTGAAGTTGTTATCTTGATGTAAGTTGCCTTGACATAAAGTGTCTTTTTGTTGACTTTTGAAATGACCTATAATGTTTTGGCCCATATCTCTCAAATGAAGCATTTTTTGGACATGAGCTTTGAAAGACAAAGTTTTAGAGAATTGAATTTCCTTCAAAATGAGATTTGTTTTAGAAAAATCTGATGAAGTATGTGAAAGTTGTGCTTGGTCAAAGTTCAGTTGACTTCTCCTTAAGAAAACCCTAATTTGGTAACTTTTGACTTTTGATGAATCTTGAGTTTTCATGATGAATCATGATCAACCCTTGATCAAATGATGAATGTGACTTTAAAATCTTGATGTTAACCAAAAACATTGAGGTTTGACTGTATGTTGACCACAATTGACTTTTTGTCCAATATAGATGATTTTCAGTCTTCTGACTAACTGACTGAGTAAACTTGTGATGCAAGGCTTGAAATTTGGCATGAGCATTCCATGGGACATATGAGGAACCATGAAATCCACTTGAGGCATATTAAGCTCAAATTTCCTTGATAAAAATAAAACCCTAGTTGTAGGTTCATTGCTTAGGAGGAGAATTTGTATGATCAATAATTGAGACCCTAGGAGAATGTCTTGGATAATAGAAGGACAAATTTTGGGGTACAACAGTTGCCCCTGTTCAATCTTCTTAAACCTGAAGAGTTAGATTAGCATGTCCTCCATTCATGATCTGAAGGTGTAAGAGGATTGAACACTGAAGTGATGTTGTTGGTTGATAGTATTGCTTGAATGGGCTTAAAGATGCCATTCGGAGAAATGATAGAATGCCGCCGAGGATGGGCTTAAAGATGCCATCCAAAGTGACTATTGATAGGAGTCTCAGAATGAGTCCACGCTTGACTTGATCTGATGGAATGAACATTTCCAAAGAAGAATGCTTTTCAGAACGAAGGCCCTGAAGGAGATGCTTTTCAAAATTCCGTCTCTAAAGGGAAATCATTTGGTCATACAGATAGTCTCCCTGTCCTATTTTGGGAATTGATCTGTAATCTGTTCTTCATTGGTAAACCCATCCTGTTTCGGGAATTCATACCGCCTGTTCGTATAGATAGTTGCCCCGTCCTGCTTCAAGAATTAATCTTTGACATATTTTTTGTTGGTAAACTCGTCCTGTTTCAGGAAGTCATACATCTTGGTTGTATAGATAGTTACCCCGTCTTGTTTCGAGAATTAATCTCTGACCTGCTTTTTGTTGGTAAACTTGTCCTGTTTCGGGAGTTCGTACCGCCTGGTCGTATAGATAGTTGCCCCATCTTGTTTCAGGAATTAATCTTTAACTTGTTTTTTTTTTGGTGAACCCGTCCTGTTTCGGGAATTCGTACCTCCTGGTCGATAGATAGTTTCCTCGTCTTGTTTCAGGAATTAATCTTTGACCTATTTGAAATTTGATGGTGATTTTTTTTGTCTGTTTGCGTATTTTACCTGAAAAGATGAAAGTTAGTTTTATGCAATGTCATGATGCATGTATTGCATAATGATGCTCTTAAAATAAATAAGAATGTTGTATGCGTTTTGTATGCATATGCTTATGAATTTTTTGTAAATTATGTATGGATGTAAGATGTTGTTGACGGCAACGGTAGCCTTTCCTAACATCTTTGGTTGGGGAAAATAAATCCTTGACTGTTATTGGGGAATGAAAAATATGAATCTTCAATATTGTTTGGAATGTCTTAATTGGCGATTCCTGCTTTCTGTTTGAGGATATTCCGCTGGGGGCGCTCGACTTCCGCTTGGGGATAGAAGAATTCAGGAACATTGGTTCATCATTCTCTTGGAGGATTTAGTTCTTATATACCCTGATTGGGGATAAAAGAGATAGATAACCTTTTGAGGTGTTGTCTGACTAAATTTTAGATATGGACGTCAACTCTTCTGTGGAGGACAAAGTTGAATGACATTTGTCCTGGGAAGAGAATCTTGTCGGGGAACTACAAGAATTGGAGAAATAACCTCGGTTTGGGAAATAAACCATGTTGGGGAAATAAACCATGTTGGGGAAATAAACCTTCCAGGAGAAGAGATTTCTGCAGGGGATTTTACAGTGTTGGATAAATAAACTTCGCTGGAGAATTAAATTCCTGTAAACTATGCTGAGGGAATCATTTCTGATGGGAATTGGAATTTCATAGGCTGTGCGGAGGAAGTTTCCATCGCATGCTAGGGAAATGATCAAACTTCCTTATTCGCTACGGGACCTACTGGGGAAGCTGGCCAAGTGAACTGCTGGAAGATGCCTCAATTTCTATCAAAAGGCATATTAGACTCGTTGGGGAATATATCTCTGCCGAGGATGAGTTTGTAAAGGTAGCTCTGCGGAGATTTCTCTGTGGAGATTTGTGGATGAATTAAATGTCATCCCAACTCCTAGAGTCTTTAGTAAATGCTAACCCTGATTGTATCCACATATTTGTTAACAGTAACCATATTCATATGCATATGTTCACTCAATTTAGTCATTGGACATTTTTGCAAACAATACAGAGAAAGTAAATTTGAATTTTGAATTATATTTGTATTGATAGTTTTCCTATAAACAGGAAGTTTTGTACAAGGAGACAGAGATCCCAGTAAGAGGAAATCATCGTAAAAATGAAGAAAGTACAAAAAAAACAAGAAAGACAACTATGTGGTAACAATCCCATCGGGTTTCAACTCTACTATTGCCCCTATGTCTTTAAGCATCTCATCCCTTGCTGTCAGAAAGTTGACTGAATTGATCTGTACCATTTGAACTTGACGTTAGTAATGAATTTGGTTGTAAGTAGATGGGTGATTCAACGGGACATAGTCGTATGCTTTAATCCCTAACTTTTGCCTGGACCACCCTTTCAGGTTTTCAGTCCACTAGGATACCCTTTTTTTGCCCAAGCCAGCTTTCAAGGTTTTCGACTTGCCGGGTGTATAAATTTTTATATGTATCCCTAATTTTTCCAGAACCCTTTTGGTTCTCCGGGATTCCCTTACTTTTGTCTAGGCCAGTCAACCTAGCGGGTATCTTTTATGCATAGTATTTTTTTACTATTTCCGTGTTCACAGGGTGTGGGAAATCTTCACCGTCCATGGTGGTCAGTATCATAGCGCCGCCAGAAAATATCCTCTTAATCACAAATGACCCTTCGTATGTGGGAGTCCACTTGCCCCTGGGATAACCTTGTGGTAGGAAAATGCGCTTTATTACCAATGTCGATGTTTGACTTTCTTGTTGAAGGCTTTGATAATGCGCTTCTGATACATCTGACTGTGGCAAATAACTGCAAGCCTTTTCTCGTCGATCAAATTTATCTGGTCCAGCCTAGTCTGAATCCACTCGTCTTCATCTAAACCTGCATCTTTCATGATCCTTAAGGAACGAATCTGGACTTTGACAGGTAAGACAACCTCCATATCATAGACTAGAGGGAATGGGGTTGCCCCAATTGATGTCCGTACTGAAGTGCGATAGACATGAAGAGAAAGTGGTAACGTCTCATGCCAATATTTGTTTGTCACCGTCATCTTCTGCAAAATATTCTTGATGTTCTTATTGGCGGCTTCCACTGCGCCATTTATCTGCGGTCAATATAGAGAAGAATTATTGTGTTTAATCTTGAACTGGGTCCAGAGTTCCATGATCATAATGTTGTTAAGATTGGTATCATTGTCTGTGATGATCTTTTCGGGGATGCCATACTGACAGATGAGAT